>CM021797.1:7594546-7649368 GCA_011076525.1 Nettapus auritus | reverse complement strand
ATAAAATAAAATAAAATAAAATAAAATAAAATAAAATAAAGAATTCCACTGGGGGGAAAAAAAAAAAAAAAAAAAAAAAAAAACAAACAAACAAAAAAAAAAACCCTTATCCTTCAGTTCCTCAATTAACAATTAACACAGGAATTGTAATCAACCCCTTTGCAGTTCAGGGATCTTTGAAGAGGCTGGAAAATGAATGTTGTTTTTCAAGCTCAACATAAAAATACACAAATGATAGTAGGATTATATTGGAAATACTTGGCCAATAGGAAACTTGGAGGGGCTTGATCCTTTCCAAATCCAAATCCCTTTTGGTCCCTTAATCCATAAAGCTTACTAAAGAAGTATGTTATTGCTACACAGTTGCATTTAGGATTTGCAGCTGGATTTTCATGTACAGTTGTCTATCATAATGTATCTATAAATGCATCTTCAATAATTACTTTGCACTTGCAAAGGGCTTTTCTCTTCGCAAAGCAGTGGTGCAAATGTTAATTTTGAATAGCAATTCTGTAAGTGGGAGATATTTTCTAGCTCTACTTTACAGATTGGAAAAATGAGGGTCAATTGAACCTAATTAAAAAAAAAAAAAAAAAGACAAAAAAAAGCACCTTAATGATCTGTATTAAAATAACACATAGTACTCCAAACTTGCCCCCCCCCCCCCCCCCAAAAAAAAAATATATATATATATGTAAAACGTATTTTGTTCTTTTCCTTTCTTTTTACTCTGTGGTACCTATGTGGGTTTTAGCCTTTCCTGATTTAGTGAAAAGCTGTTGGTGGACATGATTTTTTTTTTGCATATTTTGGTGGAAATATCCTGAAAAACTGAATCCTTCCAGTGCCTAAAGTGGAGCTAAAAGAAAGTTAAAGATGGACTTTTTACAAGGATATTCAGTGATAGAACAAGTCGTAATTACTTTAAACCAAATGAGGGTAGGTTTAGATTACATATTTGGAAAAAATTATTCATTCAGAGGGTGGTGAGGCACTGGCATAGGTTGCCCACAGAAGCTGTGGATGCCCCATCCCTGGCAATGCTCAAGGCCAGGCTGGATGAGGCTTTGGGCATCCTGAGATGGTGTAAGGTGTCCCTGTACATGGCAGGGTGTTGGAGTTATATGGTGTTTAAGGTCCCTTCCAACACAAAACTTTGATTTTTTTTACAAACTCTGTGATTGTATAAAGAAACAGGGACACGACCCCAGCGTAGACTTGATTCATCACTTCAGTGTGGCTAGTGCCATCAGGACTACTACAAATTGTCCTTCATTAGAGTAAGAATAAGGAATGTAGTCTAAGGTGGTCCTGCCCAGCAAAACAGCAGGATCATGATAGCATCTACCTGTTCATTAGCACACAGAATGTAACATCATCTTTCTCTCCTTTGGACTACTAAGCAACGCACTCAAAGAGCCAAATTTCATGCTGATTTACTTCCACTCTCTTAAAAATCCAGGGCCTAACTGGAGACCCCAGACATGATACAGATCAGTCAAATTTCAGTGGCTCCATGGTTCCTGAAGAGGAGGAACAGATGGACAGGAAAACAAAGAGGCCGATTGCATAATTCCTGTTTCTTAAGAAACTAGACTAAAATTAGGTGTTTTAAAATCCAGATTGGGGGTTAATTTTGTTTGAAAGGAGGTGCCTAAATACTAACACATATGGCTAGGACAGTAGCTGTGTCTGTTAGTGTTGTCAAAATCAGGTTCTGATACACGAAAACCAGGTCAGTTATATCATTGCAGACTACTATGTCATAAAATGATCATCCCTAGATCCACATATATCCAGGTAGGTAGGTAAGTAAGCTTTATAGTCATTTCCACTTCAGCCATGCAACCTCCTAACAATAACTTCTGGTTTCAGTCAACTACTTTATAATTATGTTCTAAAATATCATGTCTGATTTGAGCCAAACCCTTGGCTTTTAGCCTTGCCAACAGAAAGTGTGTGGCATGAAATTTCAATATTGGCCAAAATTTGGCCATGTCATCTGTGGAGGTACTCACAATTTAAGGCTGTATTTCAATGTGTAACTTGGGGTGTGGTTCCACAACAGAAATCCTTCGGTCACAAAACCATCAGAAAAGGTTTCAGCTAAACTGCTCGTGAAATCATCCATTCACAAAACAACACAACAATAACAACAGCAAATAGGAATGTCACCAACAATGGATTTTGTTTAAAGTTAATCCAAACAAGAAACTGAAATCAGAAGGTACACATGAGAAGGGCAGTAATCTGTTGTACAAGTGTGGTGGGAACAGGAAACAGATTAGTGATGTATAATTTAAATAATCTCTTTCTAAGAGACCAACATATGACTGGCAATTCTGACACAAATTCTTTCTCTCAAGATAGCACAGAGACTCCACTTTGGCTTTCTTTCCTTCTGCCCAGAGGAAAGGTTTTGTTCTGTGATGAATTTGCACAGAGCAATGGAGAAATTGAACCTCTTCAGTGCTGCCCTGGACTACGCATGGAGTCATATATGCATATACCAGGCATATATGATCCAGCTGGAAAAGAGGAGGCTCAGGGGAGACCTTATGCCTCTACAACAACCTGAGAGGAAGGTGTGGGGATCTGGGGGTGGACCTTTTCCCACAAACAACAAGTGATAGGACAAGATGGAATGGCCTCAATTAGAACCAGGGGAGGTTAAAGTTGGAAATTAGGAGACAATTCTTCCCAGAAAGAGTGGTTAGGTACTGGACCGGGTTGCCCAGGAAGGTGGTGAAATCACCGTCCTTGGGGGTGTTTAAGGAAAGGTTGGATGTGGTGCTTAGGGACATGGTTTAGTGGTGGGTAACAGTGGTGGCAGGAGGATGGTTGGACCAGATGAACTTGGAGGTCTTTTCCAACCTTACTGATTCTACGATTCTATGATTCCAGGGCTTACACAAAATTTTCCTCCCTTCACTTC
This sequence comes from Nettapus auritus, assembly GCA_011076525.1. Classification (NCBI taxonomy): domain Eukaryota; kingdom Metazoa; phylum Chordata; class Aves; order Anseriformes; family Anatidae; genus Nettapus; species Nettapus auritus. The sequence goes on along the minus strand of CM021797.1, from coordinate 7,646,433 downwards.
CCCCACATTCCCCACCACATGCCCTGTTATGAATTATCCTTCTTGATAGGGAAGGAGGACACTGGAATTATCTGGCAGTACCTAAATACACTGGTTTAAGGACTAGAGCTGTAATCTGGAGACTGCTCTTCCTTTCCAAAAGGCCAAAATGCCCCATGCAGTGTAATCCACTAGGACTGCCACTAGCTGGTATGCGTGGCACTCAGATACAGCTCCAGTCTCCATTGTGGCTGAGAAAATGCTACCCCCAGTGTTATTCAGATGCAGTTGTTTGTCTCCTCCTGAACTTATAATGATAATAATGATAATAATGATAGTAATAATGACTGACATTTATATAGTACCTTTCATCCAGAAGGATCCCCAAGTGCTCTGCAAACTGATTTACAAACGACTGCATACCCATATTAAACACCCAAACTCTATGTTAATGCCATGTTAATGTAGCAAATATGAGATGGAAAAAAGACAGGAAATGCAAAGGTTACACCTCCAGGAACGACACACCACGCATCCTAGGAAGCTCTACCATTCACCATATCCCCTGGCAAATGCTGTGCAGCACATAATACTTCCCAAACTGGAGAAAAGTTGCTCAAAACCTCATGCATCTGGGCATGAAGTTAATAGGGTGAGCGAGGTGGAAATTTCTGATAGCCCCCTTCCTTGGGTACTGGTGTGGAAAGCTGAGCTCTCTAATCCTCTATTTTTATTTGCTACAATTGAGAGGGCAATACTAGATGTAGATGCCCAACAGTTAGAAGTAATGTGGCTAATGATTCTGCAATTGGGCAAGGAAGGGAATGGGAATTATCCTGCTGACTTCAGTGAATGCTGGATCAAACAGTCATTGAATGGTCCAAATAGCAAAATGCTACACTTTCCCTTTCTTGTACTTATTTTTATTATGAGTTCCTCTGTCTTTTCAGATAGCATTCTTTTCTTTTTCACCCCTTTACTCTTTGGACGACCTATTTTGGCTCCAGCTCTCACATGGCAAGCTGTGGCTGAAAGGCATTTTATATCCATTGAGCGATGTTCCTCTGCTGGCAGAACAGATGAGCCCAATGTTAATGGTGCAAACGGTGCTGTTTTCAATGCACAATTAACCAGGTCAACACCGTGATGAATAAAAAATAAAGCTGGCGTCAGGGAAGGCCCAATGAAAGTTCAAATCAGTTGTCGTCTAGGTGCTTGTGACTCTCAGAACACCCTTATATCTGAACATGTAATTATTACGGTATTATTATTATTATTTTTCTCACGTAAGATCAAATCACCTGCATCAAAAGACTGATTTGGTGGAGTTTGAAGGAAGAGAATCTATGTTTGAGTGTGAATGGTTTAACAAAAGCAACAACCCAGACCCTTTTGACTCTAACCAGCTGGGAGTTGCTTTTGGACCATCTGGACATGGAGGGATTTTTTTTCCTTTTTTTTTCCGTTGCAAGGTGGCCTGGTGAACAGGGTGAAAATGCATACACAAACACAACATAAACTGCACAGGGCACATGCCCACATTTTATTGCTATAGCTTCTTAAAAGCAATTATTAAAGCAAAGTTATCTGTTAGGGCAGTCATTTCTCACAAAACTGCATGTAAATTCTGACTATGCAAGTCACTGAGTTGCTCTGGCAGGAGTTTGGCATTACTTTGGACTTGTCTTTCTGAGGTTCTGCCATACCTTTCATTGCAGACTAAACCTCCCAGCAGAGTAAATTGAGGAAAAATAAGTAAAATTTTATCTATCGCATTCCTCACAGCTTTGCTTGTTCTGTATCAAGAGAATATTTCCTGTCAGCTCTGTGCATCTTCATACAGTGATGGCACCCAGAGGAAAAAAAAAAAAAAAAAAAAAAAGCAGCAGCAATATACAGAATATAAATGATTTACTTTGAGAAGGACCTCAGCCTATGTTTGCTTCAACTTCCATTACAGTTCACAAGGGTTAAAATTTTCTCTTCCTGTAACTGCTGCTGTCAAGGCAGGTGGTAGAGCAGCTTTCTAATTCTCTTGCCATTATCCCAGGGGTGACTGTAGCTTATCATTTCTGCCCTGCAGAAGCTTTCCTTTCACCTTTGGTAAGGCTCTGTACTGGCTGGCTTTGCTCAGCTCTGGGAGAAGAAGGGGTTAATAGTGTCATTTTGGAATTTCTTATTAACAGGCCAGCAAAACTGCAAGGCTGACAACACTATTAAATATGACAAAGTCTTCTTTAAAACACTGACTGTTTGACTGGTGAGAGAAAAAAAATCATGGCGTGATTTATACCCGGCTGTACGAGTCACAGAATCTCCTCTATATCTTGTGTCCAAGGAATGATCGCTCATCTACAGCCTGCAGTGTCCTCAAACAGCTCGTCACAGAAGATGGCTCATCTTGATTTTTTAACATTAAAACATGCTCATGTATCCCACTACATTTTCCTGGACAAAAATCCCACCCACCCCTTTGTCATCCCCCTGATAGTAGGGTTTCCTCCCAGAATGAAGAGGTAACTTCATTCTGTACTTGCTCCCTGCACTGGACAGCCAGCTTTTCTGAAGGGAAACATCATGCTTCTAATGGACAGCAGCACTGTTTGGGGCGAGGATTTCACAGCGGGATTGATGAAGCGGGAGGGTGTCTCAGATCGGAAGGCCACTTCCAAATGGGATCAAGGAGCTTATTATACAAGATTTTATGTATCTACTTGGGAGTTTTGAGAGACAAAAGAAAAATGCATTAAGATTAGATTAGAGATGACATTAGATTAGCCCAGCACAGATACAGTAGACCAGATCAACAGTGGGTGTAGCTCAACAGCCTGTCTCTGACAGTGGTCAATACCAAGAGGTCCTTTGCAACAGGCAGGGCACCCTTCAGTGGGTAGCTATGAGGATAACACACTCATAAGGACAATGTCTTCCTAAACCCCATTAATTAGAAGTCGGTTTAGGCACTGAAGCAGGGAAGCTTATAACCACTGTGAAGCTTTGGGATTTTTTTTTTTTTTTTTTTTTTTTTTTTAATCCCCACAATTGTAAATCTGGATGTTCTTGCTACCTAATAGAAGTCTAATCCCATTCTCCCTCTTCCCCTCCTCCTCCCAAACTGTCAGAATTTCGGTTTCATACACTAAGAACAACATTTATTTTATTTTATTTTATTTTATTTTATTTTATTTTATTTTATTTTATTTTATTTTATTTTATTTTATTTTATTTTATTTTATTTTATTTTTTTTCCATATCTGAATTGTAGCTTGTGCTTGGGTAGGCCTGAGAAACCTGTATAACGGCTGGCAGCAGCTCTGCCCAGCCTCCAAGAAACATGGGAGAAGAACAAATTCAGTCACTGAAATCAGAGACAACCAATTTTGTGTTACCTGCCTGTAATAATTAAAGCAGCTTGAAAAATGTCCTTCCACATATTTTCACTTCTCACATTTAGCACCCATTTCCATTCTGAAACATGTCTAGTAGCTAAACCACCTTGGAAGGAATCCAGGGGACATGGTTAGCATCCTGCATTTTAGCTATCTTAAGTGCATGTCTCTTGGCTAGGCCACTGGCTTTACACCCCATTTGAATAATACAATGTTTTACTGAGAGGAAGAGGAAGGCATATTACCCAAGAGAATAAGGAGAGATATCAGCTCTGTCTCATTTCCAATGCCAGCCCGGTGTCTCATTTTACTGGATGAGTTGTGTAAGGTCAAGAATACAACTACAGGGCTCAGGGAGTGGAGGATACAGGAAGTATTTTCTTGCATGAAGCTTTGAAAAGTTTTAAAGATACAAAATGTTTTTTAGGCAATATGTTATAACTGCCAGACAGCTGAGGTTTTGTTGGTTTGGCCAATGTTGCCTGTTTGCATTTCACCAAATATGCGAAGTGCGTGTGGAGGTTTGGTAAATGGGGCAGGGAGCCCTAAAAATTTGTATGAGGTACTATGTTTTTGGTTGGTTCACTGCTATTGTGTTATGTCCTTTAACTTGTCCAGTCATTAATTTGCCCTTCCATAAATCTTACAAACTATTTGCCTCTGAAAGAAACTGTTAGCTTTTTTTTTAAACCTCAGAGTTTCTACAGAAGAACCTAAATATTGCCATTAAGGTCTATTCCTATGTGGCCCGTGAGCTAGTGGTCTACTGCCAGCAGTCTCCATTTCCCTCTGCGGATAATGATCCCAAGACTGACTTCATGTCTGGTGATGAAGACAGAGTTGATCCTACAGAGGAAAATGAGAGTACGAGTCATTCCAACACCCAAGAAAGTGTTGCTCTGGCATTCTTTAATAAAAAATTGCAGTTTTCATATGAAATAACTTATTTTAAAAAGTAATTGTAAACAAAATGCCATAATGCTTCAGGTGAAGGGGGAACGTATTTTGAGCAGATGCAATGTTCATATTCACCTGCTGGATACTAACTTTGGAAAGCAGGGCTTTCTGCTCTGCTATCCAACCATGAGGAGGTGGAAAGGATTTAAAAATGCAATGCAAGGTTTTTTAGAGGTCCTGGGAGACAGCTGAAAAATCTATACCCACTAAGTGTCTGAAGAACATGTCTCTGCTTGTCTATGCTTGCATGCATACGTGGTATTTTTTGTTTTGTTTTATTTTATAACAAGATCTATTGACTAACTGGGAGCATTTTATTAAAGAGAAAAGTCTGGGTAAAGCCAGCAAACTATTCACTGCCAAAATTTACCCAGAAGTACCTGTGTAATTGAATTTGGCCGGCTCTAGCAAGATATTTGATTTTCTATAATTGGATTGGCTAATGGGGGGAAGAGGGTAGGGAGAAAAAGGAACTGGAAAGTTATCTGTCTCCCTTAACAAAATGATCCAGTGACTTGGGAAATTTCTCTGCCCTCAGGGAAAGAAGGGCCAGTTAAAACATGAAAACAAAGCAAGTGATGGACTGAAGCAAAAGGAAGGGCTAGAAACCAGGGGTTAGTTCATGACTCTGCTAGAGACTCCTGGGATGCGTGTGGGCAAGTCACTTAATCTTCCTGTGCTTAAATTCTCTGCTCCATGGCTTATTTCTGAGTACTTAGGGGTGCAGGTATGTTGTGTGTTACAATGCAGTTGGGTAAGAACTTGACCTTTCTGCATCATGTAGTGAAAATGTACTCTCTCATCAAATAAACAAAAGCCAGTAAGTAAATGAGGATGTAGATAAGGGTTTTTGAAAGGCTATCGCATCTCCAGCTTGCTTCTGTTCCTACTCATTATTGTAGGCACATTAGATTAGAGGACTTGGACCATCTGCTGGTGATTTGGGGGCATTCAGCAATCCTGGACATACCCACTGCATACAGCTGCAATGCATGGGCACATTCAGCATAAAGCATCCCGAGATTTTCCTTCAGCTCGTTTCTTAGGGTTATGGATGTCATTCTCCTATCAGAGCAGAATCATGACACTAAATGGTATTAGACATTTTAGGGAATAAGATCAACCCTACTAGATCAGAGAAAAGGTCCTCTCATCAGCCCTCCCCTACAGGAGTTGCTTAGGGTAAATGCAGGTAGCAGAGGCTGAATGACCTCCTAAACTACAGTGATTTTCTGTTCAGGGGGTTTCTGAGATGGCATATCTACACAGCCAGTAACATTCACTTTATTTCCTTACCTACTCTGCACCTGGACATGTGAAAAACAAGAAAGCAGGCCCCACCTTGTGTGAAAGCCACATGATAATCAAAAATCTCATTTTAATATGGAGCCTACACTTGTCACTTCAGCAAGATCAAATGGGATGGAAGCAAGAATTTAAAGAGGAGGATGAAGACAGAATCATAGAATCTTGAAGGCTGGAAAAGACCTTGAAGATCATCTGGTTCAAACATCCCCCTACCACCACTGTCACCCACTAAACCCTGTCCCTAAGCACCATGTCCAACTTTTCCTTGAACACCCTCAGGGACAGAAACACCACCACCTCCCTGGGCAACGCATTCCAATGTCTGTCCACCCTTTCTGAGAAGAAAATAAGAGAATGACAGATTACGTTATCCCTCTCTACCAAGAATATAAATAATACTTTAAAAGTGGTGAAATAAATATAAATGCTTGGTGGCATTGTAACATTATTTGATAACAGTATGAAGAAATATTTTAGTGCTATCCCTCTTCTTCATTAAAAATGATGTACTGTTATTTTAAAAGATTTTTAAATGTCTAATCAACCTTCCCCAAAACATGAGACTGACCTAAAGTTAAGATGGAATAACTTCAGTTGTTGAACACAACTGTAGTTTGAAATAAGTGCTACAGTTTTCCTTTTAGAGACTAAAATTTGTTTTTCTGAAGGGACAAAGGTGATGCGATCAAGTTATATGTGTGTGTGTTGGTCTGTCGCTCTCTCCTGATTACATTATTGCATGCTTCATCTGAACATACAGCAAAATAGAAACAATAATATTAAAAAAAAAAAAAAAAAATCAGAAACATTACTACTGTCACTGATGGGAAGGGTTATGTTAGTAGCTCACTCTTATTAGACATCAGAAAAATCACAACAGCACAACAGTGAGCATCATCATGAATATCTTAGCCACAAGTGAAGATTCAGCCACTGCATGTACCTTTTTCAGATGTCTCAAAATCCAACCATCAGAAATAAAGTCAGAGGAAATTCATGTTCACACATGTATGGCTTACAGAATAAACTCTATTTTGTTTTGCAGATAGATGAGCTATTACACTGAGGATTGTAAAAACTTTTTGGAATTAAAATAGATAGAGGAGGAAGAAAGAAAAAGAACACATACCTAAATCTTTCTTTAAGATTTAATGACAGTCTACTTCCAAGAACAACCTGTTGCGAGGTCTAGTTTTATAGCCACACAAACCAGCAGTGTGGGTTACCCATGGTTTATAATGTTCCTCGCCTGCCTGTTCTTTGTAGGGAAATGTGCTCTTCACTATCAATATACATGAAGTCAACTTCCTTAATCAGTTTAAAAGCCTTTTGAAAATGTATTTTGTGGGTGTCTCACTAGCTGAATCTTTTATTTATGGGCTTGTACTGGGATGGTCATTTGAACTTTTGTTGTGAGTCCATATTTTATTATGCATTTTATTTGTTTTTTATTGAAAGCTTTCTGAAGCACTAAGAAAGATGCCGGGCAAGTGATTGAATAAAAGCACACTCATTTAAAAACTACTCCCTCATCCTTCTGCGTCTGCCTGCTGCAGATATGCACACACCAAGACTTGCCCTCTTTTTCTAAGCACACACCACTACTTTCTTTTATTTTCATCTTCCATGATAACCTAAACAATTTGTGTTTTTACTGCAAACAGCCAATGTCAGAATGCTAACAGACATGGTAGAAGTTGCAGTTAAGTTAATATATTTTGAAGTAAACATTCAGATACGGAGGAGCCTCTTTACTTTCCTTTTCCCGGATTTTTTATTTTTTATTTTTATTTTTTATTTTTTTACCAATCAGATGTCTCTTTTTGCAATGGATTTGTAAAACATAATGTTAAGTATCACTTAAAGATTTTCTGGAAACTTTTCAATTTTCAAGAAGATAATTTTGAGACAACTCTTTTTTCCTCCTTTTATAAAAAGGAATCCTTAATATTATTACCAAACTACTGCGTAAAAAAAAAAAAAAAAAAAAAAAAAAAAAAAAATTGAAAAGGAAAAGAAAGAATGGTATGTGCTATTTTCTGATTTGCTTTGTGTTTGCCTGTGCTGTTCCCCATATACTGGCAAACCTTCAAAATGGGCTGTTCCACAGACAGATGAAGTTGCAGTATCCAAGTCCATAAAGACACTTTCCATTCAGACTTCTGGCCTACTCACTTTCCTTTGGAAACTGATGAAAGATAAAATCTTAAAGGAAGCCAGTTATCTGTTCAAGAGCTTTTTACTATTGGCTGACTACGCTGTAGGAGGAAAATGCTGCCATGCTCCAAACTGCCATCACTTTTGTACAGAACATCTGCTGGTAGAGCTATGTACAAATAGAGAAAATATTAAATAAATAAAAAAATAGATGAATACCAAAGAGAATTTAATTAAATGAAAAGTATATTAGGTTGTAACCACCATGGGGAATAAACAAAGCCCTTTTGTTTGGAATCTTGAATACTCAGTCAGACAGATCCCGGAGAAAAACATAACAGAAAACAATTGGCAAAGCTGTGATCTACAACATCTAACTTGTCCCCTCAGCTCTTTTTTCAGGAACGTTGACACTGATGATTTCTCCTGAATGCGTCTGCCTTCAGCCATGCTACTGAACATTTTCTTATTATGAGCCTCTACTCACAAGCACACACATACACACACATTTTTACTCCAGATCATCCTGGTTAGAGATGAAAGAATCCCTTTATGTATAGATTTTACTTAACAGGTTAAGTCAACATCCATTGGCATGATAAGCTATATATGTATATCCACCTTATCCAAAAAAATGTTATAGGAACACCTTCTTTAGGTTTCTGAGCTGCTACTAACATTTAGGAGGTCTGTAACACCAATGGCATGCATGTTTATCAATAGATTTACAGCAGTGATCTTATAAATTACACAACCACATGATGAAGAGCAGAACAGGTGATTAACTGCATTAACCACACACCTTTGACCAGGTCACCTGCACTCTGTCCACTGATTTATCACCTTTGTGTGAGAAAACCAAATCCAGGACTTCAGGAAAACAGTAGAACTGCTGACAGGTCAACCCCTGAAGTGCTCAAACTACTGTTTTCTTCAGCACTTGCAAATAAGAGTCAGATGCTGAAGTCAGGCAGATAAACTCTTACTGCACTTCACCATCGCATGGTCCAGCTGGACACAGATTGACACTTGTACAGTTCATGCTATTTCTTTTATATGTTTTAACATGACTAAAAACCTGAGACAGCTTGAAAGACCATCTAGTCTGCCTGAGCACCTATAAAGCTGTGATGATTGCTGTGTAGAAAACAAGATGTTTCAGTTTCTAGTTTCTGTCAGCTAGAAATCTTAAAAGAACATATTTTCCCTAAGTATTTTGCATAACTGTGGGTCTGAATGAGCTTTCATCATGATAATACTACAAGGTATAAAGAAGATAGTTGAAGATAAAGTATTGAAACAAGCATCCTTGACTTAGCTGGGGAGGGGGACTGCAACCCTCAAAACGATGATCACAAGGTCACCACACCATTTGCTTTATATCTTTCCAAAAGGATGGCATACTCAAATAAAACATCTTCTGCCCCTTTTTAGTAAAGCTGAAGCCAGAGAACTACCTAGGACATGTTTTGTTTTGTTTTGTTTTGTTTTTTTCATATCCAGGTACGACTGCACCTTCACCGATCTCTGAGCACACAGAAACCTGTAACAACATGGACGTCACAGTCTTGCAGTCAGCTAAGGAGTCCTATAGAGGAGCAGGAAATAGCTGTTCGGGTTTGTTGCCTCTAGGACATTTCTCCTCTAGAAGGCCAGAGTGAGCCTGAGTTTATCCACCCAGATGTGGTCACTGAACATAGATAACTCCATCTGAGCTTGTCACTTCTGATTTTCTCTATAATAAGCAAAGAAAAATGGATGCTTTGGGAACAAAATTCATTTGACTGATTTTAGATTTCTATGTTAGGATGAAAGGAAATCACATCAGAAAAGAGTGTACTTCTCTCTACTGACTGCAGCAGAAGCCCACACTGATTAGCTCAAATGTATATAACCAAAAATCTCTACAGCTACAGATGATGTGTCATGTCTGTACAGACAGACTGTAATGGGAGTTCTAGCAAAGAGGATGGGACAAGGGAGTAATTAAATAAAATCTCATCCTTTCTTATGCAAAATTTAAATATAGAATATGTTAAAATGGCTGAACAACAATTAACTGACAGAGTTAATGAGATGGGGGGAAAAACACTCCAAACAGACTGAGTGCCAGGTTTGGTGTGTCTGGATTCCTGTGTGTACCTTGCAAATTTACAATGTCAAATTGACATAATTTGAAGAAGATGGTGGGCGTTATCATGGAAAAAATGAAAAAGCAGCCCATTTATAATCTGCATATGCATATTTATTTATTCGACACAGCAGCAAATTCTGCTGTTCTCTGAGCAGCACCTTTGCAACTTACAAATTTCTCCCCGTTTGCACAATTAGTGCTGGCAGATACATGTGCTGGCTGGTGAAGCATTCCTTTCCATCCTCTCCCCTGCCAAGCACGCAGGCCCTCAGATATTTTGTTGAAACCCAGAGCAAGAATGTGTTACTGATAGACTAACCTGCAAACTTTGGATTCTAAACCAGCATGAAAACAGCTTTTAACTGTGGGTCATGAAGAGCTGGAGGGCCTCGAACATGTACTCACCAATACTGTGGACATAGGTTATAAGTTGTATGCACTATGAAAAGATGTGTGAGATCCCCAAAACACTATTTGGGGTGAACTGAATTTGTGGTACAGTTAGTGGCCAGGGCTGCTAAGTTCTATGACATCAACTGCTCAATAATCCAAAAATCAGAATTTCTGAGTTCTGTTTCCAGCTTTCACCTGTTCTCTTCATTTTCTTGAAAGGGCTGAACTTCTCAGTAGCTCCATTTGTTCATCTGTACAGCAATTGTGTACAGTACTGCAGACTGCAAAACCTGATGGTCATAAAATACACCTTAGTCCTCATTCCCAGAAGAAGCTTATCTAAGACAAGTTTTTTCCTCATCTAAGGCCAGTTTTCCACTATGTTTCTCTCTCTCCTCCACTGAAGAATATGTCCAGAAATGCAAATAAAGGAAAAGTAGGTTAACTGGGACATCACCTGTAGGGTCCAAGAAGTACCCCTCAGCAACCTTCCCTAGGCCATGAAGACCTCTCCAGAAGGGATTTTCAATTAGGTGTCAAATTAATAAGCCACTTTGGATGCTCCATTCCTGCAGGAAGACATTAGTAATTTGTTTGTTCCAAAGGCGCCACTCATATTCACACAAAATGGCATTTAAATGTTAATCGAGTCAGGGGATGGGGAGTGCTTGCCAATCACTACGCAACTTAAGGTCAAGGTTTTTGTCTTAAAGGAGGACTCAATGTTAATTTTAAATTTAAAATTCTTGACAGATAGCAGGTTTTCAAATGCCTGCTACAATCTGGCTTGTTTGATTCATTTTAATGAGTAAGTAACTCCTGGCAAAATGAAGGTTTCCCTATGTCTTCAAGGAAATGGAAGGGCAAAGAGGCACAGTGGACTAATCCTGCATCCACTACAGGGAACAGGAAGCAAAACCAATTTAGACTCCCATTCATCTCCTTGCTCCCCATATAGAGACCAAAAAAAGAGTAATTTACATTCCTACAAACACTAGGCAACTATTGGATGTTTCAGTTTAAAAGAAAAAAAAAAAAAAAAAAAAAAAAGAGTTCTCAATACTGAATTCAGCTTTGACTCTCTGTGCTGGAGAAACAATTTGTGTGCATGCCTGTGCACATGTTTGCTTTTGTTGTTACTTTGCTTTACATTCTGATTTTTTTTTTTTTTTTTAACCTTCAGAGTGTGACTTATAAACAGGATAAGGAACCTGTGATCTTTTTGTGCCTTTTTTTTTTTTTTTTTTTTTTTTTTTCTCCAGATATATGAACAGATTCCTCCTCTTAGATTCCTCCTGCTTAGGCTGAATCAGTGACGTGCAAATAATGAGAAGTCCCTGTGGATGGAAGATACCATCAGGTCTTTGGAGAGCTGCAGAGATGGGTCTCAGGTCTGTGGATGTGCCCAGACATTTTTGTTTTCTTTTCCTCCATGCCCTAACAGACTTATCCTGCATTGTTGACAGTTCCTAAGTCAGCCCCCAAAACAACCAGAGGGGTTTGCAGAATTTACTCAGGCTCGTTGCAAGCTGTGCCTGGGGCTGACGTCCCTCTCACACAGTTCTTGCCACCGCTGCGCAGGTACATGACAGACTGTCATACTTCCCAGGCAGCCTCGCAGGGGGTGATGGATTCAGATTGTCACTAACTCGAACTTATGGCCTGACCGAGGTAAGAAGAAACAAGGACTGTTTCTGCTTTCTTCACTGAGAGAAGCAAGATGGGGAGGGAATGAGAAGGGCTGCGAGCAATCAGGGCAGTCAGTGAGGTACCGGTAGTTTTGCAGATGCTTTAGAAGAAGGGGGTGAAGTTAAGCTCTGTTTCTCTCAGGAGAAAAATAGGATACATGCTGAGGTAGATGAAGGAGGACACACAAATCTCATAAATGAAAGAAGCCATATGAATGTCACTCGGCATAGCTTATTTCTCTCTGCTGGTGATGAGGGAAGTCTTTGCATAACTAATTCAGGCACAGAGACCTGCCAAGTTAGCTGAAATTAACTATGTGCTAGCTATTGATAGGAGTAACTGTAAGGAATCTAATTTGATCTCTCCTTAGATAAATGAAACTAACTTCTGTCCTTTCCTGTGGTCAGACTGAGGACTCATGGCTGCATTTCTGGAATGGGCACTGCACGTGTATGGACGCATGCAGGCACAGCTCATGGGCCTGGACACCCAGGGCCATGGGGGCCTCGGTGGGTCATCTTTAGCCCACCTCACCACCTGGCCACTCTTACACAGACAAACAGCATTTAATAACAGGGAGATGCTCAGATTCTACAATCGCACAATTGTTTTAGATAGAGAGTATTTGAAGAGTGAAGGGTTTGGGCTGGATTTACCCTACCTAATTTAAGAGAACAAGTCTTGACATTTGACCATACTGAATGGAGAGATATGGGTGAGAGTTAAGCCTCTCCAGAAAGCTATTCAGTCCCTCTGGGATCTGAACTGAACCCCAAGAATGTTAAGATTCCTCAGTCTGGTGGAATGAACTTGGACATTAAACAATTTTATCGTGCTGGAACTACCTGTTATATACATATACAGCCCTCAACAAAGAGGCCTCTGAACTGTAATCTTGACCTCTGAAAGTTTCAATAAGTGTTTACAAGTCCATCACACACATATCTGGCTCACTCATATGCCATCACCACAGACTCATGGCATTGTTGTAATTACCCTGGAAAATGAACTTCCATTAGCATGCAATTGTATTCAACTGAGCTGCTGACAATCTCTCAGGCTTCTTAAAGTCTGCAGGACAGGAGAATGGTAAAGCCTCATAACACTAAATGAGATCAAGCACATGGAGTTAGTAGTAATCTCAAGAAAAAGAAACAGATCCTCCCTAGGAGTTGGGTAGTCTGATCTTTGACTAATGCAGTACTGTTGCCAAAAAAAAAACATACTGCTTAATTTGCTGCTATTTTAAAGTAACTAAATCATTTTGAGTTTCATCTATGACAGTTTCTGGCCTGTGTGATGGTGCTCAGGAACAACTTTCTATTGATATATAGTCTTAGAATGTAGTATTTCTATTTTTTATTACTATTTGTTTTATTTTTTCTTACCATGTAACTGAATTCTTTGTCCAGTTTCTCCTCCTGATGCCATCACTTTTCTTTATGAAGTTACCTAAATGTTTATAGCTAATCAGTAAATAGATTGATGAAATGAGTTTTCTCAGTTTTTGTTCATGGAATAAGTACGTTCAAACACACAGAAATAAATTTGTTACTGGTCCCAAACACTTTCATTTGTATGTGACAGGTCACTTACTTTTCCTGCAGAGTAAATACTAGTATGATTGTACTACACGGAAACATGGCACTAGTAAGTGTCGCCATTGCTATCTCTTTTTGATTTCTCATTTAAGGAGACTAAAAAATATCCTAGGAAGCTAAGCTGCCGAATAATAACATAAAACTCATTGTTTAAGACAGTAGTAGAACAACGGCTTTGAATAAAATGAGATCAATCTATGATTTTCCATTCCAAGGAAAAAGAAATCTATAGGCTGAATTAGATTTAGTTAGTTACAGAAGCAGATACGTCATGTCAAGCTATTCATGTAATCTGCAACCTAACCACTGTGAGTTTTCTACAAGAATTTCCAATTGGCACCTTCCCCAGGTAAGTGTTCACATCATTATCATGTCTTTGAATAAGTCTATGTCAAGGCTAGAAATAGACCCAGAACTAGAGTGGAAAACAGGAGAAATAAGTTCCTACCCAGTTTGTCAATAAGCAACTACAATCTTAGGAAACTCATTTAGTCTCTCCCAGTTTCTGCTTTTATTCTCTCTCTTAATCCCTGTCAATTTTACTTGGAATTGGACAGTATTTGTTCTGGGGACTGCACCTGAATGTGCACATGCACTGCACTTGGCACAGTTAGATCCATATCTTGGTGGTGACCACTGGGTGCTACTGAAATACAGATGACTGTAACAGCCTAGGCTGTTCTCCTCCCTTCCTCATCTCACCTTCTTCTCCACCAGGAAAAAATAATGAATATAAATAAAATAAAATAAAATAAAATAAAATAAAATAAAATAAAAAGTAAAATAAAATATCCCTCCAAAAGCCTAATAAATACATAAGTAAAGTAGTCCATTCCTAGTTCAGATTATTATACCAATAAATGGATCAAAAAAATGTTATAGGATCTCTTCAGACACTAATGTTGGAAAATAGAAAATTCAAAGAGAAGCAAAAATGATCAAATTGTCCTGAATGAAGAATTTCGGACCTCAGTTTCCTGGCTTCTTTCAGATGCCCATTTCATAAATCTAGAGATTGCTTTATGTGGCCAAACTGCTCTTTCTTTTTTTTTTTTTTTTTTATTTTTTTTTTTAGCATTCTAATCTATGTAGTGTCATGTAGCTTTGAATATTTTTACTTCTTGGGAAAAGCAGAATCTAAGGCATTTCAGTAATCACGGAAAAAATTACTTTTGCTTTGTCTGGAGAAGCAAGGGAAGGAGTTAAAGCTAAGATGAACCAAACACATGTATGCACTGTGCCCACTGGGGTCTGGCTGTATATTCATTATACAAGGTCAGGGTCTCACTTCCATTCCTCCTAGTGTAATTTAGGTAAAGCCACCACACAATGCCTGACCTTTCCATGGGACAAGCTCCCTGCCTCCATCCTGACATGCTGCAGTAAATTTGTGTGTAATTAAACATAGTGTTCCGACACGCCAGGTCTCTGTGGCAACCTGGCCTTCCCTCTCCAGCTGACCTTTCAGACTGAATTCAGCACAGACCACTGGGAAGTGGCTAGTATCAGAGAGAGGCACGAAAAAGCAGGGCATGTCTGTGAAGATTAAAACACGCTGCTCCTTGCCTTTCCTTCCACTTGGGCCCGTACTGCACTGCATGCTCTACGGTGAAAGAGGAACAGGAGAAGCATCTGAATGCAGCTTTGCTCCTTCAGCCATCCCTTGGGCATGGGATAACTCCAGAGCCCCAGCTGTGATGAGAACCCAACAGGCAAAACAGTAAGTAAGCATGCAGGAACACCAGGGCCTGCTATAAGGAGCTTCTGATACTAAGAACAGTCTTGGGAAGCATGGAGGCTCATCACAGAAGTTGGTTGAATATGTGGTGGTTGGCCTGTCCTGATCTAGTCACCCATCAGCATAACTGCTCTGGGTCATGAAGGCAGGAGGAGAGGGGAACAGCCAGATCAAAGGTCTTAGAATTAACTGCAAGAACCTCATCTGGTCCATAGGGGTTTGCCTTAAAACCTCAACTGGGACTTCTACTTATAGGAAGCTGTAGGAAAACATAATGATATTGCACCAGAAGTGAGATGTTTCTTCTTTGGAGAAAAAATGCTGTGCAGCAATATCAGGCATTTGAAGATGTTTTTTGGAGGCTGCCAATACTTTCGTGGAAGGACTGTAACAGTTAGCAACTGTTTCACAGGACTTGGTGATGAAGCTGAGAGTCAACTCACCTATCTTCATTCACCTATATCTGTGTTTGAACTAGTCTTCTACTTTTATTTTATAGTCAAAGGAGAGAAACTAAATATACAACTCATCCGGCCACCCTGAACAGCTAAAGTGGATATAGGTTTCACGCACTGAGATTTATGCAGATTGGTTAGAGAAATCCCACACCAACTTCTTCATTTACCTACTGAGCAGTGAGCATCATTCCAGAGATAAAAGGGGATCTGAAATATCCTTTAGGACCCTGCAAGTCAGACAATCTGTTCCCAGCTATATGAACCACAGTATATTCAAGTAAAATGACTTCTTTTTGCCTCATTTCCCTCCCCCCCTCCATGGTATAAAAAAAAAATATATAATAAAAAATTAACAATAATATGAAGAACTGTGTTCCTCTAAATTACAGTAGTGTATTACCACCAGCTATGACTAGCATTGTACAGAATAATAGAAAGTGCGAGAAGCCTGAGAATGAACAATTTTAAATAATGTTCCTTCTAGCAAATGGTTCTGCAAATCAGGATACTTCCCCTAGAAACCTTTTTTAGCCATCACAGCCATTTAGGACTAGAATTAACTTCCTGTTAGTCAGAAATATTCTCATCTTGCTGTTTCTTTTCTACATCAGGAATGAAGGCACCACAAAGGGAAAGGCCACTGCAATATACTTTCAGACCAGTTTCCATCATTAGAAACTCTTGTTTGTCATCACCTTCCTTCACAGTCTGTCCTAACAAGGAAGTGGCAGTATCATATGCGTCTGAAGAAGCCTTTGCGTTCAAGATTTTCAGATGCACCACATCAAACTGATCAAGAAAATCTTATCATACAGCCTTCCCTCTGCTTTTCCATTGCTCTCTGATGTTAATAATTCTCAAACCTATCTTGCTCACGGCTCACTATCCCTTTGTCCTCCAGAAGTTTCATGATATTTTCTCCGCCTTTATATTCCATTATTTTAATGGGGAGAGAAGTTAGATTTATAGTATGGTAATTGCCAGCACCAGAAGTAAGAAACAGAAAAAAGACCTATTTTTGTAGGTCATCCAGCCATTTCCCTTGCCAGTGTCTGAATGTTCCTTCCTGCATATGTTTCCCTGTTTTGCTCAATGTGCCTGTGACTCTCCTCAGCAATGGATTTTCCACCCTTTCCTTTGGGAGACCATGGCTTGATATACCTCACTGCCAGGAAGTGTTTTATTCCTGATATTTATTTTGAGTTTTTCTTTGCTTAATTGTATCCCATTACTCTTAGTTATATCCCTGTGGAACCATCTTAAGTAATTCCTTCCATCACGGGCATCTTTTACCTTCAAGTTTGTGTATTTATTTCTCATCTTGTTAATAACCTTCAAGAAAACCACAATCCTGCAGCACCTTGAGATATAGAGGAGAAGTCTCCACCTAGTTAAGGTCATTTTTCCTGTTCTGAAAATCACAGATACATAGGACATTTCCTTAGCATATAAATGCAAAAGATAGTAAAGAGACACTGGTTAAGCTTGACCATCCACTGAAAGAAGAAGAGTGTTCGAAGAAACAGCTGCAAGAAACGGATTTACAATAAAGTTACAAAATCCATGTAGTAGTCTAAAAACCATAGCTATCAGAATTCTCTGGTACTGATTTTTTGTGGGGTCTTGGGATAAGTGGCCCACATTGAACTGTCCTCCATAGAAAAAAGGGGTTTTAACCTCTATTATATCCTCCGTGGTGAATGGTATACTGCTAGACTCATCTAAAAGATATAATGAAACAAAAGACCTGAAAGACCTAGAGTATCAAAGCAAAACACATGGACTGAATCAAGTAGGTTGTTTCTTTCTGTTTCCC
This sequence comes from Nettapus auritus, assembly GCA_011076525.1. Taxonomy (NCBI): domain Eukaryota; kingdom Metazoa; phylum Chordata; class Aves; order Anseriformes; family Anatidae; genus Nettapus; species Nettapus auritus. The sequence goes on along the minus strand of CM021797.1, from coordinate 7,628,814 downwards.
CCCACACAAATTATCAGTTTGCATACTTCTCTACATAGGCTTAGAAAGATGCAAAGTACTTGCTGTACGAAAAAACTGTTTCCTGCCCACTTCCAGTTTTAAGTCTGTATTTTACAATTTCTAAGGATCTAAAATAAAGGATTCCCATTCAGTTATAGGGTGCAGATTTGGTTGCAAAACGTCTGTTAGTGCTAGCCTTCAGTATCGATACTTCTTCCTGTATCACCAGGGTACAATGAGGATTACTTAGTTAATGCTTGTAAAGGGCTGAGAAGTGCTGTTTAAATGTTATTCTTATGAGCTCGTTGGTTCTTGGAGTTGGTTTCATTTCTGTTGAAACTGCTGCTAATACTTCCTTGACCTTTTGATTCAGCTGCAGAACCTTTGGCAAGAGACCTCCCCTTTGAGGCTGCTGGTATTTCATCCATTTGATTCACACTTGAGCCCGAAGCACACTTATTTACAATCAGAATTAAAGCACAGGACAAGGGTTGTTGAGTTAGTTCTTAAGCCTTGCCCAAAAAACCTGCAAAGCAAAAATTATCAGAAGAGGAGATGGAAAACAAAGACAGAGTGTGTCTGTATGGAGTCTCTCTTGCCAACATCCTTCTTTTGCAGCATTTGGAGTGGGAGGAAGAGATGTAAATCAAATCCAAAGGAGTGTTAGATAGAGTAGAACTGACATTTGAAGCTGTAATACCTTAAAGTCAATATCATTAACTCTGATATTTACTGTAGCATACAATGCTTGGATGAAATGGTAAAGTTCACCTATTCTTCCCATACACACTATATTGTCATATGTGCTGTTAAATACACACACACACACATATATAGAAATTAGAAATGGCTTTGCCTAAATGTCCAGTGTGAACTTCCATCTAAGGCAATCTGCTGCTCAGACTTCTTGGAAGTGCTGTGTTGGCGGGTGAGACATTTTATAACATGGCATATATGTTACATTATATACACATATACATAAATATACATATATGTTATCTCACTCTAATGCTTTTTTCCATTTGACTGGGAATTATTTGGGATGGGTAGTTGGGATAGAAGGCTAAAATGACCAAAGAGATATATTATCTGAATAAGAGACTGGCAAGATTTGGGACTTCTCAGGAGAGTGCAAGGTAGCAGAAATCCCACCTGTACTTAGACATCTGTAGTTGCTCAGTCAGGACTGTTTTTGTAGACAATGGAGAGAAGCAAGCACCCTTGTAAGCTTACACAAATCTGAGTTATCTGAGATGTGTATATCAGGGTGTGATGAATCATTCTCAGGAGAGGACTATTTCTCTCCACTGACCGTTAAGGGAATTTAACATAACTAGTCTTTTGGCCTTCAATGTTAGGACAGATAGATGTCACCCCAGGTTCCACTTTTTCATTTAGAATGGAAAGATTATATATCTTTAATAGAGGGGGAAATGTTGAGCATGGAACCAAGAACTTTTGCAATCTGTTCCTAGCTCTCAAATGAAGCTCTGAAGTGGTCTCATGTAAAATTTACCAGATCGGTGTGGGACCTCAATCACTTAACTTAGGCACTGAAAATGTAGAGTTATTTCTAAATACATCTATCAATTTCCTACTTCATCAATGTGTGCTACAGAATGCTTCCAGAGAAAAGCTTGGGTAATGTAACTACTGGCTCACTTTTGCTTAGGTCACAATACTAGTAATGGAGGAATTGGATCTGATATATTTGTTCCTAATGCAAGGATATCCTTTACACTATTATTTGGATTCTGGTTTATATTTGTTGAACTCCCTTTCCTGGTCTGACATGAACTCCTTAAGGAAAGCTAGAAAAGAGACATCCATGTTCTAAGCAAACTCTATGTTTGAGTCCCCTTTTCATGTGAAAGAATATGTCTTCCCATTTATTTTACATGTCTTTAAACACCATACCACTTTCTGTGGTCTCTTAAAGCACATCTCACCTCAACACCACTTGTGGCAAGCTGAGCTGTCCTACACTGAGGACAAACCTTTGTCCTTCAGTCATGCAGAGCACAGACCAAACTCTCGTTAAGTCTCTGGGGTTCTGGTCACTCACATGCCACACTGTTGCTACAACACTTTTGCAGGAAAGGCATGTTGCAGATGGAAAAGAAACTGCTGGTGATTACAGCAAAAGCCAAAAATGTCTTTGAGTGGATGGAGACTGTAGGACTATTGCAAGAGATGCCACTGTTTCTAGATTCCACAATATTCTGTACCGCAAGTGACTTACGCTCTTTCTCTGAAGAAATGATGAAACACACAAAAACGCAGAAGCACCGCCTGCCAGTTCTAAGTTTCATTATTAATAAGCCCAGAGTTACCTCTCTGAGAAATGACCACCAAGATGACGTCAAGGGCCTTGACTTCAAAAGGAATCCTGCTCATTTTCATGCCTTTGTAATTTTACATGAATTAAACACTTTAATGTGATCAAGAGATGCATTCATCATGTATGGCATTATCTTCGGAGATGAAGGTGTTCCTTTTTTTCTGTTTGCTTGATGGAAACATTATTTCTACTGCTTTGCCATTACTTGATGGTTTGGTCTTTGAGAATAATCATCCCTCTTGCTACAGCACCAGCCAAAGTGGAAATAGCAACACACATAGAGAAACGGAGAAGACAATGCTGGTATGAATGAAAAATCCTGCAAAGCACCTTCAGGTTTTTTTTTTAGAGGGGATTTGAAAAGCTGTCAGTTTTCTGCTGCAAGCTGACTAGTTCTCTGTACCTCTACGCACAACAAGAGATAATAATGAAACTTTCTACTTCTTACTTCTTTACCTGAGCTTATCTTAGTCTTTGTGACTAAATCTGAACTTGGCAGCCTGGCAACTGGGAAAGCAAGGTAGGCTTTGCTATGAATTCTTCCTTGGCTGCTCTCAGGATTTCTTATTCCAAGGCGTGCACTTGGATGGCAGGATCTGACTTTTTGTAAGACAGAGGACCCCTGTTGTAGTAGATTTGTTTTCCATGACAGGTTGCATCACAAACTTTATTGGGAAATGACATTTCCTGCCATGGACACACCAGCTCAAATGAAAAGAAAAAAGGTGGCACCTTCTTCCCTTTTTGGTGGTGCATGTACTTACCCAGGTGGTCTTTCTCCACAGTCCCCAGATCTCAGCTCTTCATTTGAAAAGCTTTCCTTGCTTTAAGTATGTGACAAGGTCTGGGCCCCAGCTTGCTCTCTTCTTATTTTCACTTGTCTATTTATCAAACACTAACTAGTTTTCACTGCTGGCAAGGGAGCCTTTCTGACTTTGGCTCTTGTTCTCTGAACTGCAGAATTTCTCTTACTTTCTGCCTCATGGATTCCCTTCAAATCTCACTTGAATTTTTCTTTTTCCCTACAATAATGGGATGAGACTTGGAGGTCCTGAGACTCAATTCATGCTCAATCTGTTAAGGATGCTTCACTTTCTCACTGCCCCCATCTTGAAGAAACTGATATTTCATTCACCTGAAGTGTGACAATTTTTAGCTATTCTGGGAAACTCACTGCTTGGAAGCTGTTCTGCAAAGTGTTTTGTATTTTAAAGTGCAGATTATTGTTTCCCTTGTAGAAGCATCAGGCACCTTAAATGAGCTCATTCTACTCATAAGAACTGCAGTCCCATTTTACTGCAGTAAGTCCATTGGGTCCAACCTCTGCTGATCCTATTGATCCACTCTGGCAGCCTGCAATAACTTTATGATGGGTGGAAATCCCTTCTGGAGAAATTCCTCAGCTCTCTGATAGGAGGAGGAACGTAGTGTGTCCCTGCAGCTCTTCTAGCTGCTACTGACAGGAGGCATGGGAAGCAGAACCCAAGCTACAGACAGTGGGAGGTTGCTGTAGACTAGTTCAGGTATGATCCACCCTTGTCTTAAGAAGCTAGGCAAACAAACATAAGTAGTTTTAATCCTAACCTCCACTTCCCTATGATCTCCCTTCTTCACATGGCAATAGGAACAAAGAAATAATGAACTAGGGGCTTCATACTTGGATGATACTAAAGCCAATGCTTAATACGAGGCCGTTGGAGATCGCTGTTCCAAAAGCTTCAACTCACCTTTTCTCAAGATTCTCCCACACCCTTGTAGTCCTTATCACAAAGGAGAACGAATGGGTTGATGCTCCAATACACTCTCTTATGTCATCCCATATGTGTACTAGGTTGAGTTAAGAGTTTTGGATAACTCTTCCCATCCCTTTTTATTGGATAGCACATTCCAGATTGCCAAAGAAGAATAGGACCCCAAACCAGAAGGAAACTGGATGGCTCACCGCTTTCTGCTGCCAGGGAAGAGCTGAACAGAAGATACCTGTAAGCTACCTGCTGCTGTCTTTAGCCAGGAGAGGGAAAGGAGAGCTAAGAGACTCACTAGTGAATCAAGATCTAGTTCACCAGGAGGTCTCATTTAGTTAATTGCATTCTAGGTCACATTTGCATATTCTGCCTCAGTTGCCCTATCTGAAAAGATCAAAGCAAAGATAAACTGAGATGTTTTTTTTGGCTTCAAGGAAAAATAATATTGACTTCCTTTGGAGCCCCCAGATTGGAACTAGCTTACTTGACAATATAACTGCCTCAAAGCAGATCCTAGTCTTGAGGTGTGTATCATCAGTTCAGCAGCTCCCAGTACTGTGAGACCTTGACCTCAATTAAACCCATATCCTATGGAATTTAGTGGGAATAGCATGGGTGTACCTTATATGGAATTCAGTCAGGTTGATAGTTTAATAAACAAATCCATGTGAAAAGGGGCTAATATATATGAGAATTACTGAAAGAGCAAGCTGCATTTCACAGCCAGAAAAGCACCCTAAAACAATCCAGAACTTTAGTTATGGTAGCTACAAAAAGGGGATTTTTTAAGTAAAAGACAAAAATACACCTTTGGCAGCATTTTATTTACCCATTTAATTGATATTCACTCTCTGAGCTGATGCATTTTAGTATCAGAGTGGGATGATCTATTACTTAGTAAACAGAATGATCTAAAGTAGATGTGGAAGAGATCTACTGGGACAGATTTTCAAGCAATTTACATGCTCCCTTATATATACAAAATATGAGCACCATTGCACACATAACTAGACATGCAAATCTGCATCAATGCATATGCAATTCAGGCTATTGTGCAGGGTATTATGCCCATTCAGCGATTCAATTGGTGCAATTAGCCAATTTCTACACCGAACTCCTGTAACTGGGCATGCAAATTAATGCAACTGCATGCAAAGCTTACACCAGCATTCACGTACTTAAATGTTCTGTGTATCTAGCCCATTAAATAAGGGTCTGTTTTAATTAGACTGTGTAATTCACGCCAGACCAGATCACAATGTACGTGGAATTCCAGTCCATAAAAACAAAAACATATTTTCTGATAAGCTATGTTGTTCAAAACCATCAAGAGCTCTCCACTGCTCCCCTTGGATTATGAAACTGCAATCACAGCCTATCAGACCTTAACACAGGAAAGACATTTATCCTGATGTTCAGTCAATTTTTTTCCTTGCTTAACTTTATCTTATTTCCCCTAGTCATTCTCCCACTCTAAACACCCTCTCCCACAGAATCATAAAGTGGCTGCTGTGTTTGCTTAACTCAGTTGCAATATTTCTAGGAAATGAATTGCATCTGTACAAAGAAAACAGTAGATCAATGTATATAGAAAGGGGATCCTGTTCTAGGGGTCTCATTGGCGACAATAGCCCTGTTTTAGTAAGTCTAGACATAAACAGGTCCTACTAAAAGTAAACCTTGAGCAGAATCTTTCCTGGGACTCACTAGATCTTGTATAATAATGCACAATTCTTTTCCTCAGTACATCTCAAAACCAGGCTCACAGAGGCCCTATTTTACAGACAGAGAAGGTAAGGCAGAGAAGAGGAAACATCTTTCATAGGCTGTCACAATAAATCAGTAACCAAGCAAGGATAAAGTCTAGATCTCCTGAGACCAAGGACAAAAATGAAACAGCAAGTGGAGGAGCTTTCCATAAAATCACATACAAAACCCTGGTTCTTCAGCTGGACATGCCCTGGCAGCTCACTGCAAGCTTAGGATGTGCCCAGACACAGTGGTCTGATCTCTGAATTCAATGCAGAAGTCCTTAAAGTAGTACAGTTCAGTCCTCAGCATTGCCAAAATCATGGAGGCACTAAGACTGGGGTCATCTGGTGCAGGCTCCTTCTAAAGCAGCACCAGCTTAGATTGAGTTCCCTTCCTTAATACACATATATTTCTGTAATACAAAGATGATTTTTATATAGTTTCAGTTCTTTGATAAATATATTCTAACTACAGAATGTGCATTTTCATAATGCAATCATGTCATGAGAAAAGAGGAAGAAATAAAGCCTTTAAAGGTCAAAATTTGTTTGGCTTTAAAGATGAGGGTTATCTATAGCTTTCTTTATATGGGTGATGGTGCTAAACCATATAAACTCATGGTACTCTACTGAGTTAAACCTCCCTGGTTACAAAATCTGCTTTGGCGAATGGCTTATAAACATTCTGCTTTATCAGACTTACGTAATACTGTGTTTTGCAGATCACATATCTTAGAGCTATACTAGAAGCACTTACTCTGTGCTCAAGGTCCCCTTTCCTATATATCAAACAACAAAATAATGAAGAATTATACTGAGTTGCTAAAATATTAGAGAGAGAGGAGGAGGGAGAAACACATTTTTGTAATATTTTGAACCTAGTGTCACTGGGATTTTTTTAATGCATAAGAGGCAGAGTAATTTTGCTCTAGTTCCACATTAATTCCTGCACAATATGCATTGGGGATATTATTTTTTTACAAGACGTTTTAAAACCAGGCCTGAAAACAAGCAAAATCCATTACTGACTTACAGTAAATTCCTAAAGGATTCTACATACTTCTGTTCCTACTTCAAAATGGCTATACACGCACACACACAAACAGATTCAGCAAACATGACAGTATATTTTAAGATTCACTATCCTGAAGAAAATAAAACAAGAAACAGTAGACCCTATTCAGCAAATTTATTGTACTCCCTTAATTTCCAAACCTCAAAAGCACAATGGGCGCTTACAGCACACAATCATTTTTAATTCCTAGAAAGTGATTTAAGACAGGAACATTCCTAACGATGACTTCCAACAACCCATTCCAGCATGGCCCTGTTCCTAGATTTAGACACTCTGGTAAGTCTTGTAGCCTTATTGATGCTTCATATTTAATGTGAAGTAGAATTAAACTTTTAAAACTATTCTGTGCTGTTAAGTCAGGGAAAGTTAGTAGCTGAACTGTAAATCTGTGACCATATATATGCATGTGTATGCATATATATATACACAGGCTGTATAATCGCAATAACGGAAAAGACAAGTGATGAATCTGGTTTCCCTTAATTAGAAAGGGATGGGAAAAATGAAAGAAAAGATACAGTGTTCTACTGAATATTATACAGATATGGAAGAAAAACAGGAGATCTTAGATGTTTGGACAGAACATACAAATGCAACTATTGAAACTGCTCCATAGATTTAAAGGAGTTTTGACCATATCCTAAATGAATTTCTGGTTGTGAAACTGGAAAACAAGTTGGAAGACTGATGAATGAAACTCAAACCTTCAAAAGAGTGAGGGTGAGTAGTTGACTTTATATACTGAAAGTCCTCAATGAGATACAAACACTAAAAATCCCACAAAAGTTTTCATTATGTAGCAGTTGTTTTCCAAGTCCATGACACTTTGTAGTGCTGTTCCATCTGGAAAGACACATGTAAATGAGCACAAAATGGCACAGACATTGGATGTCAGCACTGTCTAGCTCTTTCCATACGTGATTTGGCTCAGGGTGAGGATCAGACAGGTAACTAAACTTGCATCACACTGCCACAGCTCCTCCTCTGCTGTCAGCAGCCAGGGCAGTGAGCAGCACAATTTGCCAGCATTGCCACGTAACAAAAGGCATGGTGGACTAGTGAGTTTCAGAAGCCTTCTTTGGAGACTGCAGATGGACAAATGAGGCCAGGAGAGTTATGTTTTGAGGTTTTAGAAAGAGACTGCTGTTTTGGATGCCCAATTTGAGCCTTCTAGGGTAAAACCTGCGCTCATCCTGACTCCTCTTTGAGCTCAGATTCCTGTTGTTTCCCAAAATCCCACGTTGTCTTTCCTCTGTGGTAGTTTATTTTGTGTTCCTTTCACCTCAAGCATCTTACTACAAAGTACACACAGAATCGGAGCCCACCTTGCTCAAAGTCTTAAATCTGCAATAAACCCAGGATAGAAGCTCCAGGGCTGGGATTTGAATTAGGAAGCTGCCAACTTTTGTTGCTTTATTCTCCACAGCTGCCTAGATGTGACAGATGTGGCAGAGATGAGCCCCAACAGAAGGATAGGCTCTCCTGAGTCCTGGGCCAACCACATCACCCACAGTGAATGCAAGGGATCGGGAGACACAACACATACCCTTTATGTATGCACATATATATAACCTTCTCTGTGTTGCACGTTCCACACTAAGCCAAAGTTTCAGAGATTAGAAGAAGCAGCAGTGAATTCGAGTGGAAACAGCAGAACAGAAAGGCATTTTGTTGTCACAGGCAAGATTTTTGGTCTCTCTCCCACTACCTCCCTGTAATGTTTTATTAATGTACAAGTGAAATCTAAACAGCCACCGAGATTTCCCCATCAAACGCAGGGGAAGAGGAGGACTTCATCACAGTTCTATTTTTAAAGCAAGAAAAGGGGAAAAAAGTGATTTTATATTTAGACTTTCAGACAAAGAAAGGAAAGATGGAGCTACTAGAATGGTACTTTCAGAGCATGTTTGGGTTAATGGGATGCTGATATAGCAAGCCCTCAGCCTTACAAAAATAAAAGACCCCTGGTTTCTATAAATTGCTGTGTCGTTTACATATAAATGACCCCCCTCTTCTTTATTTCCTTTGGACTTTGTATCATCTCCATCTATTCTGCCAGACAATAAAACAGCTGAACTCATCATCAGAATTTATAGGCCAAGGATTTGCTCTGGTCACCAGCCTAGGGCGATGCAACACAAAGAGGTTCAGTCAGGTCTAAAAAGAAGGAAGTACTGTGTGTGCATGTCTGTGTGACAGGGAAGAAACCAAAGAGAATGATTTCCAATAACAATTCTCCCAGCATGGCTACAAGAGACATATGACTGTCAATGTTTATGGTCACGTATATACAGCTGAATTTTGGTATGTTGAGTACGAGATTATTTGATGTCCTATACTCAACTTGCTTGTGAAATAGTAAACCTGAGTATAAAAATTTGGTTTAGGCATATAAACTGCATACCACAGCACCATACCTGCTCCTGCGAGAGGTGTGCTCCTGTTCTGCCTTCTCCAGCAGGTGCACAAGGTTTTATTCTGGTGTCTGAGGAAATTATGGATGCATGCAGCAGCTACATGTATGTTAGTATGTTCTGGCTTGCTGAAAAGCCCATGAGTGCTGCCTGGGACTAACATGGCTCTGCTTGTCAGAACATCTGTACGATCGTTAGTGTGCAGATCTGTGTGCTCAGCCACGTATTGACACCCACTTCCTGGTACACTGTTATGTCACGTTGTGCAAGTGTGTTTTGGCTTGTTTGAGAGTCTCGGTAAGAGTGTGTATATCTGCCTTTAGAAATTGCATTGCCGCAGCATATAAATATTTATATATGTAACTGTCATAAATCTGTCAGCTTGGCAAATGTATGAGTCGCCAAGGTAACTTTGGGAGATTTTTATTGAAGAACTCATAAGCTGGAGTTGAGGAATAGCTGAAAGAAATGAGAATTAATGGCTACTCAACATCACTATCATAAAGTTAGTTATCCCAAGTTTCAGAAAATGAAACAGACAGCACGTCTGTGACCACGGACACAGTTTAAGTACACCAGACTTTCTAGAAGCTCAATGCTCCAACTAAACTAACTTGGGTACTGGGTCATTGCTGCTGGAGAACCCAGGGCAGTCACGCTTTGGAAATGAAAGGCTGTTGCCCTTCTGCACTGCACCATGATTGCTTTTGGAGGAGCCTTCAGGATTTTCAGCTGGTGTTTGTATGTGTGCCAGCTTACAGCAAAGTCCTTCACAGAAAAATGCTTTCGTAATGGAAACCTCACTTGAGTATATGGCAAGTAAGCCTTTGTCACTGTTACTCTGAGGCACCTGGTTGCACAGTCAGCTTTGCTGTGTTTTAGCTGACAGGAGAATTGCAGTCATTTGGTATTGCAGAGATGTTACCAGTGACTGAAAACACCTTTTGCTTATAGCTTGTCTACAGAGGGAAGACTTTTCAGAGTAAGCTAGGCAGTGTGCTTCCTCACCTGTGGCCTACTGGCCTCTGCTGGTTCTCCTAAAAAGCCCTTCATAAAGTAACACCATTCATTTCTGAATATATCAATATCCCCTGACGTTCCCAATCCTACTTCCCCTGCCCTGGTTCCCCAGTGCAGACAAACCCTTCTGCCGCATCCATATGGGTTTGGTGCTGGAGGCTCACCATCCAGGTTTGGCATACGTGTCTGCTGTGGGATTTCATCAAAGAGGTGCTGCCTCCAAGCCATTGGGTTATCTCTGGTAGTACTCCAAAAGCACAGAGTTTGTTACTGAGGGGTATGCAGGATTTTCTTACAATCACAGAATGTGCTGAGTTGGATGGGACCCGAATATGGCACCACTCCTAAGTCTTTGTCTTCCACGAAGAGCTGCCCTACTAAATAATAACAAAAAATCCTTGTGCATCTTGTAGGGGGAAATAAGATAGATGATTAAAGAAAGAAAAAAGAAAAAAGATGTGGTCACATTTCCTGTGTGCTGTCCCAGGTAACACACCCCTAAAACCTGCCAACACATCAATGTTGGGTGGTTTTACAGCACTTGGTTCAACAGCAAGCACACAGAACCACACACTCTGCTTGGACAGGAGAGGGGATGGTGAAAATCCGGAGCAAAGCCTCAAAAAAATGGTAAATTGGGCCAGGGGTATATGAGGCTGAGGCTGAGGCACAGTGCAGGGGCTCACTGCTGCACGAACATGTCTGCGTCCTGGGGAGACCTCTGCAATGTCGTGGATACAGCTGTCATAAAACTTAAATACAACAGGCTTCCTTTCATTTCCAGCTAGCTAATTGATTTCCCTTCTATTATTATTATTGCTTTTATTAGGAATTCACCAGGACTCCTGCTTCATGTCTCATCATAAGGCAAGTACTGAAGCTTCTCACAGGGACAGCTTCCACTTGCTCTTTCAAGCACCACATCAATTTATCTAAGAACATATTCCTCTTAAAATGTTGGTCTTCAGGTAGCAAAAGTGAAATGACTAAAATACGACATATCTCTCAATGTATTTATACATATATGTATGTACAAATGTACAGAGCTATAACTGTGTGCATGTATACAAACGTTGCTATTAGTCCACCCATATACATTCACACCCGCACACAGAAAGCAGCACATTTCTATAACCTTAAATCCGAGGAAAAGCTTTTGGTGGGCTGGAGAGCTGTGTGTAGTGAGTGAGAGCCTTTCCCGTGGTAGGGAGCAGGATAAAAAAAAGGCCATAAGCTCTTGAGCTGTGGGCAACTTTGCACCCCAGCACTGCTGGGCACTGTTTTTTCACCACTCTGGCATGAAGCAAGAGCGAATTTCACCTCTTTACTCCAGGCTGCTTCTTGGTGAGGCAGGCACTGTGTCTTCGTGGGGTATCCACCAAACCCTACAGGTAGGAGGACTCTGGCAGTCTCTGGGACCCCAAATCCCCAGGGGCAGGCACCTCGCCTGCCCCCTTGTGGGGCTCCTGCCCTCCTGGCCCTGCCGCACCATGTCCTGCGCGGGGCCAGCTGGCTGCACTCCGCAGCAACAGCTAATGAGTTCCGAAGCTGAAAGCAGTTTTCGGCTCCATTTCCATGTAAGTCAGTCTTGCTTACTATTCATCAGACCCCTATCCCCTGCCCTCCTTCCTCGGGCATAATTGGCCTCTCATTATTTGCACATTATGGAGATATCTCACTTATTCGGGAGCGTTGCAGAGTCAGGCGAAGCAAAGGAGCGTACGCTCCCTGCCTGCGCTCTCGCTGCCTTTCACACAAATTGCTCCTCTTTCTTTATGGTGGAAAACAAAAACAAAACCCCAAGCCCCAAACAAACAAAAGCCGAGGATGCAAGTTTCAGACAGCAAGCGAGCAGCGCGGCAGTATATCAAGGTGGATTTATGACATGTAGGACAATTCCTTAAAATGCACTCACAGTCAGGAAAGTAACTGTATAAAATGCCATCTGGGGTTTCCATATTTCGTTCTCTCTCTCTGGTAGCATTTCCAGGTTGAGTTTGTTAAGTCAGAAAGATTTATTATTATTATTATTATTATTATTTCCCTTTCCAATCCTCAGCTCTTCCATACTGACCCTAAAGACGGGCCATGTATTATCTAGCTCTTACATGAGTTTAGAGGAGAAAGATTCTGCCAAAAAAAACACAGTTTAATCGTTTTCACCCTTATACCTTGTGTCTGTCACCTTACAAACCACTGAATTTCTTTCAAAATGCAACATGGGTGTTAATATACCGATATTCATTTGCACCTACTTCACTTGGGGAAAATTATTTTAAACAAAGAGGTAGAGAAGTGGACTGATTTTGCAGATGTTTTACAGCTGAATCACATAAACTTGACTTTTTTATTTTTTTTTATTTTTTTTATTTATTTTTTTTATTTTTTTATTACAAGAAACTAACACAGTATCTAAAAATATTTAAATCTGAAAACTAAAGATATATTACAGTCAAACTGAAATATTTATTTTATTGTACTCAGGAAACATACTGCTGTTGTGCTAGCAGGGCTAGACAATTCCATTTGGGTCAACATTTAAAAACATTTTTGTTTAGTCAGAAAGAATAAAACCATGAAAAATTTATTGTTCTCTGCTAATTGTAATACTCAAGTTTGGAAACGTGAGCAATGAGAAGGAATCAACGATGGAGCCTGGTGCAGCACAATGGAGAAAAAAAATTTAATTTCTTAATTAAAAAATATGAATGTAACTTTTGTTGTGTAGAATTCCCTATAGAATAGCTCGGATCTTCCTTGCAGTGACTTCCAATAGCTACTTAGAAAGCTGGCCCCAGCATCAGTACAATTACGATCTCGCTGGCTAGCTAAAGTGAAACAAGAGGCGTCTCTTTGTGCATTGAGCCTTTAATTAAGCAATAATAAATGAGATCTACCCATAGTTCTGTGTGTCAGGCTTTGGCTTAGGAAATATAAAGACTGAGGAGCTGTGATTCATGTTCAAATATAATGCATGGTTAGGTAACATCCAAACTGATCAGAGAGGGGAGCCAAGGGCCTGATATAACCCAACCATTCATCACTTATCAGCTCTAACCTCTTGACAAACAGGGCACCCCTCCCTCCTTTGGTAATAGGTTAATTAATTACCAATTTAGAAGTAATCTTACAAATCAGCTGTTGCCCTTGATAAGAATTAATTGCAGATATTTTTTGGGGAGGAACACATTAAATGGACCTTTCTTTAAAAGCAAATATCATCAGAAGGCAGATGAGGAGCAAGGCTCCTTGAGTGGTTACAGAGAAAGGAGAATTGTTTGAATCTTCTTCTGTGGGCCTGTGGATGACAATGAAACTCATTAATTTTATTTATTGAGGAATTACCAAGACTGTGATAAAACTATTGTAAGCTCATTTGCAAGCTTCCTAGCCCACCCATGTTCAGTTCCCTCAGAAGCAGAAGCCTTCTCCACTCCTCCTTCTGGTGGGGGATTTAAATGCAACCTAGTTTACTTTGCAGTGAAATAACCCACCCTTCAATTTTAGTGGGCAGGATTCCTGCCACTTTAGTTTATGTAACTTTAAGGCAGATGCCTCGGCTCCTCCTGGAACCAATGGAAGTCTCTTTGATTTATTCACTTGATGAACTTCAAGTGTCCACTTTAGGATGAGATGAATGGTGACCTAAGCATCAATAACTGTCCTGCCTACCTCCCCACTGGATCTAAAGGCAGACTTGAGACACTTGCTCACGTGAAGACATACATATTTTAGGCAGATCACTCTTTTTCAGTGGCATTCAACTTGACTGTTTTACCATACGAGAATCATCTTGCAAGTGCCTATTCCTCTCCACTGACCACAGAGCCTGTTTGGAGATATAGGTGCTTATGCCATGACATGGCTATATTTGCTTGGTTGAATCCCAGCCTAGACAGTCTACCAGCCATCTGCCCACTGCCACAGGTTCTTTAACAGAGTAGAGCTGACTTCCAATGTGTTTGAAAAGTACTTCCACTACCTCATTTCACTATGTTGAGACCAAGCTCTCATCGTGATTGACCCCAGGCTTAGCACAACATATGAAATATAAGGTAATCACGACAATAGCTGATGTCAAACTGCAAAACTGAGTCCCAGAGCCATACCTTAGAAATGCAAGCTTCTTGCTTTCAGTCTTTGAAAACTGAGATCATGAGAAAATAAGGTACCACCTATAAAGAGCTCAGTGGATCTAGATCTAAATTCCTCCAGATTTGGTAGGACTTTTCACAAGCAGAGTCGAATCTTCTCTAATAAGAATTCAAACTCACCAGACCTCCTGATGTTTATCCATTACTAGAAAAACATATGCTTCATCTCCCATTCTCATTAACATGGATAACTATGGCAAAGGTGCATGAGAACCAGCAGGTGTATAGATCTGTAGCCATATGAATTATCAGCAAGATGCTCCGAATCCACTGGGGTCTGATATTTACATCTCCTGCACAGAGCCATCATGAAGTCTATGCACCACTTGAGTCCTACCTAATAACTCAGCTGGGCTCTTCTCTCTCATATCCTCTGCTGCAATGAGATCAGCCCAAACTGTTCTAACCATCAGTGATATCTGGCTCAAATTTTCAAGACAAAATTTAAGATTGGTTCTTATTTTGTAGGGGAAAGGTTGCTTACTTTTTACAATAACTAAGTAAATCAAAGAGTGGTGTATAAACAGCCTTATACTTCATCATCATATTCTTCCACCAGGTAAATATTAGGCTGATGGCCTGATTCTTTTCCTCCCATCACTTTTTGGGCTTTAGTTGGTCAGAAAGAACTGATTTTCTGTACTGAAAATATTTGCCATAAGATGTTAGATGAGAAAATCTCAATATCTGTGCAGAGAAAATTGGAATGAAAAATAAATAAACAAATAAAAACATGCTTCTATAATTACAAAATAAAAACGACTCAACAGATTCAAGACAGGAAGTATTGGGGAAATGTCAGTATAAAATTACTTTTTGTTTTGAAATTGAAATTTGTACCTAAAGGACTAATAACCAAAGTAAGATAAAAATCAAATTAAACAGTTTAAGATCATGATCTTGAAATAAATCTACATGATCTAATCCAATTTTATAAAATTTCTCTGCCATATTTTTCCCAGTTCCATGTTCTATCCATCACATCAGAAAACACTATATAAAAGCAGTCTCAAAAACTCTTTTCCAATGGGAAGAAACAATTCCTGTACAGCTCTAATGTTCCACTGCCCAGTTTTGAGTATATAATTAGAACAACATTATTTAGCCATTCCACTGCTAATGAAGAGTCTCCTTGAGCTCAGTGGTAGGGGGTAGCATTTGTGCCGTAGGAACACCTATTTTTGAGCCTCCTCGTCACTATGAAATTCTAAGTGGCCGCAGAAAGCGACATAACAAACACCACGAAGTCACAGACACTGATGGTTCTGTTACAAAAGCATTTGCTGCTAGGAATATGAACAGCACTGTTACTATTTCTAACTGCAACACAGTTCCTAAAATGTTTTCCCTAGAGCCATGCAAACCTGTTGTTGCAAGAAAATGAATGGAAACTAGGTTTCTTAGGTGGTTTTTTTTTTTTTTTTTTTTTTTTTTTTTTTTACTGATCAAGACATGGGGTTGAAACTTGGCTCCTGTATGTTAGAGCCTTGTGAGTTTGATAAAAAATTGGTCTTAGATCTGAGCAAACCCTGTATTATAGTTGTAGGGCAGGATTCAGAATTTCATTTCTAATTGGACAAAACTCTTCTGGTGAAACCCAACATTATTATGAGTCTCAGAGTAAACAAGGATATGAAATTCAAGGAGTTGTGTTGTTTTTTTTGTTTCGCTTTTTACCTATGAAACTGTCCAAAACTGGAACATAGCTTTCTCTGAAGAGAATCCCTAGAGATCGACAGTCCCTGCTAACCCTTCAGCCCTGCATTCCTCACCAAATAGATGTCATACATCATTTCTGAAACTCAGACTACAAATGGGAGCTGAGAATGCGCATTTCCTAGAGGCAGGAGTAAATGATTCCCCTGACATCTCTTTCTCCTACAAGGTGTTCCACCACCTATTGTCCACTCCGTATGCTTCCTTCTCCCTGGTGATACCCCCAAGAGATGGCTGATGTCCCATAAAGTAAACTGGAGTACGCATCTTTAATTGGGTCCAGAAGAAACTTTATTACCCCGTAGGTAGCTTTTTTTTTTTTTTTTTTTTTTTTTTTCAATAACAAATTATCCTAATGATCTGACCCAGGACCAGATGTTAATTGCAATGGAAAGTAATCAATTTCCTTTACTAAGCGTGAACTCATTTGCAAGGTTAGTCAGCGAGCAGATATGGAGTTCTTAATGAGGCAAGAACCTAGCAGACCTTCTGGATTCCTTGTGTCAATTCCCGATTTACTGCATTGCACCCATTTTTACCCTACCTGTGTTCAGCCAGGCCACCCTATTAAAAAAGTAGGGAGAAAAAAAAAATTGTCACCCGTCTGTAATCACTTGGTAAAGGACAAAAAGAAGTAATAATGCAACAACCACAGCCATCTGAGAGCAGTAGATTCTGAAAGACAAAATCACCCTCTGTATATATATAAAAATAAAAATAATAAATATGTAAATCACACAGGAAATTATGGCTAACGGCATGTTGTTTAATAGAGGGTATTATTATAAATATGGGAGATGCTCAAACAACAAATTAAGCCTGCAGTATTCCGAGAAAGAGCTCAGAGGACACAACCTAAATTCTAACTTGGCTGCTGTCTTCAGTGCTTCTGTGCTTTCGTCTGGGTTTTATATCACCACCGAGCACAGCTTTAAGAGGGAAAGGTTGGGCCATCCAGAGCGATAAAAACATAAAGAGGGGAGGGCGGGAGCAGAAGGAGGTACTTAATCTTCCAGTGAACTTCTCAAAAGATAGTTTTGTAAGAAAAAGTGTTTTCGCTAGGTTGGATGGGGAGAATGCTTTCCATCCTGGGGAGGACAGGGAGAGGAAGGTTATCTGTTAACCAGCCACCGGGATAGCTGTAACAGTGCAACCTCTCGTGTATTTGCACCAGTGGAGCTGAAAATTGGAGTAAACACCATTGCTGTAAAGAGCAGTTTAGCCTGCCTACCTAGGGGTTGCAGTGGGGCAATTATGTCCTGCCGCTTCTTCTGGTAAATCTCTAGTCTACCCTGGCTCCATCAAACAACCTTTTTCTTCTTTTTTTTTTTTTTCTTTAAGGAGGTATATTTTTCCCCTCCAACTCCCTCTCCGTTCCTAATGCTAAAGCAAGCCGTGCTTCTTTTCAGCCTGAATCTTAGTTTACAAAATCACATATCCACCATTTTATATGTGAAAAGGGACTATAAATCTAAATCAAGGCTTCTTCCAGCCAAACTTGGTTTTAAAATATTTAAGAATTAGCCCCACTGCATCAAGATTAAACCTCATATCTCTGTTAATTGAGAAACACTAGATAAGAAACCAAATAGTTTTTTTCTCACGGGGTGATCTTCTACAAAATCCTCCCAGGTATACCAGCTGTCAGAACAATCTCTATCCCAAGTATACCTCTGGAAATGAGAAAGAAAAGAACACTACCAGGTGAGAGATAACAATGCTTACAACTGTCATTCCTTTTTAGAAATTGTCTTACATCTCCAGTCCCAGCAAATGATGTTGGGAATTTACATTTTCGGGCCTGGCAGTGCTACTCCAGGGAGGTGTACAACTTAGGTGAGCCCAGCCACGAGGGTGATGTGCTTGGGAAGCGATGGATGCAGGCAAGCGAGAGGAATCTAAGGGAGTAAGGATTAATTAAAGACAAGGAGGGAAAAAAAAATCCATCTCCATAATATATTTTTATTCATATATATTATAGCAGCTAATTGCAAAACTGAAATCTCAGTGGCCCCCAATGGAGTTACATAAAGCACAAGTAATTTTCAGTGCATTCAGCTAGAAAGGGGTATTGGAAGGTACATTCTACATCTGTCTACATTAATAAATAGTGGTTCAGTAAGAGACTTTCTATGTGACGAGGTCACCCCCATGTTGTGCCTATATTAGAGTCCCTTTCAAAGTGCACACGACAGGTTGTTCTGCTACGTCAAGCACAGAGTTCGACGAAGCCTGGCAGCTTCCCAATTTGTTTGAGGTGAATATGAATCTTGGAGGTGAGGGGGGTGCCTGCAGCTGAGGAAGTGTGCTTCTCCCTGTCATCACTCGTGCACATTCGGGGGCAAAATCCAAGTGGGGGATTGAGTATGTGGCAGCTTCCCCACCAAACTGAGTTAATTGGGAGAAATGTTTAAGGAAGAATATGCATCACCGTGGTACTGTCTGAGGAGAGCAAGCGTGCATCAACTCTGCTCACAGAAAAGAAGCTGCAAATTTTGCCCTGGAGTTAGCTCCACTGCAGCAAACCTGCTTTATATAAGTCGTTTCCTAACCATCACTCAAGCTCTTGCCTGGCCCATTTGTACATGTAAAGTGGAAATCAGAGGATCACATCACCAAATTTGTGAAAAGATGGATTCAAAAACTGCTCCTGGTGTCAGGCAGCTAAAGACCTTCAGCTGAAGACAGCATTGGCACCAGCAGCCTGGCCCTCTTGCCCCTCTCACTGTCCCCTGCCCACAGCAGGGACAGAAGGGCTGCTCCAGTAAAATGCGATAACGGCGCAGTGAGGACCTCGAACCTCTTCACATGCAGCTTGGTCTTATCCGCTCCCAGCTCTGTGAGCCCAAAGACCATTCATCTGCCTGTCAGACACCAGCCCAGATATCTACATGAGTAATCACTGCAGATCCCAAACGGTGCTTGTGACTTAGAATGCCACTTTCTCCCTCACTTCTCCTTTCCCCGTCTCGCCCAAAATAACAATGACACGACTGCTATTTTCACCTGTTCCCCAGAAGAGACATCCAAAAGCACTTCCCTGTCTACTTACCACCTCTCCTTTCCGCTCAGAGCCTCTCCGTGCACCAGGAAGGAAACTGGCAGCTGGGCATTCAGTGCATATGCCCTCACTTTCCTAAGGTTGCTTACAAAAACTTTTCAGAGGAGGATGCTGAATGTTACTAGGGAACGTACTTGGTCATTAAAACAAAGCTGCAAAGAAACAGCAGAAGATATCATGGGTTCGCAACCAATGCCACGGACCAGAGACCCCATACATACACATTTTCTTGCTCCATGAAGGGTCAGTTTTAGATGGGCTCAGGCAAAGCCAGCCAGCATTGATAGCCCAGCTTATGGCAGGGCTTGGAAGAGGGGCTCAGGGCAATGTGTGGGACAGCATGAGTGGTCAGCAGATGGGGTCAGCCACCAAAGTGGTATGAGCATGGGTGAGATGGACCTGGAGGCTGCCATGGCACTGGGCCTGGCTACCTGCTCCTGTGGTGGCTGACACACCGATGTCTCCGCAGGGGTAGCCCCACACACGGCACTCAGCCCGCTGCATAATGCTGCGTGTGGGGAAAAAGAAACTTCTTCCTGACCCCTGCAGGCAATCAGTTTACGCCCTGAAGCATGAGATTTGATTAGCCTCATTATCTCAGCTTACATAACTGTAAACGTTATTAATGGTAATAAAATTATCTAGCCTGTTTTAATAATACAGCCACAGTATTTGTCTCGATGACCTCCCGTGGCAGTAAATCCCACATGGGACCGGCACACGGCATAGTGATTCTTTTTATTTATTCTAAATTTGCCCGCCATTAATTTCACCAAGTCGTCCCTTGTTCTCCCATTACGGGATGGAGTGAGAAGAAACAGACTGGGTCTGAGCACACCTTTCCTAATGCCATACATGAGCATTTCCAAGTCTGACCGACAAGTCTGGGAGTAGACACCAGCAAACCTTTGGGCTTTGGGATTCACCCTCTCTCCCTAGCTGTCAACTAACATATTCCAGTGATATCATGGGACCAGGCCTGCACTCTTTAAAACCCACCATTCAGTTACGGAGATTAAGTACTTAGACTTGAACTCATTTATTGCCTGAGTTTGGGCTTCCAAGTATCCCAGCATGGCACAACTGCTCTGACCTCTGCAGAAAGGTCTTGCAAGAGCTGGAGATGGCCATAGACTCCTCTGAAGAGAGCTGAGAGAGGTTAAGAAAGCTTCTGTCTCATCTTATGCAAAGGATAACCTGGATATGAGACAAGGAATGTGAGAACAACCTGTTTCTAGTCTTGCCTTCAGCAGATCACACCTACCAATGCAATTTTTATGGAAATGCTTTGAATCTGCTCCTGTATCCACATTTTTTAATACACTGGTTTGTGTTTGAACACAAAGTTAGGGAGAGCAGAGGAGTAATGAGGAATTTCTACTTTACTGTGCTTTTGCATATGGTGCTGTGCTGCGTTCTCACATAGGATGTGGGAGGAAGCACAACTCAGCCTTTTCTTGTAAAGATACAATGATATAATTCATGGGGTTTATTTATTTTTATTTATTTATTTTTATTTTTAAGTAGTCTTTGCCTGCTGGGTAAAAATACCCAATGTAAACATTTGCTTGCTGTCACAAATTAGGCTGTCCTTAAATGACTAAATGAAAGTGAACCTGGTTAATAGTAGAAGGTCAATGTGGGGGTTGTGTTGTTGGTTGGCCTACTATAATACACGCCTCAGATTAAACCTTGGTTTGTGCCAAACATGGCCAAGCTCTTTCATTTCTTCTTTCTCCATTTTGTGATATGCAGAGGGCAATTCTTCAGAGACTTTGTCAGGGGCAGGGAAAGGGCACCAGCCAGCATGGCAGTGGGAGGAGGGGAGGATTTGTTCTGTGCAACGCAATTATGGTGCTTGTCCACCAGTAATAGCACATGCGCAGATGTCCCCATCCCACAAGCCATTCCCTCCTGAGGAGAGCCTGGGTTTTCAGCAACAGACTGTGCAAGATCCAGATCTGTCCCAAGAAAAGGACCCCTGAGACTTCAATCCACATTCTGCTTTTACTTTGGGGCAGAAGGAATGTGGGCTGCTGCCAAGGGCACAGCTGCTAATACCACTATCAGGCAGCTTCCCTTTCACCTGTTTGGCCAACAGCTCTGTAAGGACAGGGCTGAATCCAGCCAAGGCCAGGCAGACCAAGAATTCCTCATTTCAACAAGAGCAGTTCCCCAGTGAAAGCAGCAAGAAGCGGAACAGTTCCCTCGAATCCCACCAGCTTTTGGCAGGAGTGAGGGCAGGTCCGGGGAAGCCTTCTTGAGAGCCAGCATCCTCTAGGCCTTCCCCATGCAAACGCTGCTCCTCATTACCGCCACGACAGTGTAAATCTGTGTAGATAAACTCTCCACACTGAAGGCAGAGCTGAATTCCCAGTCCACAGCATTGACCTACTAGTTAAGCACTGCAGTGCCGTTTGCTGGATTCCCAGCGCAAACATATGCTTTCAAACACAAATTGGGATTCTTCTAGCAGATTAAAGCTGTTTTCCTTCCCTTGAACACAGCCTGTGAGGGTGAGAGCTGAAGGCTCGGCTGCCTCGCTCCATGGCTCAAGAGGGTTTAATATTCAAGTTGCTTGTCCTCCATCCTCCCCTGGCCCCCCTTCCCCTCTCCCCCCTCCTTCAGACCATCTCCACGTCTGGTGCCTTCCTCCTACCGATTCCCCTCAGGTCAGAAGAACTCTGTCATCAATCCCCCACTGAGACTTATTTCCAAAGATCAGCACTGACCCAGAAGTCACTTGGCACCGCACCATCAGAACAGCGTGTGCCGGCGCTGCTGAGAGGAGAATCTCACAGAGACCGGATTCAGGATGTCGGGCCGTCTGCTAAGCACTTGTCAGGCTCCCATATTTCAGAAAGAAGTCTTTATGCGGCTGACCTGGTGACTGGAGGATGTACTTATAAAACAACACACAAGGGCCAGGTGGGTTGACCCTGCCGTAGTGCTCTGCATTGCTGAGCAGAAGGGACCATGCTGGATCCCTGGTTCTCTCTACTCTCACCCCAAGAACGGGGCATGAGAAGGCTGCTGATGAGTCTGGAGTCAGAGAAGGGCATTGGGGATGTGCTATGGGATGAAAGTCTCCGAGGAGGGTGGAGAGAGCACAGGGTGCAGGATTCTGCACTCGACATGGCCAGAGGGCACCACAAGGCCCTCATGAGAGGAAGAACCTCTCATGTGAAGTAGGGACCAGCTTTCCACTTGGGTTCTTCACCTCAAGAGCCCTTGCTAAGAAACCCTGTGGAGACCATGTCATCTCTCCTGCCCTACAACCTCAGTTGCCTCTCAGTGTTCATCAGACACCTCAGTCTGGCAGGGAAGGACCAGGGACAAGGGAGAAGCAACATCATCGTACCACAGCTGGACTCGGTCCAGATGGTGACAAGGCAATACCTACAGGAAGGGCTGTCTGTCAGCATAAGCCATGAGGTAGCTTGAGCCTGATGAAGGAAAGAAGACCCTCTAGGGCCCCATGCTACATATTCAAGAGGGAAGGGCCTTGCCCCCAAACTAGACAGTGCAGGGAGGTGCCACAAGCTAATCCTCCTACCTAGGGGTTTCCATCCCACTGGGATTTTATATGTAGCCTGCAGCAATTGATAGCCCTCTCCACCTGATCATCTCTCAAGGCTACCTGCAAAGCAGAGAGCTTCCCCTTTTGGTGAATATCAAGTACATTTTGCAAACATCCCTCACACAATCTCCATGGTCAAAGCCAAGCTGATGAAAAAGCTGATGCATTTTTCATTACATTCTAAACACATCCCCTTAGTTGCTGCAAGCTCAGGAGACAGAGGTTTCCCAAATCTGGGGCCACTGGATTGCATCCTGCATGCAGACATGGGACAGCTGATCCCCTAGTCAGAGCGGGATAGATGGAGGGATGTGCCTTGCTGGGGGTACACAGATGCCAACCATTAAGGAACCTCATGATTGCCCTGACTGCATTTAGAAGCTAACTGGAAACCTACATTTCGGCAGCATAAAGGGAACCTATGCCAGGAGAAATCAGAGCTGATTTTGCCAGCACTATTTGGTGTTTCTAAGCAGAGAGATGCCAAACAACAGCGATGTTTATACAACCAGCTTCGAGGGTGCAAATCTGAAATGTGAACCCCAGCTTTTTTCTGTTGTTGGCCAGAGTATGACATATGCCATCATGGGACCTCTCTTCTGGGGTGAATGTGTGAAATTTTTGTGCTGATATTTCACCTTGTCATGCATGCAGCTTTGAATTTTGCATTCTTTGAATACTGCTAAGGGCTCAAGTGCTTAAGTGTTCAGAAAAAGGGAAAAGGCCACTAATGGGAAACAGAGAGTGAATTAAAAAGGAGGCCACAACATAGTGCAGAGCTAAACACAAACACACACACGCAATCAGCTCAGCCTGAGTTTGAATGGAATTACTCCGGGAAGAACAATTCCTTTCACTCCAGGAATTACTGGGTGAATTTCTCCAGCCCATGTTATGTAGGTCAAAGCAGATTATCACAGTAGTCCTCAGGGCTTTACCATCTATGAATATACCCAGCTGATTGCTGAGCAGGCCTCTGGAAGAGCTGGATGCAATGTGTGCTGATACCGTTCAGGCACAGAGGGTGAGTGCATGTCCACGTTAAGAGAACAGTTTTTTTTGAGTTGTAACTCATGATTTTCAATGCTGAGATGTTGAATTCACAACCCAGTTTGCTTACTTTCCCAGCCTTCTCTTCGATTTCTGTGCAATCTGGGAAAGGGATATGGAACTTCAGGTGTCACTGCAGATCCTTGGAATGATTTCTGCTGGCAGCAGGAGTTGAAGTCCCTTTTCCTAGCCTTTTCCCACCATGGCTCGTGCTTGTCTAACCCCACACCAGTCCCAAAGTAGCTGCCTGTGCTGCTTCACTCCAAGCCTGCTGTGTGTTGCTAGTGCATTAGAGTGAGTATGAACATGCTGCTGAAGGCAGGAGACGACACTTCCCCTTTTTGTGGCAGCTCACTACTGGAGCTACTTCTGTCATATAAACACGTCCTTCACTGTCCTGACTTGGGAGCTCCAGTGATTTACGCAAGGCTGACTTCAGATGCCACTCCCCGAAGTGCCCCGACAGAAGCAGCAAAGCCGGCTCCTTTCCCTGCCACATGGCAGAGGGCGGCTCCAGCAGGAACTGGGGCTGGCATCTGCTGCATGTTGAGTTAGGACCCCGGGCTGTGAGCTGCAGCAGCATGGGGCAGACGTGCCTTCTGCTCTGCCGCCGTGTCTGAGGGGAGCAGCAGATGCTGGGGAGAGGGGGAGATGGACACCACCACCGACTCCTTATCATAAAGCACCTGAGATGTAGCAGAGGCCAGGTGTAGAGGCATTTTAATCTGTGCTCTTCCAAGCACAGGCCCAGCTTAATTTCAGGACTCTTTTCTCCCTCCTCCCCCTGCACATAAGGACGGAGTTATCAGGATCTCAGTATTCATCCCACGGTATGGGTAAAGCCAACATTAATTCTTTGCTCTCCCATCTCACCATTTCTATCTCAGGAGCTCTTGGCACCTTGGGATGCAGCCCTTATACTCTGAGTTTAGCCCACAGGTAAATCCGCAGAGGTGGCTGTACCTGCTCTTTCTATGCCCACTGCTTAAAAAAATATATAACAAGAAGATGCCCACATTAGTATGCAGAGAAAGCCAATTTATACAGGGCATTAGGCATGCAGTATAAATGAGGCTACAGGAAGAGCAGCATGGATGGTGAATGTTTATGGAATAACTTAACAACTGGGAATGATGTTGCATTTTCCATGCAAGCAGACAGACAGATATAACACGGTCCCAACAGGGAAGAATAAATCCCTGTAGTTTGTGGCCTACTTTCAGCTTCATTAATGGAATAAAGGCCAGGAGGCATGATGTCATGAAATTAGCTTCCTAATTAAACATTGCCTTTGCCTCTCTTCCCCTCCTCTCTCTGGATGAAGTCAGTGGCTTTGCTGGCTCAGAGTGCTTACTATTTGTCAAGGGTTGAAACTCCTGAGAAGCATGTTTAGATGGCTTTTCCAGCCATTCTGCAGTTTGTAGCCCAGAGGCTTGCACCCTGACTTCTCTTTTCAGAACACCTTGAAAGCCAAAGGACTCTTCAATTCTCAGACATATCCATCTTTCAAACAACTGCCTATTCAGAGTGCTCCAAGAACCTCTGAAGAAAGATTTTATATATGTATATATAGAGAGACATATATGTGTATATATATATATACATATTGAAAAGAGAAGATATAAAGAAAAATCTCTGGCTGGGATACCCCAGTCAGATTTTGTGCTTGCTCTGAATTTGATCTTTTACCCAAACTTTTCAAATAAAGAAGAGTCAAAAAAACAACTGGACTGTACAACCCAGCCTAAGTGATGAGCCTTGCTACTCCATGCCCATCCCTGTTGCAGGAATAGCCTGTCTGGTTGTCTGAGAAGGGTGCAGATGAAAAAATACTTTCCTTCCTTCCTTCCTTCTTTTCCAGGCATATACAATACCTCACAAAAGGAGATCAGAATCAGGTCCCCAAACCTGCCGAAGTGCAGTAGGAGGGCATCTTACTAAAGAAAGGAAGATCTAGCGTTTTCCTCTTTTTCTACTTTTGCAATATTTTTTTTGGTAAATCCACCAATTTTCCCTATGGTTATTACTGCAGGTGATTCATACACAGAAAACAGCATTTTCCCCATTACATAACATTTTAGTTTACAATGTCAGCTCCTGGAAAATACCAAAATTCAGTAGTGCCATAAAAAAAAAAAAAAAAAAAAAAAAAAAAATCATCCACAGGCTTTCGAACTAACCCAAAGTTTGTGGTATCCTGGCACCCTCTCATATTGCAACATCCTTACTTCAAATCCTTAGCATGGCAATGATGGTAACCACTCAATACCTGTCTCCTCCAAGTTTCTGAGTACCCATCACCAGCATGAACATGTTTGTTACTCTTTGAATCTACAATATGGGCGGTATACTGACCTTTCTCCCAGAAACTGTCCATGGCTTCACTTTGTCCATTCAGCTAAAAATGCTGCAAATACAGTATGGCCATGAATAATAGAGAGCCCAAAAGCTGATGTTGCCAAGAATGGGTGACTCAGGAAGTGGTTCAGACATATTCATGAGAACATTTAGCCCTGCAATTCATCAAATGTGGATGCGTTGCTCATATTTATCATTTTTATTTCAATACCAAATCAGAAACTACTGTATATATTAAAAAAAAAAAAAAATAAAAAAAAATAAAAAAGAAGTAACAGTCCCCGTGGCAAAGTAATTCCCTGAAGATGAAAACACCAGCATAGGAGAGCTAGAGGCCTAGACCTTATTCCCCTTTCCTTTCTCATTCAGGTTTGGCACTGGGGATACACATGCCCTGATGGATCTCTGTCTTAGGGTTCATGGTGTGGAGCAAGAACCCACTTTGGAGTTTTAGATGGGACAAGGCTTTCTCTTGCCCATTACCATATGTAGGACCTCAAAACACTGACACTGTTCTGGTTCCTAACTGATCACCTCTGGACACCCTACTTCTTCTTAAATCCAACATGTATCAATCCTGGGATTCAGAAATGAGCTGCTAAAATGAATGTACCACTGAAGTGTGACTGATACCTAGAGCCTAGGAACTGAAAGTCCCTTCACCTCAGCTGCACACCCCCACTTGATGAACCCCACAGCAGCTGGCAAACTGAGGCACAAAACACGGAGGTGGAAGGCAGGAGGCCACACAAGGCAGAGGCAATGGGGATGTGAACCAGCACTCCAAGGCATGATCTACACCGTTAACCCCAAATCAAACAGCCCACTATGCTGCTCTGTTCCTCCCTTCTCCCCCTTCGTGCCCTGCCATACACCTCCCCATGTGACACTACTATAGGGCATCCCTGCAATGTGTGGTAAGTGTGCGTCCCTGGGTGCGCTCGTCTCCCATCGAGATGAAGCTATTTTCTCTCACTCGGCATCTTTTGTGCAGGTGCGTGCTTTACAAACAGAAAAATCAGCACTCTGCAAAAGTGTTTCTGTTAACATTTATCACCCCTTCCCTTAGTCATCACCGCAGCAGCCCTCCCTGGGGAATGGGAATACTAATTCAAGGGAAGATGTAATGCTAGCCCACTGGGAGCCTTGGATCAGAACAACAACACAAAAGAGAGAAGGAGGAAAAAAGAGAGAGGGAGAAAGGGAGAGAATCCTTCTAAGACAGAGGCAGAGAAAGAGTTGAAGTCTCATTCTCTTTTATTGCAGCCCCATGCTTTTTAATTGTTCCGCCTGAGTAAATCCTTCCTCTGTGATCCTGTTGTTAATGAAAAAGTCCATTGCGGTCATTCTGCTGGCTTTAAGCTTATGCTTGTCCAATGGTTTCTTGAATCCCAGAGCTGTTAATATATCTGGAGTGGAGCAGCTGCAGGGCAACCTATTTCTATGATAATGTGTATACAGAGCTTTTATCTTTTTTTCAGATGTGGGGGTGAGGAGAGTGATGCTTAACTGTTATTCTCTTTCCTCTTCCTCACCCCTGATCTTTCTCCTAAATATTTCCAGAGGGTCTACCCAGAGCCCCAGGTGTTACCCTACAACTTCAATTTTGACAGCCCACTGTTAGGGGCCGAGACTTTATCTACATCTGAGTTGTATAAGGCTCAGTGTTGCCATTGCAAAATCATGAGTGTACAATGGTTAATCTTTATAAAGAACTAGGCTGTTAAAATGAAAATCCCAAGCTATCCCAAGTGCTTTCAAACTGCAGCAAAGACTCTGGTTCTGAATTCCAGGAGCAAAATGATTTCACCCTCCAAGAGTTCCCATAGATACACAGTGATTGAAATTGAAATCTAGAGTTTCACCCTATAAAATTGTAAAATGTTACATGAAACCAAATCATTCTACAGACTCCATCAAAAACTGTCAGCATTCGTGTTTGAGGCATCTACGTTACAGTGCCACATGGAAACCCATTATAAACTACGTCTACATAGTTAAATTTCCTGTTTGTTCCCCTGTCATACAGGTTCGTTTAAAAGTTTTCTCTTCCCCTCCAACCTCATTTCTGTTGAAAGAAATAAAAATTAACTGGAAAAAAGCTGAAACACTCCAGAATGTCTCAGGTGACCCCCAAAGACAACAAACCCCCAGCTCTCTCCCTCAAACTTCCTCCTCCGAAACCTCAAACACATTTCTAATAGGAAAATACATATGTTTATACTAACTATGTCTTTCTAGTACACAATATTATTATTTTTAGCAAGAACTGTAGTAGAGTGAGGATTGCCCTACAAAGCTAATCAAGATCTGTAATAAATTAATCAGCACATCAAGACACAGAACTTTGTTGTATTATCTGCAGAGATCCTTTGAATCTCATTTGTATAATATAGCAGAGAATTCCTTCCCTTATGTGCATCAAAAGCACATTCAATCTGAAGACAGCCACACAGAGTATTTTCCTTAAAACTGAAATAGACACATGCAGGCCGTAACAGTTTAACTGTTTGACTGTGTAATATTCTCCAAAACCCAATCATCCAAACTAAAAACCTCCTTGATTAAGCATTGGCATCATGAACACAACCTTAGACTCGGGTGTGGTTGAAACAATACAAAAAACCTAGCCGTGTCCTTTTGTTTCCCTCCATCCTACAAAACAAAGGATTCCTCCAGTCCACCACACCTCCCAGTAATAGTTTAGATGATATTGTTACACAAGTGTAAGACTACAGTATACTTGATTCAGTCTCCTGTAGATATGCTGGATTGAAAAAGGACAACAATTCACTAACATTCACAGAATAAAAGTTTGTACATTTTTAGCAAAGACTTTTGAGATACAATAAACTTGTAAATTGACCATCACAATGCAATCATGTAGCATGTAGATGACTGTTTATTTTTATTTTATTTTTTTCCTATAGTCAGATATTTTAAGGAAAATGCTCTTCTGGTGAACCCAGAAAAATGAGAAATTAAATGACCAACATCCTGCAACTTTGCGTTTTTCTCAAACTAAAGACAACACTGTGTCAGTGAAAGGTCTTGTTTGAGCAGCTGGAGACCTGAAGATTTACATTTGTAGACTGTGTAGAACAGTTTGCAAATGGGAATAACTCTAAAGGTGAAAGGAAAATTCAGTGTGAAGCCTATTCAAACCCGTGGCCTCAGTGAAGAAGCCTGCAGTAACCATTTTTAGCTTGATGAGGCTCACTTTTGATTCCACTATAGCCCAGTTAGTGATTCTTAGGAGTGTTCTATCAGGCCAGTAGTTGCAGAGGTTATCCTCTACTAATTCACATCCCCCATATTGAATTAAATTCACACTGCACCTTCAATTAAAATGAAATGGGAAATGGCAAGGAAACAAGGGGAACCTATTCCACAAAAAGTCAACCAAGGACTATTTGTAATTTCACAAACCAGGCACACTGCCTTTACAGGAGTGAGAAGTGCTCCCCAGTCAAGCTTTTGCTGATGCATTTTGACAAAATTCCTTTCTTTGGGTAGTTTGCCTAATTCTAGAGTGCACAAGATTAGAAACCTGTTGATCTGTACACTCTACAAGCTCCTAGTAAGCAATGATGCCTGATCCCTTGAGGACTTAAATTAAAATGGGTATGACAGATAGCAGGAACAGTAATGAAAGCAAAGAGAAAAGTTGAAGGACAAGAGAGGGGACTTGGGCAGCAGATTACAAAGCCTAGTTCTTTTCAGTGTTGAGCAGAGTACAGCCTGGTGCACACACCAATTCTGGATGAGAGGACAGGACAGCTGGGTTTGCTGCTGTGTGGACGTATCCACTGGCTCCAGATGAGCTCACACATTTGTACCTGAGAGCTCCACTCAGCGGTGCAGACATCACTTGGAAATCTCTCTGAAGCTCGGAGATTCCTTTTCTTGCTTTTGAAAGCCTTGCTCAAAACAAACCCATGAAGTTATCTAGCCAAATCCCACCTGAATTAGGATCAGAATGGACACTTCCAATACAGTGGGCCAAGGTCCACACCAGAGAAGAGCAAATGGGGAAAATCTCTTCCAAAAATTGCCTTCTTTTTTTTTTTTTTTTTTTTTTTTTCACTGAAACTACCGGACTGTGAATGTTGTTAGGTAGGGCTGAACTGCAGTCTGCAGTGCAGGTCTGGAGCTCTATCTGCAGCTCCAACAGCTTTCTCCAGGGGACAAGTTTTTCTGTTCTCTAGCAACAGTACAGAATTCACATCTAGAGTTACCATTGGAGACCACAGACCTTTAATTTCAGAGGACAAAAACAAAACAAAAATCCATCATGGATCCAACAGAGACTAATGTATTTGGCTAGTTTAAGGGCCAGGTCTTGGCACCTTAACTGGATCAGATGGCTTGGGACAAATGTTTGTGTGATTTGCCTACTTGTGTGTGGGCCTCGAGCTGGATTGAAGACACTTCCAGGGAAGCTGCAGCTGTGTACAAGGGGAGGAATCACTAGCGCAAGCCCGGGATGCTGATATGTAATGAACCAAACTGGTCCATTTTCTTCAGAAAAAAAAAAAATAAATAAATAAATAAAAAATTAAAAAATTGTGATTTGATGACTCAGGAGGAAGGATGAAAAAAAAGAACAAGAAGGGGAAAAAAAGTCAAAGGAAGCTGGACCAATACCACCTCTTCCTTTGAAAAACCTAGGCTTGGTTCCTCACCCTCACCATGAGACAGAGAGGAAGAGAGCAGCTCCCTCTCCAGGGGGCTTTACCAACATGTACCACGATGGTCCCAATTGGACTGCAGGTAACCTTTAAGGACCTGGGACCCCAGCTCACCACCTTACTAATAATATTACCTATGTTACAAATACTACATTTCCTATCCACATCCCTAGCAGAGGCTTTGCTGTTTCATCCTTGCTTGCTGGATACAAGGGATGCTGCTCCCCTCTCAGCCCTTCTCCTCTTTTGTGTTTCCTTACTCCCTTGTCCTTGCTGTCCTCATGAAGGAGGGAGCCTGGGACATCGCTGCTTCAAAGCCCAGAGCTGCCTATTGATCAGCAAGAGCTAGAGGCATGTTTTTCCATTTGCTTCTCCTTATTTGCTCAGGATGAGCAAAACCAGATTTGCTTTACTCCTACCAGAAACTTTAGGAGTTGAGAAGGCACAAACATTCCCACCTTCAGTCTAAAGTTACAGTGCGTGTGTTCTTATACCCTTATTGTGAAGCTACACTAAAGCATCATGTGCCTTTTCAGCTGCTGCAAGGAGCACCAAATAATAATGCAGCTTGCAAATGATCATTTTCAATACAGTAGTTGCTGGCTCAGGGAAAGCAAATAGGGGGCAGCAAACCTAAAAGGATTCTGGGTATTTTTTTTTCCTTTTACCTCATTAAGCTTTGCTTCCAATTACATTTTAATGATGCTTGATGTCTTCTGTATGCTAGCATTTACTGCAGTCTCTTTAAATTTAATCGTCTTGATAATGGGTTACTCTGACACTGCAAATTAGGGGCTGAAAGAAACCTTTTGCCACATGCAGAAAAAGCTATGTGTCCACCCTGCAGCCTGTTGCTACTCAGCAGGAAACAGCAGCCTCGCATCTCACAGTTCCTGCTGCCTCACGGCTTCCTGCCTCCTGAAGGGTGAATTAAGACTGAACAAATCATGAGTGGAAAAAAAAAATAAAGTCTGGACAGAGATCCTTCACCCTCATTGCTGGGCTCAGAGCAGGGATCATCAGGTTACAAATATCACCTCTAACTACATGAGATCCGAAGGTGAATCCTACCACGCTCAAAACGACCAGCCCAAAAGATCACGTGAACTGAGGAAATAATCACATTTATAACCTCTTCTCCCTCCTTCCATGCCTATTTTCATGCCTCCTCCTTTTCTTCAGTGTACTGAAGGAACCTCAGCAGCCATAGGAACTCTTGCCCTGATATTTTTAGCCCAACAAAAACTTATTTTGATGGTTTATTTTCTGTGTAAAGGCAAGAAGCACTGATCAGCTTTAGAAGGTGAACAACAAGATAACGGGATGCTTCAGTGCATAATGTTCAGGTTGTCTTAGCCCAAAAAGGATCCAGAACTCCTAGAACTTCTGGGTTCTGTACCAAGTGCCCTTAAGACAACCTCCTTCATGGTGCTGCAGAAAGCTATGGGGTGGGCAGTGGGTGTATGAGAGGAAGATTTCCGAAAAGATATTTTCTACCAGCATGTTTGAAAACACTGGATAATTAGATCTTACTCTGGGGCACAGGGCATTATTGCAAGAAGGTCATTTTCTCCAACTTTCACTGACCTCATTAGGAGCTCTAAATGATTGGTTTATTACTGCAGCTAGTAGCTAACAGGAATTCAAGGAACTATTTTCAAAGTCAGTCTTCTGCTTTTCCTGCACCTCCCATCCTCATACAACAGGTGTCTAGCCAGTACCCATGCAGGCTGTAAAGTCACAGCCTCATGAGGAAAGATAAAGAGAATAAAATTAGAGGCCCATTGCTCACAGATTTTCACACTTGCTTGTGACTTCCCATCACCAGACATCTAACCACCTAGCAACTGCTGCATCAAAAACCATCCTAGGAGTTGGGTATTTCCTCATCCCTTCTTATTCAAGGAACACAACAAATGGGAAAAAAATCTTGATGATTTTTGTTATGCTCTTGAAGAACATAAACAAGAAGAAACAACACTTGGAGAGGTAGGAAGAAATGAGTTCCACAAGTCACAAGTCGTTTGAGTGGTGTACTGGGATTTAGGTCAAGACCAGGTTCTGCACAGTCTCCCTATCCTTAAAATTTTAAATATTTATTTAGAAAGCAACTCTGAACAAGAAGTGCTTTGGAGCGGTTTTATGGATTTGGTTTGTGATTCAGAACTTGATTACACTTCCCATCTCTCTTTTATTAATATTTTGCTCTGCCAAATTATTATATCACTAGAAAGGGAAAGCTTCTTCAAACAGCACAATCTCTTTGGGCAGTTCAGTGCAAGAGGTCCTTCTTCAGCTGCTAGGACAAACAGGAGAACAGAGCACTTTGTTAGTACATCTGGTTTGCCATCAGAAAAATGAACAAACAGCTTCAGCACAATTCCTTCTTTCTTTAACGCAGAACTCACAAATTGCACTGGCAGCTCTGCTGGTAGGCTCAAAAAGAGGGAAAGGAGAATGAAGACACCAGTTTCCTTCCAGCTGGCATCTCCTACTGATAGTGGAGCACAGTGCTAGAATACACAGCTAATCGTTCCCTTCCTCCACCTCAGCACAGCATCTCTTCTGCAGAGAGAGGACAGCACCGAGACGGGTACATGACTTTGGGTCAGGCTGGTGTGAGCAATGCAGATCCATCTCACCATGTTCACAGAAAGTAACCAGTTCGCTTAATGGGCGTCCCATTAAAGAAAATAATTAAATAGGTTATGGAAGCTGAACTAATCTAACAGCCTCTATGACAAAGACAAATATTTCTTCCATAAGTCTGATGGGTTACATTCAATTTTTTGTTGAATCCTTGCACCCCTGGAGAAGTGGAAACATTCCTCCAGGTGTCCACATAAAATCATCTGTTGTGGCTACACCCTGGAGAGGACTGGCCTGTTCATATGGATATTACAATTCTCAGCTGACAACTGATTTTCAGATTGGGAGTTTCACAAACTCTAATCTCTTTACAATTGACCAAACTGACTATGAGATTTTTCTCAAAGTGGGGAAAGGTCTCTCTTCCCATCCCTTCCTAAGAGGACTGCAAAGTATAACGTGATGACTGTGAATAAAAACATGTTTTTGCAAGTGTTTGATATTTCTAAGATGGGTATGAATTTGTCTGTGAAAGCTGGCGATTTTTCAAGTGTCTCCATCCCTAAATTTTTCCAACAAAAAATTTCTACCTCAGTTGTTTTCTCTCCAACACATTGCTTTTGCACTAAAATAAATATAGAAAATGGAAACAAACCAACTCACTAAACTTCTGATTTTAACCTTAAAAATGAACTTGAAAGAAAATAATATCCATTACTGCCA
>CM021797.1:7548734-7589546 GCA_011076525.1 Nettapus auritus | reverse complement strand
TGTTTGTTTTTAAGGATCTGATTTAGGTTAAGTACGGTATAAAAAACAATCAATATCTCAAGGAAAATGTCTCACTTCAAACAACCCTTTACCTAACACATCTCCATTTGTTCAGCTTCCTTTCCATTTCAGTGCTATTTTAATGGGGTCTCCTTCCTTTTGGTCTAAAATAATCCCCTTGCATCTTTAGAATCAATTTCTCAGAGGCCCCAGATGCCATCCTGTTGCTTCTCCAAAACCCTTGGAAATGGACTGGAAACCAGAAAGGGTCAGGCTCTCTCCAGAGGTTTCAAATGCCCACTGATTCAAGCAGGCATTGCTTTATTGAGGAAGGCTGTTTTCTTCAGTACATTTGTATTTCTGCTTAAGTGCTACCCCAAGAAGCTGCAAGAAGGCATAACATATAACACCTCTTTCCCACCTTCAACCTTAA
This sequence comes from Nettapus auritus, assembly GCA_011076525.1. Lineage (NCBI taxonomy): Eukaryota > Metazoa > Chordata > Aves > Anseriformes > Anatidae > Nettapus > Nettapus auritus. The sequence goes on along the minus strand of CM021797.1, from coordinate 7,589,113 downwards.
AAAAATGGGTTGCTTTTCTGGCTTTTGAACAAATATGACTAATGAATGCAGCTTTCACCTGGACCAGGATCAACACCGATACATGTGAGAAAAGTTTAGCTGAATCCAAGAAAGTTTTTTGCTTTGACACCAGTCACAGGATTTGTGCTTACTTGTGCTTTCCACCCATTTTGCAAAAAGCAGTTGATTCCTATTTTCAAGTGAGGAAGTTAGTGGATTTGCCTAAGTGCATTAAATAAATCCGTGGAAAAATTAGGAGTACTCCTAAGCAACCTCCTTCCTCTGTTATGGCATTGTCCTTTAAGCCTCGCTAGGTGATAAGCACATTTCCTCCCACCAGGTGATCTGGGACCCCTGTTCCTCATCAGCTCAGCTCATAGCCCAGCCTAAAATAAATAAATAACTAATGAGGAAAAAAGATTTTTTCTTCAGATTCCCACTACCTTTTGCCTCTTTTCCCTCTCCATTCACCCATTTATCATTCAGGGAACATAAATAATTGAAAAGAATAGTACATAAAATTAATTGTAGAAAACACAGGCTTTTAAATTCTCATCTGCATTAAAAAATAAAACAGGGATGCTTGAGCACTCCATTTTGTAAAGTCACTTCCAGCAGACTTTCTGCATCTGCATAGAATTAGCCGCAAGACTTAGCAGCACCATTCATCCTGCAAAGATGTTCTTATCTGGCACCCATAGATCTTTATCACAGGAAAACGTTAATTGAATATTTATTGACGAACACCGAAGAGAGGCGAGAAAGCGAGGCTGGCAGTGTGGGGATAGAAGGAGACAAAAAGTGGTGAAAGTGGGGTTGAGAAAGGTGGGAAAGGAAGGATGACATGGCTGTTCCTTTTATAGTTGGCCCTTGGTGATCTCTTCAAGCCCCCTCTCTTCCACTATGTTCACACACTGTGTGATAGTAAAGGAAAAAAATAAGCACAGTGAGCTCCTGTTCCTCAGCAAGACCCCACTCTGGACAGAACAAGTGAAATACCATGACTTATAAATAAATAAATAAATACATAGGAAAGACTTAACTGTAGAAAAAGACTCGAAGATTTTGTGCTCCTGCCCTCAGCACAATGAGAGAGAAAACATGGCTAGGACACACGACCACCATGACCCCTTCCAAAAGCCACCTCTCTCAAGAGCTCAGCAGAGGCAGTGAACAAGCCCATGACAGGACCAATTTGAATCTATAATATTCTTTAGTTTTCCTAAAGTATCAGGACTTAGAGAGCCACACTGTGTTTAATGCTAAATTCCTAGTCCTATTCATCCTATTCTTTCTCTGTCAATAATTTATTTATTTATTTATTTATTTATTTATTTATTTATTTATTTTTGTAGCAACTGGGCTATTTTAACCAAATTTGACAGAGTTGAGGGAAAGAAAATTCTCTGAGACAAAAAAAAGACATTACACTCCAAAGAAGTTTATGAGACCAGACAGCTGAGCGAAGGAAACCCTTGTAAACCTCTGTTGAGAAAAGCTGAAATGTGAGCACATCTTTATATTAGACATCAGAGAGTCTACAAAGAGGGAGCATTGAGAGAAAGGAGGGAGACTAGATGTCACTGGAAAGTGGGCTTCATTCTTCCCCTGCACAGAGATCAGTTATTTTTGTCACCAGCACTTAAGCACCTTCCAACCATACACGGAGTGACATAACTGATGTCTGTCAAAAATGCTTTGTGCACTCTCTATTCTACCTCCCCCACCCAAGGGAGAAGCACGTGTCAAAAGAAAAAGACTTTGCTCTGAAGATTTTATGGTAAATGTTTTTGTGGGTTGCTAGAGAAGATGGGCTGATGAAGGGAAAGAGGAACAAAACACTCTAGGATTGTTTGGAAAGAGGAAAAGCAGAAAGGCGGGGAGAAACCATGCTGAAGCAAGAAACAGGAAATAATGAAGGCTGATAAAGGAATTATGTCTGGGTCAAATAAATGATCTTCAGGGTCAGTGCAATCAGGGCTGGCATCCGGACATCTGAAGTCTACCTGCAGTTCTGTCAAAGGTTTTTGATGACCCTGTGGTTTCCAATTGCCTCATTTCTTGGGAGGTTGCGTTGTGGAAACATCACGTATGTCCATCACACACTGTACTTTTTGGACTGGAGGAGAGGAGAACTGGAGGTCTAGACCTGCCACTCACAGACCTAGAACCAGGATGTTCTGGACTAATTAACACCAATAATAGATTACTGCAAGAAGCAAGTGGTTGGCATTAAAAAGGGGAAAAATGCAGTCTAAGGAATTGGAGGAAGACTCATGGAAATGACATGATGCAGTAGGCTCATGAAAGAAGTGGTGCAGACTACTTGGGATGTTAAAAGCCGAGCTAAATACACCTGAAAACATACATCAGGGGAAATTCTCAGATCATCCTTGCTACCCTATGACTTTTACAGCCAGTTTGTAACCCCTGTAGTTATAGAAACCTATCTTCCTTCTCCCACATCTCCTTTTTATCATTATTATTATTATTATTATTATTATTATTATTATTATTATTATTCTTGGAAGAGCTCCAAACCTTTCTTTCAGAAGACATTGAGATTCTCAGCTCACACTCTGCTATTGACAGAAGACCTCAGGTTTGTTTGCGCCTTGACTGGGAGTCAGATAATCCTGACACAAACATTGCCTAGACATGCCGGCTTTGCTCACGCCAGCAGAGTCACTGATGTGTGGCCCAGGGGTGTGTGTGCCACTGTTGTGCTTCTCTTAAATCTCTGTTGTTTTTTTTTTGTTGTTGTTTGTTTTGTTTTGTTTTTTTAGTGGAGGCATTGTGAAAAGGGATGATGCCAACTCCATCAGGGGTGTAGCTGACTGCCCAGCTCACCTCTACAACTCACTTGGGGTCTCCTCTGCCCCCAGATCTCTGATAAAAGGATGTGGCCCTCCCCATGGTGTCATCCATGGGGTCACTTTTGCTCAGCATCTCCTAGAGGTTTCTAGGAGGAAAGATGGTCCAGTGGTTAAGGGCTAACTGAAGGCTTGAGATGCAGTTCTAATTCCCTCTGTGGCTTCAGGCAAGACACTTAGCCCAACATTCACATAGGAAAATGTCAAAAAAATGCATTTCAATGCAGTCAGAGACAAAGTGTTTTGTGGTGGAAATGCCACAGGAAAAACAAAACCATAATAAAACATTTGTGTTTGGAAGTTAGATTTTTCTTTGCAAAATGCCTTGTTAAAAAAGAAAAACTTTTTAAAAGGGGATGAGGGAGGCAAAATGGAGGCATTTTGGGATTTTTTTTTTTAAAAAAAAAAAAAAAAAAAAGGTAATTACATAACTTTCCAGCATCTGCCCCACATGAAGCAAAGTAAGAACAGATGATTTCAGTTTGCCACTGAAAGAGATTACATTTTTCCTTTGTTTCACATGAAAATTACATATTTGGTTCAACTCAGACTGAAGACAGGTTTCTCCATGCTCCAGACTGCAAATCTGCTTTGCCCATCCAACACAAAATTCAAGCTCTAACCGGGAATGTATAAAGGAAATTGAGGAGAACAACATGAAGAGTTGACAATGAGATAATTTCAAGTTGCTTCTTATTTTGTGGATGCTTTTTTTTATCATCCATGCAGGAAAGTAATCTGGGAAGACAACTCTAATAGGTGCAAGGGTCTCTTTGAACGTACGTTCTTGACACGGAGACTTCTGAAATAAAATAGTCTGTCTACCATCCAATTTCTCTATTTAAGACTGATGTGACAATTAATTAACTGAGATGGGGAATTCAATGCAGCAGTTATGTATAAGTTGCTCTGTTTATATTTCTGTTCCTTTCCTCCCCCCCTCTTTTTTTCTGACTACCAGACTGCTTGCATGAGACGCTTTGAAAGCCCACAGCTTGGGAAGATTTTTGATTGCAACTTTCCTGTCTTGGTGAAGGAACTCTGGGAGGGCATTCAGCATTTCATCCTCAAAGCATTTAAAGGGAGAGAGAGAAAGACAGAAAGGAGGACAGAAAGAGAGAACTAAGGAATTCAGAGGGATGCATTATTCAGCACGCTTGGAAATAACCCTTTTCACTGACTCCACTAAGCCCAAATGCCCTGGAGGTTTTCACTATCTATCTTTTTCCAGCTAAGAAAACAAAAAACAAAACAAAACAAAACAAACATAAAAAAAATATATAAATAAATAAATAAATAAATAAATAAAAGCTCACATCTGTCAAGATCACAGTTTCAAGAGTCCCAATTTATTCAGTTGAATGGGATAAAAGTGCCTGTTGGAAAAAGATTTGAAAGGGGGCTGGGGGAGGTAGACTGTCCAGTTTCTGCATCTATCCATCTTCCTAACTCTGTGTGCATGTGCAGTGTGTAACACACACACACATTCAATACACAGACAAGCAAAGCTGCACTCCTGCCAGCACAGAACTGTTTGCGTCTTCATGCAGGGCAGTTCTGCAAATCTCACATCTGTCAAGAGCCAGGCAGATTTACATGCATTGACCTATAGATATACAACCTAAGCACATATGGATATGGTATAAGGAGATATAGATACATATGAAAGGCTCAGAGTGTGAAGAGCAGGAAATATAAGGGAAAAGCTTAAAAATCTTGTTGACTTTTTTAATCTCTACCCTTCTTGATCTGCTAAATGCTGTCACAAAAACATTTATTAATATGCAAATTCTAAGTAGCAATCTGGAGCCAGTCAGGTTGTGCTAATTTGCACATTAATATCCCTCTTCTGGTTTGCCTTTGCTCTCCAGCGAGGAGAGGAGATAGAGGAATCTCGTGCTGTATCCTTTTAAAAAGCTGCCACGGCGGTGGTCCAAAGTTTCATTTGAAATGCTGATGTACATTTGAAGAGGAGAAATACAAACAGCATCTAACTCGGATGCAGAGAATAGGGCGAAGAGAGAGAACGGAGTGGGTATGGGAGAAACAACTGCCAGATGCTCTCCCCCCAAATCCCATAATTGCTCCATAATTGCAGACTGCAAAGAAGGCAGCACCATAATGAAATTGGTCTCAGAAACTGTCTTTGGAGTTCTGATTGTTTTCTCTAGTGGGCTGATTTGTGTTTTCTCTGGCCTGGTTGCCTCCCAAGATGGTTTTCCCTACAGACTGTAGCTCATTGGCAGGGGGAAAAAAGTTTCTTTTTTTTTAAAAAAAAAAATGTTTTAAAGAAAGTATATATTTTATTTTTAAGAACAAACAAACCCCCTTCCTTAAGAAAAGAGCTTTCTCTTTAAAATCTTTTTGTAGCAGAATGATTCCCTCTTCAGCCTGAAAGAGACAAAGCTGAGGCAGGAGTTAAGCGATGTCTGCAAAACACTCAGTAGCATAAGAAAAGTGAGTGATATGGAGCAGATGATCAGTGAATGACTGCCCAATATCCTTCCAGCATAAGAATCAGGGACTACCACAAGAAAGTAGCACACAGTAGGTTTAAAATACAGAAAGGAAGTTGATTCTTCACACAGTAGTGAAAATAAGAAACCCCTTGCTTCAAAATACAGGTACAAAAGATCTGTGTAGGTCCCAACGCTATTACAGAAAGTCAGAAAAGTTCTGATTTTCTGATTTTTACCCAGTGCTTTCAACTGCAAAGAGCTCACTCCAGAAAATGCCTAGCCTGAATTTGCTGAAAGAGTGCTGTCAGGACCTAGCAAAATATTTTTGTCTTCCTCTTATACCTTTATGCAGGCATCCACTTAGAGCCAATGTAGGTGAAGAGGCTACTGGATGAGATGGGTTTTTGGTCTGAGACAGAAAAGGTCTTCATACAAAAGTTGGGCTTTCGCTTAAGTGATTAAATATGAGACAAAACCTCTAAGTAATTATGAGCACTAAGAAGTAAAGTGATAATGGGCCTGACCCTGTAATTATGGGAACAATCCTGCAAATATTAGTAAGGCAGATATAAGTTTTATATCATCAGGGTTGGGGAAAGTTTAGATAATAAGACATTTGTCTTTACAAGGACATTGAAACACCAAAGGAAGAGACTGGCAGATTTTTGAATGGTCTTTCAGAATTTTCTCTTTGTATCCTTGGTTAGACTGGGAGGTGAAATAATTGTATTCTTACATATTCATCTGTAAAACCAAGAAAAGAGTGGTTTTGTAATGTGAACCTATTCAGCTCTCCCTAGTATAACTTAAATTGATTGAGATATCCATACCCTGGACTTCTTTCTCTTGAGACTAGGTTAAGACTTTCAACTTGCTCTTATCATTTCATAACAACCTCTTTTGCTCCTGACTGCCCTAAGTCAAACGGAGTCCTGTGACCCAGAGGTGAAACAATCATTTCCAGCCAACTTGATCATTAGCCTAAGTCTGTTTTGCAAAATTGTCAGGAAGATTTACCAGACAGGTCATCAAGTGTACTTACTCAGAGTTTCACTCATGATGTTGATTGTAAAGCTTATGGTATTTTATCCACACGTTGCAAAAAGAAAGAGTTTTGTAATGGTCTTGAGCCATGAAGTCCCTATTGGTGCAGGTTTTTCAGGCCCCATAATTGATTATAACTTTCTGATAAACTGATGCAACATTATCTGCCTTTAGTTTACAAGAGTACATAAAGATAAAAGAGCGTGGTGGAGAAATGGACGTACCAGTCTCATTTATAAGCGTAAAACAGAGATAATGAGGACGAAACATGTCCTACCTAATTTTAGCTACCTCAACACAAAACATGTACTTTAACCAGCTTAACCCCACTCCTTCTACCTTAAATTAGGAGAGACATCTCTCCTGAAAGAGATTTATCCCATACTGAGAAAAATACCTGCAGCAGATATGACACTGGAGGCACATTCCTCATCAACATCTGCAGAAGAACCAGAGCAGCTAGTTTAGATTACAGGAACAATTCTGAACAGTCTAAAATCAGCTGACACATTTATGACCCCTCCCAGTAGATAAAGTGGGTCCATGCTTACAGGGACCTACATTTTCTGCTAACATTTTTCCTATTGCAAAGCAGTGTAAAAGCATGACAGAAACAGAAAGATGATGCTTGTTTTTAACTGCAATATGGAAATAAGTGTGTAGAGAAAAATATAGGATCCACAACTGCTATTACAAGGGCTAATACTGGGATGTTAGAGAGGGAGACCACTTTGGTCAAAGTTGGACCCAGTGACAACAATGCGAGACAAGCAGGGGAAGGTGCAAGGTCAACCTGTAGGTCACTGGAAACTAAGCACTTCCAATCCATTAATTAATTACACAGCTGGAAAGAGGGGACTGTGAAAAAGGTGAACAAAATGACATTGCTGCCAACGGGAGCCCTCTATTTATCAGTCATAACGAGCTTCCTTCCGCCCCCCTGCATCTTCCCTCCCCCAGTGCTGCAGCTGCACTGATGTGACTGAGCACTTGGGCTCCCCTCTCCCCTCCCAGCCAGTTCCCTCTGTGCCAAGGTGAAGGTGACTCAGTCAGTCACATCAGTTCGGCCTGGGGTACCTCAGTCTGTAGCAGGATGCTTGGAGAGCAAACTCCACCACCACATTGATACAAGAAGTCTGCTGGCTGCTTCCTTGGGCTCCTTTGCCCCAAAGCTCCTCTTCTTCCCCCTCCTGACACCATGGGTAATGAGCCCCTGGCTGAGTCGGAGGGCTGAAGACAAAAGTGCCAGCACCTGCTCTGAATACTTGAAGCTAATGATGTGAGCAGGCAAGCATATTGAAAGAAAGTTGTGTTTTCTCACTTTTATTTTTACTTCATACAGTGAAGAATTAAATCTATTGTTGCAAGAGATGCTGAGACAATTGATAGCAGAAAGAAATTTCCAAAGGACAGACTAGACAAATTCATAGATCTATCAGTACCTACTGAGCATCAGTACCCATGGCTTCAGACTAGGAAGTGCTTACAGCAGGTATTTCAGGGGAAAAGTCACTGCCAATTCTTATACTATGCCCCCAACCAGACACAACTAATTTTGTTTTAAAAATGGATACTAGGCTAGATAGACCTGTGTTCTTTCCTAAATAAGACCCTTAAGCTAGCCTGCTAGAAATCAACATCCATAGCACTCAAACCACAATTTAGACCTAAGATGATACCAGTATTTTTTCTGACCCAGAAGGCTCTTTCTGGACTTGCCTAGAAGAGTTATCCACTGTGCCTCATTGCTAGATAACAGCATTACTATTACATATGGAGAAGCTGAAGGAGGGCTAAATAATGCACCAGAACAGGAAAACCTATCTTTTTCAAGACTGGAGTGAGAACACATCACTTTCTGAAGTGGATGTCTTTTTAGTAAACATATTCTCTCGTGGCACCAACTTCATTAGGTAGCTCTGAGTTCATGTTGGAGGGAAGTGGGCAATGGATCAAACAAATCCACCTATTTCTAGGAGGGTAGATGCAAACTCATGAGTGATCTCTCTTGTCAAGAGAAGAGCAGAAAGGTGTGAACTTATCATTTAGGAGAACAGAGCCGGGGTGCAGATGGTATACCTTTAATAGTCTCCTCTCATTTGCAAAGCCTATGGAAAGGAACAATGCTTATTACTGTCTCCTGCTTTACTCCACACTAATGGATGCCTCTGAACTAAGCAGAAGTCATCCCCATTAAATTCCTACATTATCAGGCCATTACTTGACAGGGCAAAGATTAATCACAAACTTTCAAGGGACCATTTATTCCATTTGCCAATCTCTCTTCCCATTATGCTGCTTTGGTTGTGTTGTCAATTTTTCAAGTGCCAAGGAGTTTGGACCAATCCAGTTTTCTGTCCATCCATCTGTCACACACCTGTCAATCTGGTTTGATCTGAACTCACTATTTGCTTTGGGAAAGTCAGAGGGGGAGGGAGGTGGGCGGGATGCTGCATGGTGTAGGAGACACAAGGCCCGGTTTTGAAAAATAAACAGAAAACAGATTATTAGGCTGTATTATAAAAAGAATGGAGGACTGAGAGAAGCCATAGAGGTAGGACTGAAAATGTAACATCATAAATGTAGCATTTCCCCTGGTGCTGCAGGCTAACTCAAATTGTTAGTCTGAGAAACTATGAATGGGGTACCTCAAAACATCCGTAGATTTATGATTATAGTTCCTTTTATTGTACTGCTTGGTGCAGGGCAGCATGTGAAATGGACTGAATGGGAGAACAGATCTTTTAAGAAAATAAACTTTTAACTCAGTGGTCTAAGTCATTATTCAACATCTTCAGAGCTTAGCACCAGGAGCGCTCAGGAAATGTAACAGAGGGAAAGCGAATTGTACAAACACTTCAGAGAGGAGTTAATTACCCATCCTGATTTCCTTTTAATCGGTATGCATTAAGGCAGTGAGTTTGTTCACCGTTAGTTTGGCTTTGAAGAAGCTGACCTTTCCTTTCTAAGCTTTTCTACTTCACCACCACTGTATGTGTCCTGTGACTAAAAGGTATTCTCACCTCAGTGGTACCTATCACAGAAGATGCTGCTGTTCATCTCAGCTCAGAAAAACCACCCTGTGCTTTGCCATGCAATTTCATACAGATTAGTGATTTGGAAATAGTCCTGGCTTTGAATTACAATCAGGATAAATCCATCTAGGTTCAAGAGTGATTTAATTGGACACAGTGGCCCAGATCCTCCATGTAACTTCAGGTATTTAACTAAGATGCCAAAGCTCGGAGTTCAGCCATCATAATCTCTCACTGTAGTCAGTGGAGGGGGGAAAAAATAAGCAATTCAAATATTACGTGGTTGCATTCCCTCTGGAAATTCCCCCCTCCCACCTTCAGCAGCCTATGGTTATTAGGCAAATGGTGTAAGTTTCTGGGGTTACTGTGTAAAACAGGGTGGGTTAAACCTAAGCCACAAGCCCATCTGGGGTCCACCTCGAGCTCAAATGATCCTGACCTCCAGGAAATAGGAAATCATAGAGTTCAAAGGCTGCAGCACTGGTTTTACTGTTCAGGAGTCTCTTGACACCGCTGTTCATTCAACTCCTCTTTCACATCCCATTTGCTAGAAAGCACCTGGCAACCTTGCTTCTCCCTCCTTCAGGATAATTAACGAGACTGTAAATAGCTTGACCCCAGTCCAAGTTGGTCTTAGTCATACCTTTCTGGGAGCCCATGTGCTAGAAAACTGGAGACAAGTTTCTCAACAGGGACACCCTTGAAGATCAGCTATTGATTAAGGATCCTTAATGTGACAAAAAGTAAGATCTAAGCAATGCCAAAATGCCAAGCAGCTGATAACCACGAAGAAAAGACAACAAAAAGTTACACTTGATAAAAGCCAAGTTCAAAATGTTTCACAGCAGGTTCTTGAGGATGACGATGTCTGAAACCAATGGCAGATATGCCAAGTCAATATCCAGATGAGCTGGAAAAGGGAAAAACTATTTCCCATGGCATGATGCCTTCCAGAAACACCAGGGGTGGGGGACAATGACTACTCTTTAAGATTTTCTCTAGATGAAACAGAGTAGAAGAAAACATTTTATTTTAAACTCACCTAACAGTAATAGCTTCTACATAGTTTATGTTTGCAAAGATCATTGGTGCAGACTTAGCCCTTAAGCATCTCTATACCTTCCTTTGTATTTTCCCTGTCTTTGAAACTAAAGGTTAGAAATAAGACAAAGTGGAATGATGTTCTCAGACAAGATTGAAAAATCAGACCTGTCAGCTTTCTCCCATTGCTGTGGAGTGCCAGCTCTGCTTTCATCAGCCCCATTAGAGGTTTCTCGACTTCAGTACATTCAATCAAGAGAAAACAGCACCGGCAGACAGAACAAAGACAGTTGATCTAGCACCAACACAGATTGGAAAAGTCCTTCCAGCAAAGCCTCAGTAGAGATGGAAAATAAAATAAAAGAGATTTTTCTTCATTCCCACTAATAGCCCTCCCTCTCACCTGCCATCAGCTCCTTTGCATGAAGCATCAGAAAAGTGACTCCATTTGTGCTTTCATGCATTAGAAAAATTCTATGTAAAGCAGAGAAAAGTGCAGGGGATGCTGGAATATTTCAGGCTTGACAGGATGCTTATAATGATGTCTCACTTGTTTGGATCCAGCATAGGGTGACCAAGAGAGCCTAAGGGAGTGTTGTGGTGACCTACACAGAGTAAAGCAGGCAAGAAGTTTCTAATGGAGAGCTCTGGAGTCACCTCCTAACATTTCACATCATTTTACACTCTTGTTAAACCTTCATGAGTACTTTGGGGCAGGACTAGATAATCCCAGGGCATGTTTCAGGATGGGACTGAGACAGGCTGGATGGGACAGGCTGAAGAAATCCAGCCTGGTGAGAACAGTCACCAAAAGTGATGGTCCCAAACCATCCATCAATAAGGACATGCTCAGGTGGGATACTTGGGCAAGTGATAGGCGGGAAAGGACCAAACTCTACAGAAGTCCACCCAATAATACTTCATGTCAAAAGTGGGTGAACTCCGTCCAGATGCCTCCCTGTCTCCAGGCTAGCTCCATGAAAGATATTAGAAGGGCTCTGAACACACCGTCAGGTCAGGGCTAGCTGTCATGTTCCCTTTAATTCTTCCCCTTTTACTCCAACTGCCAGTCCCCCCTCACTTCTAGCTTTAGTTTTCTTTCCAAAAGATACTTCTGATCTTCCCTTAACACCCACTTCTCCCTCCCATTCAAACCTGACATACTGTGCCTCTCAGGTTTCTGTCCAAGTCTTCACTCTATTTCCAAGGTGGCTGTTACTTTAGTTTCTAAAGCAGACTCTCTTCTCCATTTATGATGTTTCCAATGTTCTTCTTTACTTAAAGAATATTTTTTTAGCAAACTGTCAAAACTCTGCACTTTCTCATTATCCTGGTCAATACAATTGCAAGTGCAACCAGATTTCTGAGGCACTGGGTATCCACACGACAAAGATCCTGGGATGTAGCAAGACCTTACTTGATTAGATGAGCCAGAATGCTGGAAAAAAAAAAAAAAAAGTGATGCTAACTCAAGCCCTCTGAATAGCTATGCTATTTAGGCTGTTCATGTACAGTGTTTCAGGCACCAAGAGACAGCATCTTAAATTGTCTCTCCATTGTACCTCACCGTCTTTTCCTCCTTTGTTTCAGTGCCAAGCCAGCATCATTGAAAAAAGAGGTCAACAACTGATTGTGTAGGTGCCAAAGATGGCGTGGATCAAGCCAGAAGAGCAGGGAGATGTGGCTTTTTGAAAGACATATTTGTGAGAGACAGGTGCCTCACACAGAAGCAAGATACTGCTGATCAGCCGCTTGTAGTAGTCTCCTGGCTCCTATTGGGGTTCTACCGGTAGATGTAACCTCTAATTTTGGAAATAAAATGCCTTTCACTGGAAAAGAAAAAATCAACAAATCGCTATTTAATGGTTGCTGATTCCATAGTTTAATTCATTATTGACGTTCCACCTTGCTCTGAAACAATTAGGAGTGCTCATATGATCAGTTACCAAGTCTCTGTTGGGAGGTAACAATTCATGGCTGAGAAGCTGGAAGTGACAACTTCTGAAAGTGCCTTTCAATTGCATATCCCCTCAGTTCTGATAAATGTACTAAATGGCATAAATATGTATTGAGGAGCAGAGGAGTTAAGGAAGGATGATGTAATGTAACAAAAACCAATAGTGCACGCTTATGTACCTAAGGGTGTGCAGCACAACAGGGAAATGATTTCTTGTGTTCTCAGAGGAAAAAAGGACTGGTGGAGAAATCTAAATTAAAAACAATTCTCCTCTTGAAAAACATGTTACAATATAAAACATTTTATGAATTGACCACCAGTGAAGACTTGTATGGGGTACTGAAGAGAGATAACCCACTAAGACCGAAAACAGTGAGAAAAGGGTAAGTAACTAAACTAACAAGTCCCTTCACATGATTACATTCTGCCCCCATCCCCTTAGCTCAGCAGAGAGCCAAATGTGCTTCAGGATGGCATGGATAACCTTGCCTGGCTGTTCTTGTCTGCTACACTCCCGCTGGGACCATTAGAAGAGGTTCCAGCAGGGTGGGGATGAGCAAAGGGGGAGCAGGTTGCTAGTCTTCAGTGCTACGCTGTTTATCCTACTTAGCCATAAAGCAACGTAAATCAAGCATGTCATCCTACCTAATTGCATGTTCATATAGGACTTAATTGGTAATATTGCTGCAACCCAGCTCCTCAACCTTCATGTTGCATTGAGTTCCTCTCAGAGACTAACGAGCTTTATACAACAGCAAACATTTAGGTCTGTTGTTCTAATTCATTAACATAATGGGCAATACAATGAGCAGTTATGATAATAAACACTAATAAGAGGTACTAGCGACACTTATTTCTGGCAATGCCAGGCTGTACTGGATGCTTGCACAGTGGCAGCAGGCTGACAAAAATGGGGTGCAGCCACTCCGCACCCTCTCCCAGTAGCTACCAGAACATCAGCTCCATGTTTGCCAACACTCCATAAATATCTGCTCTTGCAGATATTGAGAGAGGAGCAAAATATCCTAAGCTTACTTTCATTTATTTATTTATTTATTTACCATCAAAGAATTTGAGAAAGATGGAAAACAAGAGAAATCGTGCTGTTGAGTCCTTTTGTGAAATAAAGGGACCCATCCCACTAGATACAGGCTTGGATTCTGTCTGAATGCTGGAGAAACTTAGCTGCTTGCAAACACACTTTTGTATGTACAAGAAAGGGAAATGCTAATGTCCTAGTTTCAGTTAGGACAGGGTTAATTTTCCTCCTAGTAGCTGGTAGAGTGCTGTGCTTTGGATTAGGATGAGAAGAGTGCTGATAACATGATGATGTTTTGGTTGTTGCAGAGCAGTGCTTGTGCCAAGCCAAGGACTTTTCAGCTCCTCGCTCTGTCCTGCCAGCGGGCAGGCTGGGGGTGCAGCAGGAGCCGGGAGGGGACAGACCCAGGACAGCTGACCCAAACTGGCCAAAGGAGTATTCCATACCATCTGACGTCATGCTGAACAATACATAGGGGTGGCTGGCCAGGATGGGGGGGCCGGCTGCTTGGGATAGACTGGGCATCGGTCAGCGGGTGGTGAGCAATTGCATTACGCATCATTTGTTTCATACACACTACTATTATTATTATTACTTCCTATCTTAATAAACTGTCTTTATCTCAACTCTTAGGGTTCACTTTTCAGTTTTTCTCCCTGACCCCAGAGATGGGGGGGGAGGAGGGGGGGTGTGAGTGAATGGCTGTGTGGTGTTTAGCTGCTGGCCAGGTTAAACCACAACAACTAAATATTTTTTCTCTTATCACTAAGGTCAGCCATCTTTAACCACACTAATTTTCCACAAACAGCAGACACCGCCCAGTAACTAACCAGTGGGAGAATCTTATCCCCAAAATCACACAGGTATGCACAGGTACTTGTGTGCAAAAGGTTTTTAAGACTTTAAGACTGAGCTCTGGTTCATGGCAGCAAAGTTCATGGATTGTGTGTAGAACACCAACATGCCATTATAAAAGCTCATTCTCCTTTTTATTTCTCAGGCAGATAAGGCCAGGTAACAATTGGGACCTTGCCGAAAATTATGCTATGTGATACTGATAACCTTCACAACAAAATCATGCCCATTGCTTTGTTGCCTTTTAAACAATGACATAAACAAGTTCAGATCTTAGCCTATCTGATCCTTTCAATATTTGTTAATCTCTAACCTCTTTCTCCTTTTGGGTCTATGCCAGAAAACACTTTAATCTATCGAGGATAGCGTGGATGCTCTGAAGGCAGGACAGACCCATAGATTCCTACCTTGTTCTTTGCCACATCAAACTTACCACCTTGACTTAACATGTCAGGGAAGCTGTGATGGTTTTACTCGGGTGGGCAGCCGAGTTCCACCACAACCGCTCTCTCACTCCCCCTCCTCAAAGAGGAGTGAGGAGAAAATACGATGAAAGGGGCTCAAGGGTTGAGATAAGGACGAGGAGATCGCGCAATAATTATCGTGACGGGCAAAACAGACTCAGCATAGAGAGAAAGTAAGATTTATTGCTTATACTAACAAGCTAGAGAAGTGAGAAACAAAGAAAAGAAACTAAAAGCACCTTTCCCCCATCCACCCTCTTCCACCTCCTCCCCCCACGCGGCGCAGGGGAACGGGGGAAGGGGGGTTATGGTCAGTCTACAGCACTTCTTCTCTGCCGCTCCTTCTCGGTCACTCTTGTCCCCTGTGCTGTGGGGTCCCTCCCACAGGATGCAGTCCTTGCTGAACTGATCCAGCGTGGGCTGTCCACAGGCAGCAGCTCTTCAAGAACTGCTCCATATATGGGTCCGTACCACGGGGTCCATCCCTTGGGAGCAAACTGCTCCAACCTGGGTCCCCCACGGGCAGCAGCTCCTGCCGGGTCACCTGCTCCTGCGTGGTCTCCTCTCCACGGGCTGCAGGTCCGGCCCGGAATCTGCTCCGGCAGGGGTCTTCCACAGGCTGCAGTCTCCTTCGGGGCACAGGCTCCACCGTGGTCTCCTCCATGGGCTGCAGCGTGGAACCCTGCTCCACCGTGGTACTCCATGGGCTGCAGAGGGGGACATCCTGCTTCACCATGGTCCTCACCACAGGCCGCAGGGGACTTCTGCTCCGGCGCCTGGAGCACCTCTCCCCCTCCTTCTTCACTGACCTTGGCGCCTGCAAGGCTGTTTCTCACTCCTCTCACCCTCCCAGCTGCTGAGTGGCGCAACAGTTTTTTCCCTGTCTTAAATATGCTCTCACAGAGGTGCAAAACAACATCACTTATTGGCTCAGCTCTGGTCAGCAGTGGGGCCCTTACCTAACATGGGGCAGCTTCTAGATCCTTCTCACAGGAGCCAGCCCTATGGCCCCCCTCCTACCAAAACCTTGCCACGTAAACCCACTACAGAAGCAGGGCACCATTTATCTTTTAACTTGACTGCTAAAAACTGTATCCCATTTACAGGTGTGGGGTGTTTTTTTGTCTTTTTTTTTTTTTTTTTTTTTTTTTTTTTTGCCTTTGCCTTTGCTCTTCTATGAACAGACACTTTTCATTTCTATATCCATACTCAGGTTCTCCATGATAGACACTGCCTGAGCAAAGAATTATAAGGCTACAAAAATGTATGATTTCTGAAATTTATGGCCAGAACTTTATTACAATGGAAATATTTTTTTCTAATTGAAATTTACACTGCTGTTATGACACTAATTCAATTAATCCTTACATTTCATCCATCATAATTTGATCTTCTTGTAAAAGAAAAGCCAGTTGTTTCCTTGACATAGGCAGAGTTGACTAGAGAAGGAAGGGATTAATCTGCAGGCTTACAACATCCTTTTGCAATTAATCATGTTATTTAAAGTAAAACAGAATAAAACAACTTGGAGTAAATATTAAATAATCCAATGGTGTATCAGAAAAGATCATGCAAATAGTCACCTGACAGTTTGGCTACATATTCCTGAACAACTGGTGAGCTCTTTGGTATGGCTTACTTTAGAAATGTATAGGAGTCTATAGAAGGGTGCAAAACTTTTTGCTGCAATAAATAAGAAAGCCCTTTCAAAGAGGTCACAAATCACCATTAAAGACTGCATGTTGCTGAGCATCTGTGACATGCAAGGCATGGTATAAAAAATGTCTTGTGCTGGAGGCACATCATCTTTTATAACTCTGCCATCCCTCACGGACCTTACACATGCCAGGAGTCTCTACAATGACTCAGGCTTTCCACATGCTGCCTGCCAAGCAGTGGTTCTAGCAGGCAATGGCTTTGACTATGGTGGGAGTTAGTTATCTGGAAGGTCATGAAATGACCACTGTGTTGACAGTCTCAGATATTTATCTTCTACACGCATGACTCATGCATAGCGGTAGTTTCACCCTTATGTTTGGCTATGAAATTCCCCCACAGAGTAACAAAATGCCATAGGTACAGTTATTTTTCCTGTAGAATCACCAATGACTCTTTTGCTATGAAATTTCCTTGGGGGGAAAAAAACTAGGAGGTTGTTTTTTTCTCATACAAGATCAAGTACTACTTTCAGAGAGGACAGGGAAGATCATCTCATCTAAGCAACCTTAAGCTATCCAGATTTTAAGCCGTGCTTCTAACAATCCTATAACCAATGAAAGATAATCTACGCCTCCACGATGACAACTCATTCCATCCTAAACCTGATGGTATCCTAGAAATGTAGGTAATACTAGGTGAGTTGCTTTCAGATGGTTTGAGGGAATCTACTCCCTTCTGTCAGCTGCAGAGGCAGAATAAATCTGGCAGTCTGACCTTCACAGCTTCTCTCAACTACTCAGCACTACTTTGACCTTAGGGTTTGCATAAGCCATAGCGTTTATATTAGGCAGCTGCAGAAAGTAACTGGAACAAGGTCTTCCTTGCCTGTTTAGTAAGGGAAAAGCCTGTCTTGGTTCCCACAGGGAAACAGAAAGGCACCTTCAGCAATGCCTTCTCTGAATGTCCCTCTTTCATCCCACTGTGTGCCTTGGAGGGAGCAACCTCTTCAGGACAGGAGCTACCTTTGCACAGGACTTGCCCAGTCACCCTCTCCCAGCCACTACAGACCTGGAGATCCATCAGTTCTCACCCATTCACAAAACCTGCTCATCTTTCTGGGATCCACTGCAGCAGCAGAAAGGTGAGTGCATGCCACTCCTCCCTTCCAACAGCTGGGCTCTTAACTCTCTCCCAGTCGTTTTTGTTGACCTGCAGCAAAAGTGAGCCTTCAAATCAAGAAGAGCACTTTTTTTTAATGAATGGGGTGAGGATGGGGAAATACAAGGTTATTTGTAACATGGACTTTTTGAGGGACACCTTCGCCTCAGGTGTTGGTGGCACAAATGTCTCTGCCATCCTGCCCTCCCCATAATGAAAACACACATCATTCTTCCTTTCTCCCCTCAGCCAAGCAAACTTTCAACAAATCTAAGCCCTCCCTATTAAACCAAATTCCTTCAGACTTTGGTTCTTGGGAAGGGCAACTGGGGAGAGAAGTTGACTATTTTAGAGAGTTAAATTATTATTTCTCCAATCACAGCCTCTTGTTTTCCACCTGGAAATCATACATCAAACTGGATGGAAATATTATTTTTCAAAGAGAATAAGGTGAGGACAGGACTTCCTGGTAACTTTGAATCCCATCGTTGAAAATCTCACCATCCATTTATCTACAGCTTGACTGTGAAAGATGCATTGGTGGCAGCTCACTTAATGATTTGAGAACTAGTACTGCCAGTGCCCCAAGCCAATTTGCCATTAAACAGCAGAGACTTGGAGCCTTTCCACTATACAGTCTAATGTCTGGAGGGAGAAGAGACGGGATGCATGTGATGAAAAGTTGATTCTAACCAGTAAAGATTAGAAAGCTCAACATATCTACACTGTTTTCTCATGTGTGTTTTCAAAGTATTGAATAATATTCACAGTACAAACCCATGATATGCAGAAATGGAAGGCTAAGCCTAGCTAAGGAGCATGATCTGCCATGAAAGCTAGTCAGCTTTATCTATTTACGTAGAAAAGGTGAGTCCTAGAGTTACCCCACAATACAGGCTGTAGTTAGTAATTTCTTTATTGATACGGTCATGTAGCAGACATAAATATAAATTAGATCTTCAAATGGGATGGATCAAATCTAATTGCAAATAAACTGGGTGTGGATGTATGGTCTACAAGATGTTGGGCTGTCATTAAGTCCTGCAACTCTTCCCACACCCATCCAAAAAACAAACAAGAAAAAAAAAAAAAAAATAACCTAACATTACTATGCTTCTAGCAAGTAAGTGCATTCATTCAGAAATTCTGAAGACCTCTAGATCTTTCAAGTCCAGCAACTGCAAATCTTTTGGGTATTTCTTGCCAAATTTACTTAATGAAACACTGCAGTGCAGACCAGCTGGTTTCAGCCCAGACCTCCATCAGTGCCAGACATAGCACCAATGCCAACAGTTCTCTATCACTGCTTTTGTCTGACCCTCTACAAATCACAGGGCAGTGAATTTCCCCATTAGCTCTTTATTAAGTTCAATGAATTTTTAAGTTGAAATTTATCTTCCAAAAGTGTCCTCTACTCTTTCAAGAAACTAATAGATAAAAAATATACCACTTCTTTTTCAATATGCCATTTCTTTTTCAGACAGTTATACCCACCACTTAAAAAATGCCCTTTTGTCTAATTTTAACTTCTGGTCTTTCTTTCTTAATGTTTGCTTCCTTACACTGAATTGTCTTTTATTACCTGATGTTTAATTTCTTCTGAGGGCTGGCCACATGACCATGAGCTAACTTATCACTGCACTATGTTTTGAATCACCACAAGGTTGTACAGGTGCCTCCAGCACAGCCCTTTTTTTTGTTGGCTGCTGGGCAGTAACTGCATGGCCGGATAGCTTCTGTGTCTCACCAGGGTGGTGGTGAGTTCTTTGGTGGCAACAACATTGGTCATGATCACATAATCATGCTCATCTCCTTCCCCTCTGTCTCTGCTTCCCCTCCCACTCCTCAGCTATTTATGCTTTTGGACATCTTGTTCCCTACTTTCTTTCTAAGTTGTACCACCCTGCCACTGCATTCTCCTCCTCCTCTCCCTTACTACCTGACTTCTCTCTGATCCCAAAACCTGTTTTCCTTGCAACACCACCTCCTCAGCTCCCACTGGTGGGGCTGGCAGTTCTGTTTCCTGGAGAAGGCAATGTTAATCATGGCATGGCAGAAAATCTTATTAGCTTGGACTTTGAAACTTGCTTTTAATGCCAGTGAGCTACATTTCAACATCAAGAGCCAGGGATTTAGACAGGGTCTTTAACTCTGGTGATACACAGTAATGACATATTCACTCTATGATGGTTTTTATAACTTCTGGGTGTCTGGTAACAATTACAGTAAGTGATTTTAGTGAAAATCTATGTAAGTAATTAGGTAGCTGTCTCTCCCCCTCACCTTCTTGGGACCTCTCTGCACACCATCCCTCTAGCATTTGATTATCAAAATTGCCATGATCCTTCCAGTCTCTGTAAACATGGATTATGTCAGTCCCTCTCTGCCTCAGTTTCTCATGTGTTGAGCAATTATAATTGGTCAAACCTTGAGGCTGTGAGGACTAAAGTCGTAGTGTTTGCATCATGCTTTAGCACCCTGCAATACACGGGCTCAGGATAAATGCAGCATTCAGTTGTTTCAGAATCAGAATACTGTGCAACTAGGAGCATATTTTCAATGGTTCTAAGGAAAAGCAGAGTGGGTTGCACTGAGTTTCATTGGAAATTGGGAAGTCAATCACCTCTCGTATTTTTGGAAAGTTACCAAGCATTACAAAAGGAGCGGTAAATCACATAAAACTTCGCAGCAATATACAAGTCTCCTTTTAGGTCAGAGAAGGGACAAAATCCTAACACCAGGTGTCATAACCCTCTGTGAAATGAAGCAACCGTATTTCATAAAGCCTCTGTCACTGCCATTTAATCATGACCATGCTCAGAGACTCGCTGGTTTATCCAGTCCTTGGGACTGAGTTAAGTGTCAGAATGCAAACACTGACTCAGGCATCTTTAGATCAGTGGTAGTCTTTCCTAATTAACTTCTGGCATGTTGTGACTGAAACTCTTTCAGATGCCCAAGTTAATAATTTGTTCTTAAGAACAAGCAGAAACTGCTAAGGATCTATTCTAGGTACGAGTATGGGTTGGAAAAATCAGGAAGTTCAATGCAATCTTGAAAGATAAATCCCTGGACCTATGTTATTCTAACAGATTCTGGCTCACGGGCTTTATTTGCTTTTTAAGTCTCTCATGATCTCCCAATTCCTTTATTTAAATATTTTAGCTTTAGGAGAAAATTAACCCCTAAAAATAAATGAAGTATTTATAACTAGAGAGAGGCCTAAGTTCTGTATCTAACTGATATTTACTTGAAGCCTTTGGCAGTCCTTCTCTGGCTTCTAGGATAATGAGATAGAAACAATTTCCTTATTGTTGTTGCAATAACAATAATTATCGTCATAAATTCATATTCTGCTCACAGAGTCATCCTGTCACCTTCATCTAAATTGTTTGGCAGAGATCCTTTTGTCTTTCTGGTGGTGGTCTAATTTAACACCTGGGAAATGTCTGTTAACGACTCACACCCAATTCCAGGATTGA
Source organism: Nettapus auritus (assembly GCA_011076525.1). Taxonomy (NCBI): domain Eukaryota; kingdom Metazoa; phylum Chordata; class Aves; order Anseriformes; family Anatidae; genus Nettapus; species Nettapus auritus. The sequence goes on along the minus strand of CM021797.1, from coordinate 7,568,047 downwards.
CAGGTGACAAAAATCTGGAAATTGCTGCCATGGTCCAAAACCTTAACACGTATTCCCAAAGAAAAAACATAACATATACCCTCAAAAGTAAATGGTACCTGAATGTTAGTACTAACGAGTCAAACAGGGCAGAAATATTGTCTTCAGAATAGATCTGAAAAGGTCTGAAAACTGTTGGGAGATGGCTGGATCATCCCCTAGCACTAGCTCTGCTCTAGTACCAGAGATGGGGCAGTCCAGCTGTTTCTAATTCTATGCAAGATACACAAGAAATTTATTTTTTTTTTTTTTTATTTTTTTTTTTTTTTTTTTTTTTTTTTTTTTTTTTTTTTTCCCTTCACTATCTGTATTTGAATTCAAATATTTTAGATATTTTCCAGAGGAAAAAAAAAAAAAAATCCATTCCATCTAGTCTCTCTCAAAACATTTTTTTTTTTTTTTGAGGGGAAGATGTTGGAAGGCAGAGTTGGTTGATGTATCATTGAACAATGACAATTAAATGAATTTCATTTAGTAGGTCATAAAGTTAATGTGCCTAATTGAAACATAAGGATAGAAAAAAAAAGAAAAGAATAAAGGAACCCTTGTATTATCCTCTGTGCTTCTTCCCCCTTTCTTTTTAAGGATAGCGTATCATTAGTCAACATGAAAGCTCTTGGTGACCATTGAAACAGAGGAGGGACCTTTGACACAGCTTGATCAATCCTAATTGAATAGACCAGAGGGACAGCAGCCAAAAGGAGGGGACTCATTCTTTGCATTTGACAGCCTCGTCCTTTTTAGTTTGTCAGTTGTCAGAAAACATTGGGGCATTCTCAGGGTGCATGCGGATGCTTTAAGTTGCCATACGATTTTGTGCTACATGAAGAAGGTGGTTTTAAGGCTTGAAAGGTGTCTGGTTTGTTCAGGAGATCAAGGGACTCTCATGTAGGGAGATGCATGCTGGAGTCAGTGAAGCAAATGGGAATTTTGTTAGGTGAGGCTTTGCAGTATTCCCTTGAATTAACAGAATACTCATTTCCACTCCTCACTGGAATATCCCAACCCAAGTTTATCACCATTACCCTTTTACCTTATGGCCTCCTACACTGCACAGAGATGTGAGGCAAAGAATTGTCTCAGGCTCAGAATTTTCCATGACAATTCTCCCCTGAACACACATTCTGTATGCTTCTCCATTTCTTGTGAAAAGTGAATAGCTTAAGAGAAAAACTGAACTCCTAGAAAAACTGCAGGTTTGGGAACAGAAACTTCTTGTGTTTGCAGTGCTGTAAACAAACGACACCCATTTGACTTCTAAGAGGCTGTTCTACTTTAGCCCTAACATAACTACAGCCACACCTGAACGAATACTTATAGGAATCCAGGAGTGAAGGATGAAAGGAGACAGAAAATGTCTGCCTTCATCCTTTCTGTCCTCCAATCCCTGCTCACATGGCATCTGTACAACCAAAAACTCATGAGAAAATTCAAGCAGTAAATAGGGAAGCAGAACAGGCACATCTAGGGTTAAAATAAGTAGAAAATAATTTAGACTGAAGAGTATCAGCCAAGAACTTTGCTTCAAACAATAACCACTGACAAAGTCAACTCTGAGACCCCTTTACTGGCACAGCTTTCCCAACCCTTTCTCTTGTCTCCCCTTATATATACTTTTGGGGGATTTTGCCTGTCACAACTATGCTTTGCATCCAAGCACCAGACCACCAAGGCAATTCACTGCTTTCACATTGCTTTCAGCTTGATACGAGTTTAAAACACTGACAATATCCCCAGAAGCTTTGTCTTAAGAGGGTCTCTATCCTACTTGTAAAAACCTAAACAACTAAAGATGTTCAGAGCTACTACCATCTTCTCCTATATTATTAAATGCTCAGCCATGATTGCATCTCATTTCTTCTCTCACACTTTGACAAGTCAGACAATAACTTCAGGAACATCCACACATCACCTCCTGATCACCTCCCTCCCTGCACTGCTCACAGTCCACAGTCCATCCTGCTCTAAGGGCTGTCTCTCTCCATGCATTTGGCAGAGAAAATGTGCACACCAGTCACAGTTCCTCTAGCCATCAACTGTGTCAGGAAGACATATTCCTACCTAAACAACTATGGGCTATGGGGGAAGGGAAAATGGTCACATTGACAGTTCCTCTGGGCATAGTTCGTAATTTTGTGTCTCCTTCTACAAGGATTTATTTGCTACAAACTTATGCCATTATAGATGATTTTCATGAAGACCCATCTCCAGGCGGTTGATGGACTGTGCAACACTAATATAATTAAACCAAAGGAGCAACAACCCTAGCAAAAAAATAAATAAAATAAATAAATAAAATTAAGAAATGTTCTCTGAAATGAAGAAGGAATAAGTCAGGAAAGGTCAGAACGGCCATCAACACTGTCACGACTATGAAGGTCTTCAAAAGAGCCTGCATGGCCATACAGGATGCTGACAGACATCCACAGGGAAGGTCTGAAGTAGGGCCCTAATGGTGAAAGTTTCTGTCATATTCTAGAAGCAATCTGAGCAGTGAAAGTCCAGGTGAGCTCAGCTGTGCTGGAAGTACCATCTGAGCTCTGACAGGTCATACCTAACTGTTAATACAGAGAATCTGCAGGAATCTTCTCTCTCATTATCCAGCTTATGCTGAGAGAGATGAATCTCACCAAGTTGCACTGGTTATTACTGTGACAGCTGAGTGGGGCTGTGTGTCCAAGAACAGCAAAATGCCATATTCTCATACCATATTTCCCCTAATAAATACCTCCTGCAGTGGCAGCTTCACAGGATTTTAATTTTCGCCTGGAGCAAAACAGGTAGTTCTGTTGGCCACAGACTCCACTTTAGTCCCAGAAAGGGGAGAGGCCGCAGGGGAGGAAAACTATTTCAAAATGCATCTCACGCTGCAGTTTAGAGAACCTAGGTCTCTGATGGATTTAGCCCGCCAATAAAGAAAAATCATGTGAAAGTCAGGTTTCTTTACCTTGGTGCTTTCAACAGAAACTTCTGATTCTCCAGCTGCCTGTGATTCACAGAAGTGTGTTGAAAACCAATTTAAGACCCAGCATAGCTGACTACGGCACGACATTCAGCCAGCTGTGGAGATTCACACCAGTGCTTCTGCCTCAGGACAGATGATGAATGTCTTGTGGTATCTGGGAAGGTTTTGCAGCCCAGAACATCTTTCCTTGATCTTGATTGTCAGAGAACAGGTCCTTAATACTGCTAGTAATTATAGGAATGTCTGATACTTATACCTCTTATTTTTATCATAGCAAAAGAGGCTTAATATTAGGATATGCATAAGGGAAGGAAAGTGTAAGGCTTGTAGGTGGGTGGCATTATGAAAAACTACAAGCATAAGGCGCAAGGTTGTTGGTAATGTTCTTTTCCACCATAAACAGGAAACTCGAAGGTGCAAGACAACACTGTCTATAAGTAACATATCTCACACATCAGGCTTAGGAAGAAAACTCATTTAACTTGGGGTAGAGACACCTTCTGGAGAGAGGAGGAGAAGTCATCTGTTACTGTTAGCACTCATGGTCACCAGCACAACAGTGAGGCAATCCCTAAACATACAGAGTACTGCACATGGATTGCACGGATTGCCCACCTCCTGCAGAACCAGGAGGTCAATCTCTAGATAATATCAGTTGTTTCTGCTGACCTTGACATCAACCAAGGACATGCTGGGATCTTTTCACATATTATTACTTTTTTTTTTTTTTTTTTTTTTTTTTTTTTTTTCTGCACTATGGCCATATGGGATTACCTCCCATCCCCCCTCACAAACACATTTCTCAAGTCTTTGAGCACTAGTGTAGGCTCTCATATAACCATCTCAGGGTGCTTTAAAGGCTTATTTGTCCCCCAGCAAGGTGAAAAGTTGCTGGTCAAGACTCTCAAAAAGCACAAGAAGGAGGGAAACTATAGGAATAAAGTTGTGTCCTTCATACATATGGAAATATCACTGCAGGAGGTCGAGGGCAGACCAGAGAGAGATTCAGAAACTGGAATAAGCTGGCTGGAAAAGATACATACTGAGTGATGGACAGACAGAGGGGGCTAAGAAAAAGAGAGACCCAAAAAACTGTTTTGGAAAGGACACAGGTTACAGGAAAACCAAGAGCAAGAGCAAACTAGCAAACACCACTTGCTAGTTTTAGCACACTTTTCAAGGCATACATTAACAAAGACGCACAAGAAAGAGGAAACCTATAAAACAGACGTGACATATGTGTAGCAATCAGTAGCTGACCACTGTGTGCAATTTGGTTTTCATCACTGTTGGCTTGTGACTTTCTAGAAATAGTACTAAGAATTTGGTAGAAAGGATTCCTTAGCAAACAATGATTTGGTACTGAAATTTTTATGAAACTGGTGAAAAATTACTGAAGATTTTATTGTGAGAACCTTTGATAATATTAAAGTTGCCATGCCTTTAAACTTCAACTGAGGAGCAGTAAAATTTGGTGTAATTGAGAAACAGTTGCTTAGCTCATTACAAAATCAGATGTGCTTTTTTGCGAAAATTAATGTGAAGACAAGAGGAAAAGAAAAGGGAAAAAAAAAAAAAAAAAAGACAAGAGAATCACTGTATGGCTCATTACAAGCAAATTTGATTCTGTTCAAACAACCCTGACTACAGAGACATTTGAATCAGCAAAATGAGATACTTAGCAAGGGACTGGTACATCTCAGTCTTACTGGACTGTCCTAGCTCTTCATCCCTGTAGTAGCAGTCAGTTGCAAAGACTCATTATTATTTCACATCTGCTTATTACTGAGATGATTTTTGTGTTAAGAGTATGAAAGTCCTAGATAGGCTACTTCTAAGACAGAGACAGAGTAAGGAGTGGCAACCATATTCTACAAAGACAAAAGCCAGGAGCAAATTCTTGCGTGATGCAACTCTTGTGGCAAAAGGTTTTGTTGTTGTTGTACTCCTCTCTCCCCCATGCTTTTTGCATGGTGCAAAGCTGCATTTGTTTCACTCTCCTGTAATGATAAAATCTTTGCTAGTATATTTCATTCATTCAAAACTACTGGGGAAGAATAACATTTTCCCAAAAGTAAGTACCTTTCTCAAGCACTTCTCTCTCTCTCTCTGCTTCTGCTGCCAGCTATGCACAAAATTCCATGGGAGGAGATTCCTAACCTAGCCATCAAAACTAATACTGACAGGCTATAACTTGTAATCAAAGACTGACCTCACTCAGATTGTATAGGACTCTAGGGAGAATCCTGGAAACTACAGACTAGTAAGTCTGACTTCCACCCCAGTAAGATGACAGAGTCTACAATAAACAATACAATCATAGTGTACATGTATTATATTTCTGTTGGGAAAAAAGTCAGCATGGTTTCTGCAAAGGGAAAGGTTGTCTCAGTAATCTGCTGTAATTCTAGCAGGGTGTCAGTAAACACATGGATAAAAGGCAAGTAAGATTCAAGAGAAGAGGACCTTCAAGGGAAAAGTCAGAAGGGATTGGTCCTGGCAATAATTCTTTTCAACTTATTTATCCATGACTTGTGGCAGAAGAATATCCAACTTTGTAGATGAAGACAATCTCTTCTACAAAGTCAAAATGCCTTCATGTTGGCAAGAAACTGCAGTGATCTCAGAAAACTCTGAGTAAACGGATGATAAATTAACTCTCACATGGATAAATTTAAGGTAATGCAACTAAGGAAAAACCTACCAAAGCCATCAGTGATAGTTCACAACACTGAATGAACACAAAACTTGCAGTTACAGTTAAGAAATCTTGGCTTCATTGTTGACAGGTGTCTGAAATCTTTGTCTCGACATACAGAAGCAACTGAAAAAGACCATGAGATATTGGAGAATACTATAAAGGTTTGATAATGAGTCAAGATATGTCATTTTGCCTTTCTCTAAAGGTGTGGTGCACCCAAATCTTGAGCTGTGTGTACTCCCTGGGCCTCCACATCTCAGAAGAGACACACTGAAACTAGTAGGGTTACAGCAAAGAGCAAATGAAAAGACCAGGGTGGTGAGGCAGCTGCCTCCTCAGGAGAAATTGAAAGGGTGGGCCAATTCTGGCATGTGTGGCATGGTATCACTGAGGATTACAAAAGGTAAAAGCACTGGACGAGCTGAACAGAGAAATGTTCACCATATCATGCAATAAAAGGAGGAGGGAAACAAAGAAAGTAACAGTATATTGGTCTCAAACAGATGAAAGGAAAAGCTTCTTTATGCACTAAGTAGTGGTCCTTTGGAACTATCACAGGAAATTTTAAGGCAGGACAATATTAGCAGTTTACAAAGGGACTAAACATTCACAGACTGTCGTTAAAATGAAGACCAAAAGGACTAGCACAGACAGTGCTAGTCCCCCTCACATCCATAATAAAAACAAGCTATGAATGCCGTGGGAGTACAAAAGCAATAGCCCACAGAAATTGGCCCATCTTGCATGCCCTCCCTGAACAGCATCTCTTACTGATTCTGCTGGAGACTAAACACCGAGGCAGATGAACATTTGGTCTGATTCAATGGACATTTCTTATTCTCTTACATCTGTGGGCTACTTTAATGGCAGTCATCATTTCCATGCCCATATTTTAAGGCAGGGGCTACATGCCAGTTTTGAATCAAAAGCCACACAACGATTGATCAGGAGTTTACTTCAAGCTAAAGAACTATACCAAAAACCAGGGAATGCAAGGTCAAACTCAGCACCACGTTAGCATAACTGCATGACCTAAGCTGGATATGACTTGCATTTGTCCAGCTCAAAGCTTTGTGAGAACTGAGGTGTATCTGCAAAATATTTCAAAGGTATATCTCATTACAGTCTGGTATCTCCAGGGACAAAGTTCTCCTGGCTATCTCCTGGGACACCGAGTCAAACCTCTCGCTTTTGCAAACACCTTGTTATCCATGCCAGGACAAAGTTTAAGGGAGTTATTTTTCTGTGGCTCTGGGAGAAATGTGTGATCCATACTGGCTTCTGATTGGGGATATATTTTGTGGAACATTAGCTCATTATTTATCTTCTGTTCCTTTTATAGCCCAGGTGGGCCAGTGGCATGAATATTTCAAAAGAGGCTTTGTTTATCACTCTGAACATAATATAAAGAAGAAGAAGGCCCTTCACAGAGGAAGCTGCTTCTTACGATCCAAGAATTTGGGATGACCTGTAGCTATCATGTTATAAATCTAATCCACAAGGGCACTGGAATCTGAATGATACTGATTGATGCTATGGAAATTGCTTGTCCTTTGTGAAGACATTTTAACATAGCACTCATAATTGGAAGAGTGAGTCTACAGATCCAAAGCAGGATTCACCAAAGTCCTGGTAATGGTTCTAGAACAACCTTTTTACTAAAATATAGGGTAGCAGTTCCAACCTCTTTTTGGTACAGTGCACATAATTGGAAATGAGGAATGGGTGAAATCCAGACCTCATCTATTCATCTAAGAGTACTGGAAAGAGAGAGCCCCATCCTTGTCCCATTGGCAGTGCTGAGAAGGGCCCTGCTTGGGTCTGCAGTGAAATGGGCACAGTAAGCTTGGATCTCTTCAGGCTTGCACTGGGGGAAAAGCAACCCTGGCATGATCATGGAGCAAGACATTCAGCAAAGAACAGAACTACCTATTCAGCATGTTTGGCTGTGTTGTATCCCTGCTTCCCTTTGATGTCCAGAAACGGGACAGATTCTCCCATCAAGGATTTAGAGACCACTGTGCTCCCTTTCTGCCTTGCATCTGTCTCTCCAGAAATACAAGCTTTCCACCTAGTTCATGCCCCATAGCTATACCTGAAGAGGAAGAAAACACCAAAGCCCCTTGTGATCCACATTCACAGCATTGATGGTTCTGTTGGGAAACGTGCTATTAAACCTCTGGGTTCCAGCATCTCTTCCCAAGCAGACAGTCAAAGAAAAAAAAAAAAAAAGCAATTTAAAGGAAAAAGAGTATAAGCAAAGACACTAAATGCTGTGAATGAAACCAATAAATTAATTTCCCTCTAGACTTCTCTGCTCACTCCCACAAATAAAACACATAGGTTGGTGCATTTAGTAGCAATGAGCCCAAGGACACCTGACTACTCACATGACAGTCCCATGCACAGGTTTTGAATAGTTTCTTGGAAGAGCCTTGAAGTGCAGAGAATCTGAAGGGAACTTGAAGGACTATCTTGCTACGTGCTTCTACTCTGCAGATATTTGAGATTAGGAGACAGACCAGACTGTTATGTATGCCAGCTGAATATGCCACAATTGCCTCAAGAAGCTTCTTTTAACTCCAGCATTGCACGTTGTCAAATCTATAGCCGGGATAAAGCCTGCTATCCACACTACAAAGCTCATCAATAGACAGTACAAATACTTACAGTAGAAGATATTTTTAAACTGGCCAAGTTCTGATGCATCCTCTCATATTCATTCCTCAGAACCTCAATAATGATCTGTGAGAACTCCTTTAAAACCCACCAGGCATAAAATCATTTGCAACGGAGTCTGTCAGCAAAAAGTATTCTATAATAAATAGCTAACTTCTGGGTCGTATTTTTGATGTAAAATCTGAGAGATTGTTTCTGCATGCAATGATGATAACATTAGAGCATGGGATGCCAGGCTACAAGAAGAAATAGGGTTAATTCTTTAACATTTTAGGGTTATTTTGTTTGTTTGGTTGGTTGGTTTGTTTTTTTTCATTTCTTATCTACATTTTTTGTTGTTGTTATGATAGTGTGAATCCAGAGTCATTCACTTATCTGAAGACTTTTAGATTTATTCCAGTGAGTTCAAAAGGAAGAATTAAATTGATATCCAACAAATAGCCTTCCAAATATGTAAACCAAGAGATATGAATCTGCAGATACTGGGAGGTACAAATTAGCTGTAATTAGCTAGACAAGGTAAGAGTTTTTCCTCATTGCACTTACTCTTTTCCAAAATTCAGAGTAAAGAAAAGCAAGAAATATATTAAAAAAAAAAAAAAAAAAAAAAAAAACAACAAACACAGAAGACACCCAAGTGCCTGTCAGTCTTTCATTTATCCTGAGCATTATTACAGACAAGTCTTAACAGTATTAATGTTCACTTTGATTTAAAAAATAAAATGAAAAATAAATAATAAACAGATGTTGCAACCATTAAATTTGTCCTCATATGGAAAGTAACAGAAGTAATAAACAAACCTGATCTTGACCACTGTACAGACTGGTAAGTTTTGAATAATTCAGTTAGGGAAGATTTCAACTCTGAGTGTTTTAGACTTGTGAGTGAACCAGTTGAGGTTTGGGTATTCAGAAAAGAGATTCCTTCTTCTTGATTTCAAATACGGTTTTTCTTACCAAAGGGTGAAATACAGGATGCATACACGAGGTAGACCATAATAATAGCCAGAGAGATATAGGGTATCTCAAAGCCCTAGAGTAGTACTCATTTGAATTCTGTTCGGGACTTCCTGGCTTAGGCCTCTGTCTACATCCTTCTGCTTTTATTCTCTTTAGTTGTGCACTAACAACTTTAAGGCTCGTGCAGAATGTAAGCTGATTGCTTTGAATATAAATGCACAGACTATTAAAAACAGAATTTAGGCTTCTAGACTCATAAATCATAAAAGGAAACATAAATTCTGTGTTTTAGTGGAGATTTAAATTCCTAAATGGGTTTTATAGGAGCCACATAAGACCTATTGACAATACCCCTTTATGATAAAAAGTAAATAGAAGTGACAAAGTCAGAATTCAGAATGCCACTGCTTAGCTCCCACTAGCCTGAAGAAGACCAAAAAATGGCTAGAGGAAATCTCAGAGGGAAACAAATGATAACATGAAATTAAATGTGTAATATTCCTTTTTATGCTGTGTGGGGGAAAAAAAGCACTCAGAGAATGAGCTGGTGCATTTGCATAACAAAGGAAATCAACAACAACAACAAATTGCCATCATGTTCAAAGCTGATAATTGCACAGATGACAACAAGAAAGAGCCTTTCTTCTCAGCTCTCTAGGGGACGAGCCTTGTCGAGATGAGGAAAAAAGGTGGAAAGTGACCCCACTTGCTTTCATGAAAATTAGCAAGCTCAGAAAATGTCTTTGGTGCAAGGGGGTGGCCAGTGAATGGTGTGAATGCTAATGAACACAATGAGGGCAGAGGCTCAGCCAATGTTCCCATCAACCCCATCAGATGATCAACAACTGGCAGCAGCCTCATCTCCAAACCATCTTCCTCTAGCTGCTCCTGTCTAACCTTGGCAGCAAAGCATTTTTGGAAAAGTGAATTTTCAGGGGGTTCTGCCTTGCTTTCTCCATTGACACTTTCTTTTAGACTTGCATTGATTGTGGATTTTTCAGCTCCTCTGAAATGTGGTGATCCCTCCTGCTTCTGCACGGTGCAGTCCCAGGTAATGATCACAAGTTTTCCTCAGCCCTTTAGATGGGTTTCTCACCTTGTTGGGATCAAGGACAAGGTATGTGCAATCACTAACTCCTCTGAGATTTCTGAACCCTAGAAAAGTTCTGGCTCTGGAGAAAGAGGTACTTCTCTGGACACCAGAGGATCACCGATTCTAACTGGTTTTGTCAGCATGAAAATATGTATTTGCTTCGTCTGCAAGACAGAACATAATTCAATTTATCCAATGACTTCCTCGAAGTACTGCAGCTCCAGAAGTCTACTAAAAGTGCTGAATAGTGGTAGTATTTTTTTTAATTATCCAGTGCCAGGGTGCCCTTGAAAAGAGCTCTGATACCCTTTGAAAGTATGTGACTGATGCTCAAAGTCCTAGATAGAAAGTCAGGCTGTAAGAGACCAGGACCAACTGATATATCCCTATTTAACTCTCCACTTCTTCCTTACCATTTCCCAGCCCTGCATCAATAATGCAGCAGCCAACAAGGATGACCGAAGTCCCAGAGTATTATTCCAGTCTTTCTTACTCTAGGACGAACTCTAGTAGCACAAAAATAGCTACCATTGGTAAATCTCCACAGATTTGAGAGATTTAAACCACTGAAATCTGTCCTTTAATCTTATGGAAAATATCTATGAATTTTAGCAGTTTCAACCATTTGGATTTAAAATATATATATATATTCAGAGTTTGAAGAGTTTAAAACAAAATACAATTCTAGAGATTTAAATTATTAAAGTTGGTGTACATTGTTCCTCATAGAATACAGCTGCAGACTTTTAATTTTCTGTCACGGTCAATAGGACTGATCCTTCTCCTAACCCCCTCAATAACGTAGGGAAAAAAAATATGTCTAAAATCAGTCAGCTATTGTTTTGTTTTTAAATCCCCCAGGATTTTTGTATTTGGAGTCTGATGTCTAGTTCTCCTTTATTCGCTCCAGAAGAAATGGATAGCAGTCAGAGAGACCTTGAATAGGCAGACAGTCAAGGTACTCACATGAGATCCCTGGGTTCAAACCTCTATAGCAGACAAAACAGAAACTTTTGCCTGAGGCTCTAACATCCTATGTACCTTAACCTGTCAGTCCTTACAGTTGGAAGAGTTTCATCTTGTATAAATAATAAAACACTCGTAGGGAACTGGAGTCACAGGCATGAAAGCTTTTCATTGGGGGACTCATTTAGGAAGACTGAAGGCACAGATTCAAACCCTCCACCAAATGATTGAAAGAGCAGGTAAAAAGTTTTCTCATCACCTAGACAAATTCAGGAAGCCTCTGGGCTTCATGAGAAACAATCTTTCTCATTTGGGTGGATTTTGGATTTCTCTCTTTTTTTTTTTTTTTTTTTTTTTTTTTTTTTTTTTTTTTTTCTCCTAGTGGCCAATAAACGTGAGAGATCTTCACATCATTCTAAACTATAGCTCAAGAATCTGTCATCAGGTAAAACTTTCTCTGCAAAATTGTGCTCTAAGGAGCAACCCTCAACTGCTGTAGGAGGAGGTTTCGCTGACCAGGACAGGTACAAACACCTATATGGGGAATGCAGATGGAACCTCTAGCTAACTGAAGACTCCTGGTTAAAAGGAGTATTATCTTCCTTTCTAACCACAACCAATTTGAAAACAACCTTTGGAGGTCACTATAAGACAAAATAAAATTTTTCCTCTAACTGTTCCTCTTAAAAGCTCAGCTGTTAGTTGCCCAGCACCTTCACACTTATCCTACAGAACATGGACAGCTTTTGCTTTGTCTCTGTTTCATCTTCAGCAACAAAATGAAAATCGAGACCAGTTTCTCCTGGGACCTGGGGAGTAGTCTGAGATACTCGCTGGTTCTACATCTGTAGATGACAGAAATGAAAAATCAGAATCTGAATTACCACAAAGGAACACAGGATGCAAAGGGGGTGGAGATGATGAACCCTTTGTTATTTACTCAGTTTTGGATGGAGTACCAGAGCAAGTCTATCTTATCTGAAGCCTGTAGAGCAGTTCATAATGACTTAATCAGATAAGTGGGTCCTTTCTCTGCTGGTTTCCCTTCCTGGCTGATGAAGTTCAAGACCTGTAGGCAATGGATGAAGCATCAATTGGCACCTCTCTGGGTGCAGGCTCCACTACATGCATCTTTAATGAGTTACTCATGCCAGGTTTCGATTGGAGCAGCAAGGCTGGGGTCCACAGATAGATGAGTTTTTCCAACTGAGGACGGCAGGTGCATAGACCAGACTGTGCAAATGAGGGAAATGGGACTGGCTTGCACTGATCCCAGCTTAGTGCAGCAACACGAACCAGGGACAACTCTAATGGGCTCTGGGAGTTAAGCTGGGAGCGATGGAGAGGGGGGCAGGCGGAAGAAAATTTGGAAATGCTTTGAAGTGAGAGTCTTCAGCCTAAACCCATCACAAATGTATAACAAAGTACATACACATAGCCAGTCTTGAAGGATGCCTACAGGCCCATTAAAAAAAAATAAAATAAAAATTGCCTACAACACTGCTCATTAGCAAAAGGTTGAGTGTTAATGTTGTTAATTTTTTGTAGTGTACTTCAGCTTACTGATGGGACAGACAGAGCTGGGAGCTCCTTCCTCAATATTTCAACCTAGTTTCTCAACGGGGACAAGTAATTCCAGACCTTGTGAAATTAATGAGGATTGTTTGCCAATGGCTTGCTCATGATTGGACTCTCTGATGTCCAATAAAGGGCAAGATCAATTAGCTGTTCCTTCAATGGAAGCGCTACTAGTGCCTTCCCCACCATCCTACCTTTTTGCAAAATTAATATTAGAACGGAACACATTTGAGCATTTTCCTCCCGCTACCTAATTTAACTGAAATCAGCCCAGAGTTCAAAAGTTATTTTGAAGAACAGACAGGTTGTGATCACATAATCTTCCTTCCCCTAGAAGCCAAAGGAACAGCTTCAGATGAAGTCAGGGCTCCTTAGGGACCTGCATGGCAGTGTGATCCTATTTGTCCAGCAAGGCTGAGGCAATAAAAGCGTCATGGCCAGTCCTGATCTGAGCTGATCAGCTGATCACCAACATCTCCTCTCTGGGGCTCTTGGGGCTTTGGGGCTCACAGACCCTGCCTGTGTGTGTAATGGAGCAATCACTATCACACTTTGGAGTGTCTGGCAGACCTTAAGAAATTGCATGGCCTCACCAGGGAAGGAACTGGGTTTTAACCTCAACTGGCAGATACTGAACTGAGGAAAAAGGGGAAAATCAGTCATATGAGTTCTTCAAGGAATGAAGAAAAGCTGTGGCATAGAACTACCTTTATCTCCCATGTCAGCTTACTGTTTTTGATTACATTCCTTTTCAAAGGTAGGTAATTTGATATATGGTACAATCCTGAAATGCTTAGATGGTTTTTGTACAGTTCGGTGTAGTTTGTTTCCCTTCAGCCAAACTAAGGTCTTTCACACGATGGTTTACAAAAGGAGCAGGGCCATTACTTTTTTCTTCTTAATTCATACCCTAACAGGACTGTCTCCACCATGAGGAAAATTTTCACTCCTGCCCTATGCACCCTGCAGGCACAAAACCAACCCCATGTAGTCACCAGGTCAATCTCCAGCAGAAGAGAGAAGGCAACCCTCCCAAATCCCATATTCCTGTTCCTATTTGACATTCTCTCTCTCCCCCCTTCATTTATTTCCTGTGCTCAGTGTGCAGTGAACCTCTCCAGGTTCATTCATTCATTTCACTTTGGCAGCATGTCACTATGGGGACAATCTATTGAGGATGAGATGGAAATAATATTACGCTACTGAGCTGATAATACCTGACTTTAATATCTCTTAGCAGTATCTCCATTGTGCTATGTCAGTGAAACAGATCAGACAGTGTAGGTCTCTAGTGTAAACCAAAAGGAAGAGGGAGGGCAAATGCTTCTGCTATCAAAATTAAACTTCTCATACATCAGCAACAGAAGGTGAAGGGGCAGCAGAACTGCAAGGGAAGAGATCAGCTATCTTTCAAGTAGCACCTCTGAGCAGGTAGCTAATAAACATCTGTATTTAACTCCACGCATTATTTTCTCTCATCTCCTTGTCTTGTCTGTTCCCACTAATACACTATGTTGGTTATATATAGCTCATTTTAGTGACATCATAACCATTCTGTTGGTCATTATCATGTTACTTAAACAGATTTATGGGCTGTGCATTTGAATAAAAAAAAAAAAAAAAAGGACAAAAGGGGGATGTTCAAGGAGCCATAAGAAAAGATATTCAGAAAGCATGGTTTCCTGCTTTAGACAACTGTAAGAAGCTCTGTAAGAGGCTCTCTCTCTAAATCAAGTCGGAAAGTCTGTCTTGTAGATAAGACACAGGGCAGGGAGTTGGGAGAACCTCAGTATTGTTTTTGTTCCTTCCATTTTTGTCTATCTGACCTTGGGGAATTGTTTAGCTTATCACTATCACTGTTTCTGCATTTCCAACTTGCATGTGAGAGAGCACCTTCTGCACTTTGATGGCTAGATGGATGTGCACAAGTTAAACATATTCATTCCTTTGATTCTCTTTGTGTGGCAGCAGTGGAAAATGTGGTTCAACAGCTGGCCCTGACAGCCCCTGGTCATGGTCAGTTTCGGTCCTCTGAATGCCAGTATTTCATCTGAGGATGAGGATGGAGTTGGATAGAAAGGTATTTTTAATTCATTAAATATCCTCTGCTGCCTCAGCAAGCAGCTCATCAAGAAAGTCATTAACAGCATGAAATTTTTAAATGTGTGTTTACAAATGGTGCTAAAAAGAGGATGCCTGGAAGAGCCTTCCAGCTCCTTCAGGTGAATTTCAATGGCCCCATCAGCTATGGATAAAATGCAGAAGGTTGAAGAGGTCAAGTCTAAAGCTAACAGACCTCTGTTTAACTCCTCCTGCCCTGCTGATGCTGGCTAAATTCCCTTTGCCTTTTCACTGTTTCCTAAAAAGATTCTTTGCTCTTCCTCTTTATATGCCAATAGCCACAACGTCAACCTTCCCTGGCTGTTCTGCTGCTGTCATCTAAAACCTCAGGCTGTAAAATATGAGTGTGAAAATCAGAGTTCAAAGAAGGATCAAAATCTTACATCTCTGTTTCTACAACTGCCTCACACCTATTTCTGGAGGAGCAGTTAGAATGAGGTAGTCCTGTTTGCTACTTTGCAAGCCTGGTGAAAAGTGTGAATGAGAGCTGTGTTAAGGCAGCATAATTTATCAGATAGAAAAAAGAAAGAAGAAAATAAACTTTTTAATGGGTTTCTGAACTTTCTGGGAGGCTGCAGACACAGCATCCTAGTTTTTGAGATCTATGCACTGATGAGTTTTCCCTTTTTTCTTTTGCTGCTAAACTTCCTCATGAAGCCAAAATACAAGTAGTCCCTCGGCACTGATTTATATTATTTTTAGCGATGTGCAGGCAGCAACAGTTTTAGGCCTTCAAAGCCTAATAATATTTTAACTTTAAAGAAGAAAGAAGGCCAGAGAAAAAGTGATCTTCCCAAGGAGACTGGAGCAGGAGGAGGTGACTGACAAAATTAGGGACTGGTGGATTCAGTGCTGAACCCTAATTAGACAGGAGCTTGGCATGTGCAGTGTGATATTAAGGGAGCTCTGTCCTGGCAATGCTCCCCTCTGAAGAGAGAAGGGACTAAATTCAGCACCTCTTAAAACCATTGTGGTCTAAAATCTGTCCAGCTCTGTGAGTAACCTCAAATTTAAATAATCCTGACTTCCAAAGATACTTGCACAACTCCTAAAATAACATGTTCCAAGCTACAAAACAGCTGATTGTAAGGGTGAGGGACTGGAATAGGATTCAGGACATTAGGGTCTTATGACCAATTCTGCCCCAGATTTTCAAAGTGACACTGGGCACATCACTTCATGCACATTTGTTGAAAGGACGTATTCTTTTGTTTGGCTTGTTTCTTCAGGCAAAAGCAACTTTAGGAATGTGTTGGGGTGGTGTTCTCCTGACATTTGAGTCCCTGGTCTTAGGCTCTTCTAAAGCATAAATACCCAGAAGCAATTCAGTACTGACATATCTTCATCAGACCACTGGGAGTAGATCATCAGTACAGATTTAGTCATCTACAGTACTGGCATTTACATCTGAGATAGTCATCTAGGTCACCTTCACAGCCCACAACGAGAAATAGTCAATTCTAGAGCATGATCCATTTAATTCAAATGTACATGTCAAGAGAATCACTCTCTGGAATTGCCTATTTCTCTCCACTGACTGTGTATAGAGCCTAGGCAATTAGGTCAGATGCGTATTCATTACACACATTTATCAATGCATCACAAGTTGTGACCCCTTGTGGAAGACATCTTTCTGGAAGCATCCAGAGTTTGGTCACATTTCTACACTTGGCTGGTGGCTAGTTCTCCGTCGGGAGATCCCTACTGATCTCTGCAAACCCCTCTGAAAGCCCATTCTTTGCCGTGACCTGATAGAGCTGAGAGGGTTAGAATAGGAATAAGATGGGTCTTGATGAAACAAGGTAGATTTCTGGATCCTTTTACACAATGACTTTTAATTTTGTTTCCAGGATAAAAGCAAAGCAACCCACCTTTACGAGACATGAGTAATTCTGTCTCTAAGGGAAGCAATGTGCTCTGACCTCTCATGAATTCTTGTTTCAAGTGTGAACGATGATGCAAATTCTCCACTGCCTACTGAGGGGTCCTTTTCACAAAGTGGAGTAGTAAAAGAAACACTATTTCATCTACTTGGGTACCTAGCTTCACAAAGCTAATCAGAACTTCACAGTTCATTGAACCCATCCAGCAAGTTCAAGGGTTACACTAGGGCACAAGGCAGAAAGGAAAACTTAACAACCAGTGAAAGAACAATTTCTTAAGAAGATGGACTGAAGGGAAAAAAAAAAAAAAAAAAAGAAAGAAAATCAACAACCAGCCTGGAAACCACCCTGCTGCCACAAAGGAAGCCACTCATTTACATTCGCAAGGAACCCAACAGCAGCTGGAGGTGTCTGGGTGCTGCCATTGCACAGATGATGTCAGGCCCGCAGAAGATTTTTCAATTAATCTCTCTTGACCCTATGCCTTGAAACCTCATTCCTATTTTTAACAATCCCATTCTGTTGGATGACCCTGGGACCCAGTGGCCAATAATGCCCATTTAAATAACTGCAGGGGTGTCAGTAAGTATGCAAGGAGAATTTGCAAGGGGCTCATTATATAGACGGTTAGTTACCACAAAGAAGGACTTACTCTCTCACTCTTGCCCATAACCTGGTAGATGGGGACCTTAAACAGAGACTCTCACATGCTACACACAAACAAAATGCTCTAAAAAACCATTACGGCTTTTACGGATAGGGGGGTATAGAACTTGGAGAAAAAAAAAAGGACGTGCATATGAACATGTACCAAATTTACTAACAGCATCAAGAAAGTTACTGGAAATGTTAGGTTTCAACCAGCTATCCTTTTAGCAAAAATCCCTAGACTGGAGAGGGAGGATGAGAACAGAGATGTTAGGCCTAAAGAAGAGTGAATGATGAGGTGGGTTGGATGCGAGGATACCAACTATAAGCGAAAAGGGGAATTTTCTTCTTAATACCATTGCTATTGAGGCTCTTGCAGGTAAGAGCTAACAAACTAGTAAGAGAGTTTACAGGAGTTGCATGGGTGATGTCAGATTAATGCTATTAACCAGAATGTGAAAACTGTCATCCAGGGTCAGGCTAGAAGCCTCTAACAGAATAACCTGTTTCTGACAGTGACCTGTGACAGATGTTTGGGGAAAGTGTATAAAAACAGTGGCAATTACAGAGTGATCTTTCCCCTGGCAGTACTCTCATGCCTACAGTCAGCAGTTTAGAAACTTCCAGGTTTTTGTTTCTGAACCTTTCAGAAGGTTTGCATATAAAAAGCCTCAAAATCCATCAGGAGAGTCTGATGCTTCAGGCATTAGTGAGCTGTAATTATGAACACCTTTCTCTGCCATAAGAATGAAAGAAAAGTGGACAGCTTGAAAACACCACTCCAAATGACCCTAGATCCCTGACTTTGGCATACAGCAGAGTGTGCCCTGTTTCTCCAGGTATCCTCTGCAAAACCATTAAAGATCCTGCTCATCAGCTCAAACTAAAATGCCTGAACCTAGGATGCTGAAGAGCTGGATTTAGTACTGGAGAAGGGAGGCTTCAAGGCTCTGTGGCTCTTCATAAATTATGATAAACCTGTTCATCCTGTATCTCTTGAAAAAACTCTTGTCCACATAATTGTCCTTGTACCACTCTCCCTGGGTCACCAACTAGCAAGGCAGCCAATGCACTCTGCCCTACCAGCGTTACACAAAACTGATCCTAAGCAGTGATGAAAGGAAAGCAGAAGGGCAAAGCGCCAGCGGAACAAAGAAGATAAGGCCCACAGAAATCCATCAAATTTTAAAATGCATTGGATGCACTAACATCTCAGAGGAGACTCAGATAAGGACACAAGTAACTCTTCTTATATATTCCTTTGAGGCTGAACTTTGACGCACAGCCTTGCCAATTCTCCAACAGGTCTGCTCACCTCTTTGTTCATTTGAGAGCCTTTCTCCTTTAATGGAGAGACTGCATTTTACTGAACTCTATTGATTATTAAAAAATAAGAATTAAACTACTAATGTGGCTGCGTGCATTTTTCTGCCAGTCGCACAAATCTGACTTGCCTCTGTTTGCTCTTATCATCAGAGTTTCATCCAGGACAGACCTTTTGTGTGTGGTACCAAAACAACCTTGCCACTGCTACATTCAGGCCTGGGCTCTACATTCTGCATTTTGTGACATCAGGCAAAGCCTTCCTTTCTTCTTGTCTATGCCAATTAGTTTCTATTATACCATTTTTTCCTTTCCTTTCCTTTCCTTTCCTTTCCTTTCCTTTCCTTTCCTTTCCTT
>CM021797.1:7517522-7540420 GCA_011076525.1 Nettapus auritus | reverse complement strand
GGTCACTGTGAGATCTGCACCGCAGCAAGATTTTTCAGGAAAAGAAATCTAAATCAGACTTAATTTACAGTTTAACTTCTCCAAGAAAACAAAGGGAATAAAGAAGCACGTTGGTATTGTCAGTATTATTGTTGTTGCGGAAAATAGGCTTTTCCCTGTGTATTTCTAATTACATAATATTTTGTGATTATAGGTCAAGGAAATTGAAAAAAGCAGGTCAGGAGACCAGAATCCAAAGGGCAGACAGCCTCCTCTGTTTTGCAATACACATTCTTGTGAGCACGGAAACCCACACAGATATTTAAAGACAATCACACTATTTTCTGTTCAGCATTACTGTTTGGTAGCAGAGGATGAGAAGAGATTTCACCCTGCCTTGCATCTCCCAGCCTGACCGCAGCAATGGAGCAGGAAAACAGCTTTCCCAGGGGACTCAGAAGGGGCATGGGATGTCACAGGCTGTTGCTGGTGGCCATGTGAGGTTAGAGAGACACCGTAACACACAAATATCTGTCATTTCCCTCTTTAGAAGGCAGGGAAAGAAGGAACACTGCTGGGCCAGAAACATCAACATGCCAAAAAGTGAGTTGTGCTCTGTTATAGAGGTTTTGCAGCTAAAAATAACCACATAAATGTTAGGAAAGATATCTTCCCCAAAGACTTTACTGCTTGCTTCTGGTCTAAATTGGGATTATTGCCTTCATGGCCAATTGCTGGGCAGTTGTCTTCATCGCTCAACTACAAAATCCCCATCCCTGCCTTCTTTCTTGACTCTCCAACCAACAAGCCAACAACCTCTAAAGATCTCCCCTTTTGTCTTACAGTTATGAAATTACAAAATTGGCCTGAGAACAGATGGGTTTCTGCAGAATATTGACATTTTAGCAGGAAATACATACAAATGTGGAGGAGGAAGGGACTCACACTATTTCTGGTGAATGTGGGGCAGATTGTGTTTTCAGTATCATGCCAGTAGTGCTAGCAGAGCTGTGCTGACCAAGCACACAGAGCTGCAATAGAAGAAGTAAGGGAAAGGTAGAAGAGAGGAGCTAAGAGATGTGACAATGGTCATAGAACAGATCGGTGGCAGAGCATATTCACATCCACTACACTAAACAGACTTTTCCTTCACCAAATTTGAATGGACCACCTGTTTATACCTCAGCAATGGCTGCATTAGGTTGAAGGTTGCACCTACAGGGCTCTGTATGAGAGCTAAGAGCTGAGCTGTACAAAAAGGTGCATGATACTGTGGACAGTGATTTGGGAGCAGTTTGTCAAGGAGATCTGGGCTATGGATGAAGAGAAATGAATGGCTTAGGAAACACCTCCTGGAGCAAAATCAGTCCAAAGTCTGTGAAGGCAGGACTTGAAAAAGAAGCCTGACCTCTTCCTCCTACATGAGGAGTGTGAGATAACATTCCCTGGCAGGCTGTCTGTTCTCTGGGTCAGCAAATTAGTTGGAGTGATTACAAGAAAGGAAAGGATATTTTCCACTCAGTTATTTACAAATTGTACCTAATGAATTATTGATCAGGTGAGTAGCCTCCACACAACCCTATAGGAACCCATCGTTTCCAAGTCATGTTCATGGCTTCCAACCCGATTAGGGCCAGGGGACATGGTTCACCTCTGAGACTAACAGGGCACCTGGCTGCTGATGCCACTCTTGTTTTTCCATTCCCCACTGCCTGCCTGAAAATTAAACCTTGTTAATTTAGGTAGAAAGCAACAGAAGTGGGGGGGAGTGGGGGGGGGTGGGGGAAAGCGCTATGCATCTGCACAGGATGAATGCTATTTCCACTGCTCCACATGAGCACAACACTGTGGGTGAAGGATGAACACACAAATTCAGGAGACCTGAGTTCCTTTTTCATCTCTACAATGCTGAACCAGTTACTGACTGTATTAGCCAATGTAATTAACTGTCAGCAGCGATAGCGAACAGTCTGAGCAGATCTCATCAATGGCTCTCTTTGCAGCCATCCAGAGTAGCCAAGAGCCCTATCAGCCTAGACTGCAAAACATCCAACTAAACATAGGCACCTTCCGAAAGCCAATGTGAGACATGCCCTAAAACTCACCATCTGTCTTCACTACCTGTCTGTTAACTATGAAAGGAGCTCAGGTATAGATGAAGCCTTGCACAGGATGGACCTAAAGGTAGATCAGATAGATTCCACCACCGATCGGTGGCCCAGGTCTCCAGCAGCAAATGGTGCCTTTTTTTTTTTTTTTTTTTTTGTTCCTGCTCAGTTTGTCTCTGCGTCTCTATGCAAATTCCTCGTGGCTTCATGACCGTATCCATGCAGGTTAATGATATGCACTTTTATCTGCACCCTTTTATTTCAATACTTTTTAGGGAGAGAAGCTGAATTAAAAATACAAGGTTCAGAACCTGGATCTTGAATAGAAATACAATCTTTTATTCCCCATATAAACAGAACACAGTGAAGCCCTTATTTCCATGGCTGTCCTTTAGCCTGCAAACTCAGACAATAACAGCTTGAGGTGCTCCATGCTAGACCTCTCACCAGCACAAGGCACTCAAGTCAATGGTACTGCTTTGAATCATATCCACTAAATACCTGTTTATAACATTTATAACAGCAAACATTTATGCTTCTTGTAACTACAGCTTTATTTTTTCAAGGAAAATTTTTTTATTTATTTTTTTTTTACATAGCTGGCAAGAAAGTTAGAGTCAGTTTCTTTCTCTCTCGCCCTCTCTGAGTACCAGCTGTTCTTCACGGGGGGATATATGAGCAGTTTTATACAGTTTTAATATCCATCAGAAATTACATCTCACTGCCTTTAGGGACTGAACCTTTAAAATTCAATTTCAAATAAATATAATTATAAAATAAGGCAGGGGAAAAAAAAAAAAAAAGGGCAAGAGAAGGAAAGAGAGCATCAGAATTCAGTTTCTCACTATAAGAGCTTCAGGGCACAGCTAGTGGGGCTGTGTTCTTTAGCAACAGTAAGAAAAATGGCCCGGGGCTCTGAGATTAGCATGTTGATATTTTGGTCATCACTCTGTAGGAAGCCAGAGCCAGCAGCATCCCATGCTGCAGAAGAGGAGGAAGAAGGGGAGCAGGTTTTGCAGAGGAAGTTTTCATACCTTCCCCAAATCTTTAATCACTGGAGAAAAAGTGGAAGAGCAGAGAAAGAAAACACAATATGGAACAAAGCTGAAAGGAAAAAGGGAAGATTACTGAAGTATCATCATGCCTTTTTTTCCCTCAGAAAAGGGAGGGACCCAGCTCCAAACAAAGTGGTGTCTCAGCACAGATGCAATTCTGGCACAGAAAAACTTGGAAAAGACTAAGACTAACCAACCAACCAAACAAACAAACAAACAACAACAACAAAAAAAAAAAAAAAAACATCACAAGGCCAAAAGCTTTGGATCCTGTTAATTTCCCTCAAAAATGACACAGAGGAGATGATCTTGTTAAAATGTAAGACTAGCGTAACTGTGCAGACACGCCAGTCCTCAGAGAGGCAGTAAATCTTTCTTGTGTTCTGTTTCAATTGAGCCAGCATTTTTAAACAGAGAAAGCTTCACATTAATGTAAAATTAGGAAAGTCCTTGCTTACAGATCTTAACAGTACCAAACTGATAGGTGTTCTTTCTGCTCAGCGAAGCTAGGGGAAACAAAGCGTATTCAGCATTTTGCAGGGGTGATGTGCTGCGTGTGGCTAGCAATGCAGGAGCATTGTGCTCTAACACCTATTGGGACCCCCCTGCCCAAACTGTGCATGGTCAGAGAGCCAAGCAGACACCACCAGAAGGAGAAACAGATGCACAGAAAATACAGGTGGGGAAGGATTATACTGGGGTTTAGATCAGTCAGAGGGTTTTGTGTCCTGCCCCAGTACCAGCAAACTCGTTGGAATGCTGAGGACGGACTGGGAACAATAACAGTCTAGTTGAACAGGAAAACCAGTGCTATCAAAGCTATGGGACAACACACATTCATTGGGAAAATCCTTGTATCAAAGACAAAGAGATGAGTGTGAGAGATGAGGAGCTACCTGCATTGTCCACAGAGACAACAGACGCTCAGGGTGCTCAGCAATTTGCAGGGCAGGAGGCGAGAGTGGAAGGGAACGTGGCAAAGACTGGCACTCAGAGCAGAGAAGGATCCTTTGTCCTTATGCCCCATGGACAAGACACACTTAACTCTTGCACAGATGTGCCCCACTGCATGTTCAGCACTCCCCAAATACTCCCTCTGCCTTGCTTCCAGGAGGAATTTCCAAAAGGCAACATCACAGAATCACAGAAAAGTCTAGGTTGGACCGAGTCCAACCTCTTACCTAACACTAACAAATCATCCCCTAAACCATATCCCTAAGCTCTACATCTAAACATCTTTTAAAGACCTCCAGGGATGGTGACACAACCACTTCCCTGGGCACCCTATTCCAGTGACTAACAACCCATTCAGTAAAGAAGTTCTTCCTAATATCCAACCTAAACCTCCCCGGGCACAACCTTAGCCCATTCACCCTCGTCCTGTCACCAGGCACGTGGGAAAACAGACCAACCGCCACCTCGCTACAGCCTCCTTTCAGGTACCTGTAGAGTGCAATAAGGTTGCCCCTGAGCCTCCTCTTCTCCAGGCTAAATAGCCCCAGCTCCCTCAGCCGCTCCTCGTGAGACTTGTTCTCCAGACCCTTCACCAGCTTTGTAGCCCTTCTCTGGACTAGCTCGAGCACCTCCATGTCCTTCTTGTAGTGATGGGCCCAAAACTGAACACAGTACTCCAGGTGCGGCCTCACCAGAGCCGAGTACAGGGGGACAATCACTTCCCTGGACCTGCTGGCCACGCTGTTTCTTATGCAAGCCAGGATGCTGTTGGCCTTTTTGGCTGCCTGAGCACACTGCTGGCTCATATTCAGCTGACTGTCAACCAATACTCCCAGGTCCTTCTCTGACAGGCAGCTTTCTAACCACACATCTGCCAACCTGTATCTCTGTTTGGGGGTTGTTGTGCCCCAGGTGCAGAACCCGGCACTTGGCCTTGTTGAACTTCATACTGTTGGCCTCGGCCCATCAGTCCAGCCTATCCAGATCATCCTGCAGAGCCTTCCTACCCTCAAGCAGGTTGACATACGCACCTAACTTGGTGTCGTCTGCAGACTAATCAATGCATTAGAATGCGTCAATGAATTAGAAAAGATGCCCATAGGGGAAGGTATAGATAGAGCCATTGACTATTTGGACCACGTGCAGGCTGAACTCTGACATCCTTCTGACTTTCTGAGCTGAGCCTAAAACTGTGTCTTCTCTGGAATTCAAGATAAGGAGCACTTTATGGGAAGAAATTCCCTTTTTCTTCATGGGCAACTCACAACTTCTAGGCCAACCAAATGACCTGGCTGTGAAAGGCTGGGCATCCCTGGGTATTTCTGAGGGAAACAGGATTCAAGGGGATGAGGAAAGCTACTGAGTCAGGAAATAAACTGTAAAGGCTCATAGGGTCAAACATCTTGCAAAGTCACAAAGAGGCCTATTTTCTATAAGATCTTTGTGCTCTGGGTCCCAACTATCAAGGAAACCTTTCTCCTTTTCTCCAGCATTTTTTTTCACTGACTGCTGGGACTCTGGTGGAAATCCCTGGAAGCACATTTCCTCTACAGCCTTTCCACAAGATGTTCCAATGTCCAGCTTTACCCCACCAACATGCCCAACTGCAGCGGGACACAGCCCTGAGCAGTCCTCACTTCAGGAGTCCCTTCTCTTTGATCTCACCTCGTGCTCTTTGCCTGCTCCCTTCCCAGCCTTCGTCTTTTCTTGCACAACTTCTCTGCCATCAGATAACCAAGTAAATATCATTTCAGGAAGCTGCCCCCTTTTGCCATGCATCTGAATAAGTACTGGGTTTGCAGTTATTTGTTTAGCCACTGAGCTGAACAAATTAGATTAACACAACACACACAGTGAGGGGACGAGGACATGAGGAGGGGGGCCCTCTAACAGAGAAGGGAAGGATGCTGAGGATGTGTTGTCGTCATGGCAATTAACCCTGCCTTGGCAATGGTGTCCTTCATTCCCCCAGAAAATCTGCTAGGTAATTCCCCCATCCTCTCCTCCGTGAGGCTTGCATAACTGGGGCAGAGCTGCACAGGATCAAAGCTGTGCTTCAGAGCTCAGGAGGTTGTGACAGTTGCATTTGTGTGAAGGGAGATGTGTGGGAGAAGCTTCCTTCTGCTAAATTCAGTGTCACACTGTTAACAAGACAATACAACAGCCAGGGATGGTTGCTGTTTTCTCTCTCCCTCTCTCTCTCTCTTTATTTTTTTTTTACTTACCATCCAACGAGACCTTTCATTATATTTCAAACATGATTTTTTTAAAGCTGTTGTGAAGACTCCCTCCTACTGCTTCTGCTGCTCTTCCTCTTCTTTTGCTTCAGCTGATAAGCATCTCCCTCTATCAGGCCCTGTTTCATACACAAGACACACAGCATGGGTTTGTGGCAAAACAGCTTCCTCTCCTCTCTTAGAGATGGGCATCTCGCAGTAAGGCCGCTCTTACCAAGGCAACTAATCTCCCTCATCTCTATTGCAGGGAAACTTCGCACGTTCTGCATCCACCTAGGTGGAGAATGGGTCAGTAAGGTTTCAAAGGCGGCGGACTTTCTGGTGATGTAAAATAACACCACTCCTCTGAAGTCAAAGATCTCACTACCAAGAGGGACTAGATTAAAGCATGCAAAGATTGGAAAAGTTGTTATCCCTATTTTACATAGAGCAAAGCAGTCAGTAGAAGGGAGATTCAAATGGAGTGGCCACGAATCTCCTGAGTTATGAGCCAGCAGCTCCCTGGAGTAAAGCAGCATTGACCTCCTTTATGCTCAATGCTCTGGAAAGCCCACAGCCCAGTCCATTTCCAACCAGAAATTGCCAAAAGGGCAATGGGGAAACTTCAGTGCAACCCACTCAAGATAAGCAAAGGACCGGCTGTACCAAAATAACTTAATTATCTTCAAAGATAACTTTGACTACACTTCAGGACTTTGCCTCAAAGCTGGTGCTTCCTTTACTCCCTGCCTCTCTAATTGAAAAATGTGGAAGCAGTGACCTTTCACGACACCAAATTGTTGTTTTGTTTCTGTAATAGATCCCTCTGGAAAAGGGGAAAAAGTGTCCCCTTCCCTCCCCCCAACATGTGAGAACATCTGTCTTTCCTCTTCCAACATGGAAAGGGGTGGACAAACGCTCAGGTAGCTGGAAAAGAGTTGAGTCTAATTGCAAGAAAAGCTTTACCATGTTAATCAATGTAATCTCACCTCTGATAAGACTTGAAGTAATTCCGCGTAGATAATCAGGATGTATTGATAATCCAAATTAATCAAGGGGTGTGGATGGATGGAAAAGCCTTTTTTTCCTTAGCATACTACTGTTACAAAAGACATGTTTTGAAAGAATTTAACAGGAATTTTCCTCCACTTTGCTTTATGGACTCTACCTCCAGAAAATTTTAGCTTGACAGAAAAGGATTGAAAGATCCTTGTTTATCTAAACAAATGGGAAGCCTTGAACTCCCTCCCAGATTACACAGTAGTTTCTTGCAATCTCCAACCTCAAATAGGAACCTACAGCAAGAATTTAATTAACCAACCTATTGGCCTCAACTGTAACTAACATTAACAGCAAGAATTATGTTTCTCAGTGGAAACTTGCAGGCGGAACTGGTGAAGATAGCAGCAGAAGGGTGACCTTGGACTTGGATAAAGCCTGTGGGCTGCAGTCATGTAGAAAGCATGAAACGTGCACCCCAGCAAGGCATCAGTGCCAGCATGTATTTCCTCCGGGGCTAGTGAAATGACCAGTTTGGGGGAATTATTTGAGCTTTTGGCCACGGTGACTGAAAAGTTATGGTTCGCACCAGATGTAGGAGGGATGATACACAGCATCAGGAGCGATGGCAGAAAAAGCAGGGGGAAGGTTGCCATTTCTCAGCATTCTCTCTGCTGCAGTTGTAATGGAGAGTGTTAAATGGAACGACTGAATACAACACAAAACCTTACTGGTTTGGCTGCTGCTTGCAGCCTGAATGTTCCTCAGAAGCACTGGTACTCTAGCCCCAACTAGCCTCCCACTGCAGAGGGAGATTCCTGAACCATCAGGCTTATACACAAATACACACACACACACACATATATACGTATATGTAGTCATGGCTTTCTACTTTTGCAAGAGAAAAGGCTGACAAAGAGAAGGAAGACGCATCAAGCTATCTGAAGTCTCCCTGCTTATAACATTCCCCACTGAAGTTCACTTGACAGATACCCCAGAGCAATGGCCAATGCTGGGCTGATGCAGACCTTCAAGTGATGGATCTTCTCATTTTAAAATATTTTGGGGGAAAACTCTTTGAATTTTTTGCCTTTTTTTTCATTTTTTTCCCCACCCATGTTCTACCCTCTCATGAAAAGAAAAGCAAACAAACAAAAACACTAGGCATTCAGAGAATCCAGTTTTCTTGGGAAAACAGTGATTTTCATATACGTGGTGTGAGCAGATATCATGATTTCTAAAACAGGAAGAAAGGACCTGCTCAATCCACTGGATCTCCGCCCCCCACTATAGGGGAAGAGAGGGAATGTAACTAATGCTTAAAGAAGGCATCTGGAGAGCCAGACTCATGGCTTTCATGTCTGCTTCCATCGCCAACATGACACATTTGTCAAATATCCTAGGACAAAACTTTCAAAACTAGAGCACTTAAACTCAGACACATCCACAAGTCCTCTGAGCTCTGAAACCACCAAACCTAAGGTCTTCAGGTGCCCTGTGAGTGTCAAACCATGAATAAAGGTATTTACACCACGTCTCTGATATCACCTCCAGGCAGCTTTGTCTGCCCCACTTCTAGCGGGAGTCTAAAAGTATGTCCCTCCTCCCCAAAGGGCTGCTGAACATTTCTGCAATGCTCACAAGGGGCTCTGGGGAAAGTACCAAGCAGTCTGAGAAATCAAATCTCTCATCCTTTGCACTCTCCAGGAGTAAAATTCACTTCAGTGAAGAGAGTGTCCCCCACAAGGTTTATACAGGCCTTAATTTGTGCTGGATACTTCTCAGCAAATGCTATTCTAGATGCCAAAGGCCAGCTGCAAACTCCACAGCAAGAGCTAAAATCAATTTGCAGCCAAAGTAAAAAGGCCTGGATATCTGTCCCTGGCTCCTTCGTTTTCCAGCACAGCCATGAAATGAGCTGCTGCCTTTGGTTACATGGTTAATTTCAGAAATGAAAAGACCAGTAGCAATAACAGCATTGGCGGCTCCATGGCGTGGAGCTCACAGAGAAGAAGCTGGTAGCCTTTGCAATCCAAGCTGCCATATGCCCTCTTGGAAACAATTTCCTTTCAGTTTTTGGAAGAAAATAGAATAGGGCTACTTCTGGGAAAGAAATTCAATCTTTAAAATGTATATTCAGGTGAGCAAGGAAGGCCTTAGATAAACAATAGAGAAGATTGTTGAAGGCCAGGGAAAGGGGGGCAGCGATTATAAAAACAATGTCAAAATTTGAAGCACTCAGAGGAGGGAAGAGAGAAGTAATTTTAGGTGTCTGGGGAAGAGGGGAAAACCTTTATTTATTTATTTATTTTCTGCAAGATGAAAAGTACTTTCCATTATGACATAAACACAACCACTCTTCAGTGTATCTGGAAGATGGACTTTTTCTCCTCTCACAGAGTCAGAACAAAGCAAAAATAGGAAACTTTATTTTCAAGGTTGACTGGAGCAGCCCAACCCCTCTAACCACACAAAATCCAGCAAGAATGAAGCCTGGTCACTAGTGCTTCCTTTGCCATCTGATACAAGCTTCTCACACACTTCAAGCCCAGGAATCTGCTCCGCCACTGTGCAAACTGAAGACCTGTACCTTGAAGACACTTCCCATTCCTCGGATCTTGAGCAGGACATGGTAAGTGGATTCTGCACCAGGGTGGTTCTGCACCAAGGTTGAATATACACAAGCTGCTTCTCAGGCAGGGCAGTAACACCGTTGTGTCCTCCCAGCATTGCTTATACCTTGAAAGGTTACTGCTGCCTGGTGCCATTGTGTTTCTTTAAAAAGAAAGAGATGGCTTTCCCCCTGTGGCTTGGTAGAGGCTGTATGTTTGTCTCAGTATTGCTTAGCCCCATTTTCCCTCTCAGGACTGTTCCTCAATGCAATTACACTTCATTTGGTACTTCATATCTCAACAGTTTTATAAACTCGAAATCCAGCCTACCCAGCATGAAGACATGACAAAATGCAAAACAGAGAATCTGTCCATTTGAGATAATTGTATGGACTTGCCATGCCCAAGCAGACCTTGCTCTTTAGTGTATTAATATGAAAATAAGTTTTTGATGAGAAATGCTCTCATTTTATAAATAAGAACCTAGCACAAAGAAGAAGGGACCAGACCCTCCCATATCTCAGGTTGGTACCTTCATCCCAGAACAAACTGACCTCACGGGGCTCTGGCATTCCTACAGAGGAAAGCTCTTGGAACGTGATTTATAACAGTAAAACCCCAAATATGAAGCCAGCCATGATTCACAAACAAGCCACAACGGAGACAGGAGCTCACCCAACCATATCCTCCATCAGTAGCAGAAATACAGATTCAGGAGAAGAAAAATATATATATATATATATATGTTTATATAGCTCACCACTGCCTCAGTCATCCATGGTAAATCTGAATATATAGACCTACAGACTGCCTGGATCCTCTGCTATGAATGCTTCTTGGGCTGGCAGATGAAATATGTAACTCCTTAAAGGCTAACCCAGCAAGGAGACGGTGCTGACACTCTGCTATATTTAAAATGCCCATGTTTAACTCAAACTGTAGTATGAATTACACAGCATATTTTTGGCTGGGGTTAAATTGATTCATAATGATTTGTGTCTCTCTCCTGGCTAGTAACTTTTCATTAGACACACAGATGTCTTAATAACACTTTGGTTTAGCTTTAGCTTCTCCTCTAAACAACCTCATTCCCATTATTTGTGCTGGTGGACAGAGATGGCTGAGATTTTTTCCTTCTGTTGCACGTGGAAAGCATTAGCTAACAAATACTTCTTTACTGTCACAACAATCTCTCTTGCACTCTGAGTTCCCCCTGTATAAATCATTAACTAAATCATTAACTTAAAGGGGGCAATAACAGAGTGGCTTGTACTGGTTTCTCTTGCTGGCCAACCCATTGAGGAGATAAACACTTTAGAGCAGTTCCCAGCTTATCCTAAAGGTCAAACACTCACAATATCAGGGCTCTGATTATTGGCATGTTCTTCACAAACTACTGCATTGCAATTAGGAATTAAAAAAGACTGTCAAAAAACATAAATATTTTTACCATAATATAAATGAAAGAAAATACAATCCCATTCTGTTTGGAAATGTTTTCAAGAAAAACACAAGGGGTGGGGGAAGGAAAATAGGGTCCTGCTCTCCTGCATTATTAGTTTCTAGAGATAGTTTGTTTGTTTGTTTGTTTGTTTTCCTTTTGGGGGGGGGGGGGCGAGTATTATAAAGTGAGAGTTTAACCCCATCAGGACCTCTTTATAATGCTTGCACAGCAAACTCTGTGGCAACAGCAGTAAAAATAATGAAAGGTTTTGTGTCTCAGTTGAAATGACATAACATGTTTTATAAGCATTTCAAACATTTTCATTGAAAAGTTCTATTTCAACAGAAGAAAAGCAAAAGACACCTCAAACAAGGGTTCATAACACTTCTTTCCCACTTTCCTTTTTTTAAAAAAGAACTGTTAAAAAGTTGCCTCAAGGCAATTTTTCAATCCGTTCCAGCAGTGATGGTGATGTTTTTTATTTATTTATTTTTATATTTTCTTCACTGTGCCACTTTCTGAGTAAGCCCTCCCATTCTGGTCTCAGTCTGGGAGTAAAAGCATTGCCTTTGACACAATGACTCTTGACTGGGGACTAGTATTTGTGAGAGCTGAATGGGATTCAATAATTTTTCTCTATATACATCCAAGTGCTTTAATTTTATGGAAGAACTTGACTAAGGTTAGTCAATCTCCCTCTTTTATTTTTTTTTTTTTTTTTTTTTTTTTTTTTTTTTTTACTTCCCCTCTTCCCCTTCACCCTGTCCTTTTAATATTGTTAATCTGTTCCTGGGCTTTGCCACAATAAACTCCCTAGATTAGTATTATTAATAAAAGCTTACCATCCACCCCCTCATTCAACTAATCTATGCATCCTTTTTTTGTGTGAAGGTGTCTGATGTCAACTTCGATGATTTAGCGGCCATAAAAAATAAAAATAAAATAATAAAATCACCCAACAAACTCTTAAAAAATAGGGGGGGGGGGGTTGAAGAGAAGGAGGCCCAGTGGTACAAAACTATAAAAGGTTAGATTAGACTTTAGCAGAAAAGTCTCTGTGATAATTACTGTTATCTGCTGATCCATAAACTCTTCACACAAACTGCAACAGTAAACCAAAAAACTGACACTTTAATAGCAATGTGCTTTGTAGCGTGGGGACATCTCTCCTCCTCCTTCCCACGTCTCCGTGCCTCCGAATGCTTCATTTCCTCGCAGCCCTCTGGCAGGCGGAGCTGACAACCCGGACTGCCGGCAAGCAGCGAGCAGCTAGAGGTCGGCGCTAATTATTGCAAAACTTTTGCAGACTCACAGCGGGATCAAGATGGGAAGGGAGGAGGAGGAGTGGGTGAGGTGGGCCATCATGCTCCGGTAGTTCAGGATGATTCTTTGAAAGGGAGACAGAAGGAAGAGGAGGCCGAGGAAGGCTGTGAGAAAAGAGCAGAGCTTGTCCGAGGTGCAAGTCCATCTCCTGCTACCCCTCAGCCTCCCCGTGCACTAGGCCCAGCACTCATAGCACTGCCCTTCCTCAGATGATGGGAATAAGGGGTCTGGCCCCATGCAGACAGAAAGACAGAGATCTAGGAGCTCTGGAGAACCTTTCTCGACATGGCTTTTGTGCCACCAGAGAATGAGCAGATGCATCAATGTTGACTTAAGGTTGTAGCTCTGGAGAGGAAAACTGAATACATTACTTCTCATGTTTGAAATCATTTTATGGCAGGTAACTGTGAGCTGTTGTCATAATTTCATGCAATCCAGAATTAGACCCTTGTAGATAAAGGGGAAAGCTGTTGAAGTCTTTGTTGTTGTTGTTGTTTTTGTGTGGGGGAGGGGGAGGATTTGCTAAGGAGCAGTAAATTCAACAGGACTGTCCAACTGGAATCAGAGAACTGCCCTATAGATAAGCCACGCCAAAGGTACTCTGAAGTTAATGATTCTATAAAATAATTAAAAGGAAGTTGCAAACTTGAATTATAATGAAAGACTCTGGGCCAAAAGAGCAGCAAGCAGAAATCACTAAAGGTAAGAGGCCTCCACTTCCTCCTCCAGGCCTTATCTCTGCCTCACTTCCCAACCCGATACATTTTAACAGGAAAATATCAACCATACCTAAATATCTGGAACTACCTAGTAAAATTAAAACAAGATTCACACCCATCTTTTCTTATCCTACAAGAACAGTGCAAACTCCCCCTGAAGAGACCTCACTTTCTATTTCATGATATCAGGTTTATAGACTCCTTTTCTAGAGAACACTTAATGTTTGCTAACATCCTACTCAGTGCAAAGGGAATTTATCCTGACCAACTTTTGCAATGCATTTATTTCAAATACCATTATGTGACCCAAACAAATCAACCAATACATATGGAAGCCAGTGAGAACTGGGACAAAACCAACCCAACATCTTGCAACAAAAGATAAATATAAAATTGTGCTTAAAAAATCTAACAAAAGCAACAAAAAATGTTTTAGCACTACTTCTAGCTTCAGAGATTCTAACAATACAAGGAGACACTGGTGTCCTGTGCATGACATTCCCATAGAATCTCACACAGCAGTTTCTGCATCAGATCTCTCTATTTTGTCTACAGTGCATCACTTTTTTGAAAACAATCTAGTTTTCATTTGAAGATCCCTCACTGATGGGACATCCATCATGCTCCTCGACACCCTTTCCATTTTCATCCCCCCCCCCCTTTTTTTTTATATATAATCATAACCTGCAACTCCAGAATCAAGTTATATAAAACAAATGTGTGCATAAATATATTTATTGTGCGGTAGCAATATTGAGACAAACACATATGCTCAAATTTGTAGAAATAAGTACTCAGAAACTAAGTCCTGAGATCAGAAAGCACAGCCCCCATTCTTCCAGAAAACCATTATCCTGATCAGCAGGTTTTCTGTGAAATTCCTGCATTAAATGTATATATGCATATATTACCATTTTAAGGGAGTCTCAGTAAACTGAAGGGGAGAATGCATTTGAAGCGGACAAAAGATTTTTATTTATTTTTGAACTACACTGCATAATTACCCTGTGCAACAAATTGCCACAAGGTTTCACGAAAGCCAAGACCTTACTGTATTTCCAAATAGGATTAGACATTTATATGCATAATGAGAACATCCACAGTTACACTGACTCGGATAAGAAATGCTAGGGAAATAACCCTCCTGCTTCCAGGCATAAGTCAAGCACAGAGGAACAAAGTTGAGAAAAAAAATAGTTTATTCTGTACTTATCCCTTCTGTGTATTTTAGCACTTGTTCTGTAGCACCCCAAATAGCCTTATCTGGAGGTAGAAACAGACCATTGGTTCAGTCAAGCAGCTCCAGCAAGATTCAGTTATACAAGTGAACACATAAGGTCCCTTCCTCGCTTGGATTAATCTTTTTCACTCACGTAGCTATCTTGCGTACAAGATAGCCATACTGTCTATAGACATATGATAGAGGACACATCTATAGGATTGAACCGAAGGTGAAAATCTTTAGGATGTATTGAAACATTCATAGCTATCTATCCACAAGATCAGACATTACCAAATAGATATATGCCTTTTCAGAGTTATTTCTATAAAATCCTGGTGATTTCATTTCTATTGAGTTTTGTAGGTATTTGCCTTAAGAAACCAATATGTCAAGAGTACTGCTAAATTTGTCTCATTGTGCCTGTGGTTGGCAAAGGGTATAAATATCAATGGCTAATACTTCAATTAAAGGGCTTTTCTGAAAAATTAACACATAGATTTCAAGGCTGCTATATGCTGACAACCACCTAAAAATTTTCACTAGAGCTCCTTGCTGATACAATCACCTTCTCTTTGCAAACCAGACACTAGGTTTATAAGTCTACTTCTGCCCTCTGCTAACTAGATAAATCCTCCACTGCAATCAAGTAAGATTTATACTTTTAGATAGGATGATCTCAGGTTACATCCCAGTAGATTACAAGACTACTAGCAAGTACAACCCTTTGTACAGGCCAACAAACCACATCTACCCTGTTGTCCTCCTAACTCTTGCTCCCTACTATGTTGTTTAAAACAGCGCAGGCAGAAGGCTCCCAAGCAATGTCTTTTCTATCCATTCTGAGTGTTCTTACCATGCTGATCCTTGACATATATTCCTATGTCTTTTCTATTTGAGTCTTCCATGGCTGGCTTGCTTTTTCTAGGTGGATTCAGGCAGGGCTCAGTATCATGGGTTTGTGGCTTTCCTGAGCTCATCATAAATCCTAAACGACTGAGCTGTAGCAGACAAAGTGAGAGACTGCAACATGGAGTAGTTCACCCTAGATGCCCCAAGACCACATTTTAAAACACTCATTATCAGTAAGCTACTCAATTATTTCTAAATTGTGAGGCTGTAGCACAACTAGCCATTAAAGCTGCCCTCCCTGGCCCA
Source organism: Nettapus auritus (assembly GCA_011076525.1). Lineage (NCBI taxonomy): Eukaryota > Metazoa > Chordata > Aves > Anseriformes > Anatidae > Nettapus > Nettapus auritus. Next base: position 7,524,634 of record CM021797.1, on the reverse strand, counting down.
GCTGGTAGCCCAGCTGGCACACAAACCTTGAACACAGCCACCAAACCCATCCTGGCCCTCACCACGAGCTTCCCACCATGGCAAAGCCTCATTAGTCCAGTTGGAACCACTCACCCCACACCCAGCACCAGCTGATCCCTTTCAGAGATGGAGCAACACAAAATAAGGGGAGGGAGGATTGGGGGGTTAAAAGTATCGCAGGGTCTCAGACTCTCTCCTGGGCAACTTTCCATCCCATTTATTTATTAAAATAATTTAAGCCATGGGACAATCTCTGGAGACATGGAGTCTTGTTTAGACTTACTTATTTTTACTGCCTCCTGGAATGAGCTCCACCTGTCTCCTGAGGGGAGACATGGCACAAGCAGAGCCAGAAGCAATTTTCAGGCTCTTGTTAGGCCATGAAAGACCCACAAGAGAGATCCTGGGCTTTTCAACTCTTCTGTCTGACAACACACTGAAAAATGCCCTGAAGTTCTCACTCCGTTGAAGTCCATAGCAAAACTACCACTGCTTCTCTGAAAACAAAATTATAGTCAGGGCTCCCCAGCTTTGGAGATGGCCTTAGAAGTGAGAGAGAAACTCTGTCCACCTTCTGCTGCCCCTTGAAAAACAATCTTGAGGCATACTTGAGGCATAACAGCATTTGGGTAGTAGAACTAGGTCTTGGCTGAGAAATAAAATAGAAAATATAACACTCAGGTTCAAAATACAGAGTGACTTCTGGAGATAGATTTGGCCCAGCAGCCACTGACAGCAGAAAAGAAAGAGACAATAAAAATCCAAAGACCCAAGAAGTAGTACAATAAATGGCTTCATACATTTAGTTTGCAGCTTCCTAATTCAAAGCTATGAACCTTCTCCACTCCAGCAAGAGAGGTAGGAAAATGCTGTGAGCACACCTCTTGACTTGGATGCTACAGATGCCATGACGACACATGGCTCTACCTCAAGTTTCCTGCAAGTCTCCAGCTCCTCATCTTGGAGAAAATGTGAGATCTGGAAGGGTTGTGGGAGAGACTGTTTCAGGGCAAGGGCCCCAAACTTGGTAGCGAAGCAGAGGAGGAGGAGTGGCAAGTGCTGAATCCACTCCTGATGTGTTCTGATGGGGAAATGAAGGCATGGAAACGTGCTCATCTGCTGACCTGACTTCACTGAGAAACGAGGCACACCACCAGGAAGCTAACCCCTTTCTCCAACTTTTAGTTCAGTGCCCAGACCTTAACCTACGCCTTCTCCTTCATGCAGGGCATGTATTTATCTCTTCTTAAAGCTATATTTTGGAGCTCCATTCAGTACCTGGAGACCTTTTCCAGCCACAGGGATCAACGCACTCCTTTGGCAAAAAGGCCTGCAACATCAAAGAGCTCTATAAAGTCCTCCCTCTGTCTCCATCTCTCTTTTGTGTTTTTGTTTTTTTTTTTTTCTTCTCCTTCTTCTTCTTTTCTTTTTTTTCTTTTTTTTTTTTTTCTCCTCCACAGCCCCTCACATTATTCATCATAATCATAAAACATTCATTTGCGCTTCTGACCAATTGGAAGGCCCTCACGGGAGGCCATAAAGGGGGGGTGTCAGGGTTATAATGAATGTAAATGCCAGGTGTTTAAGCCGGATAATGTGCAATTTGCAACTCAAGCAATCTGCACAATAAGCAAACCTAACGTTATGGTACCTGATAGGGGCACGATGGCCATTCGGAGAGAATGAAACATTTTACGACCTCTATGTTGCCCTGATCTCATGATCTAATAATAGTCCAGACAAAATTAGTTCCTGCTATAATGTGTTTGAATGTTTGGGGGGAGGTGGGTGGGGAGGAGAGATTGCAAGGAGTTGGAGAGGGGGATGGAAATTATATCAGGTGGCTGAGCTGAAGTTTCAGAGGATGAAATGGAATTGTGAGCTGGATGTGTTATTTAAGACGATAACCTTCTGCAGAAAGAGAGGAGGTCAAAGACGGGTCCTTCGTAACTATCTCTCACACATATATATGCGTATGCAGAGCCGTTCCCCAGGACTTGCCTGTTGATGAAATGAAAATAGGTTGGTCCCTGCAAAAGGGCTGATTTTCTGGCAGCTCAGGGCTGTCCATCCTGGTTCCCCAGTGCCTGACGGAGTGTCATCACCCAGAATTCAGCTAATCTTGGGCTGGAAATAGAGTTATTCCCGTCTTGCTCCCCTGTTCCAGAAAATGACTTTCGTTTTCTTTCTTCCTCCCTTGCAAGGCCAGGCCTGGCTTGACAATAGAAGGGGGAAAGGTGGGTCTTCACCCACTCCTCTCACCCCATGGAAGAAATGGGAACAGAGCTAATCTGCTCTGGCAGCAGGGGAACCAAGAGGGAAGTCTCTCCTGTTTTCTCTGCAACCTGTTCCATGCTCTTTAAAATGCTGTTCAGATCGCAAGGAAGACAGGAAAGAAAGAGATAAAAAAAAAAAAAAAAAAAAAAGTCTTTTGAAGAGGGCCTTGAAAGCCTCAGAATGTGCAACTCCCTTTGGGGAATTCAGTCAGGTTTGTTTCTCTAACCCACATGATATAAACACTTTCTCTTCGTGGTATAACAGCTCCAGACAGTGCTCACTGTACCTCACAGAGCAGGAGGGGAGCACAGAGGCTAAGTCACCGGCCAGGGAAACCTGTCCAAAATACAGGCCTAGCTGAACTCAGCAACACTACACCTCAGCCTCTACCTACGCCTCTGCCTAGCATTTTAGAAGGCAAACAGACCCAGGCCTCTCCAGAGGCAGAGGTGTATTTAACTTCACTTTATACAGCTCAGCCCTGACTTCCTTTGGGTCTCTGGACAAGCCCCACAACATGTGAAAGCCTTCGAGTGTCCCAGAACACCTGGCATCAGAAACTGGAACATGCCTATATATATATATATATATATTTTTTTTTTTCCTCCCCAAAACGACATCACAGCTTTGTGAAAAGCATCCAGTAAGTTTGATACAAGCCAAGAGTCTGCATCTATTTCATTTTATAACGTGGCTATTTTTTGGTGTTGCACTGAGGAGAAACAAGGCCTGTTTTGTTGTGTTTGTGTGTCCCCAGCACTTTATGACAGATTAATCCTTTGTCTTTTTGTCTACCATTGAGTAGCAATGCACATTTGTGACAGCCAAACAAGTATCCCACCTGTCTGATGCAGCTAGAGAGCTGGATTTGTCTTGGATTTTTCAAAGCTGAGTTCATCGCCGTAACTGTTGAAAGAAAACACTCATTCTGTTCACAGAAGTTCTTTAGTTTGTTTTCAGTAGGACCTCACTTTCAGTAAATCTATTGGGCTAATCTGTTGGACTAATTGGGTTAATCTATTGGACTAATCTATTTTTAAATTTTCATTAAAACATGTTTTTGTGCCAACCCTGAAATATTTTTTTTATTTTTATTTTTTAGTTTTGGGAAATAAATTATGATAACTTAGCCACAAACCCTCCCTAAGAAATTCCCATCAGAAATTTCATGCATACATGAATACAATGATTGTGAAACTGTGTTCAAATTTGGCTTTTTTCTTTTCCAAACCCCTCTGAAATCAAAGAAAAAAGCCAAACACAAAGAAGCATCTGCCACGGTTCTGATAGGCTTACCAGGATCATGTTTTTTATCCAAGACCTCTCTGAGATCCCTCAAACATTTTTTTCTCACTGCAGCTTGCCAAGCTGTGAGTCAAGACTCCCCTCTTCACAACTTTCCTGTCCTTCCCAGTTCTGCACATTTAGGATTCATCACTTTCCTAGATTACACACCAAGGTCTGTGGTCTGGAACACATTCCTGCTATTCCTACCTCAGCTTCCTACAGACCTTTCTGCTATTTTTCAACCACCCATGAGCAAACATATGTCTTAAACCCTAGAGAACGTAGCTGCATGGTATTGCCCACTTCTGCTTCAGAGGTAGAAGACAGAAGATGAGACATTAGTCATTTCATGGCCATAAACTGATGATAGCAAAGTCACATTTCATCTGAATCCCAAGCTGTCCTAATCCTCAGCCCTTCTCCATGTAAAACCTCTGTCCCAGAAATTATTCTGGACATCAGCTAGTCTCCAGTAATTCATTAATTTCATGTGATCTGCAGAAAAAGAATAATATAGACTGGACTCTGGTATCTCTTGATGGTTCTGAAGAAAAAAATCTCTAGGAGAAAAAAAAAATCACCACTATTCACTTTAAGTTTTAAACTGATGTCCTTTCTGTGCAACACAGAATACAAACCAACGTGGTGTTAATTTCTATGCTTCTTCAAGCTCCATCACCCCCCTTGATGATGGAGTCTCCTTCCCAGCTCAGTGGTCCATATCTATATTGCTGCCAATAGGATTTAGGCACGGAATAGCAAGATTTGCCAAAGTTCAACAACTTCTTTCTCATTGACCTGTGTTTCAACAATATAGTCCTAAGTGGTTGTCATTTAACAGAAGCAAGGATAAAAGGTAAACTGTCTGACTTTCTCTTATAATTTCTTGGTTTGTATTTTTAATTCTGTACATGCAGGGAAAAATAGATCAGATTTTGGCAGGGAAAAAATGTCCCTTCAGAACCCAAATTCTGCGGATTTTATTTTCTGGAGCAGATGATAATCTTTGTTTATAAGGAAAATTAGGCCAAATCCAACATTTTCGCAGATGGAGGAGCCTGAATTATTTATCAGAGGTTCATGATTTTTCTCTTCTCTCTCTTTTTTTTTTTTTCTTTCCCCTCTTCCATAACTTGTAAATAATCAAGTACAAAAAGGCTGATATTTATTTCAAGACTGGGATCAACACCACATCAGCAAAGCTAAAACCATTTCTCTCCATTTTAATCCCTCCCTCTTTCTCTCCCTCTCTTCTGTTGGAGATGTTCCACTTGTATAAATACTTAAGCATTTGTTAGGCCAAGAAAGGTGTGTGTGTGTGTGTGTTTGTGTGGTGGGGGAGGGGGAGAGAAAGAGACTGATTTTTTATGCTGCAGTCGAAACATGCATAGAAAAAAAGTTTTATACAATAAGAAACAAATAAAATGACATAATTTAGCTAGTTCCAGCTGTTTTCTTTTGAGGACTCAAGGAACACTGGAGTCGAGCGATGAGATAATACGTTCCCATGGAAACTTTCGTCCTAACACCTAATCATTAAAAGGTTGGTTTAAGTCCTGCATTTGGAAGCTTTGCATTACTCTCTATCAATATGTTTCCTTCTGTTATTTACTAGTTCCTCCAAGCATTTCCTCTCTCTCTCTCTCTCTCTTTTTTTTTTTTTTTTTTTTCCCCACTATGTTTCAAGACCCAGAAGGATTATTCTCAGGGGCTATAGTCAGATGGCAATGTGTTCCACTGGCTCTGAGTTTGAAGACACACAAATATCTCTGGAAAAAGAATAGGGAACATGCTTTTTCTAGGTTCAAAATGAATTACAGCAGTGATTTATTTATTTATTTATTTTAAATCTGTACCATGTCCCAAAGCAACACAAATTGCTGTCTACACCTGGACATTTCAAAGAGATACAACAGTACAGCAAACAAAGGAAAAAAAAAGGCAGGAATGAACTTGAGATGAATATGAATCAACAAGTACTTTGCACTGAAAACCTGCTTGGGCACAGAGAGGCAGGTTATGGTATATTCAGATTTCTCACAAGGAATGCTAACCAAAACCCCATGGAAAAATGCAATCCTTATCCACTTGATCAACAGAATGTCAGTCCAGAGGTTTCCAAACCCTCTTCTAGGATCCATGTCTAAGCACTTAACCCTGCTCTACCAAAAAATAAACCAAACAACCCACCCACCTTACCACACCACTGCAGTGCTAACACATGAGCAAGACTGGATCCTATTAGCAAAGATCAATTTCAAAAAGAAGAAGTGTTTGGAGGTAGATGATACAATTTACTGCATCAGAAATATCTTATTTAACTCTAAATCTCACTATGTGATGAAAACAGACTGTGTATCTAGAAGGCTACAGTTTGAGAAAATTGTGGTATTTCAGCTGTGATGCCTCTTTGACACTTGAAAAGAAGTGCAAGACTTTCAGCAGCCTGAAGAAAGGATAGATCCCTTATCTGTACCACAAGAGGGTGACATGATAGTGCTCATGCATACACATAAGTGCAGGCTTTGACAGCACCTCCTGTGAAATTCCCAGCAACTTATTTTTAGCACAAAGCACCACTAATAAAGGGACAGTTGTGAGAGATCGTTACTTGAAGTTTAGCAAAGACTTGGCACAACAATCAAAAAAAAATAAATAAAAATAAAAAAATCCACATCTGATCGGTCTGTTCAAAGTCCTGCAGATGCATTCCTGTCAAGGCACCTGAAACTAAATTGGTTTTCTCTTTGATGGCCATTAAACCTGGGTTATGCTCCACTGATCAGCTGATCTAATGGAGAGGTCAATTTTCATGAGATGTGGTGGATAGGAGAGCTAAGGAGATGGGTCATTTTTCATCCAAGTATCTGGCTTTAGCTTTAAAAGAAATCGTCTTGCAAGAAGAGTGAGATAAATACAGAAAAGTTTAATGAATGTTCTAACCTCTTTCCCTATAAACTTCAACTCCATCACACTATTATGCTTTCCTTAATCTCAAGGAAATAACCTCAGAAGAAATGAGGGTGAAGTCTGGACTAATCGCAATCACAGTACCACAAATAATACGTTTGCCTGTAATTTATCAAACGTCCTGCTCACCCTCCAGAAACTTTTTACCATGCTCATCTCCTGGCCCAGCTCTTTTTCCCTCCCTGCAGGACATGGAAGGGATTGCTCATTTGGGAAGGGGGGAAGCGGGCATCCCTGCAGCAGAGCTTTGCTTCTCCACTCAGAGAAGTTTCAATCAAAGGGAAGAGAGACCCAAAAAGGATAAAAGTATCAGGAAGCCAAAGCATCTGTCAGGGAGAAGCATGTACACTGAGTGCAAGACGGCCTTACAAAATGCTGAACAATCACAACTGTCCTCCCAGCAAAGTGGAGAGAAGTGCTTCCTAGGAATACATGGCAAGGGATATTGTCCCTCCAGGTAACTGTGAGCCTTATCGCCCAGGGATTAGCCACTGGTGCTCGGTCACAGAACAATGAATTTCACTATCCAAATGAATCTGAAGACACTATTACCACAG
>CM021797.1:7503640-7517422 GCA_011076525.1 Nettapus auritus | reverse complement strand
CCAAATGAATCTGAAGACACTATTACCACAGAATTATTTGAGGTGGAGTTGCATAAATCTCTTTTTTTTTTTTTTTTTTTTTTTTTTTTTTTAAATAAAAAAATTAAATATCCGGTAAAAAATAAAAAAAAAAAAAAAAAAAAAAAAAAAATCTAGATGGATATTTTAATATCAAAATAAATAACAATCCCATGTTATACTCACTTATCTCAAACAAAATAAAGCAGTCCAAAAAAGGTTCATAGGGCCTTAAGTACACAACTTACCTAAATGCATTAAAAGCATATATTATAATTAAATCAGTTCATATTTTTAATTTAGAAGTTATTTGCACCTATTCTCAACTTAATCTTTTTCTTCATTTCAGATGAAGATTCATCTTAATTTCTTGTTTGTTCCTATATTGTTTTTGGCCAAGGATATCAAATCAGAAACAACAAAGCAGAACTCCTCTGCAAACATTTCTGGGTCTAGCTGATTGCAACTACAAAATTTAAAATTTATGAGATTTATTATTTGAATGAAATGTGAATGATAGACTAGTATAAAACTCAGTATGTAGCTAAAAGGCTCTTAACACTGTAACATTTAACTGTCACCAGTAATTGCAACTATAAATTACTGTAGCTTCTACAGTCACCCATCTGAGAATAAATACTTAGGAAAAGTACTGAGTAGATACCCCAAAGTAAATGATCTCTGCCCTAGTTTGCTAATAATTTAGGCACCAAAGTGTTTGAATAATACAGACTGACTGGGCGGTCTGTAAAGACTGGTACAGTAAAAGAAAAGGAATTAGTCACAGAGTCCCAAGTCACAAAGTGTCACTTCAGCATCAAAGGACTTATGGGAGACACCTTGCAGTCATGGACTATGCATGAAGAAGAAATCTAATGCTGTAAGTAATGGACTGTACTTGACAAACTCCTACAGCTCAACAGACTTTCTCCATAAGGATAAGCTAATCAGGAACCATTACTTTCAAGACAAATTTAGTATTTTGGAACAAATGCAGGAATAGAGCAGCATTCTGGACACACCAACATCCTGTATCCAGTTAAAACCTGCTGCCTCAAATGCTAACACAGCAGCTTGTGGACTGCAAAGCCACAAAATACAGACACCCTATCAAAACACTACCCCAATCACTCTTCTGGGAGATGAATGATAAAGAAAATCAACCACAGGTGACATAATAGCCCAACGGGTTAGCACACTATTATAAACTGCTCAGATACAGCAATGAGGAGATTAGAAAACTAGAAGTGACCAAAGAAAGGATGAAGGGTAGCATTATGTTTAAGGAAGAATATATGAGATAAATAAGATAGCAGCTTTGGAACAGGTGATACTAAAATAACCCTGCTTGCATACTCAGCCTCCTTGATGTTCAAGGGATGCTCCTGCTCTTGCCTGCATCTTGGCCATTGTGGGGAAAATGCTTCTACCGCCCCCTGTCCCACACAGTTCTGCTTTCCAGCAATGCGTGAAACCAGTGTTTTGATTTGAAAGCCCTGTTCCAAAGCACCTGAAATTTGTATTTGCAATTTTAATTGACTGTGAGACCCTAAAAAGGAGTAAACTAAGCACAGCCTGCAGTTACACAATGCCTGACAGCCAGTGCTAACAAGTACACATTTAGCTTGCCTGAAGAAACAAACAAGCGCAGAATTGATAACTATTTCATGAATGAGCTGTAGCATGTTGTTTTAAAAGATGCTGTCAGAAGAAAAATACAAACAAAACAACACATGTTATTGAGGGGCAGTTGCTATTATCTGGGCTATTAGCAAATGGAAGAAACTATTAAAGCAGAAACAGTGTTAGAAATCTAATTCACTTTTTGGCATTAACGCTATTTACTGCTTTACCCTTCTCTTATGTTGGAACAGAGAAAACAGACTAATCAATTTTCTGTCCTAGTCCTGGCACAATGTCTTAGCGGTGCCTGGAACAACGTGTTTGTGGACTCTATGCTTGGAGCTTACAAAGCAAAGACAGGCTCACCAAAGAAAATGGGTTTATAATGGATAGGGGAGCACAAGTTCTGAAGAAGGTTGGCAATGTATTGCTCAGTTAATTCTACTATTCATGGGGGTGATTTGCCTGTCATTCATAGCTCTTTTTTTATTATTATTATTATTAATAGTAATAATAATAATAACAATAATTTCCCATCTGCATTCGGAAGGTCCAAAAATTATCAGAATTCTGGTGTGTTCCATGCTGTTCCCTGCTGAACACATATTCACTAACATATAGGTTGACAGGATATATAATGAATTTGTGAAAGCAAATACCACCCTTCTCCCTAACTCTTCCTTTTCTTGAAGTCTTCATGGCTGGCTCAGGGCTCTTAAAGCAAGTCTGTGGCATAGATTAAATCCAGCTCTTGAATAACTTGCCTTAACTAAAATGTCAGTGGTAGTGCTTCCAGACAACTTTAACTTCAAATGAAGTGGGCTATCTGAGCAAAATGAAAGAGGAAGAGGTAACAAGGCACACATGGCACAAAGAGAACAAAAACATAAATTAAGGATTTGGAATTTTACTGACTTCTGTGTTTAAAGTCTGGAAATGCATCTGCTGAACCTCAGTTTGTGTAACATCCTGAGCATTTGGAGAGCAGGATAAGCACTTTAAACGTAAGCCAAAGGAAAGCAATATACCCTCACTACTATTTCCATTTAAACTGCTTAGCCACACACTTGCAGACATGAAACAATTCCACCGAGGTCCTCCTGCACTCAGGAAATTCTTCCTGGGTCACTGACCATCATTTAAAGGGCACATCTCGTCCCAATGTCCAGCGTGAATTTTTCAAATTAGCCTTCAGCTGCTGCCTCTGCAGTATACACAGTTGTGCTCAGAAACCCGGAGCTTTTCAGAATGGCCCTTACACCCATTTAACAAACAATCAGAAAACAACAACAGATTATATGCTTACTATATTTTACATGCAGTGTAACCACAAGCACAGACCCTACAAAAGTGAGATACTGGCTCCCTTGAAGGCTTTTTATTAGGACTGCACCTTTCTGAGAGAGCCATTGTGATGCAACCCAAGTGATGGGGGCCCTGGGCGGAAATCACGGTAATCCCATTGCTTCTGTTTTAAACAGAAGGTCAGAAGAAATGATGCTTTCTGTCCTCAGAAGCCTCCGAGTCCTTAACATTGAGGTAGTCATGGGAAAGCCTTTTGTGAAGGTTGGTTCAGATAAACATCCTAACAGCACAGTAGTGTTGGCTTAACCCCAAAGCTATGTCAGCTGTTTCTACTGTCCAGAGACCTTTGTGTATCAGGGATGTGAAAGTCCTGCCAACACCAGAGGCATTGACTACAGAGCTTGCCTCGCCTGGCCTCCTTGAAACTCACCTTTGCGGTGACACCTCCAAACCACTCAACACCCATGAGGCAGCTGCTCTGCTATCACTGCAACTTCCCAACAAAATCATAACCCACTCACTAGTACCTTGCTCTCCCTCCATCTGTCTGTGTGGCCTCGCTCAGGCGCTCAGCTCTCTGAGCAGCTTGGGTCAAGGACCAGGTTTTCGCTTTGCATGTGGCAAGCATTCAGTGCTCCCAAGGTCTTTTATCTCCAGACAAGCACCCTTCTTATGGCAATGCACGCTGTACTAACCTACCATCGGCAGTCCCTAGGATGAGCCCAACTCTGGATAAATATCCCTCTGCACATTGCTTCCACCAGCTCAATGCGGTCAGGACTGGGATCCTTGGGTCCACAATAGTGAGTGGAAAAATCCATCAGGTGACTGATGTGGATTTAAAAATAACTTTACACACACTTCTCTACCCCCCCCCCCCCAAAAAAAAAAAAAAGGAGCATCATTAAACCCACTACCTTGTTATTTCACTGACAGATAACTGATAACCTGCAGTACAAGCTTACATCCCATTATTCTTCTTCCTTTAATTTAAAACAAAATAAAGATTAATCTTATTTTGTTGGGGGGGTGGGGCATCATCCATGACTAAAAAAAGATAATAATTAAAGAGTTGGGAAATGACCTTTGGGAGGAGATTTTATCCTGTTCCAGTACAGTTAAAGCTGCCTTTTCTCCAGATAAATAAATTAAATAAGATATACTTTTTCTGTTTGCTTTAAAAAGATCAAGTGATGGCTTGAATCAGATCTTAAGAGGGCGGGCACTGCCTTCCTCCAGAGAACTTTAATCAGCATCATCTCCCAGGCTGACCACGAGGCCAGCTCTGTTTGCCCACTGCGGACCAAGTAACACCATTCCCCACTACTTCACTTGTCTGCTTTGATCCCACAGAGCAGGACCCCTCTCCTGCTTGTTTGCACTGTGTTACCTCAGCAGATCTACCTCCATGAAATGTTTGGTGTTCCCACTTTGTGATGGTTCCCTGTTCAGAGATTGTTCAACCCCAGGCATATTTATGTTTTTTTTAGGGAATCCTAAGAAACCAAGGCAATGGGTAGCGATAGGATCAGGTCTGAGTCTTGGGCGCTTACTCCTGTATGGACACTGAGAATTTGTCCTTGACTATTTTGCACACAGAAGCCCAGGCTTAGGAAAAAGGTGCTAAGGATGGGTAAATTCTTCCCTCCTCAGGACAGCACTTGGACACAAGCTTAGCAATACACATAGCATGTTTTAGCACATCTGAAACAGAGTTGATCTCCCTAATGAATGCCATACTTTACAGGCAGGACCAATGCTGCCTGCATAACTTCCATTTTCCTTTTTTCCTCCTAAATCTTTTAGTTTACTGTCTTGTGCACACAATGAAAGGCCTGCAAAGCATCTCTGTATTGAGACACTCACTTCTGTGGTTTCCAGTTTCGATCTCATGGCCATTAAACCAGCCTGATGATTTTGAGTTCCCCGGCAGAGTTCTTGCTTTGCAAGCCTGGGGTTCAGACCAGCTGCCTGGCAAACAGAGCAGCAGCCCAGCTTTTGTGGTAGAGCTGCCAGCAAGTTGTTTGGGAACACGCTTAAATCAACTACAAACCAGCCGGCCCAGACACTGAAAGTGCGCTGGGCTGCCCAAACTCTTCGATGGAGCGGGCATAAAATTGAATCGTGTCCACTTGAGGGTAGGAACACTGCAGGGTCTTTTTCACAAGCATGCCCCAGCGATTGGGAACAAATTATTTCCATTCAGTCTATCCCCCTGGTTTCTGTGTGCTGGGTTATGTCTGTATAAATATTCTAGGGACCTGGGACTTAGGGGCTGAGGTAAGGAGGAGGATGCCAAAGAAAATACATTTTAACTTGCAAGGACAGTTTCTTCTCTGTCACCTTGTGGGCTTTTGCAATAGAAGAGATATTTTATTTGTATTTAATAAAGCCCAGCGGTAGAGCTGCTTATGAATCAAGCCGCATCATGCATGGAGCTAGAAAAAATATATATTGGGATTTTCTAGCTCGCTAGAGTTATTAATCTGGCTCAAAGCCTGCAGTAGGATTTAATATATTAAGTGAAATTGCAGGCCTTTGCCCCTGTCTTTTCACTAAGACAACAACATACATACGCCATATTAGATTCCATTTTTTGTACATTTCAGATAAGGAGTGGATTAAATAATGAATGAGATTCCCATTAGCTTGAAATTTTGCTTATTTCAGGCAACCTTCCCCCTCCCCCTTTTTTTTTCTTAATCAAAATGACTCCACTGTGGAATATTTTTGCATTGATTTGAAGGGATTTTTTTAAGCACTCATTAAATTTGCATTTACACATCTGACAATACTTTTTTTTTTTTTTTTTTGTGACACTGAACGCTGCATTAAAAAAAAAAAAAAAAAAAAAAAAAAAAAAGATAAAGAGAAACCCACCCTGCTTTCGTCTTGAGTCATGTGAAACATTTCAGTGGCAGCACATCAAGACTGGAAGACCTTTGGGATTCCCTATTACTTGACAAAGTCAAGTGAAAGACTACAGTGTGGCTTTGGTGCACATTCTGAAAAGGGTTACTGAAACTGATAGGAGAGGCTGAAAACACCCATCCTTGCCACCCTGTGTACCTCTACCAGGCCTGTGTGGGGCTGTCTCTTGCAAGGCACATTCTGGTATTGTCACCAGCTGCCTCAGGCCCGCAGGTCCTCAGCTAGAGGCTTTCCACCACCCTAAGATGAAGCCTTTCAATTGGGCAGGTGTTGCGAAATTTCTGTTAAGTTGAGCAAGCGCTAATACAGAGCTGTGTAGTGAATTGATCTCAGGCTGAAAAGCAGAGATATTGGCTTCAGTTTATTTACTGACTAAATGGCAAGTTTTCCAATGCTATTCTGAATATAAATCCCTGCCACAAGAAGACAGTCACATCTTGTGCTTGAGTTGCCCAGGGAAAGTCCTACCAATCTGTTCATCTTTAGAAATGTCAGCAAGAGACAACCAACAGCTGACTTACGCAAAACGCAGCCAGGCAATGCAGTCAAGGTCTAACCAACTACTACTTAAACAGCAAAACCAGGTGTGCTTACACAGAGATTTTTTTACCCATCTCTACTGCATGTACTAGGGGGAAAACCTTCCCCTCTTGTACTGAGCCTGTTCTCAAAGAGGAAGACAGGGTGGAAAGCACTCCATCCCTACTGCCTAGAAACACTGGATGCAGGAACCAGCTTGCCACATTTGCCCTTTCACACTATCAAAAATGCTATCTTACCCGTAACAAAGTTCTCTTGACATTCAGCTGAAAATTTTCTTTGCTTAATTTCCTACTACAACTTCTAGTAAATCTCCCTTTGTACCACCATAAGCAGTTCATCTCCTACCTTGGAATTTACACCCTTGCAAATATATGGAGATAAATATCACCTTGCCTCCCTCCCCCGCCCCTCAGTCATCCCTTAGCCAAGCTATACATATTTGGTTCTTTTAATCTCTCCTCATAAGTCAGCTCTCCACAGACCCTTCATCATTTTTGTGGCTCTAGTCTGAACTCCCTCCAATTTGCTGACATCTTACTGGTGAGAAGGTGCCAGCGTGGAAGAAGGGGCTGAGCTGCTTTCTACTACACGTATTGCAAACTTGCTACGGCCATCACACCAGGGGCCCTCCATAACCCATGGGGCAGGTACTCTGAAGGCTTCCATAATGATTTTCAGCTGACAAGAAGAGGCTCTCAGAATTAATTTGAATATAAAGATATCCTAGTCTCCTACCAGTCATAGATATTTTTTAATTCCCATAACTTTTCTCTGTTTTCAGTCATAAAGTTGTGTTTTCTTCCTTTAAATCAAAATCTAAAAACACTGATGCAACTCAACAAAATACTTTTATCATCATCTCTTTCAATCAGAAGCATCAAGAACAGAAAATAGTGAGCCCATTATCTTTGGAAACAACCAGACCTAGGCCCTGTTCTTCCCTTCTCCACTTCAATTCTTTTTCGGTCTGGGACTGTGAAACTCAGTGACAAAGGAAAAAAGTCCCAAGTGGCCAAATTTCTGTGTCTTGCAGGGAGTTGGAGGCTTGGTTCACTAGAGCAGATAAAGCACTGAGATTCCCAGCCACGCGTGCAAATCCTTTCTTAGCTATTGGGATACATTGGCTTCTTTCCGGCTGCCTAAAGAACAAATGCAGTCAGCACAGTAATGACGCCCTGTCTGACAAATAATTGTATATTTTTTACCATAGCAATGCCGTCAAAATCTTCCTTTTAAATCCAAAAATCTCCACACTGGGTGCTGTAGAAGCAAGGCTGTCACCCCACAGGAGTTCAAACTCTGTTGCAGCTCAGGGTCAATATGTGGCAGAGCTGTGCAAAAGGACAGCCCTGCTCGGGCTGAAAAGCAGCGATCTCAGTGAGATGGCAGCTGACTATGGTTACTGGAGTTTTATTTACAGCGGTATGAGAGCTTTTTAATTGGGTATGAAATAAAACACTAAAGCACTCCCCTCCATCCCTTATTTGCAGCAGAAAGATTTAGTTTACAGATCTATCCTGTAACAGATCCTTTGTAATTTTTCCACCAAATGATACCCTGGTTATTTACATACACAATTAAATGTGAGGAGGAGGAACTGTAAATTGCAGGGACATAAGAGGAAGGCCTACCAGCCAGACCCAAATGTAAAAGCTGGATTCACTGAGTTCAGAAGCACACACAAGGAGAAGGATTATTTCTGTAGCTGGGCTCTGTTTGGAAACAGCTGGGCCCCTTTTGGGGTGTGTGTGTTTCTGCCCTCTCCCAGAGGAGGCACTGTTGTGGGCTGACTCCCGTCCTTCATACATGCTTTAAAGTTTTTGTGTTTCCACAGATGTCCTCCCCAGCGCATGGGACCAAAGGCCTCATTTGGGAACTGCTGCTCCAGGCGTCTCAGGGTGCTGGAGGACAGGATGCGTGCTGCCGTGGCCAATGGCTACAACCACCATGTACAGTGCTCACCTAAGGCATAGGCTTCACTCCTCTGAGGGGTGCCACCTGGTCCCCTCAGGGCAGGCCAGTCCTCAAAAACAACATGGCATGATCTAGAAATAAAAGCCAGAGTAACTGTGTTAACATCTCTTGGCTTCAGGCAGGCCATGGGGCTGGGCAAGGCATTCCTGAGGAGGCAGCTGTGGTAGTTGAAGTCCTTAATGATAGCACCATCAGCAGTTTGGGAACCCCAAGCTTCTGATGGATACACTCGTAGACTGCTGGGTACTAATTATCCATCAATTAGATGTGTCTGGTCCTGCCTTGCAGCAGAACAGACACCCTTTCAAGATCCCTTCCAACTTGTGTGAAGCACTAGGATTTTCTCGGTAATAATTATCTCTGATATACAGCTGATACACAGAGTGAGAAGGGATGGACAGAGAGAAAGAACTGATTTTATTGTGAGGGGGAGATGAGGAAAAGATCAGGGCAAGCAACAAGGGGAGGTGGAGGGAAGCTCTTTCCTCTTCTGAATTTCGAGCAGCTTCCTTGTGTTTCCTCCTCCTTTTCTCACAGAAAAAGAGACTCCTCTGTAAAACTCAAAGGCAGCAGAACCCTTTTGTAAGAAATCAGGAAATGGGTGATAAATACAGCTCAAAAGCAAAGGAGCTGAGCTGGCAACTGCTAGCAGATTCTTCAAAACCTGCTATTCACCCAAAAGAAAAAAATGGGAGGAGGGTGGGAGTGGGTGAAGGGGGAACCTTCTCTGATGAAGACGAATAGATAGCAGTAGCTGGCATCTGCTTTCGTTTTGTGCTCACAATAAGCTCCTGTTTTGAACTCCACTGTCCATACTTTTCACTTCAACCTCACAAAAAGTAGTGTTGTCAAAATCCCTTCTGCCCCAGCACCACAGTCTTGCTGGAAGGCCCCAGGAGCAGTGGAGAAGTTGCAACTGGATTTAAGGCTGGGGCAACAAAAAGCCGTGGCTCTGGGAAGCACTGGGCAGCCCCATCTGTGCCTGGACCCCTCACTACATGTCCCAGCAGCTACTCTGTGATTCCGTATTTCTGATTCTGTAGTACCCACTGCCATCCTCCCCTCTTCTCCACTACCTTCTTGGGCAGCTGAGAATGGAAAGCTTTCCTACAGACTGAGCAGCTGTCCCAGCGTAATGCAGTTATTCAGACTCCAGAACTTAATAGGGAAAACCAGCTCTCCTGCTCCTACCTGTAAAACTATTACCAAGTTTTTCTGGGTTTCACAAAGGAAAAAAAAAAAAAAAAAAAAGCTGGGTGAAACCACAGACAGAGTAAGTCAGCAAACTCTGATGTCACTGCTGCAATAATCAGATTATTATACACATAAAGTACTTGGCCCTTTAGATCTAATCACTGCAGCTTTCTTTTAACCTACCTCACTTTTGTTTTAAACACCCCTCTCCAGGTCCTGTAAGGACCCTGATCACTGTCTCCCAGGTGGAAAGTTGTCCCGCTTTTATGAAGTCTAAAGCAGCTTCTTTCCCTGCATGATTTTTTTTTTTTTTTTTTTCTTAGTATTTGAAGCTTAGCCCCTGGCAGCATGCACAGCTTTGCAGATCAGACCCAAAGGAAAGCATGACACCAGGAAGAAAAATTTTGCAGGCTTCAAAGTACACTATGACATTATTTTTAATCTCTTCAAAAGGGTTAATGGCTTCCCACTTGAATTCAAGGTTCCAATGTCCATTTATAAAGGTCACCATAAATCTGCTGCAATTATCAGTTTCTCATCCCATAGCAGATTTGTCAATCTGTCCATGGCTCCTTCCCAATGAATGCTGGTTCAAGCTTCACTCCATGCCTTAGCAGCACTCAGAATAGCCAACAAATGATGGTGAAATTATGAAGACAGCAATGCTATCCCCAGCTGATGACTCCCAAAGCCCAACACCTCTTTCAGACGGTCATGAGTAGAAGTTTATAGATAGAGAACAAAAAAAGAGCACAAGTCAGTCCCTCCTGGCCAGGGCCTCTTTCCTCTGGACATCAGCAGTTATGGAAACTCAGAAATACGTTATGTGAGCAGTTGTATCTATGAGTCAATATAAACTCCCATTTGGGAATTTGTCCAGTATAAATTTTCCTCATACTTACGTTTAAACCCACCACTGCAGGAATACTCTTTCATCTTCACACTACCCTGCATCACCCAGTTGAACATTTTAATTATAAGGAAAGACTTCTCCTTTTCAACAGAGCAACTTCCCCCTCACATTTAGGTCTTAACATCCCTACCTCCAAACTGTTCCAAAGTTGCTGGCTTTGCTAGAATTTAGCTAACTTTTATTCCATTTGGATGGAAGGGCTTCCGGGGTGGTTATACATAATTTGGGTCTTTCAACAGTATTTTTCATGGACATGACATTTTTCTAAGCTAAGTGGCACATCCTCTGCGTACTGTGAAAGCTTTGGAAATAATAATTGCTTGCTCAAAGTACGAAGCCAAACTAACGAAGCTTGTCTTGCTACAGATATGTGGCTTGGGCCTCCCATGCTCTCCCATTTCAATAATCCAGCTTCTTCCATGTGCTGCAGTGTGGCCAGAAGACTGCGAGCCCTGCAGGCACCGCAGGGTGGGCGCAGATCAGACACAGCTGCTGCCATGGCTGAACCCTGCCCATGTCTCCTCGACAGGAGAACTCATTTGTATTCCTTCTCTCAGCCAATTTTTGCACAACTAGTTGGACTCTAATTATCATCAAGACTTTTAGGCTTTTTCAAATGTGGTTAAAACCAATCAATAGGTTCAAAAACATCATGGGGAGTGTAAGATGGAAATGTGTAGAGCAGAAGCAGGTGAACAAACAGAAGCAGATGGACTGTGTGACTGCATAAGTCATGTTTCCTTTGGAAATTAGACCAAAACCATTGCACCAAGCAAACCAAGCAAAACAAAGGTTTGCCTTACTGTGTCCTTCCTACTGCAGCACTCCCATCGGAGCCAGGCTGAACAGTCGCTGAAAGCATCCTCCCATGCATCAGAAACTGCTGCGGCTGGGCAAGCAGGAGATGGCAGAGTTGCCTCCTGCAGCCTTGCTGGGGGGCAAATCCTTCCTCTCCCCAGGCACCTGGCATGTCCGATGTCTCCACTTCCTACACCCACTGATGTTTCCCATCAAATGGGAGAGAGGAGATGAAACTTCAACAAGTACAGTGTACAGTGGGTAGGAACAGGCATATGGCCTGGTAGTGCACCCAGCCGTGGAGGATTCCCTGCCTTTGTATTTCCATTTGAGAGGGTTGAGATTTGGTGGGCAGTAGGGAGAAGAAGGGGTGTGAAGAATTTAATCCTGTTTGCTAAAAGGCAACAGAAAATTGCCTCCAACCAGAAAAAGACATACTTAACAGAAAAATAGGAAAAAATGAAAGTAAGGAAGGCACTTTGGGGGAATCTTTTTCCTTCTTATTGGCAATGTTCAGTGAAAGGACCGCAGGAAATAAAAATGACCATAAAGAATGAAGAACTCAAGGTAAGGAATTGAGGTCTCAGCACCCAGAATGGCAAATGACGGGATCAAAATGACTCTTCCCTCTCTGAGACTATTTCAGATATTTCTTCAGAGACTGTGTAGGAGAGTGACAGGAGTTGACTATGGTCACAGTGATGGATCAAAAGGATCCTCTAACAGTGAGCTTGACTATCAGAAGGAAAGAAGTATTATCCCAACAGTAGTTCTGTCTGTCCTCCAGGATCTTCTTGCCTCATTTACTACTACAAGTTTAAAACAGCAGCTTTCATCCTTACAGGGCTCCTCTTTCCCTTCTACTAACTGCAAAATTTCCACCAGAATCATCAGGTCCCATTTCTGACAATCTCTGTTTCTGCCCTCCTTCCTCTCAGTCTTCCCTATCCCTTCTATCAGAAAGTGTAAAACAATAGCCCTTTAGGTCAAAATCTTTCATTTAAATCTCTGAAAGATGAGACTCAAAATGGATTTTAAAAAGGTCAGAGATCTAAGCTTCCAATTCTCTGTGAACATGAAAAGCCTGAATCCGCTCCAGGACTCTGCTGAGCAGAAAGACTTGGGGATGGGAACAAATTTACATGGAGCTGCTGTTCCCGAGCCTTCTTTATCATTTCCTCCCTTTTCCCCAGCTCCAGCCTCCATTCAGAGGCCACAGCAGCTTCCCATGGCAGCTCACGAAAATCAATAGTAAATTGGGAAATCTGTGTTCATCCTCTCCATGCTGCATTCCCTATTCTCTTTTTCTGTAGTGGCAATGCAGAAAACCCCACTGAAGTTTCTGTCCTTAAAGACAGCTAATGCAAGAAGGGGAAGAGGGGGAGAAAAAAAAAAAAAAAAGGAGCTGGGATCATCCAACGGGGATCATATTTCACAGGCTTTAATGTGTTCATATCACAAATGTACCTGATTACCACAAAGTACATCACTCACTTTAGAACCAAATTTACCCACACAAACTTGGTGCTCTTTCCCTGTTTATTACTGTAAGTTATTGCCCTTGGAAATGCTGACTCATGAAACTCAGCTTATGGAAAACATTCTATATGTTAAGGCAGCAAAACCTCACACAATCTCAGCTGCTGTGGCTTGCGTCCCTCCTACTACGAGTGTCAGCGAGGACATAAAGTAAGGGATTTGGTAGTCTGGGTTTTGTACTCTTGCTTCTACAACTGATGATTTATTTGTTATCAGGCACAATACTTTAAGTTAGTCTTCTCCTTTATCTACCCACTTGTCTATGAAATGGGAACTGAGTGTCTAGTAATCTCAAACACAAGCATTAAGTCTTATTGAATTATTTCCCTCAAAATACGAGATTTTTACAAGTTATATTTTTCTTAATGTTAAGAGTGTACAAGCTACCATTTATTTTTAGAAAATAAAGTAAAAGCTCAGCTTTTTATAATCATGTATTTCTAGCAGATGAAGCTTTGCAAAAATCCATATATCATCATACATGGAAAAATATATACAGAGTAAGAGAGGGGGAGAAGAAGAAATGGCAAATCTGAAAGCCCATCCTCACCAGAGGAGTTGTCAGGTCTCATCAGTTAATGTTGTCAGAAGTGCTGTGGAAGAATCTCATGAGAAAGGTGTGAAAAAGTGTACAATGCTTGTTATTTGCTTTCTGAAAGCTAAATATCACATTTTAAAGGCCAGAAATGCACAAGCCCAGAAGGGGCTAGGTACCAAGAGGGTATCTCTCCCAGCAAAACACCCAGACAGACTAGAGCAGGGAAGGCTCACTATTTACATCCACTTTAAAATTAAGCAACAGTACAAACATAATACCACAGCTTGCCCTGAACTCAGTGCCGAAGCTCCTGGTCCCAGTCCTGCACAGGCCTCCTGCACATACTTAACTTGGATTTCATTGAATTCAAAGGGATTACTCATGCATGTAATGTTATTCATACGAG
>CM021797.1:7459046-7477165 GCA_011076525.1 Nettapus auritus | reverse complement strand
AAAAAAAAAAAAAAAAAAAAAAAGGCAGAAATGGAAGATAGAGCTACAATACATATTTTTAAATCCTGTGTTCTTAGGACTCCAGACTTAAAGAATGAAAAATACCCTGGCGATTTCAAATGTGTCTGAAATACCATAATATACTTAACCACTGTAGCTGGTCTGAGCTTCCTGACCTGCTACTAATATCACCAGATCTCATCTTATTCACTTGCTCAAAACTAAATATATAGCGAAAGCAAACAGATGAAAACCTCAGGCAAGAAAAATACGTGACAAGTTAAAACAAAAATTGTGGTTACACTGGATGATTGGGTAAAGCTTCTGAATGCTGTCACTGAAGTCTTCCATCTCCTACACCCTCTTCTGTAAGTGTCCACCTCTCATTATGGTGCACTGATCTTCTAGGTCTGGCATACTTTCTGAGTACTCTTGAGGCTCTTGAGCGCAGGATGCAATCACCAGCACTGTCGCAGGTAACCATGGCTACTTCCTGCCCTTGGGTGAGAAACACTCGGAAACAGTATCAGGAGCTTAGCCACAGAGCAAGAGGAAAAGTCAAGGCATCGCTAAAGCAAGGAGGGCTGCATCCTGCCTCGGATGGAAAAGGCTACATGTGCTTAAGCTGGAAATCCAGCTCTTTGAGGCAGAAGAGCCTCTGGCCATACACAAAGAGTTCAAAGCAGCACATGTGCACCCATCGTGCCAAAAGGGACTTCTCTCAGGTTAAATTTGCCCTCGGTTTCAGTTTCAGATGCACTGGGAAAGTATTCAGCCTGCTGAGCTTTTGCACCAAATTAGAAGAAAAAATCATTTCTTCTAATGCAGCACATAGGGAAAAAAATATTGACTGCTAAAACTCTTCAAAACATTGATTTCCTGTGAAATGTAAGAAAAATGACAGCTGCCTCAAAACTTGTGTTTTGTCACTCCATGTGACATCTCCTGCCTGCTCAATTATTCAGCAGCACCAGGGACCAAGCTTAGCTTGGTCTTATTCAAAAGCTCATGGTCTGAGCTCCTCAGGTAGGTAAGTCTTTTTCTCAGGTAGTCAAACAGCAAAATTTGTTGAGGCAGAGGCCTAGTGCCAAAAAAAGTATGATATTTTGCAGGATGGACACCCTCGTACCAAGGTGATATCTACCAGGTAGGACGGGAAGGGCAGCTGGAGGTTAAAAAAGGAAAAAAAAAAAAAAAAAAAAAAAAAGATTTTAGACTGTTCTGTTGAAGCAAACTTACTCATTTTGACTCAGTCACAATTAAAAAAATATCATCTTATTTTCAGGTTAACTACTAAGTTTAACCCTGTAGAGCAGGGAAGATTTTTCTGAAAAGAAAATGAACTTCAACTAAAAGGAGAAAACAATCATTTGGCAACTTCAAAATGCCCCCTTTCTCCCATTTCACATCTTAGCATCAAAAGGGTCATCAAATTTGACCCAAATCAGTTAAGCCCACACACTTGTTGAGCTCAATATTTTGCAAAAACATCCAGCTCTTCCCTGAAATCTTTTGGGCATGGAAAAATTAGGTTCAAAGTCTTGGCTTTATCGCAAGTTTTCTGTAAATAGATTGAGGAAATGTATTTATTGTTCACCATGCTTGTCCATCCCTCTGGCTCAGTCTAGAACCCAACCACACAAGGACCCTCCCAGTCCCCAAACAGTTTGGGATTTGAGTCCAAGATACAAGATCAGGAACAGATAAACAGGAAGAAAAACAATGAGATAATGCCAGAAGATCTCCCCCATTATGTATAAAATGCTCCCCTTCCCATGCTGCCAGAGATTTTGTCTATTAAAAAAAGAAATGCTTCAGAGCAGACATCATCTCTTGCTGAATGCTTCCAGAGCCACAAGCACAACAGATCCCATCACCTAAGCAATAGTTTCAGCTCTGTCAATGAGACCTTTGGAAAATTCACTAAAAGATTTTGTGAAATCTGGAAAAACAAAAACAAACAAACAAAGTATTAACCACTATAAGGGCAGAGGTACAGGCTTTAAACACACCAGCTGCTCTTCTTGCTCCACCATCCCCTACGCACTGCAAAGAGCAGTCCTACTGCATTTGAGCATCTGATCCTCATGTTCTGCAGACACTACTTTAACTCCCCATCTTACTTCTGTCACACCTACACCAGACAGTAGGAAACTTTAAATATATACTGTAACATAAAAAAGTTATTCCTCTTTAAGAGAAAACTAAGCTACCTTACCTTTTGCCAAAATGACCATATTGCTAGGTGGGGTAGAAGAGATGAAGGTCAGAAATTTTCTCGGGGTGGGATGGCTGATGTGCCTCAGCATCTGCAGCCAGCAACACAGGAGGCAGCGGCTGCCCCTGTGTGCAGGCACAGAACATGTAAATTCATACACCTGTTTTTCATATGGGAAATAACTCTTATCCACTTTATCAAGTCATTGCACTACTTGTTAGTTACACGATATTCTTGTAAGCAATTCACAGAAATGTACTTACAGTTCTTCTTAAAGGGTAGCTTTTTTCACCTGTGCCTTTTCTTTTTTTTTTTTTTTTCTCTCTTTTTTGGACCATGCAACTGCTATTGGAGGTGAGCAGCAAATTTCTAATCAACACATTTAATCACACTGTCTCTTCAGAGAGGCCACTGTAGTGCTCACATAATTTCATTTGTCTGGGTTCCTGGAAATTACTTGGAAAAACAAAGGTGTGCAGCTGCAGAAGTGCTGCAGGGTGAATAGGGAAAAGAGGTGCTCCAGCCTCTTCCTCAGCTCCAGCATTTCTCCCTCAATTTAGAAAATGCAGAGAATCCAATTAGTGACATTGAATAGGGTTTCCAGAGTTATTGATGGGGCTCTGCATGGAGCTTTTCTCCCAGCTGGAGAAACAGCATTTCTAAGGCAAAAACCCATACCCCTAACACATTTATATTATATTGACTAACTGGTACTGGAAAGACTGAAGTCATCATCACCATCGCCTAGGATTTGTCACGTGGGCACATCAAATACTTGCTGGAGATTTCAATGGGCAAAACTGACAGCACCTTAAATTGAACAGTTGATGTCCCTTTATCTCATTAACTTCAGGCTCTTAAGTAACCTGTCCTTCAGAAACACTTCAAGGGATTTCATCAACTGCAGAGTGAACTGAAGGAGATTATCTCCTAGCTTGACACAGCCATTGGAGTGGATCAGAGACCAGAAGCCAAAGCCACAAGACTGAGTCACTCGTGCTCTTCGCAACTGTACTGCTGGTTACTTTTGAAAGAGCCTTCCCTTACCCCACATCCCTGCTGTCCCTCTGCTCCTTCCTTCAAGTGGGAAGCTCCCAAAGCACAGGAAGCCCCTGCACATCTGTGAGGCACTAAACACAGGACCATCCTGAACTTCACTGGGTTTCGCAGTAGCTACTGATGCATAACTTAAACTGAATTACATCGCCAGCAGAATTCATTTTGACAAGGCAACAATATGCTTTTTTAAAAAAATACTACAAATTAGATAATTCTAATGGAAGTACAACCTTCTACATCTGAGTAGAATATTAATGCAGAACTGGGAACAGCACCTTAGCATTAGGAGCCTAGTCCCCAAGTTCGCTATATATTGAATGAACAGAGATTGGCATAGCCAGATGGCAATTCAGATCCTAGGTAGGATGAATTGACCCCTGGAAGTGTCTGTGAATATTAACAGTTCCCATTAATTATTTGGAAAGCACGTCTTAATTTACACTGAAGCCTCCAGCAGATTTCTTTCCATCCTCACCCGCCCTACAAAATGTTGACACAGAAGACACCAATGTAGAACATCCCCAAAAAGCTCTCAAAATTTGCCTTCATCCTCTTTGTGAAGCCGTCTGCACAACAGATTGTTTTAACCTGTTTAGCTGCACTTTCAGGACTAACACTAAAATTTTAATTGTAGGTTTCAAGTAATACATCAAAATGCCTTTAGGTGCTCTATAATGTAACAACAAAAGGGCAAATTCCATGTCCATTGACACAACTAGGGTAACTCTCACTTTTTTGCAGGTTTCAGCATTATATAACCAGGTAGGACCACAACAGCATTGTGGGAATTGGGAGTACAAGAAATGATGTGGGGGGGGGGGGGGGAGGGGGAAACATGCAGTGAAGTTGCCTTTGTCAATATATCTTTTTTCTCTGTTACTGCAGAGCATAATAGTTGAAGAGGGGAAACCTGGACATAGGCCTATTCGCATGAACAGCTGCTCCTGCTAATTACCTGTCGGTTTCTAAACTCCTTGTCGGAATGCAAGGGAACAGCATTCCCACCACTGGAACTATTAAAAGATCATCTGTTTCTATCAGCAGACCAGAAATGGAGATTCATCTCACCACCATGCTTAGGACAGTAATTTAGGAGGGAACCATACCAGACAAACATTTACGTGTCTCTAATTCTGCCATGGTATTTCTACCCAAGACCTTGCCATTCCCCTACAATTCCACGGGGAGATTCTGCTCTGAGCACACCATGACCAAGGCCCTGTTACGAGCTGCACCTTCATAGGAAGGCAACTAGGTGGGAGTCAAGACAAACAACCAGAACATGAAAAATTAGATGAGAGTAAGGGGGATGTCTGTTCCCTAAGAGGGGGGACAGCATCCTCACCATGAAGCTCACAGATGTTTTTCTCTGTCCCCTTTGTGTGGGCTTCAGCTAGGAAGAAGAGTCCCAGGCTACTTACTTTCATGATCCATTCACGTCCAAAACTCTTACTGTTTAGTGTTATCCAGGGAGACATGAGGGACAAAAAGCCAAAACAACTGATGAGACCAGCAATGTTTCAAAAACCTTAAGAAGAAAATCTACTGGAGCCAAACAGCCTTTTCCTTGGGAGCCTGTTATCAAGCCATTAAGGGAGCTTGCTGTTCACATCTTCCAAAAACATCCTGCAGAGGAACACAGGACGGATCTGGATATTACCCACCAAAGGTAATAGAAAGAGTCCTGCTGATATCAACATGGCTTGGATCAAGCTGGTAGCTGCTCACCACCCATCTGCCCCAATAACTTAAGACCCTATGTTAGGAAACAATTTAAATCCCTCTGACTTTTTTTTTTTTTTTTTTTTGCATTAAGGGGATCCTTCACTCATCTTCTGACTTAGAATGCACTTAGAATGTCCTTAGAATGCATCCAGCCTCCTCTGGTTTGTGCAGAGAGAAGACATAATGAAGAATGTAATCAGCTCAGTAAAAGCTTAGTATTAGCTACCATTAAAAGCCCACAACACTTTTGTTCATTATCAATATGCAATATCAAATCCAACAGAGGAAATGGTTGATGGATACCGTACACTGTATGCCACCAAAAATTAATAT
Organism: Nettapus auritus; assembly: GCA_011076525.1. Lineage (NCBI taxonomy): Eukaryota > Metazoa > Chordata > Aves > Anseriformes > Anatidae > Nettapus > Nettapus auritus. The sequence continues at coordinate 7,471,830 of CM021797.1, read as the reverse complement.
CTCATACAAATGAAACACCTTTCATATTAGTTTGTCACAGAAATACAAACTTGCCATCAGTAGGGTCTTTTGGCAGTGTAATTCATATTTAGTTTTTACCCATCTGTTAGCATTAAGGCTCATTTCACATTTAAATATATATACACAAGCACAACGTACCCTCTTCCAATTTTCCTTGAAAATTGAAAGGAATTAAGTTAGGATTAGGTTAGTGTTTTAAGCAAAGAGTCACAAAGATGGATGAAGACACTTTCCGAGAGATAATATACTGGAGATTCCTTCCTACCAGTTGTCCCCTATGTGACAGGATTTTCCATATTTTTATGTATTACACTGTATATGGCTTTTCATCATTTTTTGCCTCTTCTGTCAAAATAAACTGGCCAAGGTATCACTTAGCTTCATTTCCTGAGACCTGACCAAGGGTCAGCAATTACCTTGAACTCATGTCTGACATTAGCAAATAGACAATCTCCTCTTGTTTCCCACTTGGTGAATCAGCAGTCCCCATGCTAATTGCGGTGACAGATTTTGCTAAAGCAGAGGAAGGGGAATTCCAGGTTGACAAATAGGTCCCTGGAGAAGTGCACCTGTCAGTTACAGGAGAGCCGACATGGCACTGCGGAGGCAGAAGCAAGAGAGTGGAGCCATGCCACCAAAAGGCATATGAGTAGGGTCATGGGGAGAGTAAGCTATGCTGACTCACACAGGTTTATAGGGCAGCATGAAGCCAATAGGAATTATCCATCTCAGACCCTAGAAAGAAAAACTAAAGCAATGCATCATTTAAAAGCACAACAGTTAAGTAAGAGAAAACAAGAAAGAAACAAGAAATAGTAAACTTGTCACTTGTTCCTTTTCTTGCCTCTTGCTGTATAGCTCCTATCCAAGACCCTAATGGTCTTTGGCTCCCAGTTACCCTAAACATTCTTCAATCCAGTTGTCAAGATGACAACTGAATCCTAAGACAACTAATACTTCTAAAGTTTTCTCCCTTCAAAGTTTCTGTTAAAAAAAACTTCAGAAAAAAAAAAAAAAAAAACTTCCCACAAAGAGGGCCATTACTTCCCTGCTCCTAGCGAACACAAGACAACTACTGGTGCACATCCTGAACCAGAATGAACTGCAGCATTTGAGGTTTTGGTCTTGCAAGTTGGAAATCTGGAACTGTGACACTGTTCATCATGGTTATAAAGATACAGAAGCAAAGACCACCTCTAAGAAGTGTTGCAGGAAAGGTGATTTTTAAAAGGGGTAGGGATAGACAGAAAGAGATGGAGGCTTGGGAACGGGAAGGAAGAGACTTGGACAGGTCTGGGGCTCTCCCTTCTCCCTGCTCTCAGTAACCTCCTTTCTCTGTCACACCAAGGCAAGCTGGGGAGCTGGCTGCACTCTGAGCTCATTTCTTTCCCCAGTGAATGTTGCAGCACTGAAGGCACAAAATGCCTCTCTGAACTCAGATCTCCCTTAATTCCCCATTTCTACTGCAGCTGTGCTCATTGCAGCACTTTGCTAGGGAAAATGAGCACCCTGTGAGCTGGGGAGAGCAGCTCGTCCCCGCAAAGCAGGAGCCGCAGCTGCACAGCCCTATGACCGGGACGTGGCAGGACAAGGCAGAGTGAAACACAAAACAAATTGCACCAATATTGCTATTATCATATTAGCACAGGCTCCAAATCCTTTTCAATTACAAGACCAGCCTGGGATCAGCCTTCTCAAACAAGTCATGGAAAAGCAGGGAATATACGTCTCCCTGGCTGTCAAATTGCACTCTTTTCTCAAGCAAAAGGCAATTTTTGCTTTCAAATAAGTGAAAAAGAAATTGCATGGGAAGCTGGCATTTCTGTTTTAATAATGAAATGTACATCAATCCAATTTTACTCATCAAGAATAGAGGAGCTTTAAGAGTGCCCTGAATTTCCAGTCTTCAGGTGGCCACTGATGCCCAAATTAGGTCTGTTTCACAGCTGTTATTAGTAGTGCTTTGTGCCTGCTTCACAACTAACAAAACAGTTTTATATTAACACTGGGACCTAAATAGATTTGTCCATTAAACGCTAGTACATTAGACCCAAGGTGTCCCTTACAAGTATCCCAGTGGACTTTTCTAAACAATCTTGACTAGAGCAACCTTGGGAGGCAAGTTTACTGAGAAACATCACTATTAATAATAACCCTTCCACGGCTGAATCCAGGGGTAATGCAGAGCTGTTCAGGAAGCATGACTAAAGCTATGCTGTCCTAGGGGGAAGAGGGAAAAATAAACTGTTAGAAGTAACATAAAGGGAAAAAAAGAAATCCCAGAAGAGAATGATATGATCAAAGATTTGGATTCAAAATCCATTACATTAAGTAGGGTCTTCTCTTTCTCCTGTATTGAAAATGATGTTGCAAGAGCAACAAAAGTGTATTCCTGACGGATCAAAATAAGATTTTTATCTCTAGAGGAGTAAAGACTTGTTAATTTCTTGGTGGGTTGGGCAAAGCTATAAGATTCATATTGTTGTAATTATTAATTTCTTCAGTAAAGTGTTAAATCTCCAGGTACTTTACCTATTGGCTACAGTTTTTATTTTATTTTATTTCCAGCAAGCCTACTTAAAGTATCATCTTCTCAGAGGAAAGAAATGTGAATGGAATTAAGGGTGCATGATCACAGCTAGCAAAATTAGCCAAGACAAGGAGAGGGACAGAGAAAAATAATAATAATAATAATAAAAATAAAATAAAAATGAAGTTAGAATAGTTTAGGCTGTCCAGAAACACCAGCACAAAATATCCTCTGCAATGTTAATTTGTGCATACTGAAGTAGATTCTCTGTCCTGATCAAAGCCATTTTTCACCACTTTGGTTTTGCCAATGAACCATATCAGACCAAAAACATTCTCTAGAAAGTAATACGAGATCAATACCATCTTCAAAGAGAAGCAGTACACAAACATACCCAGCCCCAGTGCAAGCACCCACATACATCATTTCTGCCCACAGCTCTTTTCTGAAGAGCAGCTACCAGTGGCTTTGATTCTCAGTAGGCTACACAAATATCATGGTCCCCCATCTCTGGCTGTGGTTCCTTACAGCAGGACAAGCTAAAAGACAGCTAGAGCAGGAACCAGGCTGCAGCAGTGTCTGTGCCTCCCCCTCTCTTGGGCATTTACCGCAGGGAGAGGACCAGAGGCAGAAACGAGGCTCCCCCCATCCCAACCTATCACCAGGTTAGGATGGGATCACATTGGATGATGCACTGAACAGCAGCCTGATGCTCTCAGCAAATGTCTCTCAGAAAGCTAAGACCCAATTAATGAGTTTGTTCAGCTCTGAATTATTATTTTTTAGTTTACTGAAAATGCCAAGAGGATTATGCCTGAGGACAAGCCAAAAGGTTTTGCTTTTATTTTATTTTATTTTATTTTTTTTTCCTCTGTTCGCTTGCTCAGTGCTATTCATAAAGCATTACCACCCAGGGACAGGCTGCGAGGGGTCCAAATGCAATGATAGTTTCCGTATCACTACCTGAGCCTAGGAGAGGCCAAGGGGGAACATATTTCCTACCAAGCTTAATATTTTCAAGGAACAGTGCCCGCTACAAACCCACAGTGCCGCTGGGCCCCAGATTCTCCTTTTATTAAGAATCAGTCAATGTAGCTCCACCTTGGGAAAAATCAGTCTCCAAGTCTCAGCCACGAGTCTTTTCAGAGAAGGGGGCTCTTGCCATGCCTTTCTGGTTCCCTCCTTTGGCCTCACTGCAGCAGACCAGGATGCTAATTGAAAAAGCAAGGCTAATTAGAACCAAAGAGGCAGGAGAAACTGTGGGGGGAGTAGAGGGAGAGAAGAAAAAAAAGTAAATTCAAGCACAAAGAACATTTCTGCCCTGCTGTTCCTAGGAGGGATCTCGTAACAGTGGTGCAACAGCCCAGAGGCTACAAGAGAAAAAAAAATTAAGCTACTGTGTATAACAATGAAAACATCAAACCTTTATGTACCATCAAAATGGAAACCAAGAAATAAAGTTAAGATGCTAAACATGTGTTTGAGGAGCACTGAAGCATACAGCATGTATTTGGCTTCCACCTTCCTTGGAGTGCAGGGAGGCCTGAGACGTATTAAATCCAGGGGTGGCCAAATGCTCTGCAGGTGTGTACAGGGCCCGAGCCCCTTTACAGATTTTGAAAGATTTTGAAATGTCATCCCACCAGGTAAACATGCTGCCTCCCTTCCCTGGAGAGGGAGATACTCTTCTTTGCCTGGGAGAAGGTGCCCTAACATTCCTCGGTGAGGCTTAAAGATGTTACATCAGCCCATCCTTCAACGGGAGGCTTTTGTTTCTCTTACCCTGGGAGCAGCAGAGGTTCCACCCACTGCAGCAGGGAAGTGCCTTTGCATGTAAGCAAGTCACAGAAGACCTGAAGTTTGTAAGAAATTCCTCCTTACCGCTGTGATGCCCCAATTCCTCATACCCTCTAATGCACTCATGTGTACAACAGTAGGGAGGTGCAATCAGCAAGGCCCAGAGGATGTTGAAAAAACAGCATTTTAAAGATGAGAACAGTTTTTTCCCCTCCCCATCTAATTGAAGAGCTTTTTTTGTGCTCAACTTTCCTGAGAGTAAGAGCCCACTGCATTTTCCCATGTCCTAATGGGCACATGCAAAGGAAGAGCTCGTGGCAGTGAAGGTGGACAAGGAGCCTGAGCCACCCTATTTCAGCAACACTGAGCTGCTTCCTTCAGGGATACAGTCTGAGGCCCACACTGCTGTGCCAAGAGACTCATTTTAAGGTCAGTCATACGCAGGGATACTTACGATTACCAAATATCCGGAGCCTGCAGGAACATATTCAAGTCTCTCAATAAGCAGGAAGGACAGATTTTGTGCTGTTCATTTTCCCCTACAAAATGTTCATTTCAGCAAAGAAACTTGAACTTTTACAACACAAAATACTGAAATGTAAACACAACAGTCTTTTTCCTTCCTCTCAAGCTTTTTTTTTTTTATTATTATTATCTTAAAAAATTACCTCATTAATTGGCCTCAAGGAGGATCACCATTCACAAGACAATTAAATCCTGGGGGCGGGGAAAAAAGAAACAAGATAAAGTACCGAGCTTGAGCACTGCTTTGCATCACAGCAGGCTGTTGGTAGGGGGCTGCATTCATTTTCTGCAGCTCTACGTCCACCCTTCCCCAGCTTGCTTGCTCAAAGTGGAAATAATTCCTGTTTCTAAAGGATTTTAACTTCATTCCTTTCACTTCCTCACCGGGGTCACAGTAAGTGTGGTAGGACCTTAAGGACAAAGAGAGGAAAATAAATAAATAAGAGCAGGCAAGGACAATTGCAGAGCAGCCAGCATTAATGTCACCATATAAAGGGTCTGTCAGCATTTCCATTAGAAACTCCTATTTTCAAAGGTTTATAACTTGGCCATAAAAATTCACTCTGAGCAGCAGCTGGAAACTTGGCAAACAAAATCTCACTCAGCCTCAATTGATTTTTCTTTTCTTTCTTCCACCGTCCCCCCACCCACCTTCATCCTATGTCTTTTCTCTTTCTTTTTCTCCTTTTTCTCCTCCTCCCGGAGGGTGTTTAGTTGGTTTAAGTATGATGACACTAGAAAGGCACCCTGACACATGCTGCCTGATGCTCCAGCTCTGCTTGTGTTTTGCCTCTTCTGCTCCCTGCTGCCATTTGCTTTGTTTATAGGGCTGCAGTCTTTTGAGGGATTTGCCTCACTTCCAGATATTTCAATTCCCAGATATTTAAGGACAGAGCTCTACTTTGGACTGGCTGCAAGTACCATGCATTGATATGCCAAAGCTCCCCAATGACAGGGCAGCTGAGTTAGACTCAGTAAATGTCTTCCCTCCTGCTCTGTGCTGGTTTGGACCCACTGACTCCCTTCTCCTTCTCCTGCCATAAGAAGGGCTCATCTACATGGGATGTTTAAGCAAATATGACAGCTGACACTTGAGACTAAAGAGGAGAGTAAAGCATGATGCTGGGCAACTGGAACTCAATGGCCAAGGCAGGTGGACCCAGCATGAATTGGGAACAAGTAGCATATGTTGGACTGTGGGAAGGCAGATCTATAGAGGTAAGGAGTGACATGAATTAAACACAGTTTGCTCTGGTACGAGCCACTCCCACAACTGCAGCTCCAAATATTCACAAATAAAGGTGGGGATGGGAAGGAGAGAGAGGCACAATGACATCAGACAGGTAGAAGTCGGAAGAAATCCCAGCAAAGGCAGGTTTTCATGTGCAGCCAAGCAAACAAACATTGAGAAAGCAGAGTAAGGAGACTGAAGTGCGAGGCACAAAAGGCTGAGAAGTTCAGGTTCAGAAACATCCCAATGTTTGAGATGCTCCGCAGAACTGCCTGAGTCAGCACAAAGGACCTGATGTGGAGGCAGTGGCCTCTACCATAAGATTCCAGTCCAAGTCTGTGGTGATAAGAGCACAAACTTGTAAAAAGTAAAATCAGTGAGGAAAAAGGCAAAATGTACTGTCTGAATCTTCACCAGTGCATACTGGAGGGCTGAGAGGTTATGTTCATACTTGCACGCTAGAAGTTGAATCTCTCTCTCTCCCCCCTGAATGTCACAATATTAAATCTGCTGGCCAAAAGGAGGTGACAAGGCCAAAAAAAGCTGCAGTGCGTACTGTGGATTGCCTGAAATATCCACCATGCTTTATTTTTCACACTAATCTAAACAAAATAAACAATTATGTTAGAAAGGCATGAGAAAATTACATCAGTACGGAAGTAGCCTCTTGATACCGTGATCTCATTTTTCAGGCTGTGCACACCGAATTTTCAAGACATCTCCCTCTACTTTTTTTTTTTTTTTTTTTTACATACTAAACCGCTTAAGCAATTTAGGGCAGTGTTTCTCTCTTCCTCTCAGCATTTCATATTTCTGCATCAAACATGAGAAGTGAATTAAGATAAGCACAGCCCAAAACTGAATCCAAGTGTTGTCAAAATTCAGATTTGGATTTGTTTGATTGTTTTTTGTTTTGTTTTGTTTTTTAACCCAAATTCCATACAACCACAGATTTGTCCATGACCTAAGAAGTATTTCTACTTGCTTGGACAGTTGGGTTTTATCCAATAGAACACACAAGCTCATATAACTTTAATTCATGTCTCAATTACCCCACAAACAACTAAACTAACAACAACATCTATCCCTTGGAAGAAATGTTGTAAAAAATAGTAATTTAAAGAAAATAAAAATCAGCATCAAATTAGACAGGAAGACAAATTTAGTTTAAAATCCTACCCTTACATCTCTCTCAAAGTAAGCTCAGCAAATGCTTGTTTTCCTCTCTCAGAGCAGTGATGTCCCCTAGCAGCGAAAGAAAGGGCAAGCAAATAAAATATTGGGAGAAAACTGGGGCTGCAATGAAGCTCGCAGAAAAAAAAGGAGCACAGTAATTAGGAGGACTTAGGGAAACAGTTACACCATCCCATGAAGTAAGAGATCAAGTGGAAAGGAGAGGAACCAGGAGAGACTTTGTTTTTGATGTTTTTAATTGATGCAATGCATGGTTGATGCCTGAAGATTTGCTACCAGTTTTGTTATTCTAATTAGCGAAGGGTACAGACAGGCAAACCAACATCAAAACCCTGATCCATCGCAACAGACCTCAGGCAGCTTCAGCAGCAACTGAGGAGATGCGTAAAGCACTGTGACACCAAACACCTACCCTGGAAGAAAAAAAAAAAAAAAAAAAAAGAAAGAAAGATAAAGGATTTATGGGCAAGCATGCAAGACTGGCAGGGAGACCATCCCTTACCATGGGACCATGGCACCTCTGGTGAGCTCTAACTGCAGCAGCAGGTGTAAGGCTGTGCACAACAAGCACATACACAGGGCTACTCGCTTAAGCCTGTTCTTAGATTTCTTTTCCCCCCACAGTGGTTCATGAATATGTTTGATATGTAGATGTAGATTTATATCAGTTAAGGTAGGCTAAGTAAAGTTACCAGATAAGAGAAGCTAAAGAGAAGTATGGTTAGGGATTAGAGTGTAATGATAAATGATAATATGCTTTTGCAATTAAAGCAAATCCTATGTTAAAAAGGACTGGAGTCTGTTTGACTGGTAGATAGGGTTTTAGGTCTATTTACAGTCCAAGAGCATTTTTACACTGCTGAGTCTCTCAGCCCCAGTAGATCATTTGACTGTGCAATTAGGATGTTTTTCCATTTTCTTACCTACTCTTTATTTAGAGCACATCCAGTTTTCTCAAGGATGGTTTTTTTCCTTGTGATCACTATCCAGAAGTTGGCCTTGGAAAGTATGACATAGTTCTGTAACTATTTGGCCTCTCTAACCCTCACCTGCCTCTGTTTCCTACAAAAACTGCCCATGAAACACCCTCCTGACAGCATCACTGCTCCTGGTGCAGGAGAAGGAAAGCACAAGAACAAGCAACACACAAGGAGCAGTGGTGCTGGCATTGCCCCTTTGGGTATTCTGCCCTACTGTTCACAAAATGGCTGCCCAGTTATAAAAAAAAGCATTGATGAGGGATTTAAGTGCATCAGCTATACACACACTAATACTTATATATACAATAAATAAACTTGGATATAGCTGGGTCTATATCACAGTCCCAAGCAAACAACTTGAGCCATTGCAGCTATCAAGCAAACTAATCTCTGTATCATATCCCCCCATTTACCAGCTTATTATTTCTTCTGCTTCCATTTAGGGACAGGTTTACCAGTTTGATAAAGCATATGCCAATTTTAGAGGAGGAATTGAGGCTATGCACACCACATATGAAAGCTGGACCTAATAAATATTTATTTATTTTTCCACTTTGTGGTTTGGAATTATAACAACTTACATTTTGAACTATTAAAAATGTAATTTTCATAATCCTTTATATGTATTTATTTATTTATTATTATTGGCTCCAGAGTAACCCTTTTCCTTCCTCAAAACCTTCGTCTCTCTGCTCTCCATGAACAGTATTTCCCTCACCTAAATACCACCACGTGCCAAACACATACTTCTGAGGAATCCTTTAGACCACTGTTAACAAACCACAGAGCATCTGGGTGGTTTTATTCTCTCTGGATTCAGGCTGGATCATTGTAGGCCATTCCTACATTTACCTTGTCGCTTTATCAAGTCTCCCACCACCAGTGCTCAGCACAGGAGCACCCAGGATGCTCACCCAAGCCTGAACACATACCAAGTTAAACATGCCTGTGGGTGTATGCACATGAACACATGCACATACACACATAATACATTCTCAGTGGATTATTAACCATCTTTTCACTAAAGTCCCTAACTTATTTGATGCATTCTGATAATTACCTCACAGTATATTGATACAGAAAGAATGGGGTTGCCTGACAGGAACTGCTGCCAGTGGAAACAGGAACACTGTGAACACAAAGACCAACAGAGAGCCCAAGAAGGAAATCATGAATGTCAGGCAAAGCAGCACCAGGTGACTCGCCTTCGAGCAGCCAGGCAGGTAATGAATCACCCAGAGTCATCTGACCTCTGCGAGGCACATTTTAGAGATGAGACATTATGGCCACAACTACACAGTGCTGGCTTCTCAGCCTGCAGCCTCCATCTCCCCCGTTCCCCAGGCAAGAAGCCTTCAAAGGTGTGACACCATTCACTTACTCAGGGGAAACTCTGCATTCCCAAAAATGCAGATCACATGAGATTCCCTCCCAAAACAGAAAGCTCACAGGGTCCCCTGGAACCTATAATTTTACACACACAAAAGAGCAAGAGAACACAGCAGTATTCACCAGCACAGTTTATGGTAATTTTAAATAAAAAGGCTAACCAAACACACTGTGGACATCCACACATGTAGCCAATTGCAGGTGCAAACCTAGAGGACATTAAAAAAAAAAATCTAGCCTTTAGAAGACATTTTTGCCTATCATCATCACCTTCACAACACTGCATTTACTTTGTGAATCATCCTTCCCAAGAGTTCTGCTCTTTTTCCTCATCTCTTCCCTGTCCCCCACAAATGGGATGCCTAAGCCCTTGAGAATTAGCTGTCACCAAACCTACAATCATCGGTGGGGTGGCTAAGAACAACACTAATTGTGATGCTTTCTATGCTTCGCTGAATTACTACAGACTCCATGAGGAGTTAACCTTCTTTGCTAGAAATGATGTGTAACTAAGCTTGTGTGGGAGTCTGCTACATTCACAGACAGGTTACTTGTGCTATCAAAAAACCTACATTTCCTAATAACCAAATGTGCAGTAAGTGTTTACTTTCAGCACTATCGCTGAAGCAAGGCACTGGTTTATTAAATGATAATTCTGTATGCCACATGGACACTCTGCTGAGACCCAGCACCGCACACACTTACCATTCCAGGTCCAGGAGCAACGTGTGTGAAGATGGCTGTGCAGGAAGACGGAAAGTTACCAAAGGTTAAGCAACTTATTTCAGATCTCAATGCATTTGCAAGAGAAATTTAAAGCTAGGAAACAGCTTTCCTCCTTAACACAAAGGAGGTCTGCAGTTTCTAAAAGTAACCCCCGAAAAACACTGGAAACGAACCTATGAGCAAGGGTTCTTTCTCCAGCTATTGCTATTTGTTTGACGTGCCAGCAGAATGGGCAGTGAGGAAAGGCAAGGCAGAGATACTCCACTGCTTCAGCAACCTTCAGAACAGCGAGGGCTTTGCAAATTGCCTTAGCCAACTTAATTAATGGAGACATACATAGGGGCAGCAATTTAGGTGTGAGTTTATGGATGGCTAGAGAGATGCAGATATCCTCACAGTATGCTTGCATATAAATATATATATTTATATATGTATATATAAAATCTTCAAGACAGATAAAATGCACACAGCTGTTAGCAGCTGAAGCAGGCCTTAATTACACTCAGGTTGTCATGGTAACGTCTGACAAGCTTTGCCTTCCTGGATGGGAACATTTGCCCTCTTGGAGTTTCAGCATACCAAGAGAGAGGTTCTAAGGAAAATTAGAATAAATCACAACTTTCCCTGCCCTTTGTGTTTTCCTGCCAAGGCAAAAAGGGCTGGGAAACAGCATCGCTCCACATCAGAACAAGGCACGAGTAAAATGGTACAGGAATATAAGGGATGCTGGCACTTACATTGCTTTGTTTTGCTGAGAACTAGCACCCACATATCCAGCCTAACTTCTCAAATGCATTCATTAGCACCTTTTATATATATATATATATATATCTACACACACAGCCTAAGCATGTATAAGACATCATTAACGTCATTAAGTTGGGTATGTGAAATTATCAGTGGTAACACTTGAGCTTTTATTGATAATATTCAAGATGACTGAAGGGAGAAGGATGTTACCCAATTTAGCCATCATCTTGCATCAAACCAGTGACAGGAAGGGAACTTCGGTCTGTTCTGACTACAAGTCCAAACTCTGACTATGGACAGTTAAACACGCAGTTACTGATGTCTCAGAACTTCAAAATAAATTCTGCCTTTTGGTTGGTGGAATAACATTTTTAAAAGCACTGGAAAAAAAAAATCATACAGTAATGGAACTCATTCAGAAATCACTTGGGCTGCTTATTTCAGCAGCAGCTCACTGAGAAAATACTAGTTAAAACAAACCCTCTAGGAGAAGAGACCTGGAAAGGAAGTGGCAAAGCAAATTCTTGCCCTCATTTGTTAGAACCAAACAATTCCTTGTTTTCCCTTCAAACACTGCAAAAGTAATTCTTCCTATGAAAAAAGATGTGCAACATCCTCCCTTTTTGTTTTTCCCCTCTCTTAATGTGCCTTAAAGAAGAGGAAAAAACATCCAAACAGATGAATATACCTTATCTCTCAAGTACCACACCCCTGGACTGCTTTAATTCATCTGGCTCACCTGCACATTTTCCTGAATATTTGGCAAAAAACAGCACCATGGTGTGCTACTCCAGAGGTAAGTGTCCAGCTGGCAAGTGTGGTTTCAACAAATTTGGGTAGCTTATAGTGGGAGTCAATGTTGGGGGCTTCCTAGGAGGAGATGATGGCATTAGTCAACCTACACTTCTTTTTGTAGAAGACCCACAAGCCCAGGGGAAGGAGTTTGTCCCTTTTCACAGGACAGCCCCTTGGGAAGGGACAGCTGACTTGCAGGTATCAGAGGTCAGAGGAGATGGATCTCCTCCCAGGTCTCCACAAAAGCCAACAAGCATACAACAACTGAGCTCATGAGGGGCAGCTCTGCTTACATCACACAGATGTGGCTCGAGTCTTGCCTCCCTCTCACACAAAAGGATGTAAGCAATGCACAGCTCCTGTGTTTGTACAGCAGGCCTCCAACCACTACTGTAATACATCTAAGAAAGAACTGAAAATCCTAATGAAAGCAAATTTGCATACAAATGAAAGTTATTTTTGTATGCACTATTCCCCCACCTTCAGTTTCATTCTCTTCTCAGAACCTCAAGGATGCATAAGACAGGAGAAATTACTGCTGGACAGAAACCTTGTTTCCAATTCCCACTGAGAAGACACAGCAACATTTCTCATGAAACACACTGGGCTCTACTGATGCATTTTACTAAATGGGGGAAAAAGATCTGTCATTTTTGTAACTTGAAGAAGGGGGAAAATATTGTTTCAAAGTAGAAAGTCTAAAGGTTTATTTCAGACAACCGAAGGAAAAAATGAAGAAAGGGAAAATCCCTCTGGGATTCCCCCAAAATTTCAGAGGGCACAATGCACAGCAGCTTTTATTAAGAGGTGACTTTTACATTAAAACCTCGTTAAACCCCAAATTAT
>CM021797.1:7397564-7458946 GCA_011076525.1 Nettapus auritus | reverse complement strand
TTCTTTCATTTCATAAGCTCTCAGCTTTTTAATATGAGAGCCTTTTATTTCTATAAAACTGCAGCTGCTTTCATTTAGTTTTATGGATTTAATGTATTTAGAGGTTCCAAGAGAAGCTTGGAGCTGGCGGTATTATCCAGACGTTTGCTGCTTAGTGCCTTTTCTAATGACAAGACTTATCTGATTCAGAACATTTCATATCTATAGAAAAATTAATTCTCTCTCCCTTTGTCTTTAGGCCTCAAGATTTAATTTGTTCAGGGGATTCTTTCATGCACTTTTTTTTTTTTTCCCCTTTGCAGATACCCTGATGACTTACTTCCAATGCTGAAGTTGTTCTTCCTGCTGGCATTTGAGTCTGAACCATTTGCAACTTGGTACTTAGGTGTCTTCTCCTCACTGAGCTTCTTTTGAGCTCCTTCTGGCATTTAATGTATTTTATCACCCTGTTCTGTGATGTAGAGGTTGCTATTCTCACCAGTTTACATATGCGGAAATGAAGCAAAGAGGGAACCAGAGCTTGTATCTACAATTGATCCGTATTGATTTCAATATGAGTTATGCATCTAAAATACTCTCTTAAATGTAATGTTAAGTGATTTAGCCAAGGTCAAACAGGAAGTTTGCTAAGGAGTGGAAGCGAATATTGGCGTGGTGTTTAAGGACACTATATTTTCTATAGAAATACCTACCACTCTACTGCGCGATTCTCCTGGAGAGATAATATCATTTACAGCAAGACAAAGGATCAGGTCCCTCACAGAAAATTGGTTAATGAATTGCTGAAGCTTCTCTGAATGTTGGCCTCAATGTTGAGAAGCAAAATTTAAGGCAGCTCTGGAGGTGGACAGCACATAAGGCATCCTATCAACACCCACATAAACCCAGGTTCTTTTCATAGGTTTAATCGTTAGGTACGAATATCCATGGCTTAGTCCTCTCAGAGTAACCTTCAGACAGCAGCAGAATGCTTGGCATGGGACAAGACTTTGAAGAAACTGAAACCCTGATTTAGTTACCACTTGCTATTACTCCATCACCTATGCAGCACAAAAGACTGTACCTGTTCACAAGTGCAGTTATTATCCACAACTGTTTTTCCCCATTTCACCCACTTTTTGTCCTCCGCCGTTACTCCTGAGGACCTTTAGAAGTCCTCACACTAGCCTTCCTTTTCATCCCATCTGATAAACAATGAAAAAGTTCATTGCAATATTCATCCATCATTTTTAGGCTTTATGGTTAATAACCCTTAATACATTTATGGGGAATTCACACCTTGCAGAAGCACCATTTCTAACTGCTTAGGACAGCTCACTATCTTGGTTAAATTTTTCCTGCATTCTTCTTAACAATATTAAGAAATAAAGTGGAGACAGTGGAGACTCCTTATGAATATATTTCAAATATTTATTCTGCCCACCCAGTTAAGAAAAATCACCACTACATACAGATTTAAACCTTACTGATTCTGCAGTCTAAGCCTGAAATTGGATATATTAAAACTAGAAAAGAAGTAGATTTTAATTTAAATTTCTGAAGTTTACAAATAGAACTTGAAGGAGGAAAAAAAAGAAAAAAAAGAAAAAAAGAAAAAAGAAAAAAGAAAGCCAACCCTAAATTAAACCTTTTCCGAAATAACCAAAACTTTACATCTATCTTAAGCTAATTGTGTCCCCTCCTTGACCCTCTTCCCCTTCAAATGGCATCTTTCTCCTTTCAAAGAGAGGAAAAACTGAAAGCAGACCAAGATTTGAACTGGGGGGTGGCAGAGACAGGGACTGAATTTGGAGGTCAGAAGATGGAAGATGGAAACAACATGAAAATCTTCTCTGCCATCAAGTGTTTTAGAAAGCTAAGCTTCAAAATACTAGGAACAAAAGTCTGAGAAGGGACTGCATTCTCATGTGGCTTTTTTCCCCCATGTCTTTAAAGAGATGGAAGTAAAAGGAAATAAGACATGTCAAAATCATCTCTACCCCTTTAAATGCTCAGGTTTATGAGACATTTTAATAAAAGCAAGACAAAAAAAAAATTGATACTCCTTCACTGAAGAACAAAATCACAAAAAAAAATACTTTAATGTATGCACACTATTAGGAAGCTAACGGGCACCCCCAAACTCTGTTATATGCATTCCCATGCAGTTACTTTCAAGGCTTTTGATGGAAAAACTCATAAAAAGGCTACATGACATCAGGCAGGGCAGTTATAACCACATGTGCAACCATCCCCAAGACACAAGGATGAAAAAGGGGTGGGTGTAAGGCTGGTTCTGCGCTTCCCTCCAGAGTGTCACAGTGGCATTAAATATGTCCTATGCCCCACTGAGGACTGAAAATCATGCTAGATGCTGAAGAGACAGACAGCATCTTTAAGAGCTCACAAGCCAAAAGAGGTGACAGAAAGCAGCTTTTTTTTTTATGATGGGTAAGGCAAAAACTGAAGTGGGAAACCAAAGCTCGGCTTCTCTACCCAAAAGGGTTTTGGAGCAAGGCATGGAGCAGAACTGGTGGCTCTTTAGCTGACTGCATGGGGGCACTTTCTCTGCACACACACAGGTCTGCAGAGGAGCTGCAGAGGGAAGAGCTGACCCCTACCCAGGTGTCTCTAGAGCCACAAAACCCAGGGACTGACTTTTCTACTGAACTGACTGTTCTCTTGCTTCAAAATGAGGCATGTGGACATCCCTGCTGGAAACCCATCCCCACTAAGGCAAACTCGGGCAGGGTTGGGAGGGAGGGGAGCTTTTTTTTATTATTATTTTATGGTGAGGACAAGGTGATGCCTCCCAATGCCACTCAGTTTTTTGGGCTCCTGCAAACCCCTTCTCACCTGTTTAACTCCCCAACAGTGCTGTACACTGAGCTGAACTCTGTCTGCTCCATTTCATATCCCTTCCCTTATAAACCTTTATTAAGGCTTTATGTTACACAACTAGCACCAATACAAAACTATTGCATTTAGGCTTTCCAGGCGACCAAGTGCATTAAAACTCCTTGTGTGGAATGGCAGGAACCAATTCCTCATTTTTATTGGCTGGGAACTGAACCTTAATAGGCCACAGAGCACAAAACTCATAAACCACCAGAGTAAGGGGAGGAGGAAAGGGGGGGAATCAGGAGGGGGAGAAGTTGGTGGCTGAGGTTATGAAATTATAACAGAAGAAAACAAAAGGCATGGAGCAGGATGCAGCGAGGAATTCTCACCACACACGGCAGAGTTAACCTTGCCACTGGTGCCCAGCAGCTGGAGGGGAAACAAATAAAGCAGGACTGTGCTCTCAACAAAAGCAAGCATCGCTCCTTGACACTGGCATAGCAGCAACCTTCATCTCCAGCCCTCGCGCTCCTCAGGAGAGGCTGGGGATTGCTGGCTCATGCGTGAGTTGCCTTTGCCTAGCAACTGTCACACTGTCTGTCTGTCTGTCAGCCTGGCCTGTGGTCCCTCTGTCCCCATGTGCGCTCCCAGGTCCTCTGAAAGACTTCAGGTGGGTTTCATGCAGGATGGAGCTGAAGGCAGAGATTCCCCAAGACCAATTTTGGGCAGCACGGTGGTTTGCACTTTGGGGCATGTTCAGTCCAGACCCTTTTTACTGCTTTGGTTCAACAGCCCCTCTCTGGAAGCTCTCAACAAGGACCAGCCACTAGGAAGCACAACTAACCCCACAGAGCCACCTGGAAGGTGGTGCCAGCCACTCCTGCAAGCACTCACATTTTTTTTTATATTTATTTATTTTTTTTCTGCCTGGCTCTGCCGTAAAGATGCTCATTTCTGCTGATTGAAACATGTTCAGGATCCAAGAATGGTTTTAAAGACAGATGTGGGACAACACAAGAAAGCAGACAACAGTCGGAAGCGGATTTCTGCTCCCGCTGGTATGTATCAGGTGCTGTAAATGCAGAAGCAATTCAGCAGATCAGAGAGGAAAAGTCAAATCTACAACTCAGAACACTCCCCAGTTAAATTAAACTCCACAGCCACTTATATTGATGCTGAGACAAGTTACTGCTGGGATCCTGCCCCACTGGGTTGCTCCGACCTGCACTACAATAGGCCTGGGATGATAGTGCTTCCTGACATAGCAGGGAGCCATTTCACTCCCTCACCCAAGAAAGGAACTTATTAGGAAATTAAACAAGTTGAAATGCATGAGACGAGCCTAGTAAACGTAATTGTGCTCCAGTCAGCATCAGAATGGCTGGCTGGCCTCCAGGAGTTGAAGAGTCAGTCCCTGCATCAGGGTTGCTTCAAAACAAAAAGGAAGATAATCACCCATTTCAGGCACCACAGGGATATTTACTTAGTGTGTTCTGACTTTGAAAATGGAAAATAAATAAATAAATAAATAAATAATCACAAGACAGCAGTTACCTTCCAGAGCTTAAAGTTATCATAATGCCATACTTCTAATTACAAACCAGTCTCGCAACAGGAAGGGCCAAAAGGAGCCAGGCTTTAGCAGTAAGCAGTTTGTGCTGCACACCTTTCATTGGGAGCTGTCTCGTGTCACATCCCAGTTGCCCGTCAGGAATCCTCTCCCCTCGTCAGACTTCTCTTTAAAACCATGTCCTGGTTTCAGTTAGGACAGTTTTCCTCCTAGTAGCTGGTGGAGTGCTGTGTTTTGGATTAGGATGAGAAGAGTGCTGATAACATGCCGATGTTTTGGTTGTTGCAGAGCAGTGCTTACACCAAGCCAAGGACTTTTCAGCTCCTCGCTCTGTCCTGCCAGCAGGCAGGCTGGGGGTGCAGCAGGAGCTGGGAGGGGACAGACCCAGGACAGCTGACCCAAACTGGCCAAAGGAGTATTCCATACCATCTGACGTCATGCTAAACAATACATAGGGGTGGCTAGCCGGGATGGGGGGGCCGGCTGCTCAGGATAGACTGGGCATCGGTCAGCGGGTGGTGAGCAATTGCATTGTGCATCACTTGTTTCATACGCACTATTATTACTATTATTATTATTATTATTGTTTTCTATCTTAATAAACTGTCTCTATCTCAACTCTCATTTCACTTTTCTGTTTCTCTCCCCCATCCCAGAGAGGGAGGAGGGAGGGTGAGCGAATGGCTGTGTGGTGTTTAGCTGCTGGCCAGGTTAAACCACAACAAACCATAAGGCGCTTTTTTAAAAATTGTTTGTTGTTGTTGTTGTTGTTGTTGTTTTGTTAATACCTTCTTTAAAACAACTCATAGGAAACATATTTCATTACCAAGTCTCCACAGACATAGGGAGAAGAAGCCTGACATCATGGAGAGATTTCCCCATCCCACCACCTGCCTCTAGAAATATTTTCCCACTTGAAAATAAAATGTATTCTCTCCCCTGGGAGGGAAGTCTGAACAATATAGGGAGGCTGCTGCACAGGTCAGTGCTTGGGATGTACCAGGCCAAGGGAAATGAGAGACATGCCCCAGGCTGCTGGCTGACCTAAACTAACCTAAAACCAGCACTGGCAGGAGGCAGACCACCAGCAGTTGTTCTCATCCTGCAGTTTTCCTAGGGCAGCACCAAATTTTCTCATAAAAAAGAAAATACATCCACCTTTTTGTAGAGATAAGTTTTTGTTGTTTTTGTTGTTGTTAACATTTTTAACAACACCAAATTCAACTGAAATGAGCTACTTTGTCATCACAGGTCATTATCGATAGCTAGCTGAATGTTCTCAGCAAAACAGAGAAGAGCAAAAGTAAACCATACATAAAAAGCATGGTCCTATTGATCACAGCTGCCACCACTGGCCCTCCACTGAAGCAGCAACCAGCTCCTTTAATAAAAATGTAATCCTCCAGTAGAGAGGAACCCATCTGCCTTCCAATCCACTCCACATCACACTCTTCCGAGCGGTCTTAAGAGAGAAAGCAGACCAGTCTACCCCCCCGATACAAAACTATTATTATGCAGTTACACCACCGGGCTTGATTTAAGTACATCTGGCATTTTCAGGTGTAATGCCTGAAGCAATAACACTAAAAAAACAGAACAACACTAGTTATGCCTTCTGGGAGTTGCATGTGTGTGAACTAAGTAACTTATGGAGTTCCTATTTCCATAGTATCAAGCGCTTTACATTTTATAAGGTATTTATCCTCCTACCACTCAGGGGAAGGAGAGGTCAGTGCTGCTCCTCTCCTTTTCCCAGTGCTTCCTCAGATCTTTTCCTATTTCATGGAATTCAGAGACCTGAATCCTGGCGTGGGCTTCTGGCCAAGGGGCTTGGTCGGGGTCCTGCAGGAGGCTGTTGGGGTGGCTGAGAGCTGGCTGCCACCCCAGTCATGGGGCAGACCCTGGGCTCTGCTGGAAGCCATCTGGTCGAATGGAGCAAGATGATGACAGCACTTGTCCCTGAGGATGTGGGGACTTCTGCATCCATTTCTACTGCTACAAAATATATCCAGCTCTCCACAGATGCTGTTTGCATTTACCCTTACAACCACCTCATTGCCATGTCACTGTGCACTTTTAGGATGAACATTAGGAAAAGGGGGCCCAGAAGCCCCTGGCCTCATTCTCAGTTCCATAAGAAGTCTCTCATCCTCTCATTGCCCTTGCCTTCAAGGATTTTGGCTGACACATTGGAGGCTCAGACTACAAGATGTTCCTGGGGACGATCCTTAGTGATTCCTTCCCATTCTCCATCCTCCTCACACTCTCTTTAGCCCTACCTTAATACTCCCAGAGCCCATTTCAGAACAATGACTAAGGCAGTATGCACAGGTATAGACTCAAGCTTGCTTTTTGGGTCAGAACCAAGCCGCTTGGATTCAGTGAGCAGAAGCGGTTCAGGAGACAATGGGGGGGGAGGGGAGGGGGCAGTATGGAGAGGAAGGGACAGATTCTGACCTTCTGACCTCACCTAGAGCAAACAGGCAGGGAGACATATCAGCTGGTGGAAGCACACAGGATATGCAATTGTGCAAGGGGACTTGTGGAGCAGGGGAGTCACCTGCCCTGCAGTGGTAACTCAAAAACAAGCCCAGTTCCCTTCCCATATAATCCTGCAGGAACAATTCCAGACAAGTGAGCAGAGCCACAGCTCCACCCTAAAAGGGCTGAGGGGATGGAGCAGGAGCCATCGAGCAGGATTCGATCCCCTCCAGGCACAGCCCACACCCTCAGGCAACAAAGGCCACGTAGCCCCTGAGTGGCCGCACTATTCTGGGGGACTACGGGGCCTCTGCTCAGTAAGCCGAGGAGTTAATAGAAGCAAAACAAATCCCCTTTATTTGCCTTGGGGTCAGGGGTCAGTGTAAGTAAATCATTAATTAACACGTTGGCACCTCAGTACTATTGACAGGGTTTTGTGTACACAGTGGGACTGTGGCACCCCCTGCAATTAAGCAGGCGGTGAACTTTCCTCCTCCTGCTGTCTCCTGCTCAGCTCCAGCAGGCTCACTTATTCCCCTTATCCAGGGCTTCTCTCTGCCTTCCCTACCAGCCATCCCCATGTTCATGCTTCTTTCCCTCTCAGCAGAGCTACCTGCAGAAACCAAGCCTCACCATTTTGTTGCTTTTCAACTTCACAAAGCACCTTTAAAACACCTGACTGGCTATGAATTCATCAACATTTATATATATATTTCACCTCCAAACTCAGGTAAAGCTGCCCCTACAGCCTCTGAAGAGCTCACAGGTGCCTGGTCATAACTCAAACACTACAGTGTCTCAAAGGGAAAAAAAATTTATTCCTCTCACAGCCCCTAGACTTTAAAAAAAAAAGTCTGGGATCCCAACATACTACCAGTGGCACCTGGATTTTATTATTATTATTATTTTTTTCTAATGAAAGCAGGTCTGTTGACAGCCTTATTTCCATACCAGCTAGGAAATTGCCATATAAGAAGCAGTCATATCTGACTCTGCAGTCACAGGGCCTCTTAACAACCAGACCTAGCGTCCTTGGAGATGCTGGAAAATGTGTCTTACACTTCTTTGCAGAAGGGTCTGCTTGTGTTTGGTTGCTTTGGGGTCCCTTTTTGGAAAGGTCTTGGCCTGCTGTCTGGAGGTCCCGTAACACAGACTGACTGCCTCACAGCTACATTATGGTGAGATCAAGGCTGGCTACAATACCAAACTTTGAACTGGAAACTCATCTGGAAGCCCAAGACTGGGGTTCACCATTCCCAAACGCAGAACTTAACATTCATTCGTCTTACACATGACAGTCCAAACTATAAGTGAGACAACCCTGGCCAAATCCTAATGTATGTTAGTGCAGCTCCTAATCAAAAATAAATAAATAAATAAATTCAGAAGCTCTGATCCACTTAAACATATTTGAAGCAAAAGCACCTGGACAGCTACCTTCCTTTGCTCCTGAAGCATTATTAGTCCAGTGTCACCTTAGTTTTTGACATGCCTTTCACATAAGGTAGGAATGACAATGATAAGCATGTCCTTAGCACAGCAGGCCTTCTGACAACTTACCTTCCCACATCCCCTTCAAAGGGCTATCATGTTAACTTGATTCCCAGCACTGCCACGCACACGCTTCAGAACAGGAAGGGGATTAACTTGGCTGAGCATCTCCAGGAGCTGTGCAAGGGCTAAGGGCTTTGCTCAAACAAAAGCAGAGCACTTTGCAGCACCTTAGCTATTACTGCCTAGAGTGACCACGAGAATTCAGGTAACTCATAAATCTGCTTAGTTGCAAAGATTATATGCCAAAATGTCAGTAAATTTAAAGCCACCTCCAATGCACTAGAGACAACTGAAAGCTCAAGTTCTTTCAGTATAATGATGGAAATGCCCTGTCCCAATCCACACCTGTCCCTCTCCCTTTACACCCAGTTATTCCCATTTTGTCCTTGCATGCTACCACATATAAAACAGCTGTAACCTCCCCGTGTACACATCTACATGCTAACAAAATTTCCCTATGCAGCACACTTGTGGATCAGGCATCCTGAAATTTCTGGTCTTCAGGACAAAGATTGAAGGAATCAACACTTCCCTCCTCTTTCAGAGCATCCCACAGGTATTTGCTGTCTTTGTCTTCCAGCATCCAGTTCACAGCCCTTGCGCTAGTTACATTAAAATACCACCCTGTACAGTTCCTGAATCCAATGGATGTTAAAAGCAGAAAGCTGCTAGCGGCCAAATTAACAGCACATAATTAGTCTCATGCATAAACCTCTTAAAAAAGTACAGGGCACTTGGTGTCAAGATTAGACAATTAACTTTGTCAGAGCACAGGAGAACGCGTTCAAATGCTTACATTTGCAACGTAGTATTAAGTCTGCAATTCTCACCGGGCCTCCTGTGAGTAAATACTCTAGGTCAAAGCCTTGACAGCCTTATTTAGATTTTGCTCACTTAGTGCAGGCTCTGCTCAAGTAAAGACCACATATAATCCAGGGAAAGACTTCAGAGTTTGGCTCTATGTTTTGACAGCCTATAAAAGAGCAGCTGAAGTGTAAGCAGGATCAGCAAAAGTAAGCCCTTCCACAGACACCACCGTCTGAAAACAGTGCTGTTTTACACACTCGTCAGAATATGCCTATTCATTGCACCATATCCTGCAGAGCCCCAGTCAGCCAACCTTTAAAAACATCCCAAACTGGGAAAGGGGTTCTGCCAGTTCCCTTTATTGCTGCCAAATCTCAACACAGTGATCCATCAAAAATTCATGTCGACAATCAAATGGACTTTTCCCTGGGGAGTGGCAGACCCAGGGAGATTAGCACCTGTCTCTCTTCTGTTTATCACTGGCAGGTGCTTAAGTGAAGCAAGATATAAGCTTTGCTAAAGTGAACAAAGCTACCGAAAGATAAGATGAATGTGCTGGACTATGGAGCTAACACTCGTTCAGGAAAGAGCAAATGATTCTCCATCTGTTTAGCAAAGGTGGCTTTGTGAGCTAACAGGAGGAACAATGTTTCATTAACATGGTGAGCGGTAAGAGCCAATGCACATTTACTAGGAGAAAGCCTTCTGCAGCACAAAGGAAATTTACTGGCCCTACAAAACCTGTGCACCTTGGTGACTCCAGGCTGGCAGGCGCAGGCGAGTGCAAGCTAGCTGCATTCCAGCTAATCCCAGAGCTGGAAGATCAAGAGTACCTGGAACAGAGGTGTGGACGTGAGCCAGCTCTGACTGGGAGGCAGCCTGGCCACGTTCATGCAGCACCTGAGCTAACAAGCCCCTCTTCTCCCCAGACAGCACTCCATGCAGCTTAACATCAGCAGCTAGAGAGCTGGATCTCTGTATCATGTTCTGCTTTGCAACCACCTGGTGTAAACACCAGATACTGAAACAGCTTTTCAAAGTAGCAGATCTAGGTGTAACTGTTAGAGGCGCCTGCTCAGCTTTGAAGAACTCAGGTGTACAGAAAGCAAGAAAAAAAGGCGAGAATTTAACCACTAGCTTTCCCATTGGACTGTGTAAAAGTTAGAAGATATTGCCTTCACTATATCAGTAAGGAAAGGAGAAGACTGTCCCATTCCCATTTCTTAAATTTTATCTAGGCATTTCTAGAACATTCTTTTTCTTCATATAACCATGCACACAGCGCATAAAAGCACAAAGGTTGCACTCCTTTACCCAGAGGCTGACGTTTAGCACTGTGGTGCTGCTTCTTGCATCGCTCAAGTCCTCAAGTATTTAGATTAGACTTTGCAAAAATATTAACTGAGAAACACTAAGTAACTAGTCTGACACCAAAAAGGAAACATGTCAAAAGCTTTGAACCAATATGCTGGTGCCCAGTGTCTTTGCAGAATATGGATAATCCTTTGACATCGTAAAAGCAGATGGTATTTGCCCCTTTCTAGTTTAAGGGAGAAAATAGTTCCTCGTGAATTTGTTTAATGTAAATAAACCCTCTATTTATTTTTGTCTTTAATAAATTCATACATTATTAGAAAATCCTTTATACAAGAAGACCCACTGAGCTATATCATCTCATTTTAAGAGATTTCCTGTTGGTGGAATACAAAGCAGCCACCTGCAATCGCCTAGTGCTCAAAAGGATTTAAATAAACACACACAGATAATTAGATCAGTTAACCTTGCAAATTAAAACAAGCACATTGCATTATCTCCAGTTTATCCTAAAAGAAAATATGAAGTTCCCCCAGATAAATAGTTTAATAAAGACAGTGAAGAGCTTATACAAGCGGCATAACACTAAGTCTTCAAGGCATGCGGACTAACAGGATGAAAACCCACTTTCTGACTCATTCCATCTTGGAGGACTGGATCCTGGTTTGCAGAGGAGTGAGGGTTCAATCTAATTCACAATTTAATCCATGTTGTCAGAGCTGTTTCCCCTGACATCACTCAGGTAGCCTAAGCTATCAGTCCTGGGTCATGCCCTATGTAGTGGAAAAGGCTAGGTGGGATGCCTGGCCACGGCTCTCCAACAGGCGCAGGAGACAGACCCATAACCTTCAGAAGGCTGAAGTTAGGGCAGATGCATTGTCACCATGGCCATGATCCCAATTTGTGACTCAGGCATCCACATTTGTTCTGTAAGGTAATGACTGCAGCTGGGGTGAACTTCCTCACACAACCAGAAAGCTAGGCACAGCTCACCATGTATTATGCAGTGTTTAGAAGCAATTTTATAAGGGAGCTTTCTACCAGCTTCAGAGCAGGTTTGCTTATTGGTTTTTAATCCCAGATCTCATCAAAACAGGATAAGCAGAACATCTTGGTCAAAATGCTGTCCTGCATCTGAGGCACCACCACAATAAGAAATACGCTGAAAGCAATAACCTTTCAGAAAACATTTCAGCACTTTCCAGGTAAAGAAAGTTTTGTTGCTTGCTTACTTCTCCATCATTTCTACTCATAAGATTTGGCAGCACTTTATGCTTTAAGCGGTAAAGGAGATGGTCACAATTTCAGCAGCGAGCTAGACCTGAACTACAGACCTCGCACAAAGGAAGCTCCTACAATGGCAGGGCACAAGCCGCGTGCTGCTCCCTGTGCTCATGCTGTAGATGTTGGTCCTGGAGCCAGCAGCTGCTACTCCTGGAGCTTTCATTGCTGCTGATAGCAGCTGTTCTCGGGACCAGATCTACCAAAAAAATAGTTTGTGAAACCCTGCTCTAAATGACAAATGTAAGGCTCTCCTGTTTAAATACAATATTCATACACACACACATCCTCGTACAGTGAATGTCACTTAAGCACAAAGAAAAACACAGAACTCTTGGCTACAATGCTGGCAACTTATTTTTTGCCCCTAAAATTTACCCCCAAACTGCATTTGTGGAAGAATCTGAAACAAGATGATCCTACTCTGAGGGCTGGTTAAAAGATTTATAGAGAAAAGAAATGCCCCAAATTAAACAGTTTAGAGTGAGGACTTGCTGCTCTCTCACCTAGTGTCAGGTGCATCACTTGGGCCACTAAGTTTTGTAAAGATACTAACTTAAGATTTATTGAAGAAATTGGTGCTTGTATATGTAGACTCCACAGAAGTAGACTGAAACCTGAATGGACCACAAGAACTGAACTAATTTTTATCTTCAGGATGCATTTAGGTTGCACACCAAGCACATGTCAGAATCTGTGATCCTCAGGCTGGTTTCTGTACAGATAATGAAATTCCTAAGTCAAGGCTTGATTACCCACTGCCCTTGGTTACCAAATTGTTCTGGTTAGCCTAGCAAACAAGCTCACATTTGCTTCTGCTCCTCTGCAGATAAATCCCCTGGGCTGGCACAGGAGAAGGTCATGGCATTGGGAGTGCATCCCTTAATGCCATGAGCTGTACTGTGCAGCCCTGTAAATAAACATAGAGGCTTAGTTACCAAGGCTATCCCTTCTG
Source organism: Nettapus auritus (assembly GCA_011076525.1). Lineage (NCBI taxonomy): Eukaryota > Metazoa > Chordata > Aves > Anseriformes > Anatidae > Nettapus > Nettapus auritus. The sequence continues at coordinate 7,446,164 of CM021797.1, read as the reverse complement.
TACCTCTTACTGGATCCTGAACGTTAGGAGAGGAAAATAAAAAATCTGAAAAACAACAAACACACACACACAAAAAAAGCCAGAAGATAAACTCGTTGCTACAATGCTAAGAAACAGATCCTCCCTCATCTATTTTACACCCCCCACACATTCTGCTGCAGATCCAACACAGTCCTCGAGTTTCATTTCAGAAAGTAAAGCTGCTAAGCAGCTACCAAGTGACCTTTGCCTCTCAGATGAGTATTTATGGCAGGCAACACATACATCAACAACAACAAAAAGTTTCCCCAGTAACAAAAATGTTTCTGCCAGCAATGTATCTTTTACAAGCTTGCAAGATGTACCGAGAGCTTAATAATCAGATTAAAATCACATCAAACTATGTCGGGAAGTCAAGGTGAAGGCCTTTGGATTGTTCTCATGAATAGCCCTACCCAGACCTACCAGGTGATGATAAATTCAACTTTTTGCTTGGTTGCTGTTTCTGAAATTTATTTTAAAGGCTTACACTTTTTAAAAGCCAAGAGGTGGGAAAACCGTGCTTTAGCAATTCTTACCAGCATCTGACAATCATGAAATGGTTAAGGAAAAAAACATGATTTCTCCTGGGCAGTGGGCTTGGTAGTAAGTACCTGGTCTTCCTTTTGCAAGTAGAAGCTCACACCTTGGAGAGGCAAAGTGATCATTCACATTTGTAATAGCTAACCTAGGAAAAAATACAAAACCTCAAGTCCCAGGACAGGATCATATGCCTCTTAGGATCAATTGGAACCAAATTAGATAGATTTTAGATAGATTTACTGTAGAACAGGAATGGTCAGAGTTTTAAGCTATGAAACAAGGAGAGATGCTGAAGTCCTCGTGCTTTGTTTCCATCTCTCATGCAGGGCTTGCGTGAAGTCTGGCTGGAATCTGTCATTTCCAGATAGCATAGCACAGGCTGAGGATAGGTGCCTGATATGGATAACGCAACCTTGTTTCCCCTCCCTGCAGAAAGCCACCTGGGAAATATAGGCATACATTGACAAAAGAAACACTGTCATATGTCAGAGTGGATTATTAGGTGTGAGAACAGTAGTTCAAAGTGTTAACACCTGCTTTGCAGACATAATGAACAGTGAAAGCCTACCCAGATGTTTGCCTCCACAAAAAAGGTACTAAGGGTGAGCAGCATCCAGCCAGCCCAAATACAACATCTAGACTACAAAGCCCTACCCAGCTTGCAGCTGCAATGTTACGGTCACCTGTGCATCTCTCCACAGTACAGGGAAGCAGTTTTCTTGCTTTCAGGCTCAGATCCATCAGTTTTGTTCAGATCAGCAGTTCAGTCAATTTGAACCACCCAGCTGACTGTGCACAAAGCCACTTTGGGAACACTCAGGTGAGACACTCTCTCCATGAACCTATAGGGCAGATGGGCAATAATCCCATTTACCCTATTTGCTCAAGGCCAACAGAGAACAACTACCTGCCCATGGCCTGGAGGATCACGCATCAGGGCTCTCTACATTATTATGGAGTCAGTGAACCATGGGGAATAGCCAATCCTATGGTACAGCCAGGGAACAACCTTAAGACAGCCTCGGGAGCCTGTCAGGACCACAGAAGTTTCCTTTTCACTCTTCAGCCTTTGGCAGCCACAACAGCAAGCCCAGAGTTAACACAGGAAGGCCCAATAAGGGGCAGAGCAATATCCAGACAGAGAAGGCAGGAGCAGTGGGCTCACACAAGCACTGCAAGGGCAGAACATCGCACCTGTCTGAGCTTAATCTAAAAGTCAAATCACTTGACTGCATATTCCAGTTAAACTAGCATGTCTACCACCACTGAGCCTATCTGAGAAATGTATTCACCTACCCACTGCACGACTCCCACCCCCACCTCAATCACCAGCATCTCAATAAAAAAAAAAAAAAAAGGTAGTTTCCTAGTTTCCTTGGAAATAAGAGTGTGCTCTCATTTGCAAACTTGCAAAAAACCTGCTAAGCCTTGTCTCTCATTTCCTCCAACTTGTAGTGGGGATGGACACTACAGATAGCCCACACAGAGGACATGATTGCACCATTCTTCTCATCCACTTCCAAGGAATCCCAATGCAGTTCTTCCTCTGACTCCAATGGGAGCAGAACAAAACAGATGCTGAATGCATATTTAAGAAAGATCTACCCACAAGCTTTGTATAAAAGCATCACTGCATTTCTACACCCTGCCAGAAAACCCGATCTACTTCTTCCATCTCCCCAGCAGAGCACTCTGCACAAAAATGAGTCACTTTTATTGACTAACCCACAAATATCAAAAAGAGCAACAAAGTCTGAAGAGCCTTTTCATTGTCTTCGCCTCCACCAGGAGACTAAAACTCTGTTGTAATGCTGATTTCAGAAAGCCCCTAGTTATTTTTTGTGATGTATGGTTGGTTTGTTGAGATTTTATTATTATTTTTAAATACAACTGCTTTTTCCCACAGACTACCAAGATGACATCAGCCAGCCATGGGACTTGGCCACGCAGAGGGATGACCTCTCCTGCACAGATGAGCAGTAGTTGTGGAGGGACCAGTGAGTCAGCAGCAAGCAGATACGCTACATGTAAACACAGCCCATATGCTACTGGATGCAATATCATGCTGTAGTAGATCTTAGGCTCCAACATGCTTGTGGAGCTCCCTGCCCACCCCAAGAGAGAAGTGGTCCCTTCACACCACTGCAGCCGTACCCCAAACTGGTTCACTAACAGACCAGCCTCAGCCCTAAATATCCTGGAGCCTGCACCAAAATCCCAGGGACCGGTGCCAAGCATTATGAAACAGCACACCCAGCCTTGATCCTGAGCTTCAGCAGCTTGAGAGAAGGATTCCTCAGCAACCTCAGCTGAACAAAATAGTTTTAGGTCTGCCTGGTGCAAAGATCTGCCTGTAGTGATGAATAAGAGCACAGTAGAAAGTCATCAGGGCTTCTCATGGCAGCCCTTTGAGGACTCTGATGCCTAAGGCATAATCTGAAGAGTTCCACGTAACAGAATTCACCAATCACTTCCTGACAGGGTCCTCCTTTTTCCCCAGGGAAAGGGAGGTTTAGTCTTTTTTTTGTGTGTGTGTGTTTTCCAGTTCTGTGATGGTCTTTTTTTACATCACTTATTAATCTTTGTGTATTTTTCATAAACTTAAATCTTCATCAGAATTGCAAGCAGCATTTTCATTTAAATAAAGCTTTATTACATAATTCTTTCAGCATACAGTTGAACAAGGTTTCTACAAAAACTCATTTTCTTAGAGATTCTGCTAACCTTTGAATGCACCCTTTTCTAAAAATGTCAGGTTTTAACTATTTAACAATATCAGCTTTCATATTTCCCATAAAATTGCATTCCTAGATTTTCTGTTGACTATTTCTTTAATAATAGGCAAGGTGATTGTGACTGAGAAGTTGACCGAGAGGTGAACAGTTATCCATGGAATGGATCTTAAATTTGTTAAAATTAAGCTAAACTTACCATAGCTCCCATCTAATTCCTCCGTGCCTCCCAAGTACTACACATCTCCTCATAAAATTTTCATTAAGTACAAGCTACTATTTGTTTCATGTAACCATTTCATGTAACCATTTTATTACAGAAGCTTGACCTTTCAGTCAAGAAAATGGACTCACAATTATTTAGTTAGACACCAGGGTGGTTTAGTTTGCAAGGCACCAGATGAAAGAATTAAGAAACTAACAGTAAGAGAGAAAGGCATGCTCTCATGTATGTGCTGATTGAGAACTTTGTCTCCTGAACACCTCATCCAAACTAAGAGAACTCTACAAGGGAGGACTAGTACCTCCTTACTTCAGACAAGACAAAGTACACTTCATGCAGAAGGGAAATTGAGTTATTTACTGTGCATGCACTCCTCAAGACAGGCCGTTGAGGCAAGCCAAAATTTGTATGATCCCCTCAGAAATAAGCACAGATTGAAATGGATTTGTGTCTCCTTTTTCCTGACAAGCAGTGCTTTAGAGTACATCATCCACATTTTTACCATGTTCTGGAGGACCCATGTGCCAACTACTTGTACCCTAAGAAGCGTGGATGCTCAAATTTGGAGAAGAAAAACCATCTAGGAATGAAACAGACTCTTCTGGCAAATAAACAGACCCTGATGAAGTGGGCATCAAGGGAGGATTTCTAATTTTCTTCTTGAAAGCAATGTTTCATCTGCATGCCACTTATCAGTGAGTTTTTCAGTATTTCTTTCCATTACCATGTATCAGAGTGAACCAGAACACTACCAAACCCAGAAACACCCTGAGTAAAGAGTTACAGACCTACACTTAAAGAGCTTTATACTGACAGACGTTTAGTAATTGGATGTGAATTATGGGGTACTAGGATAATTTGTTCAGAAATATTATCAATTATTTGCTCCAGCAAAAAGTATTAATTTCCCTGAATTAGCATGGCATCCCGGCATTAGTGTGGCACGGAAATGAGTATTGCTTACTTATACTCCCTACTTTTGTATTTTCCTGATAGAGTAAGAAGTGGCAAAGAAGATGATTTTTTTCCCCAAAGTCTAAACAGAATTGTCTTTTGAAAATAAGAAAGGATTATAACATTCTTGAAAAAACAAAACCCCAAACTGTTTGGCAAAGAAAGTGTTTTCATAGTGCTGAAAGCTAAATAGGAACCTCTGCTAATGGATTTGAAAAATTATTATTTGCATTCAGTTTTCCATGCCTATGTCACAGAAAGCTTTTCAGAAACCCCAAGAGGTATAATACAAAAGATCCAAGCTAGTCAGAAGACCGTTCATTAATACTTAACTTTCAATGAATCTCCTTCAAAGGCATGCTTGAAACTGTAGAAAGAAAAGACTCGCAAGAAATAGTTGCCCATAATAATTAGTATCTTTTATTAAAGGCCATTTATCCAACTTCCAGAATATATTGCAGACCCACCTAACTCTTCAAACACCAGAGGTTATATTGAACAGCAATTTAAAGAACAAGAATCTTACAGGGAAAAAACATACATACCGAAAAAATACCATAATAGTATAACACATGCAAGTTTTTGAAACCTGTCTTCCTTTTTGCATTAGACATATCTGTCCCCCACTAAAGTTCTCCATCTTCTACTTGACACAGCCTACTAAACCTCCAGCAGTTACATTAAATCTTTCTCCAAAATCTCAAGAAAACTCTTCCTCACTTGTTCACCCAGCCAAACTAAGCCTTTTTTTCCCCTCCTAATGAATTTGGAAGAAGGGCAGAGAAGAGTTTCCCTGTGAAATCAAAAGCTACTACTGAAACAAGGCTGATAGCCTGCTGAAAATGTACTGAAACGTGTTTGTCAGTGAAAGACCTTGTTTGCAACTGTAAGGATTGCACGAAGAAAGTTTTTTGATCCTGGGAGGACTTTGATCTACACTAACCCCTCAAATACAGCAAAGGATGTCAGTAGGCTGTGGAAAAAGAAGGGAAAAAAGTAAGTGCAGGTATGCAGTGCCAAATAGATGACAGTTCTTGATGTGTTTGTCAAGCACAACCAGGCTTTGGACAGAGGAGAACAGGCATCACACCCCTGGAGAAAACTAGATTTCACCATCTACACCAGAAAATGCCATTCAATAAAAGGAGAGATTCAGTGAAAGCATCTCAGGGCAGCTCTGGGCATGAAGTTTGAGGTAAATAAGCCCTTTACCAGCGTAGCCCAGCTGCAAGGAGTTTGACACAAATGAAATTCAGTGGTCCCCATTTTTTTCCAGTTCTCACCACAAGTGAATGAGGCTTGACTGAAGCTCAATGTTAAAAGCACTCTTGAGGACTCGAAACAGAGGTTGATATTCAAAAGAGGAGCCAGATCAGGACTCCTGGGCTGCCAATTAAGAATTGGCAGGGCAAAAAGTATGAGGCAGTCAAGGCCTAGAGTCTTCCCTAAACATGAACAAATCAAAGCTTGATGTTGATGTGATATCACATGAACTTTTCCAGTATGGGTGGGCAGTGTACAGCTACAGAAAGACATCAATCTTGGTGCTAAGATAACACAGAAAGACCTTTTCTGCACACAGGACTAATGGTTGCGCACTAGTGAGCAGTATGAGAGGCACTGGGCAGACTACACTGAAAGGGGGTTACCTAAGACCATCTCTTCCACATGCCACTATATCATTCCCTCACCTCTCCTCAGGACACCACCCTGTCACAAACATTCATTCTCCCCATGAAGTAATAGTAATAGCAAGAAAAAACAATCTCTCTTGACATCTCCCTCCCTCCAGAAGTTCTCACCTAGGCAGGGGTAGAGGACACCTGATCAAGCAAGACAGGGCAAAGGCTGCAACTTTTTCCCTGTGCTCAGAGGAGTTAGAATAACTTTGAGAAGCCTTGCTAATCAGCATCTTTTGTGCCCTTCAGTGAGATGTGGTAGAACATGATAGGCATCTTGTATTATGTCTTACAGAAAAGCAGAGAAGAGAGATTGAGGAATGCTTAATACAACACAGAGGTTCAGTGCAGTGACAGTGGTCTTTATTATTCTTGGCATGACCCTAATACAAGTGTGAGGCTGTTTGCAAGATGCCTCTTTTTATTGAAAAATGTATCTGACCCAAATTTTATTACAGATGTCAAATACAGAATGGACAAGTACAGCATGAGTATAAGAATTTAAGAATTTCTCCTTTCTTTACCCCCCCCCCCCCTTTTTTTTTTTAAAAAAAAAAAAAAAGTAATAGTAAGGATGCCACTCTTCCCTTATTTATTTTCAGGTCAATCACAAGAAAGAAGAAAGAGAAAACCCTTTTCTGAAAGGCAAGAGTCATCCCGAGCCATCACCTTATATTGGAGAAAAGCTTTTCACTCCCAACAGTTATCCTTTGTCAGCATCACAGGAATGCCTAGGACACTGTAGTCAAAAACAGGGGCTGTCAGTGCTAAGTACTGTAACTCAAACACAAATGCGTATGAAAGGAAAAATACTGTTCTGGAAAACTAAGTGTCTAGTAGTCAAAGAGATGACAGTGGGGAAAGCTTAATTAGCTCAATTTTATTAGATATCAAGGCAAAGGTGGGTTCATTGACCTATCTGTCACAAATTGAAACACTGTACCTAGGTTTGCCAAATCCTGGTTCTGTGCTTCAGCCTTCAAAACCACACCTGATCATAGGCACATATTCTCCCATTACACTTTTCTCTTGGCCCCAGTTGCCCACCCAAGGAAAACACAAGAAAATGGTTTTGAAGGAGATCTCATTGAAACTTCAGGTCAGCTAGAGTAAACTGTCTATATCCTAGTCCCTTCTTGTCACAGGGCATCAAAATCCTATATATAATCCTAACAATCAGCCAGGTCTGGCACTGTACCTTCAAAGGTCCATACAAAAATCTTCACCTCCTCAAAAAAAATCCTTAGTATTTCAGGTAAAAATAACTCAGTAATTTAACTAAAAATAGAGAAGAGAAAATAAAGGAAGTACATGGGCAAATATTCTCTTCAAATAGAGAACAATCTGGGGAGTTGGAAACTTAACTGGAGTGGACAGAGGAAAGCCAGCATTTATTCAGTTCTTATTTTGCATTAGGTAAGGCAGGGATTGGTACCTGGGAGGTTCCATACATCCAGTAAATATCATGTCTGCCTCTTGGGTTATTTGTTTTTCTGGACCTCTAATTTCAACAAGAATTCCCTAACATATGTCAAAGAAATCAGTTTCAAATACTTGATCCAAACTACCATGATTTCAGAGACTGAAGGGGCTTAAGTTATTTCTAGAGAAAATAATTCAATTTAAAAAGATAGAATACAAGGCACAAGACTAAGCAGGCCTTATCAAGAACATTATCAGGGATCAGTACAAAATAAAAAGGAGCCTGGTTGCCAGGTGACACAGACCAGTGTCACCTGGATTCCATGTCAAAACAGAAATGTTGATCTCCACTGGATATGAAGACTGAGTAGCTAAATACACCATTTGGGAAGCTTAAGCATCACATATTAATATCGTCATTGCAAGTGAGGGAAAAAGACACACCTGCCCTTAAGGTTTCTTCAGGAAAAGTCAAAGTTAAGAGTTTCCTTCAGTAAAAGAAACGGTATGAACTGTTCATTCTGGACACATGACTTTCCTCACACAGTGGAAAAGTAATTTTAGGATGGACAAACTGATGTTTGGTGACTCACACTCCAGGTTGGATGGAGAGAATCCAGGTTTTACCAAGTGGATAAACTGAGATAAGTTTGCATGATGGATACTATAGACTTACTGCTGTAGGATTTCTGTATCTCACTGACCTGGGTGTCTACTTCACAAGCTAAACCTTCTTAAAGAAAAGCTGTATTAAGTGCAACAAGAAGAAAACTGGAATGCAGCTTCTGTAAGGCTGACAGAAGACATAAAAGGAATGGGCACGCAAATAGTTATACCCTGATATGATATGACATTGGATGGTTGTCCAATCATTACGCTCAAGTTATTTTTTAATTGTTGCTTTAAACAATTGAACTGAATTAAATGTACCACAACTAAAAGTCTTTCTATGGAGAAAACTCCAACCACCTTCCATAAGCACCTGGCTTTTGGTGAAGACTATTTTGTAGCTGTCAGGAGAAGAGGGGGAGGAAAAAAAAAAAAAAAAAAAAAAAAAAAAGCTATTTCTAGGGAAAGAAAGTTGAACTAAGACAGTTCTCTGATGAAATAAATACATTAAAAAAAATCATAAACACTCAAGTCCACCTGGTACAAAACTGATTTTATTCTTGTTGATTTAAGTACTTTAAATCTTTAAATGAAGAAAGGGAAAAAGGGTCACTTGCTTTGATTAGAAGGGTGTTTAAGCTAGGTTTCAGAAACCTACAAGGTTGCTCATCCTCTTAGTCCAAATTCAAGGTTAGAGCTGGTATTAAAAGGCAAAGCAAGGGACATCAAGAGGGCTGCTGTTAAACTTGGCACTTGTAATAGTGTCGGCTTCTGTTCAGAACTCTCTTGGCCTCTGGACAAGATACTGCAATTCAATAACAGCTAGCAGAGACTTTCTAGGACTCTCAAGGATGTTTTCCGGCATCTAAATGGAGAGACCTCCAGTGGCTCTGTTCTGTATCACCAAGCCATCATGGACAGGTGTAAGACTTTGAGCAACATCTCAGGAGCATTCCTGGCTGACTGGATTGGCTGTGAATTATCATAACAGCAATAATAAAGAGCATTAGCACATCAGCACACACACATACACAAAAAAAAAAAAAAAAAAAGGAACAAAGAGTATAAATGTGACTCTTAATCTTCAGCTATCTGCATGGGAAAGTATGATTAATAACTACAGAGGCTTAACATACCCTCCTCAGATAGCGAGTGAGGTGGCCTTCTCCGAGCCCTGATTATCTTCTTCTAATGGGCTGCATTTATTGGGTAAACTAATAACCAAGGCCTAAGCACTGCACACTTCAGGGTCTGCAGGAAAAACACTGGGCCCAAATGTGATTAAGTTGGTGAAGATTGCCCAGCAACACAGCATGTTGGTTGGAGGGGCAGGAGCAGGGACTGGATGGACCAGGAGAAGGAAAAGAGAATCAACACATCCTGAAAATAAATGGAGCAGAAAGTAACAAGGATCTGCCTTTGAGTGGTATAAATACCCTGCCTTTCAACTGGGATTGCTAGGAGTTTTCAGCCAGAATTGGTGGAAAGCCAGAATACAGCCCAGCAGCGCTAATACCAAGAAAGCAAGGCATTGGTAATGAGATGTGATGGCAATGCCATCCAGAAAGTCAGCAGAAATGCCAGATCTGGAGAGTAACTTGAGCTGTCAGTCAGAGCAACTGTGCTAGAGCAAAAAAGTGCTCAAAGAAAGCTTGATTCCCCAAAGTAAAGGGGTTCAACAACATAGCCCTGGCCCAGGAAAGAAAAAAAATGACCTTCCAGCTCCCCTGGCTATATCCCTAAAATACAAGCACAGCTGAAGGCAGCCATTTTTACAGGACACCTAGAGAAAGAAGATCGGATCCTCATTTGAGCTGCACTGATGTAAAGTAGCTTAAATTCCACAAGGTTCCATGGAGCTACTCTGAATTTACACCCAGAAAGAGAGAGAACAGAATAGGAGCTCCCCTCACTGAGAAGCACATTTCTTAGCTGCACAATGAACATCACATTAGATTACCCAAACTGAAATAATTGTAAATACCCAATTTATCTGGACCCGTTTGTGCTGTCTTCTTAATTGTTGCACTTCACTCAACAGGGACAATGAAATTAGTTTGGACAGGCTCACTTTAGAGGCATTACCACTGTGCTATGGCATCTTGAGCTCAGAGTGCTGATGGAAAAGTTTAGATGCTTAATAGAATAAAAATAAAAGAGAAACCCAGTAATATAGATAAATATGGAACCTCCACTGGCACCTGAGACATTCCCTTTGAAGGGTGTCACTACTGTTTCACTCATTCACATTTGTACAGCCTGCAATACAGCTTCTAAAAACCATACTGAGCCCATAAACACATTTCCCCAGGCTTCCCTCAACAGCTGTCTGACTCCTGGATGCCAGTGATATGCTGTACCCAGCTTCTCCTGGAGCATCTTTGCTTCTCCCTTCCTACGTGAAAATACAGCAACATCAAGCAATGAAGATGCTGTTGCAGGTTGCTGCTACCAAAATAGATAGGAAGCAAAGCTTCCCCACCACCACCTCCCCTCCCCTGTACAGGATCAGGCACAGAAAAAGTTGATCCCCAGTTTTTCTAAGGAAGAACAGAAGCAAGCCATTTTCTGACTGCTTTTTGTTCTCTTGAGCAATGTGAGCCTACACTAACGAGAATATGTGTACTGAGCCTCTATTTCAAAAAGCATCACTTTTACAAGCCAGGTCTACACACATGCAGCATCACAAAATGAGAAAAGGATCAGTAGCTTAAGTGTCTCCACTTTTCAGGAAAAATTACAGGATCTCCCAGGCAAAAGTAGTCGGGAAGCAGCGTGTTCTGCCTTAGCAGGTCTAACCTCAACTCATTTTCACAAGGCAGGCACTATGCGAACACAGGGTGATGTTTCCAGCAAGTCTACAAAGGAGATAAGAGACAGCAAGGACAAACATGCAGAGCAAGATGGGATGTAGTAGAGAAGGAGACAATGCTGTTTGGCCAGATGTGAGGAACTAGCGTGACTTTATTGAGAAAGGACACTGCTAAGTAGCACAGAAGACATGCAACTTCTCATATGTTTATCAAGGAAGATATTGACAGCGGGGATGATTGTAAGCCAGCCATAAATAAAAAGGCCCAGAAAATCTAATTCCAATTTTGCTGCCCTGGATACAAAGTGCTATTCCATTGATCAAAGCTATAAACCAAATCAGAAGCTCATGCCAGAATGTCTTATAAATTACATATTTACCACATAAAGTCCCAAGTCCCTATAGTAGCAAAGAAATGACTGAGCTATTCACACAGCAGGAGAAAAACAAATTCACTCCATCTGTTTAAAGAAACAACCTGCAGATTATACCAAATCTGCAGACAGATAATTCTCCCATCCCCTGCACTGTCATTGTCTAGCTCACTCCCCCCAACCCCAATCCATGCTTTCCCCAACACCATGGGCTGTGTTTTTGATGCTGAATTTTATCATGGAGAGATCTCAGCACTCCCGGAGTGAATCAACTTTTACTTTCTTCTACTACCTCCTTCCCTCTCCCCCAAATTACTCTTCTTTGCCTAATTTGCTTTTTATGATGTTGGAAAAAAAAACACCACCATGGTTTCCCACTATGAAGGATTAGCACAGATTATGGTGAACAGTGTTAATTATAGGTGGGGAAAGAGAACTGTGCATCTCTCCAATCTGTTCTTGATTTCCCTTGTGCCTGTCTGGCTGGTAATAAGCCTCCTTTAATCTGGCAGTCCCCTTGGTGAAATCAGCACCACGGACAGCAATATTGATTGCTTCTGAGAAACCATCACAGCTGCTCAACCAAATTACCTTTGATATGTGACCTTTAATGTAATTACTGCAACATCAAAGCATTTCTATAAATTATGAAAGAACTAATATACTTCATCATCCAACTCCCCTATTATATGTAAAATAAACAATCACAAGTAAACATTTTAATTTGGATTGTCTGATGCTCTCAAAAGTGCTCTTTACACATACATACACATCCTCCTATGTTAACCTTCAATTATAGGCAAGAGTTTCAAACTATCCAAAAGAGACTAATTCATTTTGAGGAATAGGATTTGACTAATAATTTTATGCTTTACATTCCATTCTAGTTGCTTCAAAATATGAATTCATGATTCCTTGCCGCCCAAAAACAAAGTGCCATAAAGACTTTATTAATCAACACATACCTGCTTGGAAGTCTTGATTATTCCACAAGATGACTTTATGTCCCATATATTACATGGAAATATGTGAAACATATTTCTGTCATCTTGCAAAGCACATCCAGAAAGTAATTACTGTAAAATATGTGCATGTAGCCACTCCACTAAAAACAGTGATACATAGCTAAGAGGCAAGTCTGAATCTGGACACAAACTCCCGATGCCTCACTATTTCCATACATTAGCATTCATGTGCATAATATTAAAACAACGAATTCTGTTTCAGAACACAAGAACACAAACAGCAACGTTGGAACAGAAGACAAATACAGTTTACTGACGGAGGGGAAGGAAGCGTCTTAATTCAGTGGCTCACTGTAGTACTATTTTTCTTCCTATACCAGCCTCGTTAATTGTTTTTGATACTTTCTCAGTAGTGCGGTTTGTGTCACAGACACCAGAGGGTCAAGAGAAGGTGTTACATGTGTGTCATCCGTGAACTCGTGTGAATGAGGACTTAGACCCTTGACCTTACAAAGTGCTTTTTATTTTATGATGAACTATTCTTGATGTTGTTGGTGCATGTTATCAAGCACAGTCAGGTAAGTCATAAATAATTCTCTGCTACTCACACAGGAACCGTAAAACAGTATCCAGGCATAATAGTTTAATCAAGAGACAAGGTTAGTTTCCTTAAATAAACTACAGTGACATCATTCAGAAGATGAGTTCAGAAACTTGGCAGAAGACTGCATGCAGAGGGTTTGCTGGTGAAAAGTAAGATTTAATCCTGAGACAAGCAGAACTAGAAGTGAAAGGGGTGGGGGGAGTCAGTGCTCAGAACTCTCAAAAAAACAGTTTTCTGTTTTAGAGGATTCACTGTTCCCAATTTAATCATATGCAGATGCATAAAAACCTCAAAGGATAAAAACAAAAAACCTCCTGAAATCTGTGTGGCCAGTACAGGCTGTAAATGGTAGAAATGACCAAAAATGTTTCACCCATAGATTAGAATCAGACAATAACGTGGGAAGAAAGACTTGATCTCAATTCAAGTGGTTGAATTTTGCCACTGTCCAAACAGTTTAAGATTTTTTTGAATTAGAAACCCTAAAATGCAAGGCAGGATTCAGAAACGTAGACACTAAAGAAGTCTTCCTAAAAAGTCCTGAATGTATTTTTTTGATTAAACGTAAGGGCTCAGTCTCACTCTTTTCTTGGAGATATTTCCATCAACCTCAAGATGAAAGTAACCTAATAAAAAGATATAAATTCCATGGGCAAATGAGTGGTCTGGCTGCTAATGAGAGAAACAGTCTTGGTGAAGACAACTGGAGTACCACTCACCATCTTTTAAATACACAACACCCTATTCATCACAAAGATAACTGGTTTTGAGAACCACATTCTGACTTCAAGATCATTTCAGAAAAACTCAGGTAAAATACCTGGAACACCCCTGTTCAAGATACATATAGCTTTCTGCACAGCCAGATCTTAATTCTCTCTCCCCTGAAACATCACCTGTTAGAAACAAACAAAAACGAAAACAACAACAAAAAGGAAAACTAAACACCCCAAAGGATGCAAGTTACTTTCAATCTGTGGCTAAAGGGTTTCTGGAAAAAAATAACTCTGAGGAAGTTGTCAGCTGACAGAAATGTATTTTTAGGGAATGAAGTATGTATATATTTACATAAGGTATGGCCTTTAAAGCAAAGATAGATGTAGATGAGCAAGTGTGTGGGCATCTCTGTACTGGCAAGGTGGCAAAGAGATAGGTAAATAGACCCAGGATGATGGAAACAAGCAGAGCAGAATCAACACTTTCTTCAGAAACAGAGCAACTGGTGTATCTCAGGTTTTGAGGAAAGGTAGGTTATGGGTAAACAGGATTCAGTCATTCAACACCAAGTAAAGACAAGAGACTTTCAGATAAATTCCCTCTCAGTTTAGATGCAACCTGAGACCCTTAGGATCCCACTCTTAATTACTTGATCACTGATTTCAGTGTGATTTCACTGATTTCAGAAGACAGCCTTATTCTGGTTTGCAGAATGCAGGAGTGCATTACTCAGCTGTTTCTAATCCATGCACCCCAGCTGAATTTAAATAGTATCTCCCTCCCTCCTTTTGGTTACTGTTAAACTGGAAACCCATCCCAGCAGAGCAGGTCTTCCCCACATAACACTGATTCTATTTTTATCTCTCTTGTGTTGTCTGAACCTTAGATCTTGCTCATGTGAATAATTTTCCTCATTATCTTGTATTCGTCTCTTCTCCCTCTTTTCTCCTTGTCTCACCGCCTTTCCAATCTGCTACAGCTGCTTGAATACTAAAGTAACTGTGTCAAACCACTTTGTCATCAGGAATATGTTTTCATTCCATGATAACTCAATAATGTGATATTTCTTGATTTCTCAGTACCACACCTTGCTTCATAGAAGAAAAATAGTAAGACATAGAACCCAGTGAGCACTTCACGGTAGCAGTCATAAGCATAAAACCTTTCCTCACCTAGTAAAGCTGGTAGAATTCAGCCTATAACCAGTTAATTACACTTTTCCTAGCTCCTAATAGGAGCGAAAGGCTTTTCTTTTTTTCTGTGTGGAAGTCTTTTGGGTGGGTTTGTGGTATTCTGATTTTATTAGTACAACACAGTGAATCATTCAAGCAACTGGAGCCATTATGCTTCCAAACCCAAGACGGAAACTCCATATATGATCCATTTTAGATTTTTAGAAAAGAAATCAAGCTGGACTCACCCCCGGCAGTGTCTTTTGTTCATGCAGTGCACTCTGGGCCTTTAGAGCAGACTCCCTTTCGCAGTATGTTAGGAAGGCACAGCCTGTAAATAAAAGAAAAATGCTTGGTAAGAGCAGTACTTCAGAGAGGATCTTTTTAAAAGTGGGAACAAACCACTTTCCCATCATTCCATTCCCAGTAAGTCAGCCATAAGACCTCTTTACCAGACTTTACTGCTGACCTACTAACGACGAACTTCCTTTTAGCCTCTGTAAGAACCAGGCAACAGCATAGATATGAGTGTTCTTTTCTGTCTGAAAACACACTTAAGTATCAAATATGGAGGACTTCACAAGACTGGGGAACTCAAGAGAACTCATGCATCATGTCAAGGTAGGACATGAGATTCTACTCTAGCAACAGCACTGGGAACAAGACCCTTACTCTCATACCACGCTGAAAGGTCTCATGCCCTTCTTTTGTACCAAGCACTCTTCTGTGTCAAGCACTCTGAGTAAAGGGCATAAAAGGATTTGGGACTTTCTGATGCAGAGGACTATGCCTATTGCTCAGTCTGACTCGCATCCACAAGTATTCTCCCTGTTTGGACTCATGCAAGTCACCACCCTGCACATACTTCTGCAAGGGCTCACTGCCTTTGTGTTAATGGCTGGAAGCCATTCCCAGATAAGCCTAAAACCAGAACACCCATGGTGCTTTACAGACCAGCAGAACTTCAGAGGTACCCCAATGGATCCTATATCCATTTCTTCCAGAACGCTGTTTTATCAACTACAAGGGCTAAAGCCCTGTCATAGGAGGGCAGAGCAATAAAAATTACCTAGCTTTCTCTCCCTACATCTATTCACCTCTTCTTGTATAACTGGTCAACATTGCAATCTTATATCAGTTACACATCTCACATGATCAGATCATTCATTTCTACTGCAGTATACTGAAAACCTGCCAGTTCCTGCAGCAAATAAATTCTTGTTATGCAGAGGACATTTTCTCTGAAGGTACTACAGAGTGCCTGCAACCTCGCCAGCTCCTTAAGAGGAAGTATTGTATCTCTCAAAGTTCAGATTTATCAAACCGTGAGCATCTTCAAAGAGGAAAACAAGAACAGCTAGACTGCTAAGGAAACAAACATCTCCCATAGTCTCATCTTGACCCACTCACCTTCTCCACACACATGAAAACCATGTGACAGGTCAGCAGATTCAACTCTTTCCAGCTTTGATCACCACTGAGACTTTTGTCCATGCAACAGACACCATATTATTCAGGTTGGTTCCTTAAACCAACTTAAACCAAGTGTATTTTCTTCAGTAATAGTTTGTTTTACATTGTTTTTAACAGATTAGTACACACACGAGAGTAAGGAGTAGGTATAATTTCCTTGATGGTCATCTTGGGACAGTCACCACACTCCCTCAAAATGAAGCAACAAACCAGTCACTTGTTCTGCTTTGGCACAGAAGAAAAAGATAATTTTTGCCCTACTTTATTTTCTAAATGTCTTGTTCTTCTCAGTGTATTCAAGACAATCACATTTGTTGTGTCTCAGCTGAGACTCCCAGAAGCAGAAACTGACAGTCAAGGAAGGAGACTGAATGACATCAAGTTTGCATCCTCTAATTTGAATTATTTGGGTTCATTCCCCTCCAACTTAAAACAGATGAGCTTTCAGTCTACATCTGCTACAGAAAGGGAAGAAACTGTGGTAGAGAAAGTTTACAGCTAGTGGAGGTAATGGATTGAAAAGGATTCTTAAGTCACCCATAGCTGGATAATCAAATGGGAAACTATGCTTAAATTTAATTTCTGTGCTAAATCACAGGCTGAGAGCTCTCTGTTGACTAGACACAATAAGAAAGTCTCCCTTTAGTAGCAGACGTGGAGCAGCTGATACCGTCTAATTAGGCACATCATAGTGCACTGTTATAGAGATAAACTATGCAGTGTAAAGCTCCCATAATGATAGCTATATTTTTCTCCTTATTGTGATGGCTGTGACAACAGTTGAGGGTAACAATGTCCTGCAACTCCTACCACCTCGTGACTGCAATTCAGATCAAATAGACATAAGGCTGCTTCACTCTGAAGGGGCAAGTTTTCCTTCCAAGTTTCCCAGGAGGTATGAATGGGGCCAAGTTCTCATCAGGAAGCAATCTCCATCAAGTCCTCTCCACTGATGTTTGTGCAAGCAGCAGAAGCACTGAACTTCCAGACATAACTGATTTCCTGAACCATGTGCTTGGGACAGAAGGATTTTGAAACTGAAAAGAAATTCACTAAGGCTTTGGTAGGGTCAGACAAAACCCTTCTGAAGGAAAACTGTTTTGTAAAGTTATTTTTTTAACCTCATTCCTTAAATATATTATGCGCATAATTACACTATCCCAATCTTATTACGCAAAGTCATTTATTTAGGAAAAAACTATGGTTTCAAGTTTTGATTCCTTAGAGACAGTGAGAAATCTTATCCCAGCACTGACCAGCTGAAGGGAAGTACAGCTTAATCTATGATAGGCCTCAAATCTGAACCCGGGAAGGCCAGTTCGTGCTTTCTGTATTGCCTTAACATACAGGATTTCTCTATATGGACAGAACAGTCAGTAGTATTTTTCAAAATCATTAACACCTGGCTTGCAATATATAACTCTTGCAGGAAGAAATAACAGATTTTATGTATCAGTTCCTTATGTATTTTGACAATGATCTCTTGCATCTCCCTCCCGACCAAACATCCAAATACTTGATCTGTCCTTGGTATGTGATGTATAATACAGTTACACTTTCAGCACCTCCTTCGCATGTTATTTTTCCTAGGATGTCCCTTTCACTGCACATCCATGAAACTCCTCCAAAGGAGTCCTCCTTCCTGGAGGACATTGGTTAAAGAACATTGGTTAAAGAACAGAGCACTAAGTGCCCAGGTTAACACTAAAGAATACAACCTCGTAAACAGCTGAGTCTTGAAATAATATCATATGGAGCAACTTTATTGGGTTTCATAAAGAGAAGTCAAACTGTTGAAAGTTTGATTTTTTTTTTCCCCCAGATAGGAAAATAATTTCAGAGCAATCAATTTTCCCCAGAGAGTTCTGATTGTGCAGAGAACCACTTATTTCACACATACTGTACTGGGTCTGGCTGGGATGTTAACTTTCCCTGCAGCAGCCCATACAGTGCCACGCTCTGCACTTGGAGCTAGAACAGCAGCGTTATCACACCAGTGTTGTGTCTGCTGCTGAGAAGTGCTGGCACAGCATCAGGACTTTCTCTAACCCTCCTGGGGGGTGGGCGAAAAAGTGAGAAAGAAACATCACCAGGGCAGCTGACCTAAACTAACCAAAGAGATATTCCATAACATATGATGTCACACTCAGCAATGAAAGGTGGAAGAAGGAGGAAGAGGGGAGGGGTGGGCTTTCGTTGCGAAAACGTCTGTCCTCCTCGCGAACACCGGCTACGTGCACTGAGGCCCTGCTTCAAGGACGTGGTCAGGCATCGCTCATTTGTGGGAAGTAGAGAATCATTTATTTCCTCTGCACTTCCATATAGCCTTTACTTGTTTTGTTTTTTTTTGCTGTTCCCTTTCCCCCTCCCTTTCCCCTTTCCCTTTTTCCATTTAGTTGAATTGTTAATTAATAATATTTCCTTAATATATATATATATTTTTCTCTTTAATTAAATTATCCTTATCTCAACCCGTGAGTTGTTCTTTCCTTTACTTCTTCCCCTCCTCCTCTGAGGAGGGGGAGTGAGAGAGCAGTTGTGGTGTTCAGCTGCCTAGCACGGTAAAACCACCACACATACATAAAAAGAATGGAAAATTCTTTAACTGTACTTAGCAGCTCACTTGCCATCAGCTGTTTGGGCTGGATGTGAATCTGGCTTCAGAGTGAAGGGTTTCATATTCTGTAACAAATCCTTTGCACGAGCCAGCCCTGTGGAACAGCCCAGTGTAATCATTATTCCTGAACACATCTTTTAAGGAAAGATAGGGTGAAAGCAGTGCATTATGTCCATCATCTGCTTGTATGGGTGATAATGACTGAGTTAAGTGCAGTGCTTTAGAATTATATCTGAATCTGAACAAAAAGTCTAATTGACTAATTATTGATAATGAAGGACTTGCTCCTAGCTGTTCCTAATTTCAATTCCATTTCTCTCAAACATGCCAAGTTTTCCAGACATATGTCAATCAGCTGAAAGATGCTTTGTTTGGATGTCTTTCCAGCTGTTCATTTGCTACTAGTGGACAGCTCTTTGGGCTAATGTACAAACATCTGGAAACTACTCCCAGCTGGCAATTAACTCCCAACCTACTGAACTGCAATCTCTTGGAAACATGAGGACATATCGAGCCGTCTCCTGGGAAACAGGGTTATTAAAGAGAAGGGAGAAACAAAAACAAGAGCTTGAAATGAGAAGGAAAAAAAAAAAAAAAAAAAAAAAAAAAGCAGCTCTGGTTTAATTTTACCTCCAGGGAATTCAACAACATAAATAATAATTGTATGGAATACAGATGGATAATGATTACACAGCTACTTCAGCCCCACAGTAAGCCTGAAGATCCTGCACAAGCCTTGGAGAGAAAGCAGTCAGGGGACACATTCTGAGCTCAACAGCTGAAGTCTGGAAACCAATAATTGTTTCACCCCACCTGCACTCAGCTCGTTCTGGGACAAACAAAAGCACAGTCTTTGCACTTGATATCTCAGTACTCATCACTTCAGTGAGTTAGTTGGCCCTCTGATGCTTTAAACCAAACACCTCTGACCAGCTAAGAAGCACCATTCATCTAACCTAGGTTTAGATATTTAAGACTAGTTACCCTAAGGCCTACTGTTAATGACAAGAAGTTCTTTTCACCTAGCACACAAGAGGAACAAACCTCTAAAGAGGCTATCCTCTGGTGCAAGACCCCAGCACAACTTTCTCAGGTGCAGGTTTCTAACCTCAAGGTCTCACACTCGCACCAGCAGCTTCCACCTGCCACCTCCAACATCCCAGCTACCTCATCTGCATGCATTATCTGTACCTTAATACTTGTTACATATGGTGAGAGATAAAGATGATGCATAGTGGAGATCTATTAATAACCAAAATTAAAGGGTTTCCCCCTTTCTTGCTCTATTCTGACAGACAGACAGAGGTATCCTGATGAACTGTTTAGACCAAAGAACCAGGTGCTTGGTGATTTATGACCCTTTCTTTGCCTGATGTGTTTTGGTGACATTTCATGACCCTACAACAACTCCATAACCTCACACAAAGCATGCCTGAAAGCTTCTCCAGGGAATAGCCATGACCACTTCCAGGTGTTTACTCCATATCCAAACAAGTCCTTACAAGTCCAACCTAGATCTACCAAAAAGTACTCAGACACTTCAGCAGGGTTTGGAACCAACCCTTAATATTTCTGAGCATACCATAGGTTTGCTCTTTGGCATTACGAGGCAAATTAAAAGGTTTGCTAGGTGCTTTAAGGCTCTTGGGTGAAAGCCAAAAGCTAAAGCAGATTCTGAGCTCAGGGGTGTAAATCCAGTCAAAGGGAGATGTTGTATGTAACTCAACAAAACTATGCAATTACACCAACATAAAATTAGGTGGATGATTTGACCCATTATCTACAGCCTCTCTCAGAAGAGCCCTTGGCTCATACCAGAACCCTGGATAAATCAGCAATAACCCTGAACAGTTAGGACAGGTTTTGAGAAGGCTGACTCAACTGATCTTAGCCAGTGTTTGATTCACAAACATTTGTGATTGTATTCACTCAGGTGACAGGTGATAACTTCTGAAGCTACGGCCTTGCTTCTGTTACCTGTAAAAAAAAGTAAAATCCCCACCCAAGACACATGACACTAAACCCATCACAATGTTGCCAGGTTTCTTGTTTGTTCGTTTTTCTTGGTTAGCATCATAATTTGGTTACACTGATACTCACTGACAATGGGAGTAAGGTTTTTTTAAGCCAGCCTTCCTGTTTAGTTTCATGGGACTCCTGCATAGCACATGAACTGGTGATCAAGATACCACTGTTAACAGTTACACAAGAACAAAAATCAGTTCTTATATTATCTACTACTGTAGACCTTTTTCCCCCACCATATTTAACATACCTGACTTCCCAAAATCCTAAGGCAGAGAAGACAAGGACTCTTCTCCAGAAGCCCACTACTGACTTCTGGAACACAACTGCAACTGAAAAGCAGAAACCCAGACCTTTGTGCTATATAGAGACAGAAGAGAAAGAGCATATATCTCAAGCCATATGCCAGTGGTAATGCTCTGACCTAACAGCTACAATCTCACAGAAGAGAACAAAGCATTTGCAAATAGTAACTTGGTTACAGATCCAAACATCGCACTGATGCTTCACTCCCTCTGTACCCTAGTTACTTTCAGGACACATAGTCCCAGGTGTACTAGAGGTCTGTGGGGGACCAGAGATCCTTCCCCCATCTTTCAAGCCTTAGGCCTGTGTTTACTTCCTTTGAAAGTAAAATGGTTCCTACCTTCAAGATCCAGAAGATCTTTTACAAAAAGAAGGATGATAACACTTAAGAAAACTCTTGCCTCAAAATCAACATCTCAGATTACGTCTCCCAGCCAGGATTTCAAAGTGAAAAAGAATCTTTTTTTTCTCTAACTATCCTAGCTCTACATGTCTGGTTTTGAAGCAGTTCTCATTTGCTCTGTCTACAGTGGACTGCCCAAAGTTTAATCACTCGAGGGTTTAAAAGATTAAGCTGAATTTTCTTGAGGGGGACACAATCAATAAAGACTTCTGGAACTATAAATGTTTTATCCAATTTCTTCATCTGTTTCTCTCAGTGATTAACTACCTTCTGACGAAAGTTAACATCTTCGCTGGTGAAGAACATTCACTTGGCTAGAACTTTTTCTTCATTTCCCCTGCCACAGCACTGCTGAACACTAACTGTTTAGGGAAAAAGATAGGAATAAAAATCTTCCCAGATATTAGTTTCCCTGTCAGTTATATCACAAGGCAGATTAACATCTGAAAAGCCCTGCTGTGTGGAATGCTATTTTTCTTTTTCTACATGTTATATCCCATTAACTATTATGATGTTGTCATTTTCCTACTGTAGGTAATTTGATAGGGGTCTGTATATAGACCACACAAAATGCATACTCAAACACACCCAAGAACCAATATTAAAAAAAAAATTGAGTGCAAATCTGGAAATGCTGAATGTATCTGCATTTACAGAATACTACCTAACTTAAAATGCATTTATGATCCTTCAAAATAAGACATGGATACAGACAATCCAAAACAGTCTTTCCTCAGACTGAGCAGTGCTTAACTACATTTAGCAGTGTCCAGGCAGACAGTAGAGAGACTAGACTGCTAGTATATATAAGCATTTCAACAAAACATTTTCCATGTTGTTTTTCAATATATATATATATTTTAAATGGGAACACCTATTTCCAAGTTTCTCATAGGAAGTTTCAATGAGTCATTTACCACAAAGCATTTCTAAGGCCCTTGAAATAACCTCTGATCGAACTCTAGAAGAAAAACTTATTCCAGGACAGGTCTAATCTAAATCAGGCAAGCAGGGTCTTCAGCTTCTACATATCAGAAGAGAGTACCTTGTCAATAGCAGCTCCTTGAGGGTGCACGTTTTCTTTGGAGGTAACTCTACAGGTACCTTGCCTTCATCCCACCCCAGAACAGGGAAACTTTCTATTTCTTGAACCTTTCCCCCAGCCCTTAGGATAAAGGAGCAGTTTCTGGCTCTGACCCTCACAATGCCAGATGTCTCCTAGGGCCCTGAAATTTCTTTGCAAGTAGCTTTGAACCATCCTGTGCTAACTAGTATACCCAAGACATGGGATAGAATGAACTGCTGGTTTGACATAGCACATGCCAGGTTCTACTTGCCCATATCTGCCAACATTTTAAGCTTTCATCCTGAAGCTTCTGAGATGCATTTGATTACCTGAGCCTAAGTCAGCCCAATATCCACTGCTCAAGTCCCTGGAAGAGCAAGCCCTTCCTAAACATCTTACTTTTGGGAACAGTTAGATCAATGTCTATTTTCTATAAATCTAAACTTCCAATGAACATGCTACCCTTCAGAAAAATAACAGATTTATAACAACATAGGTTTACTGGTTAAAGAAGTTGTCTATCAAACAGTTTTCAGGTATATCTAATAAGGCCTGCAAATATCTGATGCTTTTAGTTACAGAAGAACTCACATGTTTAAGGGGACCCGCCCCACTTCAGCTTTTCATTTGTTGCCTAATAACTGTGGACTCAATGTTGCAAGAAATAGGCATGTCTTCAGGCCTTATCCATCAAGCAATTAGGGTATGCTTTTGATTTTCAAGTATAAAAAGGCCAACTTCAAAGTGAAACTCATGATCAGATGCCTGTCTAAACCAAAACACAGTGTTCCTGGTATTTCAGAAAATCATTGATGAGAGTCATGGCCACTCTAGGGAACACTCAAGTGAGGATGAGAATAAGCAGGTTTCAGCTCCAAATCAATCTACCTATTGCTTGAAAGGAAAATCCAACGCGTTTGTGTTATCTATTTTACATTGAATTTATTATCTATTTTACACAGGAAAAAAAAAAGTGCTAATAAAATTTATGATTTTTTTCAAGATTATTTCCAGTGTGGTGATTAGCTAATGTATTTATTTAGTGATTCACTTGTGGAAGTTATCACTCTTAATCATATTGCTGACACTGCCACTTATATTCAAACAGTTATGGGTTAAACCTCCTTGGAATACGAGCATTAATTAGATACTGTACCTGCTGTTCTGGGTCTTGCCTTTTGAGTTCTATTGTTAGCAGCATATGAATAACTCTGTGAATATTCTGAAACATGCTTCAGAAACTTTCCCATCTTCAGTAGATCCACTTCCCTTGGGGAAAGTTCTCCCAAAATTCTTAAATAATCTCCACGTTATGTTAAATAGTATTCATACTTTGAATGCCTCAAATCTTTGCAAAAGAAATCCAAAGCAACACAATCTCTAAATAAGTTAGATTGTTCTGCCGCTTTTTCCATACCTTGCCTGTCTACG
Source organism: Nettapus auritus (assembly GCA_011076525.1). Taxonomy (NCBI): domain Eukaryota; kingdom Metazoa; phylum Chordata; class Aves; order Anseriformes; family Anatidae; genus Nettapus; species Nettapus auritus. The sequence continues at coordinate 7,422,019 of CM021797.1, read as the reverse complement.
TCCACCTAAGACTAGGATTTTTCTTCCTTAAACTTCTAAAAACCTAGCATGAAGGTGATAAGGTGAAGAACACATGCTCCTTGGAAAAAATATCAGCTGTGTAATAAGTGTTCATAGTTAAAAGAGTTGATATTTTCACCCTTAAGAAATGCCAGGGACAGTGGTCATCTTGTATGCATGACCAAATGATCAGTTATTTATGCTTCTATCTCAGTAACTTGTTCTAAATGCAAACTGGTACTGCTCACCAAACAGCCTCATAGTCTTTAAATCAGAGCATACAGGTCAGTATAGACTTCTGGCATTTCCAGATCAGGGTAGAAAAGCACTGAAGAAACTGCAAGGAATAGCCACTAGATAACTTCTAGCCCATTCAGAAGCAAAATGTTACACCTCTCAAAATCAGCCTCAGCACTTCTACTTATAAGAAAGCTTTTCTCTGATCCTGCACATGAGAAATGATTGGGACAATACTGAATTTTCATTGCTAAGTTCCACAGGGTTTTGTTGGGTTTAAATTCATTTAAGTACACTTGAAGTCACACTAATATTACAAGTCAAATCAAGATCCAAATATATATATATATATATATGTTATTTGTTTTTTAATGACGTAGCTGTTCCTTTGAGAGGCTCATCCTGAGACTGGAAGTGCTCAGAAACCTGTAAGAGTCAAAATATGAGCCAAAGAAAAGTCTACAATACTGGCTGGCTTCCAGAAGTCTTGTGATTTCTGGAGACAAATTTTAGCTGTCAGAAAAATTAACATTCATAATCCCATAACAAGACGCTGTTTTTCATGTTTTGACTTTAAGAAGTTTCTTCTATCCAGTAACTGATGTTAGGAGCAAACAAGTATTGTCTCTTATCTTCTACTTCTTTCTTCTCCTACCTTCCTTTGTCAATTTGACTTGTTCATTAAAACCAGTGAAAAAGCATGAAGTAGGAGGTTCTTCTGCAGTCAGCCAGAGATAAAGTAATCTTCTTGATCAGACCTCTATCCACTTAAGGCCAAGAACCACAAAACACTTACAATTTGTCAGCAGAAGATTTAAAAAAAAAAAAAAAAAAAAAAAAAAAAAAAAAGAGGTGCTCTGGGAGCATGACAGGAGAAAGAAGAAGCCTGCAAAGGCTCTGTTACAGCATGAAGAGAGAGGTTCCAAGGGCCTCCACACATCTGTTGCAAGAAGCTCTAACAGCCACCGTTGTGTTGTACAATCCTGCTTCAACAGCCTGGCTCAAGTACAATTTAAGGGGTAAGACAAGGCAGACAAAAGCTAGAAGATTTAACTGTGTATCCAGAGTTTCACAGGTAGTTTGTAGGAAAGGTCAACCTTGAACCAAAACCTCCCAAGACTCCGGCCAGAGATGTGAACACCTACCAGTCTACTCTTCCTAAACATGGAAAAAAATCCTACCTGCACTTGGAAACACAACGATCCTAGCAGATTCTCTTAAGAAAAAAGAAAAAGAAAAAAAGGCACTAGAAACTATTTTCCAGTGCATCTGTGCACATTCCTATCTAGCACTGTGGAAATGAGCTTCTGGGCAGGAAGATGAAAACTAACATGTGAATTTAAGTCTAAACCTTCAAATTTTTGCAAGAGGTATAAGGATATAATCTTCAAAGTAGAAAAAAGCTGGTGAAATTAATTACAAGATCTGTGTAATTTAAAAAGCTTCAGTGCACTATGTTTAAAAGTGCTCGTCAGTGTGAAGGAAGTACAATTTCCTGATGAATAGAGAACACAAGATAAAGCATGCAGCAATCACTAGTAGAGAGATATTTTGAACACTTTTTGCTGATGGACAAAAAATAGTGAACAATGAATTTATAGTAAACTGCTTCAGACAAATGTTTTATATGATATGTAGCAGAAATCTTTACTTTGGAAAAAAAAATTGCATCACTTTGCACAAGCAGCATAGCTACAGAAACACCAAGTACCACCAGGAAGATGGCACATGATAAATGTCACTTGTATCAAGACAGAAGATCTGCCCAGCAGAAGTATACCCAATTTTTAACAATACTTATATAGGAAAACTAAACATCACAGAAATTAAGGTTTCATGAAGAAGAATAGAGACTAAATCACAAAAGACCTTAGAGGGTGCCATGCCTCTGAGTAATATGCCTGGTCACCTGAACATCTGCCAGGGAGGATCAGCTCTTCCTAGCACCTTGCATGATACCTTGTGTGATTCTGCTCCTAAAACAGAGGTAGAGAACAGCCACACAGACATAAATGTTCAACAGGGTACATGAATCTGAAATGCAGTAGTGTCAAAAGACATTTTCAGATGATAGTGGACGTTTTGTGAATAGCTCTTCCTCTTTTGCCTCTTGTATGTCACTTCCAGATCAAAGTGAACTCCTTCCTTTGGTGTCAATAGAAAATTCACATATCTAAAGCATTCCTGTCAGCTAAAATCACCTGTAAGTGTTCAGAAAGACATGGAAGAAAAAAAAAAAAAAAAAAGGAAATCATAAATGAGTAATAAAAAATCTTAATGGGTTGGGAGGACTGACTTATGAGGGAAGATTAAGAGAACTAAATATGTATAGCTTGGCTAAATGATGACTCAGGGGGATAGATGATAACCAGCTACAAGCCTGGAAGGTGTAAACAAAGTATAGAGAAGAATTGTTCAGGGTGATATTGAAAAATAACTACTAGCAGTTATGACATGAAATTCAACAACAGAACATTTAGGCTGAGCATCAGGAACTGTCCTAACTGTCAGGAATACTGGTGTCCGTTCCCCAAACCAACCTCCCCAGCTGATCTCTCAAAAATACTCAAAATTAAAAGGAAGAATGTTTTTGACTAAGTTTACAATGTGTGTTTAATATAAATACGATATAATAAGAGGTTTTCCCAATCCTAAATGTTCAGCACAACAGTGGAATAATCCCTCAAACGCTGCTGGGATGTGTTTTGCAGGTAGGGTGTAAATGAAGGAGAGGTGGAAAACATAAGAAAAAAAAAAAAGGTAAAAGGCTTTTGTGTTCTTGTGCCACCTCATGGCAGTTCAGAATGCTTTTTCTCTCCCTATCCCACTTTGAGGCATAAGGGGAGAGAAATGCTTGAAACCCTAGACCAAAGCCATGACCATGACAGATCCTTACGTGATTTAAGACAACTGCAAGTTAACAGATGAAAGTGTATGACCCTACAGAAGGTAAAAGTAAACATTACTAACAGTCTGAGTCATTAGAGTAAATGAGTCCTTCAGGGAACTTTTACTATTCAAGTCACTTGAAACTACAAAAATGAAAGTTAATCTTGATCAAAGAGCAAATGCATGCAGGGGGCCTCTATTTTCTCCCTTCTCCCTGTTTTTAACTTATGTGATTCTGTCCAACAGCTTAATACAGTCTCTATCCCAAAAGAAAGACCACGCCTTTAAGAAACCAGTTTCAGTAACTTTTCTCAGTGAAAACAAATCAGAATGTCGACTGACTGGCATGGAAAGTTGTATTGAAATGTTATCCATCCATGGATTGCTAGGCTAGGCAATTGCATACAATTTTCAGGGGTTGGATAGAGCCAGGCAGCCAGCCACCCGTCAATTTTCTGTGGGTGGTGTTTTGTATTTTATACAGATGTATTTCAGGGAAAAAGAAAAAAAAGGCAATTATAATTCTACTAGTAGTTTTTGTTTTAAGGTTTAATATGGCATCTTGCTTGATGCTTTTCTCCACTTTAACAGAGATGGAGATGCTTTTCTCCACTTTAACAGAGATGAGAACAGATCTAAACCAAGTATGGACACAAAGGCATGTCTATACCAGTACAGTATCAGTGCTAATACAGTTCCTAATGGGAAAATATTCAGGATTGCAGAGCACTCTCATCAAGACAAAACCAGAACTCCTGTTGCCCACAACATGAGAAGCTAGACAAAAACTTTCTAAGATACCTCCTGAATGCAGTGGCCTCACAAACCTTTTGTTACACATCTATGAATCACTGGCTAGTGGATGCCTGTAAACAAACACATTAATGTGGTTTCACTTTATTATTTTTTTTCCATCAGGAAAGATAAAAATAGTGAGCCAGCTGCTGAGCATCTCTGGGAGGCTGAAACTCACTGGAGAATCCCTGCTGATGTCAGAAAGGCAGAGAGTAGATTTTAATGAGTTTTTTTTTTTTTTTTTTTTTTTAAAAAAAAGATAGTGTTGTGAAGGAGTGGATTAGAACATTATGTGAGAGTGACGGTACTAGGTCAGACAAAGTCCATCTCATCCAATATCTTGTCTCCAACAGTGGCCAGAAGCAAATGCCCTGAAAAGAATGACAGGATACACTTAATGCTTGCTTTGGGTATTCTCTCAGTCTCCAGTCTAGTGGCTCGAGGACTTCTGAGCCAAATCTTTGTGTATACAGGAATCACTTGACAAAAGTCTCATTTTCACATTAACTACATTTCAACATTTTAGTTGTTGCTTTTCCTGTAAAGACAAAGTTTGTTTACATTATATTAAATGTGTTTTCCAGAAAAAGTAGTGGAGTCCTTCCTAGCAAGCTGCCATCTTAAACATGCACCATAGAAGTCTGCTTTCAGGATCACCTGTAATTTAATTGCACCAATAAGCCCAAAAGATGAACCAAATGACTCCAGCTTTAAAAGCATGACCCCCGGGCACCTTACCTACCCATTTACAGACAGGGAAGCTTTCAAGATCCAAGCAGATGAGCTGGCAGAATGCTTGAGTTGAACCACTTTTGCTTTATTGGTTTTTGGTTTTGTTTAATTTAGCTCCAGCAAATCAACATTGCTCCAAATGGAGCTACTTTATCACAGGATTTCTCCTCTAGTTCTAGCTCTGTTGATAAACGATGTTTCTCCTGATCATACATTATGCATAAATGAATACCCTCAGGAATTTTAATATCCCCCCAACTGCAAGAAAAAAAGATTATACACAACACCCCCCTCCACAAACACCAGACCAATAATATACAATCTCTTCATGATCCTCACATTTAAGACTGAAAATACAAGCTTGTTTTTAAAATGCAAATCAGAAGACAAGAAAGATTAGAATTTAAATTGTCCCTATAGCAAAATTACATTAATGTACATATACTTTATAGGAGTTGTCACTTATATGATTATACACCATATTTTTTCCATTTTCCATACTCTAGATTCTGCCACTGGACTGTCTTTGTTCTGTACTTGTATAGATCCTAGCAGATCAGCACCCTCAGAATAAATGCATGCAGCCACTTTCTCCAGCAGCAGTTCACTGCCTGAATCCAAATGTGATATAATCACCACATGATTTAATTGTAACAACCTACATATACTGGTAAACAGACTTCTTAAGCTATAGCTAAGATGAAGGTAAGATTCCCCTACCTTGAGAAGAGAGAAAAGCAGAAATCTCCCTCTAGTTATTATTAAAACAGCCCCAACACCAGACATAGCTGAAAGACCTTTCTTCCAACCCTCACAGCCCCTAACATAGATACCACCCTTATTCAGACGAGACCACTTACACAGTACTTGTATTCCCCACCTCACTTTCCTCTTCTTCAAAGAAATTTCAGAGACCCATTGCCAAGGATGAACTCCGTAACATTCTCATACCTAAAGATAATTACCTGCTCTGCAGATACTTGCTTCAGCTTTAAGAATCTTAACTAATTTAACAGGTAAATGAACAAAATGTAGCATATGCAGCCCATGTAATATCAATACTTTGCTTTGAAATCAGTATTTAATGATTCAGCTTGGTCATGACATTTGACAACTCACACTCAGGTCTGCCCAACTGAAGGGCATTCTTCAACCCATTGACACACTGAACTGGGGGCTGATCTTTACAGACAACTGTAATATTCTGCCTCTTGTCTCTGTCCTCCATGGAACACAGCAAGATATCCAAAGTCTCTCTTCTGCCCTGTATTACCATGTCTAAGAATTTCTCAGCTCTTGCATGAATGCCCTGCAGCCATATCTCCACTCCTTTGGCTACAATTTCTGCAGAACTCATGAAGCTGGGTGTCCCCAGAAGAAATCCACGAGAAAAGGGCTTACATGCAGTTTAGATCCCACACACAAGGAAGGCCTTTCCTCTCACTTTAACTTACTTTGTGGAAGAGAGCAAGTCAGAGCAACTTGCAGCTACTTTTTCTTTTGGTTTTGGTCAGCATCCAGAACCCACGCAGGCCTTTGCAAGGTCAGAGACTGCCTGGCAAGTTGGCAAGTCAGTGGTCACTCAGAGAGCATTACATGATAGGACACATGACGACACTTTGAAGTGCACATCCAAGGGTGTAGCTATTGTAAGCTAGTCATTAAAAGATCTCATAACATTCCTCCTCCTCTCAAATGCTCGACCTCAAAAAAAAAAAAAAAAAAAAAGGAAATCAGGAAATCATCTCATAAGGCTGCTAAGGCCTAAGCATCAAAGGGTTTACCCACTAGCTGCATATGATTCAAAAGGTAGAATTCAAAACCTGGAGCCAGATATGTATTACCACATTTTTATTTTATGCAGGAACTAAGACATTGCTCTGTCAGTCTAGCAAAATAGAAAAAAATGCATAAATACAATTGCTAGATACATCACAGTAAGTATCAGGGAGAAGAGACATTTAAACTAAAGGACAATATTGCACAAGGACAAATAAGTAAAAAATTACTATGAATAAATCTGATTTGGGAATTATAAAAGGTTTCTAACTATCAGAGAAGTGATGCTGTAGAACTGCCTTCCTACAAGGATAGTGAGAACAAACAACCTAATTATTTTAAAGATGAGGCTCAATAAACTTATGATCATATGAGGCCATTTTCTGCAACAGCAGGGACCAGATCCCAGTGATCCCAGTGATCCAGGAGTAGTGTCACTCTGTCCTGTGTTCCAATCTGCATCCCATCAGACTAAGCTCTCAGCTGCAGTTCGGTGACCTACCAAGAGCCTCAGACTCCTCTGAAACAGGACCAGCTTCTGCTTTCCAAAATGTTTCAATTCGCATTAAAAAGTGAACATTTCCTACCAGGCTAGAAAAGTAAAATAAAGATTTTGAGGGAAGGAGGGGCAGATAGAAAGCCCCTAGAAAGCATTATAGAAAGTACAAAATGAAAATCTTTAAAATCTATCACTGAAATTAAGGTGGGGGAAGAAGTGTAAGATTATTTCTATTGGAAACTTGGGCAAAGTACTGCATTATTTTGAGAAATAATCATACAAGTTGAAAACCATTTTGATATTTGATAAGATCAGTCCATATATTTGTAATTTTTGTTGCAAGAGATAGTATCTCTGGATAAGCATATTAGTTATGCCAAACATTTTCTGCCCTACTCTACAAATGGAGTGCAGCACTCTTGGCTGCATAGCAGTAGCAGGTGAATCACAGAACTGTCAATTCACAGCAATTACAATGAAATGGAGCTTGGGAGATCAGCTCATCCAACCAGCTACCAAAACACATGGCATATGTAAACCCATTTAACATTTTTCTCCAATCCATTCCTAGAAGCCCTCAGAAATAAAAATCTATATTTCGGAATCACAATGCAATATGTATTGCCTCATTCTGAATCCTACTGAACATTAAGACTAGCAGGTGGAGGAGATTTAGAATAGCGCCATTCCTCATTTTCAATAATAAAAAAAAAACTTTTACTGTACTTCTGCTAGTTAAAACTGTCCCAGGATTACCTCAAGAGCAGTCTTGCTATTATCCATTATTTTTTCTTAATATAACCAATAACGTTGGTTAAGATCAGTCTTAATATGCGAAGCAGTCTCGTACTGCAAGGGAAAGTATCTGTTAATATATAGGGCAAGTACCTCTGGATTCCTCTTAGAAGATGTTAAGGTTTAAGATTTACCAAAGAATTCTCAAGGGATCTGCTTGACCACTCCAGTATTTCACCATCTCCTAAAATACATTCATGGCTGCCAAGACCAATGATGGACCACTTCTGACCTTCCATTTCTATCACTGCCAGAAGTAAATGGGGCTGTACACAGTCCAGGGCATCAGATCTCATCTCAACTATCACCTAGCACACCTGTCTTATAAAGAAGAATAGAATAAATAAGTACAGCACATTTAACATCCAAACATTTTTCTGGATACGTTTGAAGAGCTCTGTGCAGTTTTGATTCCTCTTTAAAAGCAGTAATAAAAAAAAGGATGTAATTGATATCTATATTTTGCAAATGATAAAAAAAAAAAAAAAAAAAAAAAAAAAAGGTTTAAAAGCAAGCAGTCAGACTACCCTTTCTATTTACACATATTGAGTACTTAATAAGTAAAGGTTGTTTATCCCAGATTCTAAGCTAAATCTGGTATTTTACCTCCATCAGCTTTCCACAACTTATCTGTTGTTCACTTTACCTTCTCTCAACTTAGTCCATAAAGAGATTTGGGATCTTTTCTGGAATAGAAGATGTTCCACAGCTACAAGCTGTTATAGCAACCTGTCTGCCTACTGCTCTCTTGGGCACCTGCATTATGCAGAGGTTGGTGTTCTTACTCTTCACTTCAGGATCTGGTGTGATACTTCTGAAAGACAGCAGACTACAGATCAGATGTTTTAAAAAGAAAAATCCTTAAGAGTAGCTTCAAAAATTTAACTTCCTGAAGTCGTCAGGAAGAAAAATCGAGACAAAAGGAAAGGCAGGTATTTGAGAAAAGTGCAGACAATGGGAAGGATGTAAGCTAGCCAGAATGCTCAAATTGCAGAAACTGTTTTCCCACCTTGTCTCCCCGCTTTGGATTCACACATTAAGAAGTGGGTTCCTTGGTAAAAACTGCCCTAAAGCACACCTTCACAACGCATGAGCAGCCTTCATTCAGCATGTTGACTCTCCCATTTCAGCAGTTATATTCCCAACTACCTAAATGGTTCTTGAACACTTCAACCCCTTCAAGCAATGCAAGCTGCTCCTTCCTATTACCCCACTGCAGTCTTTCCCAAGCTCCCTCTTAGTTCTGCCTCACAACAGTCCTCTAGGGGTAATTTCAAGATATGCCTATTGAGGAATGAACCCCATCCTTCCAGTAAGAGACTAACATGCATGCTGGAGCACACCTGGATACACACTGTGTAATGGTTCATTTTTCTATATCTTTAAGAGATGAACACAATGTCAGAATCATCTCTAAATTTTCCTAACTCACTTAGGAATCACTTTCTCAAATCACTCTGGAAATTTGACCCAATGTTCTATTCCTTCACTTGTGCCCTTTTAAAAGCTGCCAAGCTGCATCTTTAATCCTCAGCCTTTCTTCCACCAATTGTGTGCACAATGTATTTGTGACTCAGTTCTCCTAGACATGAAAGGGTCAAAGAATATCTGCTAATCCAGATGATTTCAAGATTTTGGGGAGGCTGGAGTAGGGAAAGAAAGTGCAAGGCCCAAGCAATGAAATTCCTGAAAGCAGAGACCCAGATATAGTTTTTAAGGAGCCTTACTCTCTATCAAGAGACTGGGATGAGTCTTCGTCCACAGAAGGCAGGTGGATCAAGAAATTTCAAGTCCCATTTCAGTGTTTTTGTTGATGTCAGTAACCTACTGCTGCATCTGAGTCTATAATGAACAAAAAATTATTCCCATTTTCAACTCTGAGCTTGATTTGTGTTCAAATCTTAGTATTAAATTTGGAGCAGCTGAGGAAGCATTCAAAGAAAGCACTGAAGAGATGGGTAGACGCCACTTACTACTTCCCCAGTCTTAAGATTTTATTATCAATGACACAAATCAAGTAAGGTCTTCCAAAAAAATTTAAGTCAGTTAAGTCAGAGTGATCCTGCTGCTATTAAAGGGTTTCCTGCACTTAAGTATTTCAGAGTAACTTCTGCTGAAAATACGAATCCGTCTGTCACTGAAGCTATGACATTGCCTTTATGCCATAAAATGGGTTGTCAGCAAAGAGGGTGACAACCAGATCCTTCCCTGCCCACTCTCTATCCTTCCACTTTGTTGCTTAGAGCATTGACTCCCGGTGTCCACAAACAGATTTGCTTAAGGACAGACTGCTTACAGCTCCCATCTGTTTGCAGCAGCAGATGTCAGGCTCTTTCAGGAAGGACTTGGCAGCTTCTTTTCCACTGTTTGGTGTTGAGCAACCAGCATGGCTGCAGGAAACATTAAATAACAGAGAGACCAGAAACAGCAGACCAGTCCCTCAACAGCACAGGTAAATATGCACTTTGAGCACAAAGCCTTTATTCCCTCCCCCTTCCCTCCGTCGCTCAGATCAAGCACACCAGGGGTTTGCATATGCCTTGTATTGACGGCCAGAAGGTTGGGACTCAAGCGCAGGCTTACATCCAGCTTTCTTACACAGTGCAGAGGTACCTTGAGGCATTTGAGGAAAAGCTGCAGAAAGACAAATCCTCCTACCTCCAGCACAGAATACAGAGAAGCAACAGCAAATCTGGACTGGGAGCAGCTGGCTTTGTTACAAAGTGAGGAGTGAGAACAAAACTAGGTGCTGGGCCTGCCCCAAGTTTGGCTCTGGTCCTCTGTGGCTTTATTCCTATTGCAGCTACAAATGTGTGAGTCTACAATTTAGTAATAATATACTTCTTGACTGACCTTTCCTGGCAAGTTAATGACAAGAGAGAGTAATAGGGACATGCTTTTTAATCTAACGTCAGTCAATAATAGTATACAACTAATAGACTTAGACATCATACATTCAATAATTGTTTTTACTTAAAGCCCTTATAGTTTGCCCACTGAGACACAGCATGTCAGCAGCAGTCACTGCCTATTGATAGGCACCAGCAAGACATTTATTCACACCTTTCTGGCTAGTTTACCTTCTCCTGGAGCATCCATCACTCGAGAATCTAAACACTGTGGTATAGATTCATTTATACGCACACACATTTTGGCTCAGCTGCCAGAGAAGCTGGGATCATTATACCTTTTGCAATAGAAAGCTAGCTCCCCTACAAGCACACCCATTTATTTCACTTCATTGCCAGAGGAGCTTATTTATACCTTCTAACCCCTAGAAACCTCAAACAGAATCAGTACTTCCTTCAAGTTAAGAGGCATATGCATACCTGGGGCCACATTCGGATAGCCTGAACACGAGGCTTTTTCTTTTATCTTTGTCATTTTTCAAAGGACTCAATAAAATACTGAAGATGGAAACAGCAAATAATAAACACTTGGGACTTCAGCAGGACTGAGTCAAGTGGGATACAATCTCAGACCAAGGCCAAAAGCTGAGGAGTGTCTGTAGTAGGTTCTGTTATGCTGCCACAAACAAGATGCCTCACTCAAAGTCACCCACAGGAGAGGAGCACTCAACACCAATCCACAGCACCCCTCAGCTGTTATTGTCATTCAAGCATCTCTTTGGAAAACAAATAGCATGTTGCCAGGGGCTCAGTTAAATATGCATCTCCAATGAAAATGCGCCGCCCCCCCCCCCCCATGAGCACTATTCTTCCTTTGGGTAGGGGGCAAGAGAGTTGCATTAATACTTGGCTCTTTAGATAGTAGCTGCCCTAGGGTTAAACTGCTAAAAACACCCTTCTTGCATGTTATCCTTATTTTGTTGGAAGGATTAGGTTCGTTTCATTTTACATGGGAAAGATGAATGACCCAGTCCACTGGCAAGGTCTAAATTGCAACCTTTTGCCTGCTGAAGTCTTCCACCACTTACTCTTGTCACAAACAGCACCCTGCAATCCATTTAGTTTCATTTACAGCAGATTAATTTCTCTCTGACCTTTGGCTCTGCTGTCAAACAGGCCTGAGACAGACAAGAGCTTAGGAACAGCAAGTGCATTTGATAGTGTCAATCACCAGACCTCAGGGATATTCTTAACTTCTCATGTGCCAGATCAACAAAAACGAAACCCTTCTCCCGTTTCTGGAGGAACAGAGCTTGTGCCCACCCCAGCTGTGGTTTTGCTAAGCAAGCCCTGCTCAGCCCCCAACAGCTGCCTGTAAATGGAGATAGAAGGCAAATATTTTACTTACTACAAACTTACTTTCAAATCTCACTCCACTCCTCATCCGTCAATTAGATTTATTTTCTTTAGGTTAAGTTTTAAAGGCAAATTCCTTAATGTAAGGGTCATACTGCTCAAAATGCTACTCCAGCAATTTTATTTCCTTACTGCCATTTGCATACCATTACCCACTGTGCCTTGCAGCATCATTACTCTGCTTTCAAGACTCCTTTTCTAAGAAAGAGCAAAATACAGTCAGTCTCTAGAGGGAAAAGGACAGCTAAATTCAACCACTGCCTCAATTCTCGAATGCAAAGGTCTTTTGCCTATTTTCCTCCATTAGAAGTAAATTTGTCATCCAAATGCCCATCCATAGCAGATTTTGTCCAGAATAAAGACAACCATCTTGCCAAGAAAATGGATTGTCTGCAGTTAGAAATGAGGAAGACATTCTTCTTCCTTCCAAAAGAAGAAGAAACTATTCACACCTACTGTCAGAGCTCTCCTCCTTGTTGGACCTCAAAGAGGAAGCAAGGCTGAAAGAAATGGAAGACAGTTAAATGGCAAGGCCTAGCTGGGCTCATCTGAAATCCTTTGCTCACGACCCACCATGCTCTTGAGCACTGCTGAGTTGAACTCCTTGCTATTTCCAGGGTACCACCTGGTAAAGCCACAGGACTTCACGTGTCACCTAGCCTCAGTGCCAGTCTCTTCCTGCAGCACTACAAGAGCCCATGGGCTCTCTCTCCATGATTTTTTCAAGGGTACTTAAAGCTTTCCTGCAGCAAGTTAGATATTTCCATTAAAGAGAACACCCTGAGTAGAATCAGAAGCATCTTTGCAGGCTCTGTTCAGGAAGTCCTTCTGCAGAGTTGGCAGTTGCGTGTGGAAAATTATTTTCCAGAGCACACCCAGACCCTCTTCCTGTAGCCATATGCTAAAAATCACGCTTCACACTCTGAAAGGCCCAAAAAGATTTGAATGTCTGTCATTTTTCTTTTCTCACAACAGTAAAAATTCTTAAAATAAGGTCTCCATTACCAAAGGAACCTAGATTTTTCGAATGCAAGCAATAAAGGAAAATCTGCAGCACTGAGTCATTTTTGCCAGCATGTTTCTTGAAAATAATGATTTCCCTCCTCCAGCAGATATCAGCATCTCTACTTCCTCTTCCAGAAGGAGTCTATCCATTAAGATAATTCTCACCTTCATTTTTAACTACTGCTTGCTATAGTTTGGACTCAATCCCAACATGCAGCAACAAGAAGTTTACTTATAGTCTGTTGTAATAAGCACTGTTGTATCACCTCATGTTTTGAGTGATGTCTGTGAATAGTCTCTTCCTCGACTCTTCCTTTTATGCATTTTTTTAGATTTTTTTTTTTTTATCTAATTCAATAGGCCTACCAATTTCTGATGGTGCAGTACTACATCAAACAATAAGTTAAAACATTAAAAAGTCTAAACATGAAAACATTTTCTTAAATCTTTCCCTATATCTTCTTGTTTTCAAACTACGTGACTACATTGGGGTCCAAGAAACACTAACATTTATTGGGGATTCCTTTAATTTAAAAGCAACTTGGCCAGAGATGAAATCCAGTTATTTCAGAGTCCTTTAGCTCTTCTCTAAGTTCCACATAAGGTTCCCATGTACATGCCAAAAGCTTTAAGTGTTTTGATCTCCTTAGACAAGAGACCTTACACAAACCTACGTGGTTATTATTAATAGTACTGTGTCATGCTGAATGCTTGTGAATTTATGTGCATGACACTCCAAGCATATAAATCCATGCAAAAATACAGATATGAAACATTATACAGAAACACTAATGCTTAGCACTTACGTAGTGTCTTTTATTTGAGACATTTGAATAACTCTTGAGAGGTGCTCTTCAGAGCACCAAACATCACTGGTAGACAGAGGAGCCAAGCTGCTAGATCACATTCAGCCATCTGATAACTCTGTTCAGGTGCACAGCAGCCAACCAGGCACCTTGCTCTAACCAGTTTTTATTTCTCAAGTACATATGCCAGGATCAGAACAGAGAAGGGTCAGTGCCTTAAAGAACTCACCAAAAAGCTAACTGACCAGCACAAGCATCTCCTTCCTTCCCTCCCTTATCCTCACATCCCAAGATCCCATTCCCATTATTCAAGACTCTTATAAAACTCACATCAAATTAAATATGTATTTATGCATTTCTCATTTTACAAGGCCATAAGAAAGTGAAAAGTTCATTGAGCATACTAATGTGCATGTCCACTCTATCCTTCTTCCCACCTCTTACTCAGATCTTCCAAAAGCAGAAGATGCACAAGAGGTGTAACATGACATGGAGATTTGTTCTGGGATAGCTGTTGAAAGTGGCTAAATATATTGAAATGTGAAAGCATACCTACACCACACCAACACATATTGCCTCTTACTGTAGTCCATTCTACAACTTACTTTTATAAAAATGTTTGTTTTCTGCACACCCAAGCTGAGGCTCCCTCTTGCTTGTGGCTGCTTTCCAGAGATGGGCGGTCTCTCATAACACACAGCTTAGAGGAAAACTCTGGGAGCAGAACTCCAGAAGGGAAGAATTATTTCAAGTGGCTGGATAGAGGAGGGCTTAGAGCTTCCTCAATTTAATGGCTTAAAAGATTCCCTCTCTTCTCTCTCCATCTGAAGAAACATACTGAAGAAGTTACCTACATCAAAATTACAAAAATACTGGTTAACACATTAGACTCCACATACCTACAGCAAGAGGTTGCCCAGTTCCTCCAACATTCTCACCTACAGGTAAGAGAACTGGACCATTATCAGACCATTTTACTGTTCCCCAGATCTGGTAACGTCAAAACCAAATCCAGGTCTCCTGATACGCACACGAAAAACACAACTAGGAACAAGCATCCTGGCTTCCATTGTGGAGTTGCACAATCCACCTCCGAATATATCACAAAGAGCTGATTTACTGTCTCATCCTAACCATCTGCAGACAGCGAAGTAGGGATGATGCTTTCCTCCTTCTAGGGAGGATCTGGAGTCTCGCTATAGTCTATAGAACTCCTGTGCCTGAAGCCTCTGCACTCACCATTGCTCTTATTCTTGATGCTTTCATGGCTGTCCTCCGCATTGCTATGAGCCTACTCCAGCCCCAGGGAAACTGCTATCTCTGAGCACCACTGCATTGGTACCGCTACTCAGGAGGACAGCATGACAGATCCTAAATAGCATTACCCTGTCTTGAGGCATATCCCTCCCAACTTTCAAAGGACAGATCTTGGTTTCTGAACAATGGAAGATTCAGTAGTTATGTGTATTTAAATATGGAGTGGGAACGAGGAGCAATTTTAAGGGCATGTGTATCTGGTCTTCTGCCAAAGTGCTTTATTCTATAATGAACTCTTCCTTTTAAGCCACTTTGAGAGACACTTTGGTCTGAGCCCAATATCAATAATATAGGTTAAATTTCACATGCTTAACAATATTTAACCCTGGGGCCTCTTCCTGGGCCATTAAATACCAGACAGTGCACCAGCCTGGGGTACTGGGATAGGAGGCAAAAGCAGCCTGTCGATGGACAGGTAACCAAAAAAGCAAAAAAGAAAACCTTGACCTGTGCTGCACAAGTTCAGCATTGCAAATGGTAAGGCAGACATTCTCTTTCAGGCTGTTTGTAGTTGCATTTAAATAGTCAATAATTCATCACTTACAGTGAGAATGTTAAATGCAGAAAGCAGAAGAATGTAAATTGAAATGGCTAATCCTTTTCAGCATGATCCATTAACAACAAAATATTAAAGGTGAATGAGAGAATGAGAAGAGATTTCATGTGCAAGTGCACTGGCCTTTTGCCTCTGAGGAAAGGTCTGTACTCAAAGCTTCATTAGGTCAGAAACATAAGTGGGTCACACAGGCCTAACAGACATTTGTCCCTATCACAAAAACAGTGACAGCCTGGGACAATAACCCAGGGTCTCAGAGAAAGCTGAGGTTATGGGACGACCCTGTTCAATTCCATACATCCCCAAAGCTGTGTGGTATGGGCATGCTGCTTTGTTTCTTTTGCTTTGCCTCCCATCTGCAAGAGAACAGCAACTCCTGCATATTTGCATAGCACTGGAAGGATTAGCATGTTAAACCAAGTGCTTGGGGACTGCCATTATGGGGGAAGAGAGGACACAACCAAGTGGAAGCAATGCTAAAGCACCAATGTCACTGGATATGAACACTGGTATATAGCAGCTGAGATGCACAGTAAAGTAGCAAGAGAATGGTTTGAAATGCAATTTTACACTTTAACTGCATCTTCATTTAAAATCCTAAGAGAAAAGATTAAAACCCCACAGAACAGTACAGTGTCAATTAGCAAAGCAGCTTAACAAGCAGCAGCCCCTGACGATTTGGGATGCCCAGCTCTGACCCCTTAAAACAAATCAGAACTGTCCCATTTTAAACAGGCTACTAAAGGACCAGCTCTGAAAGCATGCCTTATAAACCTTCAGTACTTAAGCTCAACTTACTCAGATTGAACACTGACATCACTACAGAGACTCTCTGCAGGGCCAGAGGTCTGATGCTAGAACGTCTGTCCTCATTTGAGACACTCATTTGAGACACTGCTAAAGAAGGCAGAAAGCATCAGAGAAATGCATTGCAATGGGGTGTGAGGGCAGATTCTGGGGCCTGGGGGTATTCCTTTAAACTCCTCTTATTGACCACCTCTCCAAGTTGATTTCTTTACTCCAAGACATGGTTGAGTGCTCAACATCTGGGTACCTCCCACCCCAGTACCACTTTTGCTTCTGAGATCTGTGCTCTGAAGCCATTTATTTCCAGGCAACTCTCCAGAACATAGCATTTCTACTGGGAAATGATGACTGCAAACAAACATAGCATCTACTTAGCAACAGAAAGAAAAAGAAAGAATAGGTTTTATTTTAGTTTTTATAAAAGGCACGATAATATCTTGCCTGAAGAGTAGTATAAGTGCTTCCCATAAAACACCATAAAACAATACAGTCCTGTAAAACCAAACAACATGTCAAAGCCCTATTTATTCCTTTCATTAACCTGATCTAATCCCAAGAAGTTTCTAATGGAACATGCATTGAATTGATGAGGCTTCCTCCAGCCCCTCAACTTACAAAGAGATGGAACAAATATAAATACATCTATGCTTTACACTCAGTCGTAATTTGTTCAAAGCTGGAAAGAGCTTAAAAACACCAGTGCCTTGTGGTAAACTGACATTTTGGTTAAAGAGATTTTTGGCTGTTTTTGCCTTGTTTTTCCAAGCCTCACACTGGGGACATGAGTTTTATTGAGGAAGGGTCCCACAACCCAACACAAACCATCCCTCTGCTAGTGGGGAAACTTCCCCACAGCCCTCAACAGTGGTTTGAGCAGACAGGCAGACTACATCCCACTTATCAAGACCCCCTCACATACCAAAAAAAATTCTGCCATGACTTTTATTTTCTTAAAAATCTATAAGATTCTATTAGCATGATTTTCTGACTTTTATAATGTTCAGGTTTCTCCCTGTTTGCTTTCATTCCCACTTCCATACAATGACCACCCAAATTCAGAGCCCACCTTCCAGTAACTGGATTTTTATTTTTCCAAAGGTCTCTCTGCATTTGGTTAGGAAGAAGAAAGTCAGGATGCAGTCACTGGAAGGGAAGGGTCAACTGAGGGAAGAGCAGCCCCTCAAACTTTTAGTAATTATCCTTGTGATGCCAATGGCTGTCAAAAAAAAGAAATTCATACACTGGATCTAATCTGACCTGCGAAGGATGGGCAAACAGGCTGCACTTTGTAGCTTTGTCTCCACCAGAAAGCAAACATTAGCAAGGGGGCTGCTTTGTGGAAGGCAGCAAGAGTATATAAGCAGATGGTGTTTGAGCATTTAACCACCGCAGTCCAAGCATGACTTGGCAATGACTGTACTGGAGGTCTTGTTTACCTTAGAGCTTTGGACAGCGCAGCTGCTAATGCAGTTCTGGTAGAAATTTTCAAGCATGGGTACACCTGGCAAGGGGCAGGAATAAGCCACCCTGGATAGGCAGAATTCACTATCTCCGCTCCAGCAGCGCACTCTATGCACAAGCACTCCACATGCTCCACCACCAGTCTGCACGCTGAATCTCAACCAGGATAGCTAACAGGCTGCATCTACATCTGATAAATAAGAAATATTTGGCCCGTGCAAGCTCAAACAACATTTGAGGGGCTGTCTCCTCAGCAACCAAGAATTCTAGATGTGTTTTAAGCACACAGCTGCAAACCCCAACTTACCCACTACTTCCTCACCTGTTCCTCCTCCATTAGCTACCTGCACACTGTTCAACAAAAGCCTGTTTTTTCTTCCATCCATGAGGAAAATAGCCATAGGTGTTTGGAAATGCTACTTGCATATATCTCAAGATAGGAAGAGATGAGTATGGTCTATACAGGAATAGAAATTAGGAATAAAAATCCACATTCTTAGACAAAAATAAAAATAAAAATAAAAATAAAAAAATTAATCTCTTCATGAAGTACCAGTGATTTATTCTAAACCTATTTCAACAAGCGTCCTCCATGGACAAAAAGAGTAACAGTACCTGAGCTCTTGTTCTTACCAAAAAGCCCCAAACCCTGACCTCCAAAGGCAGATCCCAGTATTCCCCTTTTTCTTAAGCAGCCAACCAAACATAAGTACAAAAACAAATCCAAATTGCCTTAACGTCACACTGCCTGCAGAGCAATGGTGAGGTGATCCCTTGCCTCCCATTACCCACCCCAATAACTCTTTTATATGGAGTGTGAAATAATTAGGACCAGCAAAAATAATTTAGGAAACAAGAAGAAACTAATTGTATAAGCTTGTTTAGGGAAAACACAAAGGACAAAAGCAAACCTGGTAGAGATGCTGACAGATACAGTACCAGTATATTAAAGCCCACACATGTATTAATAATAAGCTAACTAATGGTCCCTTGCACAATACACAATGAATTTACTCCACAGCAGCCTGCTGCTGTGGTGCACTGTGGCTCCACACAACAGAGAAGATCACGGTTTGTGAAGCAGGAGAGTTTAATATTGTGTCCAGTCCAATGACTTTACACTGTGTTTAGGGAAAGACCAAGGTTTCAGAGCACAGCTCTGGGAACCCAAAAATCTCCAAGCCAGCACTGCTGTTGATTACATCCTCTGGATCCAGGCAAAGTCATGAGCCACCTCTGCGCCCACCTCCCCAAAGAGTGAGATCCCTGTAGCAATAACTTACATTACTCTGCTGAAGCAAGTGTTCAAGCCTATAAATAATGCTGTGTCTCATCATTTGTGCAGGCACTGATGACAGGGATAGAACTCATCTTTCTGCTCCAAAAATGCAGGCCTTCTCACCTGAGATAATGGATGCACTCCATCAGCAGTACACATCTCTGGAAACATTTGTTCATGACTGAAGTCCTTTTTCTCTCCTCATAGCATGCTGGCAGTGCAAGAAGATACAATTGCTAGGCAGGGAAACCAAGGCCCAGAGACAATGTGAAGGCTCACTGAAGACCACACAAAGATGGTGGGAAGGGAGCAAATACATAGCTGCTGCATCCACAGACTGCCTTGACAGCTCAGATCTACAAAGCACCCTGCGGTCAGATAGCGTTTCCCTGACTGCTAAGCAAAAAACCTGACTGGACCAGCAAACTCTGACTTCTGGCAACATGACCTTCTTAGGACAGAAAGTCATCTGCAGGCCAGACCACACTTGGACTTCACACTTGGACTTCACGTAATACACTCTGTGTTTTGCACCATGTCTGTTTGCACCCAGAACACAAACTGGTCACAGCCATTCTGGAAGGTTCTCTGCCCCAGGGAGAGTATTCCTTCCAGAAAAAGCTTGTTTAGGCAAGGTGAGCTGCAACTAAAAGCTCTGGTAGGTATAAAAAAAGCCTTGATGTAGAAGTGAGAGCAAATAGGGCAGTAGGCAGTCCCATTTACAAAAAACAACTTGAACAGTTGTTCTTTTAGTGTTTTCTTTCCCAACAGTAATCCTATGCATTGGAAATTCAGCCAATGCTGGAGCTGCTGACTGTCTACACAGACAAGTCTTGATCTGTTTTGCAGACTGCCTCATCCCCTCTGGCAGCTCAACTTTGCCAGCTGAGCTTACCCTGCCCTGTTTTTTAGCTGTTAAAAAGGACCTGTTCTTCAAGTCACTCTCTCAAAGAAACTAGTCAAGTACACTTGATCCTTCAGAATTACCTTTTCTGATCATAAGCTTTCTAGCTCAAAGCAGGTTTAGATACAATGCACAAACTCTGAAAAACCCTTCTATCCTTCTTCTTATGAGTGAAGCATTCAGCTCATCTGAGCTACCCACCCCAAAACTCCTCTACTGTTTCAATGCATTGCTGCTTCCTTCTTCAGCATGCACTGCAGTTGCTGGGCAACACTGCTGTTTGTTCAAACAGCTATTGCACATCTCCCCAGCAGTGGCTGAATGTCAGTGCCAAGGCTAAAGGTTCTCTCTGTGTGTACACACACTTTTGTAAAGCACTTCAGGATCAAAGGTGCCAGGGAAACACAAGGGTATCATGAAAGCCCTGAGTTTCCTCACAGCCTGCTTGTCAACTAATTGCAGTTGCATGCATTGCTGAGAAGCTCTAAAAGGCATCAAGAGCAAAACCCCATGGCATCATCTGACACTGACAGTGCTGTAGCTGGAAGTGCTGCCATTTTTTATACTTTCAGGACTAGCTTTGAACTGGATATGAGCTTGCGTAGAGATGTGCCTGATGCACAAGTCAAGTGCACCAGTGCAGTGATCCACCACGCTTTCCATCACTTTACACTTAACTGCTTGCCAAGCCTTCATAAATTACACTTGCTGCTTTCCAGTCTGCATCTGACAAGAGCAGAGCCAGCCTTGGTGTCACCTGTGTCAGCAGCACAGCATACAGGTGGCAACTTGCATGGAGGACTGCTCAGCAGAGTTGTTCCTTCCAACGGAGTCATCACAAGTTAACTTCTTCCTGCCTTCCCCTTCCTGAAAAGCTACAGGTAACGTAAAATCCAACTGGACTGGTGTCACAGGCCATCACAAGAAGGTGACTTGTCTGGAGTGACTTAGGAAGAGTCCTGGACACACCCTGAAGCTGAACTTGGTCACAAGAATCTCAGCAGACCATCTTTGATCACGCACAGCCCTTTTTTTCTGAGAAAGGACTGGTGTTTCAGCACCAAAGGATCTGTTTGATCCTGCCTCATCTGATACATGAATTGCACCTCTAAGTAATACCTGAGAGCAGATGACAGTGTGGGGTAATTGAGGAAAGGAAATCAAGAGAGTCACATCTTCCACCTTCTTATTTTAAGTGCTCTAACACCACATCCATTTCTTTGCACTCCTCTATTAGAAACATCAGAGGTGGGGGTTCTCCCTCTCCCCCCAGCAATCACTTAAAAAGAAATTGTTCTGGCTCTTAACAGGTAGTTTATGAAAGAAATTAAATGATGTGGTCGCCTGCAATAGCGGGGCGGCAGACTCAGTGACCCAGGGGGTCCTTTCCAGGGCTGTGTCAGCCTATGACTAACGTCAAAAATGATTTCATCCCAGCTTTTACGTGTAGGCAGAAGAGCAAACAACAAATTAATGAGAACAAGAAGCTCTGAAAAGCTGGCAGGAGGGGGATGGAAGAGAGCAACAAAGCAGAGGCTCAGTGTTCAGTGCGGGGAAAGCAGAGTTCAACATGGACTAAAATATGACTTAGCAGGCTGCTCATTTCCACCCCTACACTCACATACCTGAAGGGAATAGAATTTAAGTGTCCCAGCTCTGGCTTTGTAAGTGATTTGACAAATTGTTTTCTGTGCTGCCACCACAGTCACCCAAAATAGGTAAAATATTTCATTTTGGAAAGGAAAACATTTACATGAGGACTTGACCTTTAACTCAATGTCAGAAGCTCCCCAGGTGGGAGGCAAGACTGATGGGAGCTTCAGCAGAGCCTAGAAGCCTCCTGGAGTAATTACTGTCTCTATAGCAACAAAACTCTGATGGGAATGGGGGGGAGGGGGGGGCTACAGACCTCAAAAGCACAGGGGTTCCCACCACCATGCTTCTCCTGGGCAGCAGGGGGGTCCTGGTCATACTCCTGGAGAGATAAGGGCTGAGATGGACAACTCAACACAGAGAGGCTTCTTCCTTGGCCAAATGGTGGGTCCGGCACAGCAGCACCACATCACAAGGGAAGACCCATGAGGATCCCAGAAGGATGGGAGCAGTTCTCACCCCTGCTCAGCACTCACCCGCCTGCTCGGGCTGTCAAACCAGAGGGAAAAGTGCAGAGAAGTCACTGGCAGCTATGGAAACCTCAGCTCACCTGTCAGTGGAGCTACACAGCAGTCAAAAAGCCTTAAGACAAAAGGCTTTATTTTTTATTTTTTTTATTTTTAGCACAACTACTTAAAAGCTTTCAATATATAAAAAACACAGCCTAAGGGGAAGACAAAAAAAAAAAAAAAGCTTCCTTTCAGAGTACTCTCATTGTCACTTAACAAGCTAAGTGGACTGCACAGCTTTTAGATGTCTCTCCATAAAATACATTTCTGGACAGGAACTTCCACAGGGCTGAGGGGATTTAGCAAGTCACTGAAACACGGAGGAAAACTAAATGTCCTCAAACCTAACACTGACCTGATTGGGCACATCATCATGGAAACAGGCTGGCCAAGGTTGGAAGAAACTTCTGGACAGCATCTTGTTCAGGATGACCACAAACTTGCCTCTCGTTAGTGTCTATCAGCTCACTCAAAACATTGAGAGGTGATGTAGTGTGGGCTCTAACACCAAGAGCATTCTCCATTTCTGAAAGTGCCATCTGACACTCAAGCAACACTATGTCCAGGTCCTACATGACACTGCACTGGAGCCTTTTAACCAAAATTCCTTGCTAATGTCTGGAACTGATTTTAAGGAGGAAAAAAGGACACATGAGAATTTTGCTTCCTGAATTTAGCACAAAAAATATCTTTCATCTTGGTGCTAAGCAACAAATATTTCTTCCTCTTCCATTCAAGGTTTGTGTTTTAAGCCATTTTCTTATCTTTACTCCTCTCTTTTCCTCCCCTTTCTCCCTTTACTTACAATAACTGTTCCATTCAGTTTAATTGGAACAGATGGAAATATATAAAGTTCCTTTTAAAAAATATAAATAAATTATATACACATACACAGATTATGATCCAGAGAGGGGAAAAAAACATCTAAATCTGAGAGCAGAGAATATGAAGAGCTAGTACTCATTGTTCTGATGCTGAACTCTAATTTTAGATGTGTTTACAAATGTGTGCTTCAAAAAAAATTACAGAAAGTGCTGCTCCATAATATATGTTTTTGCTTCTCTTGCAGCTAATGCATTTTGCTGGGAGCTAGCAGTTAAAATCTACATGAAAAGCAATTCCATTCTTCAGAAATAGGGAAGAAGTGGTCTATGAAGCTCAAACACTTTTCTCTCCCCACACTCACCTTCCCTTCCCACACACACACAAAAAATCTCTCATTTTCCCACCAACCCGTTCGTTTGACCCTAGCACCTTTGCTTTTTCTACCATTTTGCATCTGAATTTAGTGCTTCTGACAACTGGCAGCTAAGGGATTGACAACCTGAGAGAATGACATCCTGTTTATCCAGAAAAGAGGCACAGGCAGCCATAGCTCTAACTACTACTACCCTACCTTTCTCTTGGACAGCATTTTCATCAGTAAATCTCAAAGCACGTAAGCAGGTCAGTATCTTTACTCCATTTTCCAGTGAGAATGACAGGCTTGGATGAATGAGAACTTGTCCAAGGTGAACCAAGAGAAAAGCAGCAAAGCTCTATATGTTACTCACCCCCGTCAGGGTCAGCCTGCTGTCCAGCTCACCCACCCATCCCCTTAGCAGGTGAAGGCAGCATATTTCCTTCAGCTCATACCACAGCCAGAGATTGTTCTGAGGTGAGATGAACACACAATGGCCAATTCAAGCTGCAGAAACCACAGCAGCTGCCAAAGGTTTCTTCATGGTGTCCCTCTGCTCACCAGGAGTAGTAAGATACTCCTACTCATTTCCATAGGCTATTAAAACAGCAATTAATAGTACTAACATCACCATGAATAACCCTAATTTTATGTTGCTTTTTTTCCCAGGCATGAGGAAGATCAAATCAGTATACAAAACAGAAGTCCATGCAGTCTACTTGCAGATATCTTCCCAGCACCACTGAAAACCTCCAGAAACATTACACCTGAGATGCTAATAGTCTAGGGGGAGAGAAAAACAGAGCAGAAGGCAGTATTACTTCCACATGAGATATTTAGATGAGCTGAATTTAACTTACCATTTAATTCATTAGTAAGAACACAATTAAGAGTGTTCTCCATTTATCAGCCCTGTTGACTACCAAAGCTTTTTATTTGTACCACAGATAAAACCTCACAGTACTGGTCAGAAAGCAGAAAGATGAG
>CM021797.1:7386535-7397164 GCA_011076525.1 Nettapus auritus | reverse complement strand
TTGTTCAGCTGGAGATACTTGCTATCTTTCTACCTGTATTGTATTACAGAAGAATATCAAATTTCCCGGTCTTTGCAAGTATTTCAGTTAGAAGTTGCCAAAAACATATACACTTAGCACAAATACAAAGAAAAAAGGCTGAAATATCTTGTTATTAGTGTCTCCCAGGGAATTTCCTTCCACTACAGATCTCCAAAAGGAATAGGAAAATTGAGGTGCAGACCAGCTAAGAGATATATCCCACCAGCTCAAGCTTGCAAGACCCATAGGCTGAACCTCGAGTCTTCTCCAGGTGACCCCAGCAGGGCACAGATAGACCTGTTTCACCCTTTAATCTTGTATTGAGACTGCCTGAAGAGGTCAAAATTTGTACTAGAATTTTGTTGAAGGCAGACCAGAAGTGATCTGGATGAGCAAGGAAGCAGGGTCCTATTGATCGTCACAGGGTATAGAGGAGGAAAAGAGATAGTGAGCAGGTACACTTCTGGTGCAGATATGCAGCAAGATCAGGCTATCATTTCACCACCTATCAGCCTCTAGACTCCTCAAAATATTTTTTTCCCCCTCCTGCTTCTCAAACAGGATATTTTGGCCTCCACTGTGGAAAACACCACAAGGCAAAGTGCTCGCAATATCACTGATGTCTTCCCACCCTTCCAGTTCTTCAGATAAATCTTTGAAATCTCTCTACCAGTTCTAGACTTCTCCTTTGGGCTTTGTCACTTTCTGTGAGTTTGCATCATTAGGTTTCCCGGCAAAGGGAGATGAGACGAATCGATGTAAATTTTCATCCCCTTGATACCATCCTAAACCAAGCCTCTCCCTCCTTAAAGCTCTGCCAGTCAAACACTACAGGAGACAAATGCTACGCTGCCTGATGTGGAAGGTGTGGGTTTGACTCACAGCTTTGCCACAAGCTCCTAGGTGACAGGCAGTTTTTATTTGCCCTTCTGTAAAACAAGCACTGCATTTCATCACCCCACAGGGAAATCAGGTGGATAAAACCCCATAGATGTTTGAGCAGCTCAGATTCAAAGCTGGTAGAAATTTTCTACCAGAAATACTGCAAAACTAGGAGGGGAAAGAGGACAATTCCCCCCTCCCCCCCCCCCCGAAGTATTAAAGGTACCCACATGCTCATTTCTGAGGTTGCTCGGAGAAAGAAAAACTCCACCAAAAGCTCCAGGAAAAACAACAACAAAAAAGTAATTTGAGGTAGTAATGGTGATAGGGGCACAAATTGATACAAAAAGCTCTACAACCATTTAAAGAAACATAGCAGCACTTTTTATTTTTTTTAGTTGAAAATACATTTTGGCCAGGTCCCTATGACACATTAAAGCCACCTCAGAGCCCCACTGTCTTTAGAGATCAAGACAAGTGTGATTTTTTTTCAATCTACTGACAAACAGCAGAGAGGAACTGATGGGTGAAAAACAGAAAACTTTTCATGTAAGTAGGAAGGGTTAACAAAACCAAGAATTACAAGTAGGAAGTAAATAACTAAAAAAAAAAAAAAAAAGTATATGCAATACAGAGACAGATCATTCTAATCAGACAGTGTAAAGACCCATTTTGTCTTTTTTCATTATTGGCAATGAACATACATCATGAAGGTAACAATCCTGTGCACTCCCCCAGTTACCTGCCCGTGAGCTCCAAGAGAACTGAACGCACAAGAAAAAAATTGGCATGTTTTATTTTGGACCATCAGGCAGCAGTTTGTACTGATCGATGTATTTTTGAGAGCATACAGCTGCCTTATTCACTAATTAAGGCTTCTGAGAGTGTAATGAAAAACTGTGATTTCACTGCATGGCAAACAGCCAGCACAATTTGTTCCAGATACACAAAAGAGATTTGAGTTGCAGATTATCTGGGTATGTGTAGGGTGAGTTCCATGCAGGTGTGCAGAGAAGGCAAGGAAAGGGGGCTGGCACCATATTCCCAGCACACTCACAAATCATACCACTGGAATTTCTTCCAGAAACAAAACCCCACATAGCAGAGATGGCATTTACCAGCTGTTCCAGTGTAACAACCCTTACCTGAGCAGTGGACAATATGTGATACGTACCTGGTAACACTAGAGGGAGCTTGAAGAGGAGGAAGAGGAAGCACTTTCTTTCTCTGAAAGGGGTAAATTTGCAAGCTAGTATAACCTTGTTTATACAGTGACCAAAAAAAAAAAAAAAAAAAATCAACTAAAAGGACAAGATTCCTGTTTTCCATTCCTCCTCTTGATGTGTACTGTGTGATGTGGAAGTCCCTAGCTAAACATTGCCTGTTCTTTCTCACAAACAGAAGAGAGAAGTCTTCCACATTGTCAAAGAGGACACCCACAAAACAATTTTGGATTGCTCAAAATCAAGCAGTTCTCACACAACGTGATTCATGTCCCCAGACAATGGCTGCAGCATGACCACATCTCTGAATAAAGCTGGAATTTCAGCAGCCAAAAAGATAGATAAAAGGCAAGAAGTCAATACCAGGAACCCCAAGAATTGCTGACTGGCCAAAAAGCACCAACTCCACAACAGTATCCCTCTCAGAACATCATTGCAGTATATCACCCTGACCACACTGGCAGCAGCCTTGAGCTAACCGAGTGAGAAGGATGCACACTATCAAATTTACATACATCAAGCAGACAAAAATATGACCAAAATTAAAAAGCTACTAATACACAGCAATCTGCCAAACTGAAGTTCTGGACAC
This sequence comes from Nettapus auritus, assembly GCA_011076525.1. Lineage (NCBI taxonomy): Eukaryota > Metazoa > Chordata > Aves > Anseriformes > Anatidae > Nettapus > Nettapus auritus. The sequence continues at coordinate 7,394,446 of CM021797.1, read as the reverse complement.
TTCGGATATCCAGCTCCCTGTCTGTATCTATTATATTATGAATATAATCTCTATGACTATCAGCAGCTGGAACATAAAAGGTTTGCTTTCCTCAGTGTTTGGAAGAAAGCCTTGCCCTATTCCAGTACTCCATAAATAGCACTTTTTCCGCCAAGTTTTCTGTACTATAATCCAGATTATGTCCCAAAGCTGCAGGCAGATGCCATCAGTTTTCAGATATTAAGGAGAATATTGATCTACTGTTGTGGTTTAACCCAGCTGGCAGCTAAACACCACACAGCCGTTCGCTCACCCTCCACCCTCCCTCTCTGGGATGGGGGAGAGAAATGGGAAAGTGAAGCCTGAAAGCTGAGATAAAGACAGTTTATTAAGATAGGAAACAATAATAATAATAGTAGTGTGTACAAAACAAGTGATGCACAATGCAATTGCTCACCACCCGCTGACCGATGCCCAGCCTATCCCTGAGCAGCCAGCCCTTCCACTATGGCTAGCCACCCCTATCTATTGTTTAGCATGATGTCAGATGGTATGGAATAGCCCTTGGCCAGTGGGGGTCAGCTGTTCTGGGTCTGTCCCCTCCCAGCTCCTGCTGCACCCCTAGTTTGCCTGCTGGCAGGACAGAGCAAGAAGTTGAAAAGTCCTTGGCTTGGTGTAAGCACTGCTCTGCAACAATTAAAACATCAACATGTTATCAGCACTCTTCTCATCCTAATCCAAAACATAGCACCCTACCAGCTACTAGGAGGAAAACTAACTCTGTCCTAATTGAAACCAGGACATCTACAAAGAAAACACTTCAGATGAGATCTCCATTCATGGAAATAAAGACTTTTTTTGGAGGTGAATCCCAGATTCAGGCACAGTTTTGATCATCTGATCATTGCAAGGAAGAAAAGTCAATATAATACAGGATCTTTAAAGGAATGCATTCAAAATAAGCAAGGAATAAGAAGGACATTTTTTTTACAGAGTCATTTAAACTTTGCAAAGGACAACAGGGCTGCTATGAACTAAATCTTTAGCTACACTTTTAGAAGTTACTGGAGCTTTTCAAAATGTTGTTCATAAAAAAATCTTGTTGAAAATTGTTTTGCTAAGAGAACATTTGGAAGATAATAGCATTATGAAGTATTGGATATCCCAGCTTAAGTGCATTCAGCTCCCAGTAAAGGTACCCCTCAGCCTTGATGTAACTGCAGAGTGCAGCTATGTTTCTTTGGTAAGGTCTTTTATTGTGTCTAATACTTCACACAATTTGTTTGGTTTTAAAAGAGATCCTTTGGTTTGTCTTAAAATAATTGCTATGTAAGAGAAAATCTCATTAGAACTTTCTATTTGTTTCCTGCTTGTTTTCCACTCAGAATAAAATTTCCCATTTTCCCTCCTGCCCTAGCTCAGTGAAATCAGTCAGCTGTCCTACGCCTCAACAAATCACAGCAATTAGCAACAAAACACCACACCACAAGCATTGCTAAAGATTGTCCAAGAAACACATCCAGAGACAATAATCACAATGCTTGCATCATGAAGCTCTTAAAACACCAGTCAGAGAAAGCCTAATTAATCTGATTCAAAACAAACACTGTGGCCAAACACTAAGTGACATTAACCAGGCTGCAAGAGACTTCTGAAGGAACAAAGCAAACCTTTGACATCGTCAGTGAAGCAGTAAAGCAGTTCAGAAATGGAGAGAGCTTTGAGGATGGATTGGTGCAAAGTAGCATGCTAGGAGTAGAACAAACATGAAGGGAGCTCCTGTTTGAAACACTGAGCTCCGTACAACACCAGCCCTGGCATATCTTACTGTGACACATTATGGGAACTAGAAATCAATGCTCCCACTAGAAGAGTGGCATGATTTTTCAGAACTGCTGAGCTCAGAAATGCCCCCATTGATTTCAGTGGAATCTGCTGTGTATTTGCCATCTCTGAAAGCTAGGCCACACACTTAGGTGCCTATATATAGCCTTGAAAATCTAACTTTAAGCACCTATTTGAAAGTAAGATAGGGAAATCTCAATCTCTATTCCTGGAAGTATTATCTTTGAGAAAAAGTAAAGCCCAAAGGGGCCAGTATTGCTTCTGGCATTTCAAACCAGTTTTGCAGGAGTAGTGTCCCCTCTGTCACTCTGGCTGTAAAGACTCTCTGGGAAGGTAGCACAGCCCTGTCTGTCTTCAGGTTGAACCAACAGTTTACAGTTTTGATTAAAACAAGACCCCTCCTCGCCCTCCCACATTACTAAAACAGAATATATAAATGCCTTGGTGATGGTCAACACCTCCTTCTTTTACAGGTAGGCTATGTGTCCTTCACTACTAGCTAAGAAACACTACCCCAAGACTGTTAAAAAGCCATTATGCACCACCCCAGAGCAGACACATTTTCCTACTTCAAAAAATATATATATATATTTTATAGTAATAATGGCAGGTCACCTTGAATATATCAGAAAAGAATACAGCAGTGGCAGCTCCACATGATTTAAAGTTTTTAACTAGTGACTTCACCAGCCTGCACAGCTTCTGTAGTATGTTAAGTGCTTCAAGAAGTTTGACATTGCCTGTTTTTAAGTATGATAATATATAGGGGTATTACCTTTGAACAACTGCTGTGCTTCATTTGACAGAACAGGTCATAACGAGCCTTCACTTTACTCCTTTGAAGCTTTGAATCAAGGGTAGGATTTTGTCTATTTTTGTAGTAAAGTTGCTCACATAGAGTTTCCTTTTCTCTTCTCACAACAAAACCTGCATTTTTTTTCCACAGCTATAAAAAAGTGAATACTCTTAGATCAGGGACATATGTTGTTCTAACACCTAATATTAAGCTGTTACTACAGTGAAGTATGAAAGGACTGAAGATATTGCTACAGTTGTCACATTGCAATAAGGATATATTCAGTTAAGTCCAGTTTTCTTCAGTAAATAGTCTTCTATTACAATAGCAGCCAAAGAAAAAGAGCATCTAATATACTGCCTTGCCCAACATCACCGTAGGGTTTTGGAGAAAATTTGCCATTCAACATTACATTTTCAGTTTTTATTTGCCTAGAATAGACCCAGAGACAGAGCTTCATCCCACTTCACTTTGGATGCATGGCTGAGACTCTCAGAACAGCATGTGATGGCCCAAAGTTATTTATGCAGCCAGTGAATGGAAAAAGAAGGGTCTCAGGAGGGCTGTTTATAACCACAGCCTGCCAGGTCAGGCCCAATGACCCCAGTATCCCATATCTGGCAGGGGTCAGTAATGGCTATTAAGTGAAAAAAGCACAAGTACAGGACAAATATGCATTCTGTCTCTATAGTAAACTCTTAACCTCTAGCTATCCACATCTCAAAAGTCTTGGTGACCCCAAAGTAGCAGCCTGGGACTAAAAATCCTTGAGTGGGTTTGCCTGAATATTTGCCCAGACACTTTGCTGTAGAACTCCTGCCAACCCCATTGTGTTGCAGAGAACTCTATTCTTTAACTACCCATTTCATAAGGAATTACTGTTGCTTTTTAACTATTTATCAAATATTGCAACAAGAAAAAGGCATTAAATGAAGCTGGACGGAACTGGGATGACTGTTCTGTGCTCTCCTTCAAAGCATTTTAAATCTTATAGACTGTGATCACAATCCCATAACTCTCATCTAATTTCCAGACAGAGTACACACTAACATTAGGTGTTCCATTTAAAAAAAAAAAAAAAAAAAAACTTTTTTTTTTTTCCATTGTTTGATCACTTTTTTCTTCTTTCTCAGTACTTCATCTACCCCTTTTGAGACCAGGTTTCAAGAGACACCTAACATCTTAGTCATCTTCAGCCAACATGTCATGAGTAACTACTCCAGTAGTCAATGATGAGCATGTCAAGTGAGATATGCTTAGGCTAGGGAAACAGCTAAAAATAAGACTTATTTTAAAGGAAGTACAAATAAACAAACATACTGAGTTCCTCAGTGCATACGTAATGATGTAGAAACCACTGCCATAATATCACTATTTTAAAATCTTCAAACGGTGATATTAACCCATTTCAATAAGCATGCCCAGGAGAAATACAGCCTCCAGAAGCAGAGGTGGAAATGCCATAGGACAAAGATCAAACTTTTTTTTTTTTTTTTTTTTTTTGAGCATCTAGGTAACCCAATACTGCAGAAGCATTAGGGGCACTTCTAATAATGGAAGCCACCAGCATTAGGCTCATTTTTCTAGTGAAGAGCTAACAATGTCTTGCTTGAAGTTGCAGAAGAGCTAGGAAACAATGAGACGCCCAACCTTCATCTCAGCCATATAACCTGAGTCCAGGAATCTTCTATCACCTCTACAACAACCACTTACCAGGAGCAAAGACACTGCTGCATTCTGGAAAGGTTTACCAGAGGTTTCTGGGGAAATACTTTGATTTTTTTTTTTTTTCAAAGGGGTTTTCTAGACACATTTATATACTCAGCTTGAAAGACCAAAGTTATAATATGGAAAACCAGAAAATTTTCAGTAAAGGTTGTCTGGCAGATTTTTTCCCCTATTTTTCAGCTAGCAGTCTTACCACTCTTCAAAAAGTCTTATAGCAACTCAGCCAAATACCTCCTGTGATTTGCCTACAGTTCCCAGCATCCCCTGTAAAACACTTTCAACTCCTATTGCTTTTTGCTCCCAAACTGATGCTCTGATCCAATAATCAGGTATCATGTTATCTGTTTATCCTGTTCAGTCAATAAGTTGCCATTTAAATTGCATTATCACCAAGATATATTTGGCACAACATCCGCAGAGATTGTATTACACAACACTTAATTGTTTGCTATGAGAATGCAAGGCTATCAAACCTGCCACATATTAGTTAAGAAGAGGCACTGAAACTTGGCCCCATCTCACCCCATATCTGCATTGTGCTCCCCAACAGTACCTTATCAATGATTTCTGTACTCTGGCACTGGCTGGAACCACAGTGGATTGCAGGGAACCCACTATTTGTATGTGCAGAATTTGAAGCTCAGTGCTGAAAAATATCAGCTTCCTGGTGTTCTGACCCTCCACTAAAACACAGGCTGATTTGAAAACCAGCCAGTAATGCAGTGCTATTCATAAACGATGCTTTAGGCATACATGAAGGGAGTGGATACTACCAGTAGATAGATAACACTCAAGAAGGCAGAACCCAGAGGTTGGAAAAAAAATGCATTTTAAATAGCTCCGAATTAAGCGTCCAACAGAAAAGAGGAAGAATGCCTATAGTCACAGGCCTGAGTAGCCCCACGTGGATCTACTAGCCAGGCCCAGACACAAGGGAAAACAGTATCTCCCACTTTACACAAGTTACTTATTACCACATTCCTTTAAAGCATCAAAGACTTACAAAAACATCTCCCACCATCAGGATCCACCGAGAAGATATGGCTGCTGGAAGACTCAGGGTTGCACATACCTGCTACAGAGGTAAAAAGACAAATCCCTTCTGCATGTGCGACCAAGGTTCGCGGCTCAGCCACTTCCAGCTTGCTGCTGGCAGCCTGGATATTACCTCTAAGATAAATGAATAAGAGTTTAGGTCTTATTGGATTACTGTTTATTGAACTTTATAAATTCCAATTAACAGACCTCTGAGCAATAAGAGACATGTAGTGTACTCTTCATTTTATAGTGCAATTATTACTGAGTTTATCCTCAGCTGAACAAGAGGTATTAACGGATAAAACATGGGAAAGAAGACATACTAATAGATAAAAGCAGATATTGGAGACAGGGATACAGATACAACTAGGAGAAAATGCACAAGGCAAGAAAAAGCACACGTGTGTGGCTGATAAGGTTATTTCGTTGCTTATACTACTATGCAGGAGGCCTACAGAAAATAGATGAGAGTGACACAGATGAGTAAGTGGCCTAAATATGCAAAAGCAGGAAAAAAGAGGCAGGGAGGGGAAAGGAAAAAAGAAGAGGTAAACAGCAGTCAAAATATGGCAATGTGAAATTTATCGTTTTCACAGTTGCTCTAGAGTCATGTTGGGAAGATCTCCCAATTCAGCATTTTGCCAAGGCACAGAGGAGGCTGTACTACTAAAGCATCAGTGCTATTTGAAAGAAGGAAACATACTCAGGATGTTCATCTATCAATTCACTCAGGTATAAGCAAATGCAACAAGATGAAACACCACCCCTCCACCTCAACCCAATATTGGACAACAAACCATGCTGGTAACACAAGATCTGTGGAAACTCAGTTCCATCAAAAGCCACGATGAAACAATGAAAGGAAGGTGTTTTTAAAGAACTACCACCACTGCAGGTGTTTATTTTTTTATTTATTTATTTATTTTTTTCCCCAAGCCATCCTCACCCCCACCCTCTCTCTCTTATTCCTATCTGCCCTTTTTATTTTGATTTATTGAACCTGTGCAGACTGTCTTTCTTAGAGATAAGGGTATGTTTGTGTATAAACCCCAGCAATAACTAACCACATTGATCCAGTCTTCATAGCCAGGGTTTTCAAGTACTTCCACATGACGAATATAAGAGCTCCCCTACCTGTCTGCTGTAGGTATTATGATGTGGAAGGAGGAAAGAGCTGTGCCACCTTCACTTCAGGCTTGAACTTCTGCATCACACCTCCCTGCTGGTAGCTCCTTCTCCTCCATCCCATGACAGAGGCAGAGCTCAGGGATGTTCCACAAACTCAGGGATGTTCCCTCAAAGATCTTACAGCTCACACAGGGAGGTAAAAGGTGATTGTTATCCAGCTTTGCATCCTAGGGTCCCAGAGATGCTTAGTGTCAATTGTTTCCTTCCAAAAGGGGACTGAGCACAAGAAAGCAGGTGGGAGAGGGCTGGGCTGAACACAAGGCCTCGGCCACAAAGGGGGAAGCAGTTGGAGTTGGCCCCTCAACACAGCTGCCACCAGGGCATGCACAGCCATTTTCTGCTCCTAGGGTGCCATCACCCTGCTGTTGCTTGTCCAAATCTAGCTAGCAGGTTGAAATCTGCAGGAAATTAGGAGGACTGACAGATGTGCCCTGAGATGATTAGGAGCACAGTGGGCAAGATCAGGTGATGGCTGCAGTCTGCAGAAGCCAGGAGCTATCTCCCCGGCATGGAACAAGTGGAGGTCACCACCTAGACAGATCTTCCTCTCAGGGAAGGTGCTGTTCAGGGCTGGAAAGTCCACAGCCCACATTCCTGTGTGGAAGAGGGTGTAAGCTGCGCAAGCTGTGCTCTGATGGAGTCAGGCAGCAGGTAGAGGAGCTGCAGGAGGAAGTCAGCAGGCTACACTACAGTAGGGAAGGGGAACAAGAAATAGGGCACTGCATGGTTCCATGAAAAATGCCATGCCCCACCACAGTTACAGTCTGAACACAAGGCCAACAAAGGAGCAAAAGGACAGAGCTATGATCCAGCAGTACACTAGGAGGAACAGCGTTGTTAAGGCATTGAACTTCTCCCCCTAACAAAACTTGGAACTAGTCCAATACCATTTTAACCAAGTTATTTCTTTCAGTCATAGGAGAGTTGCAAGGGAGTGCTAGCAACAGTTTCAACCCATCTTCCTACTCAAAGAAAGAAACTTAAAATAGGTTCAACAAGTTGCTTTTGTATGCAATATCCATTGGAACTACTGTCATCAACCACAATGGGTAATAATAGACTGCAACAAGACATACCCCACATCCTAGTAAGAGAGCTAAATCTTGATCTTCATTCTCTGAATACCATCTGGTGACTTGTTACACCTCCTTTTCATGGGCAGGAGGTCAGTTTACCGATGTTTTGAAAGATTGGACCTTCTGTAAGATCAGGAGGAGATGAAAGAGTCAAGCCCTCCATTTGTAAGGCTTTCCTGAAAGCACTAGTGACTTTTCCACAATTTATTAAGAGATGAATTTAAGAAAAATCTCAGCTTTTTTTTTTTTTTTTTTTTTTTT
>CM021797.1:7374364-7386435 GCA_011076525.1 Nettapus auritus | reverse complement strand
TTTTTTTTTTTTTTTTTTTTTTTTTTTTTTTTTTTTTTTACACACCACAATCCTGTAGCTATCTCCAGTCACAGGACATGCTTACACTACTCAGCTACTCTCCTGAACACTCTTCCTCTTCAGACACTTGGAATCTGTAATGCCCATCCCATCTAAAACTATTCAGTAGGAAGTGGAAGCAAAATATTTCTCCAAGAATAGGTCTTGTTACTTAAACATAATCTGCTCATGCAAACACTGACACAATCCAGGGCCATCAAAAAAACAGGAAACTCTCATTTGAGTTAGAGTTTGTACAATGCCTAAAAAGTTACAGGAAAGACAAACATGTCCCAGGTCAGCAAGAGTTAATGTACTCAAGGAACTTAATGTACCTAAGGAAGCATGGCAAACTAACAAGTCAGCCCTCTGCCTACACCCCCCATCCCACCTTCTGAACCCCTCTATCCTGCAATAGATCATAAAGAATGGATTACATTAATTTTCTATAAACTATATCAACTTGAGTGACATGTCCTTAAGGGTTAGGTGATTGATATCCACAATGAAGTCTTATAATCTAAAATCATATTAATATTAATATTAAAGATTTTCTGTCCTTTATGTGCATCATTAAATTCTGAGTATAAGGTGAAATTGACAACATACATTTTGACAGCTTATCTATAATAAATATGCAAATCTTGATACCACCATGTCATCACAGACTTTGCTGCTCCTTGAAATATCAGAGAGATCCTTTCTTTCTATGACATTTACAGTGAAAGATCAGATATAAAGCATTTTGTATGACTGAGAATTTCATTGGTTTAGTCTTCAAGCACAATAATAGTGGCTTCCTATTCCATTGGCACAAGCATCATCCCTCTTCCTCTCTCTTCTTGGCATCATGGGGTGGGTGGTGGAGAGGAAAATCAAATGTTTCCACGCATTCTTTGCTTTTTTTACAGAAAGTGATTTAAAAAAAAAAAAAAAGTCTCTGAAGGCATCTTAGGAATGCCTTCCCTGAGGCTCATGTACACTACCACAGGAGACAGTTCCAAGCAGCAGCACTAGATTTAACCCAGGAGAGGAATTAAATGAATTAACAGAGAGGATGGCAGTTGTCCTTAACCCTATGAGGGCGCCTCAGGCCCACACAGTGCCATCCCACTCAGATACATGGTGTAGGGAATTTAGAAGCACAGCCTTCATGAAAACAATACTTCAAATTGTTTTGACTATGGCACAGGACCTACCTGGCCCTACACCATAGCCACACAAGTCCAAATTGCGGATACCTGCTCCATCGTGATCTGGTGCACAGCAACTCATGCTTCAGTGTTCACAGAATAGAGCTTAAAAGTCTGGCAACTACATATTTCTTCATCTCCATCCTGGTGCTTGCTAGGACTCCACACAAGAAGCATGAAGCAACACCAATCCTCATCTGCAACACAACACTCACAACAAAGGGATACAACAACCAACCCAATTGTCCTGTTCTGACTTTAATGCATTGCAGCCCTCACCCCATCATCCTTACCTTCCTCAACTCTTTTTATCAGAGGTTTCTACCAGCTGACAGTGGCAGGAACAGTGTTTTTCTTTTGTGTGGCTAGCACTGCAAACATCTAATTTTGATTAGAAATTTGAGGCTTAACTAATCTAAACAGCTAATCACAATTTTTACACTACCTTGAGAGAATGTGTACATGTCCACGTGCACATAAAACCACTCTCATTATCTCCTTCTAAATTAATCCTCAGATCTTCTTGTCAGTAGAAAAAGAATTGAAGGAAAATAGAGATTTTCAATGAGGACAATAACTCATAGGAAACCAACCTGAGGCTATGAAATTTATTGTTTCAAGGTCTGTTATAGCTGTTTACTCCTGACAAGGGCAGGGCACAGGTAGAACAGGAGCAAAATGGATAAAAAGCACTGAGGCAACTTTACTTCTGTTATCTTCTGTCCAAATCCTGACACCGGCCAGAAAGTGGGGGATATAAACAGAACAACGTGAAAGCTTAAAGGGTCTGATAGTGGCTTTCCTCCAACTATATACACATACACATTCTACACTAAACAGGAGATAACACCACAATGTAGCTTTACCCAATGCTCACTGAAAGATAAAGCACTGAGCCTGTACTATATCATCCTCAGGGTCTTTTACATCTTAAAAAAAAAAAAAGCAGTGAGTGGCCAGTGAAGACCAAACCCAGCCACCCCCCCCCACCCCGATTTTTTTCAGTGCTAACAATTCACTATTGCCTTGCAGCCATCTATACTTCCCTCTCACATAAACTGATGTTTGTTCGACAACATCCTCCCTACCAGCCACAGATTTGCATGAAGTTTGAAGCACTAAAACTATTTCAAGTTTTTTTGGAGCCTGTGAGGGCAATCCTGCTGCTCAAGTAGGAAATCCATGTCGAATAAAACCTCTTCCAATGCATTCTGTCGGCAGCCAGCATCTGCTCACATCCACACCACACATCAGCTGTGCACCATGAGATGCAAGGTAGGGCTGCCACCTTCCCTGCCATCTAGGAACCAAAACAGGAACTTCCTGACCTAAGAGATGCAACTCAAAAACCTGAACAACAGACAAGCTCTGCAGGAAGGGCTGCAATCCCTGCAAACTACAGAGACACATCCCAACAGGATGTGTTGCCAGTGCTGACCCCAGAACAAGAGTTGTGCCTTCAGGGGCAGAGGAATAAAGGAGGTTTCATTTCCTCTTCCCCTGCACCATTCTCACAATTAACACTCAGTTCTTGTGTTGCATTCATCTCTGACTAATCCTCTCCTGCTTTATTTTTTATTTGTGTTGACTTGACACACCTTAATCCCTGAGTCAGCTCCTATTTCTTGTTAAACCAAAGGTAAATTATACCAAGTCTACCCAGCAGTGTTAAAGCCAGCAGGATTTATAATGCAAAGCACCTGCTAAAAATACCCAGGCAAGCATACCAACTGAAAGAGATTTCCACAGTGCCAGAGACAAACACGTCACACCCAAAGGATGCAAAACAAAACATAGGTAAAGCAGTGCAGTTTATGAGGGACTGAGGGGAAGAATGGCTGAGGCAGAAATTTCTCCTGGCTTCTGCTCATGCAATGATTTTTTTCATGTTCCTTTCCCCAGCACTATGGTTGTGCTTCCTCTCATATGAGCATCACCCCCATCACTTACCATCCTATATTTGCACAGGCCCTGGAATGTGACAATGCACTTGCTTGCCATCACACACATTCCTCTTCACATGCCAGGTCTCTATTCCCAATAACCAAGGGCACAAGTCTGTGCACAATCCCTCACCCTCAATTCACACCCACTCCATCACTACCACACTCCCCTACTGTATTTCTGTTCCTCTCCCCTTTTACAGTGCCACCTCAGCACCCAATGCCCTACTTGCCTCTTGCACTCACTTTGTCCCCCCTGCATTTCTGCCCCAGGCACTGTGTGCACCTTGCACCTCCTCTTTCTTCCTCCTGCCTGTCTACATCTGTCTCTTTCAAGCCTGCAGGAGCCCATGTGCCAGGCAGGAAGGCTGTTTTTTGATTCATCCACATTATCAGCAAAGTGCATCCAGATCTGAACAGCCCTGTCAGCTCTTGAGAAATGAAACAATAGCGAGTATCTGGTGAATTTCATGGTTATCAACACTCCTAATCAGGCAGATGAACTGGAAAAAAAAGCATTCATTACTTTGAACTAATGATTCCTTAACATCTTTGCTTTTCGAGACTTGACTTGCTTCAGTTTCCTTTTTCATTTTTTTAAATGAACAGAAAGCCCAACTCTTTTTGCCGAGGAATTTGTGCTATCCCAGAGCTTGAGGTCTCATTTCCTCTCCTCCTCCTTCAGCTTCTGTTTGTGGAGCATCATTATCATTATGTAATGTTTCTGTCGAGCTGGCAGAGTTGCATAGTAAAGCGCATTAACCTGGCGATAACGGATCACTTACATTTTTTATCATGATCTATTGCCAAGTTAGCACACCAGGCCACTTCCAATAGCACTGCGCAGTCAATAAATTAGTGTGCTGGCCTAGAACCCATGATGGAATATCATTTGGATTTCTGGTGGCTCTGAAACTAATCGTATTTTTCCCCATTTGTTTGCTTTGACTCCGGGCTGTTGAGGGAGGGGAGTGCAGCGGATGAGAGAACAAGGGATCTGTCCATGCAGGATTTATCCCTTGGTATTGTCTCACCCACTCCATTAAGCCTCTCCTATCAAGTCAGTCTGAGTTGATAGCCTCAAACTCAAACTCGGCCTGATCCAGTCAAGGTACTGAGCCATTCCTTACTTTTTGATATTTTTGCAAGTAGACAAAAGATTTCATCTGGTTGCTAGCAGCTTCTAATCGGATTGCCTAAGGAACCCTGAGTCTCTAAAGCTATCTCACTCCAATATGGAATCAGGAATAAGATCTCCAAAGTTTTCACCTCCTACCATGTTGGTCTCACTTACAAACCCAAAAGCAATGCACATTGCCAGAGCAGTCCTCAAGCTAAGGGAGAGCTCAAAGTGCTTACGTGACCAACAGTAAACCCTTGTGGTTTCCAGATCCCCATGGAATGCAGTAGCAATAATGGGTTCTAATCCCACTACATTTTTGCAAGGATAATGACACTGGAGATGCTTTCCAGGCTGAACAGTCAAGATAAGATTCCTGCAGAGGCATTCCAAGAGACAGATGCCTGCAGCCATCAGAGTTGACCTTTCAGGCAAAAGGAGATATGGATCTCTATAACCTCTTGCACATAGCTTCTGCAGTGGACAACTAACACAACTGATCCAGAGGTGTTGTCTACTTTTTCAAAAGGGACTTGCTTGTTTTTCCCGTATTTCAACAATTCAGAGCAAAAATAAATCACATTACCACTGTTTTAATAGGTATACAAAGCCAAAGTATGGCATTAAGTACCTCTCACATAGTCTACTGAGAGCTGCCCTGTTATTACTGCAAGCTAAGCAGGTCACTAGAGAGACCTATAGGTCCCAATCCTGGAAACTTATGCATGTAATCCTTGTGTCACTGCTGACCACGACAAGTTTATTTGTGTACTTAAAGTTAAAAAACTTCATGAAGTGCTTGCAGGATCAGAGTCCTATTTCCCTGGATGGTAGTTCTGCAGCTGGTAAATAAGTGCTAGGAAATAGAGCAGAGACATGCTGGTTTGTGCATCCCCAGGCACACAGAAGACAGTAGCAAACTAATATTTACCAACTTTAAAAAAATGTAAAAACCTGGAGTTTCCAGCTTCTCTGACTGTACTAGCAGCAGAAGAGTGAAATAAATTAAATAATCACACCATAAATACTAATTAATTGCCATTAAAAAGTACTCAAATCGTTTAAAAGAAAAATGCAGCCATTAATCAGAATAGCTCAGGTACCTAAATAAATATTTACTATTATGAGTGCATATTTAATCTACCAACCCATCAAAGACTAATTCTCTGTTCCTTGCCAGTGAGGCTTATTAACATCCTAGAGGGAGTAAACAGTGCCCCAGAACTGTGCAGGAATGGGACATTGGGATTTAGGAGTAAAACAGTTGCATAGGTAAGAGCAGAAGCCTGGAAGTGTAGTCCTATATATAGGATTACATATGAGAATAACCTCATCTTATTACCTGTGTTTAAATTAACAGTTCTAGGCCCTAATACACAAACCTCGTTGTCCCAAACAAGTGCTTCCTAACAGATAGATCCCATCCTGAAGAGCTCCTAAGACCACACATCAAAGTCTTTCCAAGATCAGGATTTAACATATTGTATTAATGAGAATTACTTTCAACCTACTGTGCAAGAACAGGTCTATCTATAGCTTTCAGAAAACAAAAAGATTCTATGTTTGAAGTCTGCTCAGAGATGATTTGTTAGGGAGGTGGGTTGGAACAATTTTCAGGAAAAAAAAATAGCTAGGAAGAAAAACAGAACTTCTAAGCTTTAAAGAAGGAAAGAAAAAAAAAAAAAAAAAGACTAGCTTTGTTTGAGAACACACAATCCAACTCAAAGCTCACAAACAAGAACTAAGGATACTCACCATCTGGAACAAGGATATTTAGCAGTCTACTGCCTACTGTAAAAATGGACCCTTTAGGGCCTTTGCAGTGGATCTGCCCCTCATTTTTAAGGGTCATCCCCCCCAAAAAAGGAAGCTAGAAAAGTGCTTTCACTGAAGGGAAACTTTAACAAGATACAGCTTGGGGGAAAGAAACGATAAAAGAAAGGACATTGGGGGCTTGTTTAGATGCTATTATGAGATGCTTGTGGGGTTATCCTGAAACTGTGTGCCTCCGTTTTTTGAGTAAATTGCTTCTGCAAGTGTCTTTAGGGGAAATTAAATATAAACAATTAATAAGCATTGGGAAGATTACTTAAGTGATCTCAGTAGGCATCTGCTATGATTTTATTTTTTTTCTAATAAAACAAAGGGTGAGGGTGAGTTTTTTTAATGCAGTTTTTTCTGGGAGGGGTAGTGGGGGGGGGGAATTTTTTCCCCCTCTCAATGAAATGCAAGTAGAAACAGCAGTAGTAACAAAGTTGGAAAGACCTGAAGAAATATAAAGAACAAAAAAGTCTATCAAGCTTATAAGTAAAAGTTATTTCATCTGTTTCATTGATATGGTCTTCTAAAATTCTGTTAACTTCTGATAAAAATTTAATGGATGAGAAGTAGAGGCTGCTTTAGGAAACAGGCTTTTTAAACACTACTATTAGTAAAAGAGCAGTGACTTTTGCACTCACAAACTCTTCTGATATCTTGATTGCTTCTATTTAAACTGAATTTCAAAGCTTATGCATACTTTAACAGTTAAAAAGTTACCATCCAATAGGTCTAGCTTTCCAGTGGAAGCCCCTATTGTTCCAAAAGCCCCATTCTTCCTAAAAGAAAGAAGTTAGAAAACTACAACTCTAGGTGCACTTAGGATAAAAGTGTACATTCATAAATAAAGAAACAAAGTACTCACTTTGCAACTGAGAGACAAGTCCAACAATCAGAGCCAGGTATTTCCCTCCAAAGGGATTTCAGTACCAGGTTTAACACCTAAGGAGCTTTAGAGATGTAGCACTATAAAATCATCAATATGCACAAGTCATCCCTTCACATAGAAATTCTGGAGAGAAATGTTTTTGCACAAAATTCTTTTGCATAGTTCATGGAGTTGGGGAAGGGAAAGAGGGTAGGGAGAAGAAGAAAAAAGAGGGAAGAAAACACACACACGTGCATTTAAAAAAAAAAAAAAAAAAAAAAAAAAAAAAAAAAAAAAAACCTGCCCCCCACAACAGCCTCTCAGCTGTAAGGGACTAGCTTTGTTGACTCTGGTAAAGCAATCTAATTTACACCATCTGGGAACCAAGCCTGATCTCCCAATGAGCTCCTTTTCCCAAGTGGAACCACTTCAGCCTGAAGGGCCATCAGGGACAGGAGCAGAGCTTTGCAAAGGAACCTGGCAAGGTCAGCCTTCATTTTTGGGCAAAAGAGCTGCAATGATTCTCCCATCTATGTGCAAGAAACCCCTTTTGTCTCCATCCTGTACAGCTGTCTTTCTTTAGGTAATCCTAATAGGGACAACAGCAATTTTCGTGAAATAACTTGTTTCTTAGAAGTAACATCAGAAAGCCTTTTTGTAGCAAAGACAATTTCCTGGCTGCTACCTTCCTGGAAGTGTGAAGAGGTTATCAGGAAATTGAAACAAAAACTATGGAGCTGACTAAGTTTTTCATACACCTGTCCTGGAGGAGACATCTGATGGGAGAAGCCTATGCAGGTGTTCAGAGTTAAGGAATGTGGACATGAAGAACCGTGATGCCTTGAGGCTAAGTATCTTCCAGGCCTGGTATCTATTTTGTGACTGCATAAAATTAATTATTTATTTTTATTTTTATTAAGGTTCCTTGGGAGGGTGTCAGTGCTGTTTTAGCACTGAGAAGAAAAGTTCTCCTAGCCTGCTTCAGCAGGAGGACCTCAATATGAGCAGATCACATTGACCATAAAACTCTGTAAACTTTAGAAGATTAATGTGTTTTTTGCTGGTTCCTTTTTAGGACTTGTTGTCTTCCCTTTTTTGCTTTAGGTAGAAGGCAGGTTCAAATCAATGTTTTAGAAAATAGCACATTGGTTCTTTTTCCTTGACCCCAGCCTAGTTTTCTCTCCAAGGAAGGAATGTTTTCTGTCAACTGTTAGAGAAACTACAATCTTTGTGTTTCCATGACCTAGCCTGTTTGTTTGCTTTTTTAGTACCAAGAAGATCTTCACAGAAAAACTTACCAAAAAAAAAAAAAAAAAAAAAAAAAAAAAAAAAAAAAAAAAGCCCTAAATGTTTCAGGTAAACATTTTTTTCGTGCGTGTGTCTGCAAAGAGGATAGTTTTGGGGATCTTGAGTGCTTTGTAGGACAGGAAGCTGACAGGGGTGTGTTAAGGGGTGATGGTGGCTCTGGGTCAGGACAGGTGAAAAAATACCCCACCAAGTACATGACAATGATTTGATGTAATAACTACTACCGTTCCTGGAACTTATGTGCACCAAAAAGAACTAAGATCGTGCTTTGGATGCTGCATAAACAAAGGATGAAGATATTTTACTGCTTCTCGTGTCTTACTTCTGGGCCAGGGAGAGTCTGAGAGAACAATGTTCTGGTAAGGGCATTTATGTGACTCAGAGGAGACCTCAGATCTGGGCCCTGCTCCAAGGTATGGATTTGTGAGAGAACGAGTATTTCTGTTGATGGAATAGATGCTTTGGGGGTTGAGTAGAAACTGAGCAGGGCATCTGAGGTTGGGACATAAGCACTACAAGTTATGGTGTAGACATTTTTATCTATCCATTTATTTATTTATTTAGTGGCTGTAGCCCTGACTTTTGCCTATATTTCATGTAGTTAAGAACAGCAGCACTTTTTAATTTCTTGGGGAAAGATAACAATATAGGTTATGAGGTGCTTTTGCGTGATGATGATAGCAATAAGTATATAATATTCTTGCTGACCTTGCTAATGGCACCGCGTATGGTGCAGCACAAGGAGCACTGGGCTGGTGGTCAAAAAAACTTTGAATTCATTTTTTTTTCCTTTGGCTTCTGAGTTGCTGTATGGCCTTGAGTGCGTGACTTCTCTTCTGTTTCTTTCAGCTGGAATTTTTGTTGGAGCATGAACAGCACCTTGCACTGGGGGGCACTGATCGCAGCTGAGCTTTCTAAGCACAACCATACCACATAATACGAACTTATGAATTATTTCTATTGGTTGTCTGAGAGAAAACAAATTTATTCTTACTCTTGTAGTAGAATGTCATTACTTTTGCAAGGAAATGGAGTTTCTCCCAGCTGTGCAAAACTGGTGACAGAACTAGGGAGCTTTGAAGCTTTGAACTTCCCATGAATTTGCAAATGCATGAATCGTCACTGACTGGCAAGTAGGATTTTCCTTTGTGTTTTTTTGTTGGTTTGTTTGTTGGTTTGTTTGTTTGTTTGTTTTTTGTGGGTGAAATTCATTCTTCTCTTTTTAGGTTTATATAGCTGTTTAATTTGAGGGTGATGTAGAGGGCTTAATGAGTGTATAGATGTGTAATTCCTCTTTACAAGGAAGTTCACTCTTCATCAGTGAAGCAGGAGACTATCTCCTCTACGCTCTTAGCTTAATTTAGGATTAGGTATACTTTGGCAATGTGGAGGTCTCCTCATATCTGGAGTTTGGACTTACAATCAGAGTTGGTGTGCCAAGTTATACTGACACTGCTTTTGGTGGAGCATCATCTTTTTGCAGGGGTGTCTTAGTTCAATGACTTTTGGTTCTGCATCCTTTGACTGGAAGTGACGTGGTGTATCCTACCTGCTGAAAGGCCAGAAAGAAAAAAAAAGACCTGCTTTCCTGTTGCATCTCAGCATTTCCTCTAATGCTAGACAGAGGCATTGCTTTGCAACCAGACTTCACCAATCATACCTTAAACCCAAAGACTAGATTAAATCTGTGCTAGTGCAAAACTAAAAAAAAAACTAAAAAAAAAAAACTAAAAAAAAAAAAAAATACTGAATTCCTTGCAGGAAGTTCAGTGTGCTTTGTATCTCTTCAGACTACCAGAAATCCCTCTTCTGTGGGATCAAGACAGCTTGAATAGGGCAAGCTGGCTGTAGGCTGATGTTACTCACCTTCTCTCCATGGAAAAAAGGTTAACTTAGCATTAAGAATACAAGGCCAATGTGATGGTGGTGTCAGTGCTTCTCTCTCCATCCCTTCTTTCCTTACCTCCAATAATTTCTGAATTTATAATCCTTTTTCAGATAATCTGACTAGTTCAAAAATCTGACTGAACTGTTCAAATTTTATGAAAATAGATGTTTAGGTAGAGAAGACATCTAAATTAAAAATGCCCTAAATAGAGACCACAGTGATAGCTCAGCCATATTACCTGAAAAAAAACTTGAGTTCTGCTGTTCAAAAATGTTGTCAGGTTTTCTGTGTTTTCCAGTGTGTTCAGCTGTGTCAGATAGCACCTGCTGGAGGAATCCTCTCAGTGGGGCACTTCATGCTAAGAGTACCCGGGAATAATAAAGGAGTCAGCCTGGGTCTCCTGGGTGATGCCAGCCACAAGCTAGTGTAACCAGCCTTGCTTTCTACGAGCCCCTTGTTGTCCATACTGCACATCTGAGGGTCAGCTCAGTCCTCTTTGTAGATCGGTCCATGCATGGATAGGGATTGTCTGTACCATGGTCTTTTCTGTGCTCTTAGAGGGTTTCAACTTACCCTGTTTCAAAGGCAGTTTAACACAGCAAGAGTCATGGTCTTGCTATCTTTGGGAACTGCTGAGCTACTGGCCAGGTCAGGTTATGCATGATCTTGGAGAGACCAGCATGGGTTTCATCTACAGGAACAAAAACAAACAAACAAAAAAAACCACCCTATGGCCTTTGTTCTCCTGAGTGTATGAATATTTCATTATTACCCTCTGCACAGAGAATCTCTGCTTTTATTTCCTAGCTCATGATCATTGTTTAAAATTTTTCCTCAAATTCCAAATTACACCAAATTACTACGTTAAGTTCCAGTGTCTGCAGCAGGATGGTGTGTTCTGAAGGACCTGCTAAGGAAGCAAAGGTGGGAGCCAGTGCAGTGTACTTCTAAAATCATTGTGTTTAACTCGCTCCATCTTTTTGAAGTTCTTTGGGTGCCTGTCGATTCAACTGCTCACAAACCCTGCTAGGAACAAGCACTGAACTGGTTAAGAAAACATACAGGAAATAGTGCGTGCCTTCCTCATCAGGGATTTGTCTGTATGAAAATGGGCAAAACATGCCTTGCAGCAATTATGCCAGTGAGTACCTTGAAAGCTGATTTCTTAACAAAATGACTTTTTCAGCAACTGTGCTGTCTATCTAGGGGTGGTACTGTCTGTCAGTCTGTCCTTCCTGTATAACCCTGAAAGTCCCCGGCAAATTCGGCACAATATGACAGAGAGGAGAGGTCCCAGAGACTATTATAAACTTCATTAAAGAAATGACTGATAGTGAAATCACTGAAGAAAAGGCTACTAAGCTCACCCTTTAGTAGACATTAGGGAATCCACATGGAGAGCGAGACATCAAAAGTGAAGCATCACCAGTTTTCTCTGCTCTCCGAACTACTTGTTTTTAGCTCTGTTGGACCTGAGTGAGACAGGGGAAGGACAGATTTAATTTGCCCGCCCTGGCAAGGGAATATGCTTAGCCCCTGACATCATTATAAACGAATCCCTCCAGGGATATTAAAAATGGAGAGCATAGTTCAATCTTGGTGGCGTCATGTCCAGAGGGCCAGTGGGAGAAATCCTCCTTGCCTAGTTAGGCTTAAAGCAAAACTTAACACGAGGAGGATGACTAAAGTGCATTTAGAGTGAGTGATTTATGTAAAACTATAACCTTTATAAAATAGGATTAAGTGCCAATGTGCTTACATTTGGATGGGGAACTCTTGTTATTTGCCCTGCAAGAGTTATGGCCAGTAGGTCTCTGCAAACGGAGACTGAGAAAGAGACAGAGAGTCTCAGCCACTGTTGTTTTTGTGTGTGTTGTTTTTTTTTTTTTTTTTT
>CM021797.1:7360814-7371739 GCA_011076525.1 Nettapus auritus | reverse complement strand
CTTTGATCGAAATCAGAATCACCTTCAAGGGTGGTACATGCCTCTATTTATTAGCATTATGCTACATATGCTAATGGCAGACCGTACACTATTTCTAAGCATTAACATCTGCTCAAAGCAACAGACTTTCACTTACAGAAACTGATTTAAACTCAGTGAAGCAGATAAACACAGAAATCTAAGCAGGTGGCTGCGACTGAAGGAAGAATTCTCAATTCCTGCACTCAACCGATGAACTTCACTAAAACCGTAATTAATATTCAGATAACTATATTCCGACACATAGAATAAACAAGATCATTTAAGGGATGCAAATATCTACCTGGGATGAGGGGAGGCAGGGGCTCGGGTTTGGAATACGGAGTGGCTTGAATATAAATCCAAAGTACTCCTTAATTTTGTACTGCTGCCTTTGAGGTTGGCCTGGGCCAGAAAACACAAATAGCAAGAGGACATTATTGCATTGTTCACAGGCACAAAGTGGGAGTTCAACTTTTAAACAAACAATGTGTGGAAGGTAATAATAGAAATGGACCTTTGCTTGTAGGGTGCTTGATGGGTGTATTGACCTTGTTACAGGAATGCTGGTTAATTTGGTCACTACTTTTAAAACCGTAGCTTTTCATTTGGAAAACTTTGTAGAAGCACTGTAAAGATATGAACAAAAGAAGTCTCCTTCTGTTCTCTCCAGTCACACTTGCCAAGTTTTGTGTTGAGCACTGATAGCTGGTTCCAAGAGAAAGACACAACAGTGTTCCAGCCATGGGATAATGTTGCAAAAGTCTGCCCTGTTTCTCTCAAATTCCAGACTCATCTAAAAGGTTGGATGGACTTTAAATCTAATCTGTCTGAGCCTGAATCTTGGAGTGAAATGCTAAACGGAGGTGAATTTTATATGGATTCAGCTTTTATTGAGGGCATTTCATCTGGTTCCAGAGGTACTGTTTCTCCAAAAGAGTTGTGATAGTTCTTTTTCTTTCACAAAGGATATATAACCTTCCAGTTAGTCTAAAAGGCATATTCAAACCTTGTATGTTCCAGCTAGGACTTTGGACTGTTATTTCCTTGTTTGTCTACAAAAGACTCTCTGCTCAAGACTTTACTGTTCCCTCCAAATTACTTTTCTCCACTGTTGACCAGATGCATGGACTTTGGTGGGACATGCAGTGCCTATATGGTCCTAAGTTTTCAAGAACTGTGGATCAGACACCATCATGATAAAAATGCTCATTAGCCTTCATTACATGACAAAATGAGCCACACTAGGCTTAGAAAATCTCTTGTGTTGAAAATGGTGAGAGGCTAGGAGAATGTTTGAGGAAAGTATTGGATACTCTTGCCCTGTTCTCACTGCTCTCTAGGCATCTTCTCGAGGCCACTGTTGGGTGTGGAATGGCTTTGAGTACTCCATACCTCTGTGTGGAGTGTACTTAATACCTCCATACCTCAGCGTGGTTGTTCTCAAGCTATTGAGAAAGCAACATTATTATTATTATTATTAATAATATTATTATTATTTTCCTCTTTGTATTCTCTTTGTATCTTCCATGTTTGCAATTTTTCTGTGCAAGTCCAGCAGGTAAAACCTTTGTTTTTAAAGCTGAAACTTGTGTTCACTGGACTACAGGAGAGGGTAATTTGCAATGAATAACAAGTAAAGCAAAACTTACAAGATAACTTTGAGACCTGACCCTCAAAATAGCTACAAGTACCATGTGCATACTTGTATAACCAATTTGACTTCTTTTGTATGTGTGTGTGTGTGGTATTGATATCTCCTTCAGTTTCTACAAGCTTCGTGAGTTTTGCTGTACTTCCTCACAACCACATCCAAAGTGTGTGAGAGTATATGAGAATCTTTATATATATATGTGTGTATATATATGGTACATTTTTCAGCCAGAGTTTAAATCTTTAAGATTCAGATTTTCTCAGTTAAATATTTCAAAACAACAAAAAATAAATATCTCAAAATATACTGTTTTGAGATAAAATGCTTGAAGGTCTTTTGTCTCAAGATTTTTAATTCAATCTCACAACTTTGGAAAGTGTTTTCCATTTTTCTGAATGCATCAGAACCAGTAATAGAGCACTATTAAGCTGTAAACTGAACTTCCTGTTATCCTTGAAATCAAAAGTAGCAAGTTTGTGGTCTTCCAATCTCTAATAGCAACTCCCTCTTCTGTGTACACTGAGAATCACAGGATGCAACTATACCACCCTGATCTTCTTGGGACGAGTCCTAGCATAACAGCTACCTAAGATACTGTGAAGATTTGGAGTTTGCTTGTGCTAATCCACTCACCAGTATTTTCCCTCCACACACACAGGTCCACCTAATTTTCCTCTATGGATTTGGGATGTTGGAGTCTGCTAGATGGTTTTTGTCCTACAAATCATTAGGAATGCATGGGCAAATTCTGCCTCGATCTATACACATGCAATCTATTTGATTTAAGTGCACCCAGTTAAGGACTTCATCATATTCTCAAAAAAGTCAATCATAAAGCTTCTACTGGCTTCAGCTGTGCAGGATCAGGCCCTAATGGGGGGCAAAATGCATGATGTTATTATCATTTAAAAATTATTAGCTTCCATTTGCTCCCAGATTTGTGGGTATTTAAAATTACACTTTGAGGCATGCATGACCTTTTGAAATTCTGTTCAAAAGGATTTGTTACTTTTCAGTATTAAAAATCTGGAGATTTTTTAGATGAAATTGTTAGGCTGTTGTGTTTTGTTTGTTTGTTTGTTTGTTTTTTCCTTTGTGCTTAATTGTATGCATGTGAATGGTTTCATTGACTGCTTTGGAGGGGTGCAAAAAGATTTGTCTGAAAAAGTGTTCTGTATGAAGTCACAAGGGGGAAATGAAAAGAATGCCCACCAATCTGTTAAAAAATAAATAAAATCGCCCAAGTGTGTGGTATCAATTTTCAGGGAAGAAAAATAAAAAAAAAAAAAAAAAAAAAAAAAAAAAAAAAGGTGTTTGCAAGAGCCCATAATGCAGTCCTAAGTAAGTCTTCACTGCCAGTTTGAAAGAAGAATTTGAGGTAAAGTGGAGTCAAAGCACCTGCTGGAAAAGGAGCTTGCCTTTGGGTAAGGGGGTGGCTGCTGCTTTCCTACCCTCCAGAAGCAGAGGGGAGGTGTGAGGGCTACAAAGCAGTCAGAAATCTCCTCCTGAGCAGTAGGACAGCTGCACCAAGATATATAGTTATTATAGACATATATATAGCAAATAAACCCGACTGGAATCAGGACATCAAAAGACTGATGCTCTCTCCCAAGTATTCATCCTTTAAGTACTGTGTCTTTCTTTCTTTCTTGTTTTGTTGACTGCCTATTAGTGTGCTAATCTCTTGGGGGAGATTACTGAACAAATAGCTGTTGGACAAAAATAATGACAGGGAAGGAAACTGCAAAAAAATGTAAGAAATGAAGGAGGGGCCCGTGATGTGTAAGCGGAGCCACATGAAGTCACTGCCTGCTTTAGGGCTGAAGGAGGGCAAAGAGCCTCGTTTCCCAATGGGTCAATGGGGGAGGACCTCGGTCCTCACAGAGGGGACTCAGCACCATTACAGTATCTCTCCCTGCCTGACCCAGGAAGAATAGGAATGTGTCGTTTATGAGAGCAACGTCGGGCTGTGTCTGGTTCCCGTTTGCTCTTCCTGTGGGGCTGATGGATGCTGTCCCAGTGAACATTTCAGATTAAATCAGGGACTTCTCAAGCTGAACAGCCTGAACTGGGAGTTGTGGCACACTCATGGACTGCTTGGACCAGGCTTGGAGCTGTGGGCCACCCGTGCGGACCTCCAGCAGCTCCCAGCTCAGCCTCCTCAGCCCTGCTGCTGCTGCCCAGCCCCAGCCCCACCGGAGGCACAGCTCGATGAAAGGTATCCAATGCGACTGATTTCCCAGCTAACTCTTCTAGAAAACAAATCCGTTGTCAGCGTTACATGTCGTACAAATATTGTCACTTCCCGGGAGGAGATGTTTATCTGTATTTGCCAAGGATTGCTTTTGAGCTGGACATTGAACCTGTCTCCATGCAATGATTAACACTGGTGGCAGAATGAACAAGGGGAAACAGCTTGGGGTGAGCTGGTTTGTGGGGAAAAAATTAAAAATAAATAAATAAATAAATAAATAAAAGAAGAAAATCCCCATAGTCTGATAATGCCACAGTCAAGGGAAGGCATTCTGTAATCTGGGAACAGTCCTATATATAGCAATATGCCTGAGTGCCTCTGGGGAGCTGAA
Organism: Nettapus auritus; assembly: GCA_011076525.1. Classification (NCBI taxonomy): domain Eukaryota; kingdom Metazoa; phylum Chordata; class Aves; order Anseriformes; family Anatidae; genus Nettapus; species Nettapus auritus. The sequence continues at coordinate 7,367,482 of CM021797.1, read as the reverse complement.
GCACTTATAAATCTCACGTATTAGATGGAGGCAGAGCACAGCACTCTCACTGTTCATATGGAGGTGGCTGTTTCTAGTGGTTCTTGTGCTTTCTGGAGTAATATCCCAGTACTCCCTCTCTCCCTCCTTTTTTTTTTTTTTTTTTTCCTTTTTTTTTTTTTCTTTTTTTTTTTTTTCTGGCTCTTTCCTAATTTCTTTTTGTTTGTTTGTTTTGTCTACATTTTTGCTTCATTGGGGGAGACGGAAAGCAGGCCGCTAGCTTGATGACTAGACTTGCATAGCTTTTTTGTCAGCTGATATTTGTAGGGGAAAAATAGCTTAGGAGGAAGGAAAGCTGTTCACAGATTTGGAGGAAATTTGGCAAGTTGTTTTAAGGAGGACAAAAAAAAAAAAATAAAAAATCCAAAACATTGATTATCTAAAAAGAATATATATATATATATTAGTGGGAATATTTTTATTTTTTTTTTATTATTTTTTAATAGCCAGTGCTTGGTGCAAAATACCTTGAAATATTATTGTTTTAACTTAGAAAATAAAATTAATTCTTCAGCCTTCTTCAACTTTCTTTTTTTTTTTTTTTTTTTTTATACATTGGGAAAAACAAAGCAAAATCGAAAGCAACCAAACCTCCCAATCCAGACCTGAGCAGCTAGCTGCTTGCACAGCTGTAGTCCTGGTTTCTCCCTGGTGCTGCAGCCCCTGTGTTTCACTGCCATCTCTGGCACTGGTGTGCACTATGTCCTTGGTCACCTCCTCAGGTCTTTTTCCCCCATGCATGCATGTGCTGTGCACCTTGCACTGAGGGTACTGCTGTTGGCTGCGACCTGAAGGTGTCACTGCTACACTGTGAATGCTGACACCCGCCACAGCCTTTTCCTCAGCATCAGGGTGGCTGCACTGCAGTTGCAATGAGCATGCAAGAAATTGTAATAGGTATCGCAAAGTACAGTTTTAGCACTTAAAAGACACCAATATATTGACCCATTTGTGTCGATATTTATTCCTTAGCAGCTGCAGCTGCATTAGATTGGCATATAAGCCCCTATCTAGCTTCCATTAAAATCAGTGACAAACTCTCATTGACTTAAATGGTCCAGGATAGAGCCCTAAATCTTTAATGTAGTTGTGTACGTCTCTGTTTTTGTTTTCTAGAAAATGTAACCACTACAATGTAAAAATGCATCTGTTATGCACACTTTGCTCAAATACCTGTAAATGTGATGGTAATCACCCTTTCATATTACATGCTGCATATCAACAAGTTATTTCTACTTAGGGAGAAGAAAAAAGAAGTCCTTAAAAAGTTATTTTCCAGAAATGCAAATCTGCCTCTGTATAGAAATTCCTAGCTAAGCCTGCCTATAAATATTAATTCTTCATAACATATACCAAGGCTGTCTCACACTAGAAATTTCACTCAGAAGGATTCAATCCTTACGCAGTTGCTGCATGCTGAAACTCATCAGCGCCTATGCATCCCCTCATTAACAGCATCAACTGGGTTAAAATAAGGCTGGCACACCATGTGCTGTCACCTGGGGATGCCAGATCCTTTCTGACCTCACTGCAGCATGGCAATAGGACCAGGTTATGTGTGGTTTTACTTGCCACATTCAGCAGTTTCTCTGCAAGTGCCTTCCCTGTTGGTTGTTTCTACCCATTGGCAGTACAGGGGTCTTCAAGGTTTGCTGGGGTAGGGACTTTGAAACAGTGCCTAAAATGGCCCTTCTGGCTGTTGTAACGGGAAAGAAAATCCTCAGTAGATAAAAAGTTGAGGTTCACCCCTCTGCCTGCTGTGGGTTTGCTCATCTTGAAGGAAAGGAATGAAGGAGAGCACTCAGGCTGGAGTGAAGAAGAGCTGGAAGGGCACTAAAGGACCTGTCTGTGACAAGGTGGCTGTCACCTTTGCCTGGTTAATTAGCCAAGACCCAGATCTGCCCCTGAGCCCCTCCTCACTGCTGGCTCTTGCCCAGGCACCTGGAGCAGCGGGGCCGCTGAGATGGCTGCCAGCCACTTCGTCAAGTGACGTCTCGGCATCTCCTCACACTTCCCCCGTCTGCCGGTATCCATCTGCTGTCTCTTGTCCCCTGCTCAGCATCCCAGTGCCTCCAGGCAGGAGGTGTCCTTTTGTCCCCATTTGTGGCACCCAGCACAGGGGGGCTTCTGGCCCGAGCAGAGGTGACACGGGGGACAGCTGTAGTCCTCAGCCAAGGCCACGCCACGCAGTGCAGGAGGGGGCATTCAATGCAGCGAGCAGGCCACCCTGCCCTGCCTCTATCTGCTCACTTTACACCATAGTACAGAGTTTTCTTCTCCTTTGTAGGAGCTGCAGGGTTGCCCTGGGTGAGTGTACCCTCACAGCCGTCCCACTGCACCCAGTGAGGGGGAACCAGGCTGGCAGAGATGCAGCAGCTCCCCTGGCAGTACTGCTTTTACCCTGCTCCTCGGCACAGCTCAGGAATGGGAGTTTGCATGAGTTAATCCTGCAGCCTTGCCAGAGCAAAGTCTGAATGGCTAATGTATGTTAAAGCCTCAATGCTTCTGCTGCCTGAGCCTGTTACCTGCAGCTAACCCCTATAGAGAAGGTCTTAGCCAGACACCAAGAGAGAAAACAAAATAAAACTTTAGATGACTTGATCTAAAGCCAGGGTGTTTGAAGACGGAATAAGGGGCATGGATTACACCTCAGATGACCCTGCGTCTACCCTACCTGACAGGTTTCCTGTTGTCCTGGCAGGTAAATGCACAGAAGACCACAGCTCCAGTGCAGTGACTCATGCTCCACTAGCAAAATCTCCCTGCATGCTCCAAATCCTCACTTCAACCCCGCAGCACCAGTGAGGAGACAGCAGGCTTGTAGGAGATGACTGGACTTAAATCAACATCCTCAGCGTATGCTTTTTTTGGGTAGGATTTAAACCTGTTCCACGAATTGAAGAAGCTGTCTTGGCATAAGGGCTCCCCCACCCTCTTCCCCTATATAACTGCGTCTAAACTTATCTGCAGAGCTGTGGTCGTTGTGGAGGGTGTAACATACACATTCAGCTTCTGAAATTCCTCCTGGCCATGGTGACTTTGTGGAGGCTTTCAATCACTCAATCTGTGATTATGCTAGTGGGAGCATTTGGGGAAGGGAAGATCAAAAAGGTCCCCATCTGTCCTGATTTGGGGACTTGGGTCTGGTTCTGCCCCATTATCTGTGCGAGTATAGCTGTCCTGCCAGCCCATCCAACACAATAAGGGATTGCTTCTGAGGAGTAAAGGTGGGAGAAGAGGATGTCAGACAGCCCCTCCTGGAAAGATTTATAAATGCACCACAACCAACTTCACAGGCTCAGTGCCTTGGAGAGTAATTGAAAGAGATGTTCCTTATTGATCTTTTCAGAAAGTTCAGTTTGTCTAATCCATCCCCTCCATAGAGCTGGGTGAAAAATGTTTGAACTTGTAGCACTGGGGTGGGATTCTGCTCTTTGTCACCTGGACATAAATGTTGGTAGGCTCCTCCGAAGGCCATGCAGCTCCTGTGGTGTAAGGGAGAGCAGGAGCTAACCCCAAGCCTAGGTAAAGTGTATGATTGTGTCTGCAACTGGGCTTGGTTTAAGGAAGCCCATTTTTGATTCTGTGGGTTTCCAGCAATTTTATAGGATGGGCATTGCGTATCCATGTCATGATGTGAATGCCAGGGATTTATTGTGTGAAATATGGAAAGATGATTTCGTGATTAGGAAATCAGACTGGGACTTGTATAATCTGTGTTTAATTCCCAACCCAGCTGTAGATTGCCTCTCTGCCCTTGGATAAGTCACTTATGCTCAGATCCATAAAGCTATTTAGGTATCTAACACCCATTGATTTCAATGGCAGTTGGGCTCTAAGTGCCTTTAAGGATCTGAGTCTTAATCTCACTGCATCTCAGGGTTAGGAACCAAACCTATTAAACCATGACCTGGTACTTCTTTTCTCCTACTGGATGAGTGCTTGTTTCTGCACACTTGGAATATGGTGGGTCTGTAAGTGTCTGCACAGCACAGCGGGGTCCTGATCTCAGCTGTTGCTGGAAGAATACAATAAAAATGTGATAACAGTTGACGATAGATAAATAGAAAATAGAAAGCTTTAAAAGCTAAACTGCAACAAAATAATCTAAGAACCTTAACATTACAGTCTAGGCTTGAATACCCATGTCTTTGGCTACACATTGATTTCCTGTGACCTATTAAATTATTCAGAACTTCTAGCAACCCTCCCTCAAAACATCCCAAGTACTTTACATGTATGAATTAGGCTTTGCATCCCTCCTGTCCAGGCATGGGATTTTCATCTTTTTTCTTTTCAGTTCAGGATACTGAATCACAGAATCTTGTCTAGAGCAAAAGGAACCTAAGTAGGCACTTAGGTTATGACACAGCAAAGCATGCCAGTAAATGCTGCCTTGGGGCAGACCCACAGTCCCTTTATTTCAACCACAACAACCCAGCTTTAACCAGCTCTCTGGGGACAGAAGTCTCATTTCTACCCCTCTGATTTCTAAATCGTTGTTCTCTGTCTCCTCCTCCTCATTAAGTTTGTTATTCTAATGAGAGCATTCTTCACTCTGTGGTCGTCCCTCTCCCTTGGTGAGAGCAGGCAACATGATTTTAAGCAAATAAGAACATATAAAATCACTCAGCCCCAAAGAACCAAATTTAGAGGCCACAAATTGGTCAGGGGCCTTTCTGAATGGTTTAAATTTTGTACTGGATATACCACTGGGTGACTGGCAGTGTCTGCAGGAGAACTGCAGTTGTTTCCGTCATGAGTTGTCACCAGGGAGAGATGGACAAAGAATGGAGAGCTTTCCCCACTCTTCCAGCCTAACCCACCCTGCACAGGAGATGTGGGGAAATTCGCCCCCTGCAGCTGTTGGCTGGGGCCTGCAGGGGCCCTGACAGAGCTGGATCTTAGCACACTTGAACAACCAGCCTCAGCTAAGCTTGAAACCTGTGCCAGGCTGAGACACTGCCGTGGTGAGCACTGGATTCTTCTTGTCTGAAGAACATTTTCCCCCACAAATGGAGACTTTCCTTGCTATTCATGTATTTTTCCTAAAGTACACGTGCCCAAACTCTTGGCATTGCCTCCTCCTCTTTGGGTTTCAGTAACCCCAAGGGCTGGATCCTGCCTGAGGATTCACTGCAGGGAGGCAGACCGTGCTGTCCAGGGAGCGAGGAGGAGTGGGGAACCACAGAGACATCCAGTGCTTCCTGGCTGTAATGGTTCATAGCATCCTAAAAAAGCAGAAGGGTTTGGAGGGGATGTTACGGCCTTCCTTTAAAACAGCCATTCACTATGAAGCAATTAATTTATTTCCTGAACTAAAATGAGCCTTTGGATGCTTCGTGGTGTTGCAGTACACCTAACACTCGCTTAACCAGGACAAAATGGGGGGAATGATGCCAGGAGGAGGCCACTATCCTTCTCATATCCAGGAAAATGGGAGCGATTCCACCTGGTATTTAATTCATGTGAGTGTTGCTGATGGGTTTAAAGCTCTTCTAGTTTTCTCATGTGTGTGGAGAAAAACCAGCAACAACCAGTGACTGAACTCTCTAAATAAATTCTGGAACTTTCTTCCCTCTGCTCAGTTGCCCTGTCTGTCACATCCTGCTCTCCCACTCCTTCCTTTTTCCCTTATAAAAAATAATCAGTGCAAAATAAATGAGTGAAAAGCCAACATCTTACCAAAGCATCTTTGTGGAAAGGTTTAATTTCCTGCCCTGCTGTGTTTTTTTTGTGTGTGTGTGTATTTTTCTTTTTCCCAAAGGAGGAAAGGAAATAAAGAAAAAAGCGATGAGAGAAAAAATAAAGAGAATTGAGAACTTGACAGCCAATAAAGAGAAGCCGTTTTGAGGAAAAGAGCCGCATGATCATGCCCATATTTCCATGAGTACATTTTCCTTGAGCCAGAAGGATCAGCCACCTCTATACAGATCTGGACAGCGGTAGGAAATATCAAGCAGATAAAGCCTATCAGAGAACTGAAGTTTGGCATCCCTACATCCTCCCTTCCAACTCGGAACACCTTTGTGCAAAACACCAGCAGCCAGGCAAAACAAACTACGGGAGTGGGAAAGTGATTTGTAATTTGTGACAACTTGTGGCAAAGGGGTCTCTTCTGGGATCTGCCTGGTGTGAAGGCAAGTGGGGTTGGGTGGCATCTCCGACGGTGTGGTGTGGAGCCATGTGCCCTCCCTGGAGGGAAAGCCAGGATGCTCACTCACAGGATCCGAGCGCTGGGCAAGCGTGTGCGGCAGAACAGATAGGAAGGAGCCACAACGTGGCAGCATTGTATCTGGCGTGTGGAAGAGACAGCGAGTCAAGCCAGGCTGACCTTGGTCCTGCCTATATCAGATCCGAGCTGATTTATTAGGAGAGGGTCAGGGGTGGAGGAGACGTCCAAGGAGCAAAGTTTGTTGTCAGGTACTGGTGCCTCTGGTAACTATCCTGCATGGAAAGTGAGGGGAAATAAAGGGGAAAAACAAACAAACAAACAACAACAACAACAACAAAAACACAAACAAAAAACAAACAAACAACAACAAAACTAGGGTGAGTTGATTATTATTTACCAAAACAGGCTGGGTTCCCTTGAGCAAGACTCTAGCAAAACTCTGCATATTAGGAAA
>CM021797.1:7339551-7353216 GCA_011076525.1 Nettapus auritus | reverse complement strand
GGCGTGGAGAGGAGCGGAGAGGAGAGGAGAGGAGAGGAGAGGAGAGGGAGACGTAGTTTATGCAGAGCTGAACGAGGAGAACAGGAGTGTGACCAACATGGTCGAAATGCAGGCAAAAGGGGCTGCGCTGGCAGAGGCTGCCTGTGGGAAATGAACAGCACACAGAAGCAGGTGGGCTGAGAAGGACTTTAAGGGAAGCAGGCACACAGAGAATCATGCCTGGGGAAGGGACCTGACCCTGGGGATGATCCTGTGTCTGTGGTCTGCACACCCATGCCTGGACATGCAACCTTTGCCTAGGGAGGAAGCTGGGCAAGGGACGATGAGGAGCAAGTCCTGGGTCCAAACCCAGCCAACAAGAGTCCAGGTGCAGGAAACGTGGGGGACAGGGATGGAGAAGAACACCTGGGGAGTGAGTGGCTCTCATGGTATTCCCACCGATGGCTTCTGTCTGCCTGGGGCACAGAGCGGGGTCACCAGGCTAGCTTGCAGCTCAGCTATTTGTGTATTAGGAAGCTGCTGCCAGGAGTCCTGTCCCTGGATCGATATAAGGGAGAGGACAGGGGAATGACACACCTATTGTGCAACTCCTTTTATGAATAAACTCGTAAAATCTAATTCTACTAGCACCTCTCTGGCCTTTTTCAATGAGCCGGTCAGTAACAAATGATCATTTAACAGCACAAAGCAGCCATTATATGGGAGAACAGATTGAGGCTAATGCAACACACGTTCCCCTCCAAACAAGAACCCAACAACCCTTCTTCATTTTTTTTTTTTCCTTCCCCATCTGCAAACACTGTCAGTAAAGCTAAGTAAATATATAAATAATTAAACAAACAAATACTTTCCCTGCTGCCCCCGGGCCTTTGATACTGAGACTTTGTTGGATTTCAGGCAATCAAACAGCATCACGTTCTCACACTCACCCTGCACACACGCTTCCTCTCCACCTTTGACAGAATATCATTGACTTGAGTGCACTGTGATGATTTCAAATAGACTTGGGGGTAGATAATCGACTGTACACACACACATACACACACGTGCACTCCAGCTCTTCCATTTATTTCATAAAAAAATGTAAGCACAGATGGGATGGAAACAGAAAATACCACATACTTTGCTATTGATGAACTAGCTAAAATTACAACTGAAATAATTAAAAAAAAAAAAAAAAAAAAAAAAAAAAAAAAGGAGTCTAAATTTATTTGCTTGTCAGTGGCCAGATCATTGCTGTGGGAGATAATCTGTTAACCCCCTTTTAAATGAAAAGGTTTCTACATGAATTTTGTTGTGGCTGGGTACTTGAAGTCACTGGAATCTTGTTTATCCCCCACAATATGCTGCTCCTTGACTATCATCAGTGAAAACCCCCTTCTGGACTACCTTCCTACGCCAACGCCAGGGACACTCAAATCCCCTGCTTAATGATTCACGCGGTGTCTCTCTGTTGTTCGAGACTCTGGGTTACAGTCTAACTATTGACTTCACAAAGTGCTGGGTTGGTCCTTGGCAAACGGATGACAACTGCCAATTCCTTCTGCCCATACTGAGGGCAGGAGTACACTTGTCTGGAGGGAACTTGCTTTTTTTTTTTTTTACTGACCCAAGGAAGGCAGATCCCTTCGGCTTGATCCAAACTGTATTGTGAAAAATAAAATGGTTTGGATCAGGCCCTTGGAGAAGAAAGGTGGGATGCAGCACTTTGTCAGATCCTTGAGCCTTGCAGCTCCCTCAGTTGCCATAACAATGAAGAATACATGTGATTCACTAAAAGGAAAAAAAATAAAATAAAAATCAAGATCCTGTATCAGTGAATGATGATATTCCTGTAGACAGAGAAATTACAAAAGCTGAATCCTACTCACACAAAGAAAACTGGCAAAATTGCCATTGACCCCTTCTTGGCAAAGCAGGGATAAATATGTATTTTCAAGTAAAATGAGCAAAGCTAATTTCCACCTCCCCACCGCATGTTTTCTGTAAGCACGTTTTCCTGCTTTGTGCTGAAGGAGACTCTGATGCAGCACACTTGTCATCAGAGATGTACCAAAACCTTTCCTGATGGAAAATAAATGTCAAATTTCTTCCATTAACTCCTCCCTCCTGAGAAAATCCAACCGACCTAATATTGCAGATGTGAAAATGACAGACGAATAGCCAATGAGAGCCAATGGGAATCTTCCCATTGATTCAACAGGTTTCAGATCAGGCCTGAAGGCACCAAGCTTAAATGACTCTATCAGAGAGTGCCGGTGAGTAATTATCCCGGCCCTGATTAGAACCAAATCGGCCTGGTCCGTGTCTGTCACCCTCACCCACAATGTATTTTTCTTCCTTTGAAACTGCAGACCCAGGCACCAGTTTCAAGGGGGCAGCTCTGAGACATGGTAGCCACTAATAAAAATACAGAAGGAGCAGCAACACTTGCTTTTCTTTCTTGTTTGTTTAATTTGGTGTTAACTTACTCTGCCAAGAGCAAAATGTAAAATGTAGCACCACTATGTCACTGTCATCTCCTGCGAGATCTTTATGTGCATTTCCTCCTACAGTTTCTATGGGTTGACTTTTGTTTGTTTGTTTGTTTTCCTTTTCTGTCAGTGACTAATTTTGGAGTTACATCATTTGTAAGATATTCTTTTCTTTGGTGCCAAAATCTGCTGGGTCCAGACTTTTGTAAATACACATGCAACAATGGTATGCTTTTAAAGACTTTGCCAGAGGATTTTTGTTGGTTGCCTTGCCCATTCCTCATTTCCACTCCTACTTTTCTCTTTTATTGCCAGTATCTTGAAAGAGATTTATCTTTCTTAAAATAAAAATAAAAAAATCCATAGTCAAAAAAAAAAAAAAAGAGAAAAGAAAAAAGGAAAACAAAGCAAAAAAATGACCAGTATCCCTCAGAACACACAAAACAGAATAAAACCCACAGAACAGCATAACTGAATAACAGTATATCTTTATAAAAGAGGGTGAAAAATTGCATCCTCATTCTTGTATTATTGAAGATGGAATAGGATCAAATAAATCATTTTTAAAAGCAATTAAATGCTCACAAAAGAAAAACACTCACTCTGTAAACTGAGAGAATAAATAATGAAATGCAAACCATCTCAAAACTACCGTACGGCAACTGGAACAAGACACTTGAAGCTGAACAGCACCGTGGGACTGAACTGGCATACCTAGACAAGGCAGCCTATAGCTGAACAGGGAGCAGTTAGTAAATTCAGAGGCAAGCTGGCCTGATTCAGAAGTAAGCTGGTCTGATATCTAGATTTACAGGAGGAAAAGCATCTCCGCAGTCACACTGCATGTTATCGGAAGCTCCTGCCCAACGAGCAGCACCTCACAGTGCTGCCTGTAACTTAGGGTCCATCGCAAACCCTGCTGCAGGCAAGGTGGGGTTTTCCTGGAGACTTCAACAGGGCTTTGGAGCAGGTCACTGTCTGCTCTGCAAAGTTCTTTCCCATCAGTTATAGACTGTGAATATGATGGAATATCTGTTACTTCTACCCTCTTTTTTTCCCCAATTTTTTAAATGCTAAAAAAAGTGTGAAAAACAAAACAAATAGGGTACTTTTACTGCACTGCTGCATTGAAAAAAGAGCTCCCTGGGATCGGTCCTGCTCAATCCTGGAGTTTCTCCAGGCCTCTGACTTCTCTGCAGCTGCCAGGCACAGACCTGATCCTGGAGCAGGAGGTGTCCTGACTCTGCGTGGTTCTGGTGAGACACGGCGCAAGAAACGGAGCCGTGCCTGGAAGGGGCAAGAAAACAGTTTTCTCTGGATTAGCTTTCAAAGAGTTGCCAGCCAGTTCAAGCTACTCAACAAAGGTATCTGCCTCTCTTTCTCTCTTTCATGCACCATTTCAAAGAAGTGCATCTTTATTATATTATTAGAATCAATCAATATTATTAATATTACATGTGGGGAATTCTGTAAATTCTTCATAGTTCTCCTCCCTGCCTGTTAACAGTAGGTAAATTATACAGTCTCTGGTTAGATTGGTCAACCAGGCTATCGATAGTCTTAATAAGCAATATCTGTACTGTGACCTTTGCTCATAGAACTGAATCTCTCCTATAGGGCTGTCAGGTTCCTTAAAGAAGTATTGATAAGCTCATTACTGTATTGCTACATATAATTTTAGGTGTGATTTTCACTCACCCTGAAGCATCTAGTAACCTAATACTTTTTTATTATTATTATTTTTCCTACTAAAGCATTGGCCCTTTTACAATTGATCAAATAGTGAATTAGAACATTATAGAGAGGAAACATAATCAGGGGATTTCTACAAGCACACTGTGATATATCTTTTGATCTTCTGACAACCTTCATCCCTCTGGATCCTAGGAAGGAAGCACTGTTTTATAGGGATATTATTAGGATGATGCTGCTTTATACATCTACCTGCAAGAAGCTACCGAATCCGACAAAGATATTTGTGTGCGTTTGCAGTGAGTGATGCATACTATGTGATGCGAATCTATCTTTAGGGACTGAAAAGGAGAGGAACTATGCGTAAATGTAAGTCTGCCCTTTCGATACATGCGTGCATACTCAGTCTCCGCGTATTATGTACACAGGCATTTGAATTAGAAACAGGCCAAATACACAGTCAGATCTCATCAGACCAACTCTGTCTGCAAAGCTCCATTTTTATTCTGTTTGAAGAAGCTTCATGTCCAGAGTTATCTGCCCCAGCGCACTGGGAAGTCAGCTGGGTTGCCTCTAAAATATTTTGGAGACTCAGACACAATGTACAAATAAACCAGACATGGATTAATTAAGTGTGACTGTGTCATTAAATTAGTATAATGAACAAACAGCTACGTATCATATTAAACTCTGTATATAATTCCAGGAATAACCTGTTAAGTCACCTGCCACTTTAACATAATAATACAATCTCTCTGCTGTCTTTTAGAAAGGAATTACTTAGAGACATATGTCATCCTGAATGTATATATGTCTATACCGAATGCACGTTTTCATTAATACACACATGTTGGTTGCATGCGCATGTGGTACACAAACGTGGCAGATACATTTGTATCTGTCTGCATATGCAACTTTCATGTAAAAGTTCATTCTCAGAGGCCCCTTTCATGCAAACTATGGCTCATTATATTTTCCAGAGTTAAATCAGGAAATTACAGATCTCTATAAGGGAAAAGGGGAAAGAATAACCTATGTTGCAAACTCTGCCTGTACTGCACCTTGGTCTCTCAGTCTGTAAGCAAGTTTCCAGTGGCAAAATGTTTTGACAGACCTAGAAGCGAAGGCATCTCTTGCTGACAAATATTCATTCCTGGAGGCATCAGCATTGCCAACAAAGCCATCTATGAAATAGTTAATGTTAAACAATGACTGTGTTCAACAAAGGAGGGAGAAATAAACAGATAAGGGTGAGGTAGATCGAAATCTGCATGCCTCATTGGCTGAGCTGTCGGATATTTCTAATGCATCTGAAGGGTTTGTTACTAAGAACCTGTTAAGTCTCTTTAAACCTTTGATCTGTAGCCAGTCTTAACAAAGGTGACAATTAATTAAAGGAGAGTGCATTGCAATAAAGTTACATCGTGGTCAGTTTATATATACTGTCCAAAGCTGGTTCACAGAAGTCACTGTCAATTAAAGTCTTCTTGGAGTCCAGTTCATTATCAATTTTTCCCCCTTGCCTTGATCAATATTTTTGGCTGCTTCTGCTTGACAAACTTAACACAATGTCTATATCTATATGTCTTGCCATTCATTTACATGGAATAGATGGCCGTATATGATTTATTTTTAGCCACTATGTATGGTCAGGCACTTTATTTGAGAGGTTTAGAGCTCTCATCCATCTTTATTTTAAGGAGCGACAATAATAAGCCCTCTCTTCCTTCGAGGGGATGTCAGGTGAATATAATGAATGCACATTAAAAGCTGCATTCACCTGTGTGTGCATTCAGGCCGTGGCTCACAATGACAAAAGCAAAGAAATGCAACATCTGCGGTGACATCCTGACTTCAGCCCACCCCAAGCAATGCAGCACAGAAAGAGTGATGTGGGAGATCCTGCAATCCCCAAAATGTGACGATGCATCTCCAGGAGTTACAGAGGGAAAGAGGTCCCTGTAATAAATACGCCAGCTCAGTCACGGAAGCGGCGGTGGAAGAAAAGCTATAGCTTTCCCTCACCATGGTTATTATTTTTCCCTCTTTCCGCTGCAGATTTTAATACATAAGGGTCAGCCTGCCATGACAAGCCCCAGCAACAGTCATACAGGCATCGGTGGAGCAGTTAAGTGATTGAGAAATGTGGCAGGGGTCAGACTTCTGTCAGTTTCTCAGCTTCATTTAAGTTTTAGTTTCACTTGCTGAAGGAAAGCTAAGTTCAGGGACAAGCCAGCAAGCACAGAAGCTGGTCACATTAGCTGCAAGTGTGGTTTGCTATGTAAATCCACAATCCTGAATTTTAACAGGAAGGGGAAACATTCAGTTTGCAAATGTGAACCAACTGATGTGATGGCAAAGCTCTTATGGACTTCTGCCCAGCCAGCAGACAAGGGGCTTCTGCTCCCTACCGAAAGAAGACGCTGGCATTAATGAAACACCAGCCCCGTTGTTAAGGCCAGGATTCGGCTTAGCTCACTTAACACCTCACCTGCTTAGTGTGAACTCTTACAGGGCACAAACCTGATGGCACACGGTGGAGAGGTCATATTGAGCTCCGCAGTCTCCTGCTGTCACGGCATTTTATTGCGAGGCTATAGCCAACGCCGACATGAGTCTTCAGGTGTCAGAGTCTTTTTGCACTGTTTTAAATGCAGGCACCTGTCCCACCAGCCTCGATCATCTCCCCCAGTTTTTCTCCCTTGGAGCCATTACTGCCTGTCGCATAAACCCGCCTGGGTTCACACTTGATTGACGGGAGGGATGGTAACAGCTCCTTTAGTGTCGTTCTGGTCTGTCAGGTCAGCGCGGCTGGTATGCATGCACACAGGGTATGCATGATAAAAAACACCCTGACATCTTCCTGAAAAATGTGGCTGCATTTTTCCAGCTCTGAAGGCTAGGAGAAGCCTTCCTCAACCATCGAGCCCCTTCTGCCCCTCGCTCTTCAGTCCGAGAATTGGAAGTCATACACATGCCCTCCTTGATGGGTGCAATCCACTTTCCTATTGAGCACAAGACACTTTCCACAGTCTCGCTCACTCTTTACCCAGGCAAAATTTCCAGAGAGTCTCTGACAACTTCCTTCAAAAAACTATTCCATCAGCTGCCTGGCTTTTGTTAAACAATGCAATTTGAATCCTCTGCTAAAGAAAGCCCTGTCTGTGGCACTGGCCACTGGCAGAAGCAGGATAGAGGACCAGATGAACCACGCTTTTCATGCAAGGTGACAAGGATCCTGAATTTTGCCTTCTACTTTAGTGCTGATATTTCCAATCTCTTCTAGATAAACACAGGAAAAAAATAATATAATAAAATAAAATAAATCAAAAGCACACCACCACCACCACCCCCCTTTTTTTTTCTTAAGAAATTAGTAAATTCCTGATTCACTGTTTAATTAAAACACTGTTTCGGCCAAGTAAATACTATGAGATTTGGTAATTTGGTAGTTGTCACTATTATTTCTTTTTTTCAGAAGAAAAAAAAAAAAAAAAAAAAAAAAAGAAGTACTTTTTTTCTAAAAAGCCCAAAGGCACCAGTATATGTAAATATTTGGGGACAAAAGTAATCTTAATCTATAAATATGTTGGAAGTATAAGTCTAACTTGGAGAAAGGTAAGAGAAGAAACAAAAGCCCCGGAACCATGAACTTTAATTTCTTTCTTTCCTCCACATTCTGTAACTTTAAAGCAAATACATTCTTGTAAGGACGATTAGTTGATATGGTGGTGGGGCCAGCTGAAGAACAGCTTTCAGTGCAAAACTTAACAGCCAAGCGAGAGATCCCAGAAAATTGGAGTTTGTACTGGAAATGCTGACACAACTGTAACAACGCATCATAACTGGCTGCAGCTGCTTTTAGAAACCAGAATCCATGTCCAGACCCCTGAAAAAAGAGTTAACACATAGCCTTCTAATTTATGAAACAATCTGGGCTATCTGTTTGACATTATCAAATATACATACAAGCTCATCTATATGGGAGATTATAATGTACAAGGGGTAGCTTTTTTTCTCTCTTCCATCAAGGTATCCAATTGCATTTTGATTGTTTTAAGGGGTTGTTCCTTAAAGCTAAGGCATAAAGCCTCCTCTGTTTTATTCCAGCTTATTTGTGCATTTACCTCCCTAAAACTTGTTTGGTTTACTACCATACTAAATGCTGTATGTGTTGCTTTCAGCCAGGCAAGCCTTATGTTTCAATTATGGAGGAGTTTATTCAGCACCTGTATTGCGTTGTGCTTCTTTTCAACTAAATTTCCATTTCCCAAAGGCTATATGCGTGAATGTGTATACATCACTCTTTTTTCTGTATGTGTACACACACACAAATCTATACATTTATACAGACATACAATATATCATCTTAATTGAATGCACATTTTCATTGCACCTCTGAATTTCTGAGATATCCAAAACCCTCATAAACATCCTTAGACTTAACAAGGTTTTAATCTTTCTATCATCTATCTTTGTAATCAAGCATAACAATATAATGAATGGAAGCCTTGTTTACCTACCCCCCAGGTGTCTTAAATTCCAAAATTATTTATACTTTTGAGAAGGTAAAGCAGCAAAAGAACTAAACTGTTCTTTTTGTACCGCATTTTTCTAGCTGCATTGAATGCTTGATGAGTGAGGTTTGGGTCAGATAGGTACACCATCTTAGCGGGACTGCAATAGTGGATTTTGAGCAGGTTTTGGGGATTTTGTGCTTCCCCCTCTCTAAATAAGGGTTGAAAGAAGGTTGTAGCTCTCACATCCATGAAAGACTGTTGCTTTCTCACTGTACACTGTCTCCACTCTTTAAGTGCACTCACCCGCATGTGTTTCAGTAAATCTCAGTTAAGTGTGGAATGCTGATTTCTTCTGACTTCCTAAATAGAATATTATGGAGACCTGTGAGTTTTAAATTAAAACACATTCCAGACCCTGGGTACAAGCATGCTTCGCTAGAAAAGGCTGTTTAAACCTATGGGGACGGTCCTATATTTAGATTACATTAATTCATAAATATTATACTAAATACCACTTAAATTGGCCTTAAATGACTTCAAAGATAATGCATTATAATATGGCTGTCCTGAGAGCACTAACCTTTATGTCTCCCAGTAACTCAGCCTTTAAGCATACTTCACTGCTAGATAAGAAGGAGGAAGTTATGAATGAATGGCTTGCTAAATTGTTCGAGTGTGATTAGTTAAGTCCGTGCGTGCGCGTGTGTGTGTGAGCGCGTGGGTGGGTCAGCTCGGCCCCAGTAGATCTCTACCCGCGGATCTCAGCACACAGCCTCTTCTCAACCCTAGAGCAAAGTGCCACAGCAGGAGTGCGTTCCTGCCCCGTGTGGAGAGAAGCGAGGAAGGGGGGGAATCTGTAGCAGTGATGCTCGTGCCACAAAATCTTATTTTCTAAGAGATCTGGCAATTCTTTCCCGCCTTCCCTGACATGCTGCTTCCCCTGCTCCTTTTTCTCTCTTCGCATGCCTACAAGACAGTCGTATTCCCCTGCCTCTTCCGTGGTATCTGTCCTGGCATCAGCCAGGGCTGCTGGTGAAAGAACCTTGGACTTCACTCTCCCTTTTGATACTTTCTTTATTATTTATTTTTTTTATTTTTTATTTTTTTAATTATTTTTGGCAAGAAGTGATAGTTGTGTACATTATCTTCAGATTCTTAATTTTCAATTCTCTTCTGATATACAAAAGCACCACAGTAGGATCTCTTCATAGTATTTTGAATCATACACATCCTATGCTCTCATTTCAATGGATTTACACCTGAAATGACTCTGGTTGCTACATTTTTACTCTAAGCTAATTCCTCTTTCTTCCCTCCCCCCAGCACAAACCCACTTTATCCCCCTCCACACCCAAGATTTGCTCTCTGTACACTTAAATAAACTACAGCCCACTATTAACCCTTCAAGGTATACCACTGCCACAGCTTCATCCCCTAGATTAGGAATAAAATCAACTGAGAGTGATGGATCAATTAATGTATAAGCATTATGCATCACTTATGGAAAGCATCTTGGGGTTTCATATTGCCATCCTACCCCTGAGAGCCAAGTTGGACTATCTTTATGCAATTCTTCACCTATGCCTCCAAGCAAAGCAAAAATAAGATCTGAGTGAATACTATGCTTCACATGGCTGAATTTAGAGAAGAGAAAAGAGAGAGAAAATAGATTAAAAATGAAATGAAATAAAATAAAATAAAAAAGCCAAACACAATCCTCATCCTTCAAAGCCCCATCATGCTTTTTGACTTAATAGTAATTAATCACTACTGGCAAGAAAGTAATTTTTTTTCCAGGTAGCCAGAGGCACATTTTTATCAGGATTAGCTAATAAATCAGCAGCATCGCTAGAAAGGAGTTCAAACTCTTCTCGGATGTACTAAATAAAACCAATCTCTGAAATGCTGGCAACTCAGTGTCTATTGATGCTTCACTCAAACCCTAGGCTGCGATACAACAATCATCGTGATCATTTTTCCTTCCAAAGTCCAGAACTTCTATTGGATTAAAAAATGACTGTTTCTTTCAAGATGAACTCATGCAATTTGGTTTGATGAGGTGACAAGATTTCCCACCTGGCTTTTTTCCTATGTTGCAGCTTTAAAACAGAAATGAAATGAAGGGAAATGAAGTTAGTATCTTGCTTAATTCAGGAGTATGTGTTAAACACATCCAAGCAAGATAAATGATCTCTCTCTCTCTCTCTATCTCTTCCTCCCCCCTTTCTGAGTTTGTCTCTATGAACACAGGCATACAGTAAAAGCAAAACCGAACTGCAAGAGAAAGAATTCCCATCTATGAAGTAGAAATTAAAGTTAGCGCATAGATTGATTAATTACAGGTTTATGATAGAACAAAGCAAAAGAATAAAATCTCATCCACAAATCAAAATACCCTCCACCCCCCCAAAAAAAATCCTTTACCTAGACATTAACTCAGACATTTCCTCTGTACTGTGTTGAGTGATTCTCTACAGTGGAGCTTTTACTGTTGTTATTTTTATTTTATGGAAACCTTAGATAATTTTTGCAAACACATGCGCGCACACACGGGTTCGGTGGCTACTCTCACTATACCTCATCTATTAGACAAAAACCTCCCAGGACCTTTCCTTCTTCTTACCATTATTTTTATCGTTATTATTAACAATTATTCCAGTGTGGATGTCATGTTTAAATGATGCCCATCAGACCTTGATGTGGCTTCTAAGAAGCTAGTTTGAAAGGAAAGCAACATTTGTAAGGGATACACTGATCATTTTAAATTTGAGAAAGGTGTTTGGAGCGACCGGCAAGAAAGCAGGGAAGAAATATCCTATAACTTGGACTGAGCCCCCAGTCCCCGAGCCCTGAATGTTTTCTCTATCCTGTGTGATACCAGTACTTGCACTGTCGGGGTATATTTTCATTCGCAGTTCCTGAAGGTGGAGGAGAGGAGGGGAGTGAGTGGGAAGGGGGAAGAGATGCCTCCTAAACATGCCGTTAAGTTTAAGATTTACAACTCACCATGGCAGCTGGAAAGCTGGGAAGCAACTAATGCCATTCCCAGTGACTCTCCCTGCCAGGAGTGAACCAGGCTGAGTAGACATTGCTACTGAACTTCTCCTGTAGCAGAAGCAACTTCCACTCCCCCCGTGTCCCCCTGCACAACCTTTTTTCTCCTGCACTAGATCTGGAGTCACACCCTGCTTACTTCTCATTAGATCTTTTCTCTCTCTCTCTCTCTCTCCCTCTCTTTCTTTCTTTCTTTCTTTCTTTCTTTCTTTCTTTCTTCTTTTTCTTTCTTTCTACTCCATGCCAAATTAAATAAATACACACACACACATATATACAGAACCTGAATTAATAAAGTGACTTCGTTTCATTCCTGGGTCTCTCCTGCTCCTAAGCTGGGCTACCTTGAAAATTATCTCCAACTTCCTCCCAGCAAGTCCTACTTTCCTACCCGGGGATCTGAGCATTTCCCACCCCACTACACATACCCTCCCCAACCCACAAAACATAGCATCCTCTAATCTGAAATGTACCTCCAGAGAGACTAAGCAGGGAAAGGAAAGGAGTGGGCAAAGCCGGAGCAAGTGAGGCATTGCACGGGGAGCACGTCTCTAGCGCTTTGTAAGAAAACCCAAAAAGTTCCCAGGGTGGACTTCGGGCACATTAAAGTAGTGCTGTGAATATGCCTGTTTGGAGACTTCTCCCTTCTCTAATTGAAATGAGATCCATCCCTCACACCTCGCTCTCTCCAACAGATCCACACTTTGTGATTTCATACTCCCAACCTGCTTGAGATGGGGTATTTTATTGTTGTTTATATCTGTTCTCACTCTGAACAAAACCAGACTGAAAATCCCCCTCCAGCAGCCCAACACTCCTCGAGCAAATCACTCTCTTCTGCCTCTGGTTTTGGAGTGGGCTACAAATAAGAATCGTAACAGCAGAAAAAAAAAATGAAGAAAAAAAAAAAAATGAAATAAAAGAAAAGAAGATGAGAAGGTGCCGGTGCCTGGTTCACAACAGTTGTAAAATAGGGGCTTCCCAGCTTGGCGCAAGCACACGGACACACATACGGACACACACACACCCCTGGGTGGAAAATGTGCAGCTCCCAAAGATAAATAAAGAAATCCTCTTAATCTTTTTCAGCACCACAGGCGTGTGGACAGCTGCTGCCAGCCCCGCCGCCCTCCCCTGCTCTTGCCTGGACTCTCCGGCTTTTGCAAGTGGCAGCATCTCGCTCCCCAAAACGGGGGGAAAGAGGGAAAAATAGTCCTAAATAACCCAAAAGGAGCTGACCCCCTTTTCTGTCTCTCTCTCTTTGCTTTCCAGGAGGGTCTATTATTTCTTTCCCTGCCCCCCCAGCTTGCCGCCTCCGCCCCCGGCCAGCCGAAAATGAAATAAAATGAAATCGAAAGGAAAGAGAGAAAGAGAGAGCCAGAGAGGGAGCGGGAGCCTGCCTTCCTCTCCCGATCTCTCCCGGGAAAGTTCAGGAGGTAACTCACCTTTGTGCATGCCAGTGAACCTGTCCTTCAGCACCGTCAGTTCATAGATCTTCCCGAACTCCTCGAAGAGCGGTTTGAGGTCTTTCTCGTCCAGGTTACGGGGGATCTGCCCAATAAAGAGCTTAATGGCATCGTGGTCCTTCATTGGGATGGTGGATGGGTTTCCGGGACTATGGTTTAATCCGTTCATATGCCCGTTGGTGCTGGGGTTGCTGTGATTGCTACTCAGGCTGGTATTGTCTGGTTGTCCGTTTGCTAACGTGGCCATCTTTATATACATAGAGAAAATCTTCTTTCCTTTTTTTCCCCCTCTTCTTTTCTCTCTCCCTCCCTCTCTCTCGCTCTCCCTCTCTCTCCCTCTCTCTCGCTCTCCCTCTCCCTCTTTCACACACACACACACACTCACACACACACACTCCTCCCTCTCCGTGCCTCTCTCTCTCTCTCTCTCTCTCTCTCTCTCTCTCTCTCTCTCTCTCT
>CM021797.1:7319156-7336844 GCA_011076525.1 Nettapus auritus | reverse complement strand
TTTTTTTTTTTTTTTTTTTTTTTTTTTTTTTTTTTTAAAGGAAAACAGTATATATATATATATATACATATATATATATATATATAAAGAAAAGAAGGAATAGCCACCACAGTGCAAAGTGAAACAGCACCCAGCACAGATCTGTCCCAGGGACAGGTCTCTTAACACCTTGTCCATGAGCAGGCCACTGTGCCTGCAAGAACCACTTACCCCAAATGAAAGCCAGTTTGGGGAAGAGAGTTGTTTTGTTGCTCACCGAGAGTATCCCTTTTCCACTAACATATATTTTTTAAAACTTTGAGCTGGTCCACGCCCCATTTCCACAGAGCTGTCAGTAGTCATTTAGAAATGGATGCTGTTCAAGTACAGCCCCTGGTGCACAGGGACAGCTGTGAGGGGTGGCAAGATGAAATAATATGGACACAAATATTGCTACAAGGGCTCTGCAATGAACACATCTGCTGCTGGGGATGGAAATAAGCTGTACCCCATAAGCACCTTTATACATATACAAGGGTCTGTACTGGATTTTAAGCAGATACAGGCAAAGGAGGAGTAAAATTGTTATCTATAAACCAGCCTTTGCTGAACAGTTCCCAAGTGAGAAATGTTCCCAGTGTAATCATAGTGGGTCCAGTTCAGCAATCCATAAGCAGGGGAGTCCACAGGAATTATGTAAGAATAAGGTCTTTTGTATCAGGCTCTGGCTTCTCTCAGAGAGTAAAAATCATTTATCTGCTTGGAACCAAAAGAAAGCACATTACAATTTTTTTTTTTTTTTTTTTTTCATTTTTAGATTATTTTTTTCTATGCGTCTATTTGCAGGAAAAAAAAATAAAAAATATATAAAAATAAAATAACCCTTCCAAGCCCATTTACAACCCCATTTTGCCTCTGCTCCTCACTCTGGTCAGCATCTTTTTTTTTTTTTTTTTTTTTTTTTTTTGAAACACAAAAGCTATGTATCTGGGGCTAAGTTGCTGGTGATTCTTCCTCTGCAGACACACTACCCCAAATCCTCACCTCCAGAAAAATGCACTGACATCAACAGGTCACTGGCAGGAGCAGCCGTATGCCCAGGAGCAACCAGAGGTCTGCACATACCTCTTGTGAGAATGGGCCTGTAGCGCCGGGCTTTGGCTTTTAATGTTCCTTTCAAAGGGCTTGATTGATTGCTGTTAATCCTGTGAACAACTTCGGTGTTGTTAACAGGACTGCCCGCATTAGTAAAGGTACTCGCACTCATTAGTATGCTCCTCGTCCCCATGACGTCAATAGACAGCTTTCCAATGACTTCCAGGAGGGCTGGATCAGGCCCTTGCTAGCAGCAAGTTTTTAATGAACAGTGTTTGGTGCAGGGAAGGGGGGAATAGCAATACATCAGTCCTGAATATCTTCATTCTCAAGGAAACAAGCATGTAAAGAAGAAAGGCAGGAACAGGCCGAAAGGTTGCCAGAGGGGGATGCTTCTGCTCAGCTTCAAAACCCTGGACCTGGAGCACACAGAACCAGCATTCGCCAGCTGATATCAGATACATGGCAGGGCGCTTCTGCTCCAGATAAATAAACAGCATGAGTGAGTTTGGGTTTTAAATAGCAATTTATCCTTCTTTAGACCCAGGTAGCTAAATCAACCCATACACTCCCAGATTCTCTGTTGGTTTGTTTCATTGGAGTTTTCCAAATAAAATATGAGACCATTAATAGCAAAAACACATACTGTAATTACGATCTGAATAT
This sequence comes from Nettapus auritus, assembly GCA_011076525.1. Taxonomy (NCBI): domain Eukaryota; kingdom Metazoa; phylum Chordata; class Aves; order Anseriformes; family Anatidae; genus Nettapus; species Nettapus auritus. Next base: position 7,335,104 of record CM021797.1, on the reverse strand, counting down.
AGAGCTCTCAGCCACTATTACAGGGCTGGATCCTGCAAAGTCTTCTAACTCAGATGGGATTGTTTACTTCAGCCTTGTTAAGCTTTCCAGAGAGTGCTGACAGAATCAGGGCCTATTAGCTGCGTAATCGAATAAAATAATTGAGAGCTGCAATGGGGACCTCAAGCACAGCTAACAGAAGGAGCGAGACCAGCATCCATGAGACTTAGGGTGAGAACCCAAGCATCAGGGTGTGGGCCCGATCCTGACATGCTTAAACTGCATTGTTGTTAATCACTCTGCTGTGGTCAGAGGGATTATTCATCTGAGGAAGGATTACTCATGTGAACATTTGCAGCATTAGTCCCTGAATTAATGTGTGAATCAGTGTGGATTTTTTTTTCCTTTTTTTTCCTTTTTTTTTTTTTTTTTCCTTTTTTTTTTTTTTTTTTCCTCCTACTTTAGTTAGAATGAAGAAGGTTGATCGAGGAGAGAAATGAAAAACTATTTGCATCCAAAGGAGCTTACTATAGGATTGGAGTCAGTGTAGGCAACAAAAGGCATCAATGCAATAAAAGGGAGCTTTGTTTATGGAGGCCTTTTGTTATTGAAGTAGCGCTGGTGAGAGTTTCAGGTGGCAAAGTGAAGGCTGTATAGAAACCGGTGGTTAATAGAGGATGGAAAAATAAATGAGAGCATGTACGTGTGTTCTCATGTATGTTTGGGCACAGGTTTTGTGTGGACACATACATACACATCGTTACTTTCCACCCCATGGATCCTGTTATTTAAACAGAGCTCTCTAGAATATTACTATTACCCATGCTGTGAGCACTGTAAACATGTTGTCTTAGTCCTTTGAAAAGAATATCAAGTTTATTATCTCCCTATCCCTTTTCCATAATATGTATGTCCCTGTACATAATGAGTAATGAAAGCAGGCAAGCCTGCATTGTGAGGACAATAATGCTTCACATTAATACAGACCTTTTCATCATCAAATCATTGTGCAATCATTAACAAATTAATGCTCACAGCGCCCCTGTGAGGAAGGGAGATTTCAGTTTAATAGGAGCCAGTAGCACCACCAATTATAAAGGTTGCCTGAGAGTTCCTATAATAAAATCCTGTTCAGCTTTGATAAACTGCACGTGTTGTGGCTGAAATTCTCTAAGTTGGGTGTGCCTGCATTCAGCTCCAATTCTTTAATTAATTCTGGAAAATTTCAGCTGGATCTATTTGTCTGTCCCTGAGAAGAGCCCAGAGGAGAAATGGGCTGGTTTGAACTGAGTCAAATGAGATGCTTTGTAAAGCTCTCCTGTCCCCATGCTTTACAGTGTGATACTAACAGCTGACAGGAGGTGAAGCTCTTTCTCAAGCCTTTTTGCTATCTCGGGGAAAATCTGCCCCAAAGTGGCCAATTAAAAGCCTTGGGAAAATGGCAGTTCTCACAGGCTCACTAGAGATGTAGATTTCCAAAACCAGGCTCCCCAGTGACTCAGTTCTCACCGGGAATGCTCCAGCAGAGACAAGAACTATCCCTGGCATCATACCACTGCCCAGGGACAGACCGTGAAAAAAAAAAAAAAAAAGGAGCCTGGGTACCTGAGACAAAGGCAGAGCGTCTGTCTTCCTTTTGCATTCAGGGACTATCAGGAGATCCCACAGTGAGACTACAGCAGAAGGTGAGAAGAGACAGCTGAGAGGGAATTCAGGAAAGCAGGAATGAGAAAGGAGGTCAGGGTGCACTGCAATGGGTTGAGAAGGGACACAGATGGAAACAGACTGGGGTTCAGACTTAGGGGTAGTGCCTCTACCAGCAAAGAAAGCAGGTTCAGAGCATAGGGTTAAGAAATACATTGATGATCTTCCTCTTAACATGGTCCTTGGCATGAGCTTTGTCCCTTATCAGCATCCCATACACATTCTGGGGGCAGTTTGGAGGTAATCACAGACCAATAGGGTGTTTCCAATAGATGCTTTAGACAAGGCTAGTATATTTTGGGGTAAAAAAGAGCTAAGGCATATGGATATGTGGTACCATGCTATTTGATCCCAGTGTTTAAGAGTTCCTTGTTTATTTATTTGCATTGACCCAGTTAGCTACAGAGCTTGGGAGGAAAGGTCATGCTGAGATGTAGCAGTCTGCTTCTCAGTAGGAAAAACCTGGGAAAATGAAGAGAAATTAGGGGAGATACAACTAATGGGGAATTGCCTGTGGTAGAATAACAGGGACAAAGGAAGGAATACATTGTCAAAAAATATTAGAAAATAAACTGTAGAAAGCTTAGTGGACCTGAGAACTTGCGGGGATGGCAACCTAAGGGACAGGGCAGTGGAAAGTCAAGGTAGGAAAAAGAGATAGACTGAGAGGGAGCCAGAAAGTGGAAGTGGATACATGACTGGAACTGGGAGGAGGAATGCAGAATGAGAGTGGGATGCATCTGAGATAGGGATGAGTGAGAAGAACAAGGGACTGTGCCTGGAGGAGAACATCTGCCCTGCAAAGCCCACTCTCCTGTGTGCTTGAAACAGGAGGCAGAATCCCCTGGTCCTCTGCAGTCAACAAACGGCACTGTACATGCCATCTACTCTGTGAGAGACTGTGTAATTAAAGGCTGAATCAGAATGCATCTCTACAACAAAGGCAAATTCTGTTTATGCATGCAACCTCCATTTTGGGGGCTTAAATATTGATTTGTCCTGTTTTTGCAACCAGAATAATTTTCATTAGGACCTATGTGCATTTTTGTGTGTGCCTGCATATGTGCATGTGTATGTGAATGTTCACAATTATATTTATTATTCAGATGATGAACATGAGGCAGAGAGCTGCGAAGAGAAAAAGTTGCACTTTTTTTTTTTTTTTTTTTTTTTTTGGTAGCCTCTCCGGTTTGGGATTCAGGGACTCTAACTTAATTTAGGTTAAAGGCTGATTATAAACCAGCTTTTGGGGAGTGCTGTCCTCCCACAGCTCTTGTCACAGTCAGTGCATATTCTTGAAAATCAGGTCTATCTCTGAAAAGGACTTTAAGCAGCTAATTCATACTTGGGCACCCAGCTGCTTGCTGAACTTTATGAGATGCAAGTGTGCAGATTAAGTGCGTGATGTTAGCATCCAAAGTCCATGGTCACTTTCAAAGTGGAGGTTTACAGCCTCAGGGGAATCAGTGACAAAGTCAATGTTCAGATTCAGAATGACCTGATATCCTGTGGTATGTTTTGTTTCTGAAGTTATGCCGTGCCTCACGTTGAACGATGGTGTATTGTAGGCACAGTCTCAATATTGGATTTGTTTGCAAGAATGAATACTTGCTTTACAAAACCCATTCTTGCTCCTATTTTATTCTCAAAGTAGCCAGAGGGAATGTCAGTCAGCGTCCAGCATCAAGGCTGCTGACTTCATGTAGCCTCATTATTATGCAGATGCATGGCGGATGACCAAGCATCGACAACATGTGTGGGGTGTGCGTGCATGTGCCTGGATGTGTGTGTGCACACAAACACATGTGGGAAGGCTGTAGACAGAGAAGGAGGGGGATTTACAACAAGTGTGCAGAAATGCTTCTAATCATTTTTCTGTTAGAATTTCATAGTATCCTTAAAGATTTTTTTTCTTATTTTGTATTACCTCAGTCTGTCTCTCTCTCTCTATTTCACTGTCTTGCTCTCTATATACCTATACCAATCTATCAGTCCTCTGTTGTCTGATATATGATATCTCTACCTGCATTATTTGCTGCTATTGTTGCAAATATGCTCAGTTTCCTTAATAGTCAATTTTCTAAATTCATCCTAGAATTTATGAATGTAATAAACTCTAGATATTTTCTTATGCCTTTCTAAATTCTATTTGTTTTATTTTTTTTTCTGTTTCTGTTCAGGATAATAAATCACCTATAGCACTGGTTGTCTTCTAAAAGCTGGACATGCAGATGGAGGTAATAAAGAAGATAAGAATATACAAACTGCCCAGGGCTTCATCAGCAAAGGGAGAGACTACTCATGATTCTAGTTAACCATGTAACCAACCTAACATTAAAGCTTATTAAAGCTTATGGAACAAATACAGAAGGTTGTGTAGCTGCTGCATGAGCACATTAATGTGGAATCTCTATGAAAGCATAGGGTTGTGGTCACCTCAAAATCACATTTCTACCTGGGAGCTGTTTTCAACTCCGACACCGTTCTAGCATCTCAGGGAAACTGCACATTGCATGTACCTCCCTGTGATCTTCTTCAAGTAATAGCTGTAGTACTAGTGACAGCATAATACAAAGATTCAGACTCCATTTGCTTCCTTGACTGCAATAGGAGGGTGAAGAGGTCTTTTCCTGTATTTTCAGTTGGTGGGTTTTGCTGGGCCTTAAATCAGTGCTGAAATTAGAACAGACAATTTTTCATCCTTTGTGGTTTCTGCATGTATCCATTTCATTTAGGAACCCCAGTTACCTCTGCAGTGGATGCTGAAAGATAGATGTTGTCGATGTCTGTTCATCCCTCCAGACCTCTAACTGTGAAGGAATTTGTAGATATGAATTCAGATCACTAGGAGGCAGCAGATGAGAAAAATGTTTAGATAAGGTCAAAATATGGACTAGAAAAGAGGGAGAGAGGGAAATTGAGAGGGAATACATAGGTGAAGGGAAAACTGACTCACACAGAAGGCAGAAGACAGCAGAAATCGAGAAGACAAGAAATCCAGAGGTTATCAGAAAAGGGCTGGGTTCATAAGGAAAGTGCGGCGTTTCTGAGGTAGCTCTGGACATGCAAATAGGGAAAGTAGATAAATGAGCTTAGAGGGGTAAAAGCATAAACTAAAAGAGGCTGAAGTAGGAGATGTAAATATAGTAAAATGTTCCTGTTCCATCAGCAGTGGCTCCTGATGGAGACTGGAAAACTTCTCCTGCTATCAGCTGTCATAGGATGTATTGTGACAGAAAATAATGCAATGAGTCTAAGGATGTCATGACCCTTGTGAATTTATCTACACTAAAAAAAATACGTAAGATGAGCAGCAGAATTTGTATATGCATTTACATACATATATTAACATTTTAATAGTTGAGTAGAATGAAAACATTGATACTTCAAGGTTAGGATGTGCCAGTATTAGTTTCACATACAGTCTGAAGTCAGTCTTTTTGCATGAAAGCATAGAGCAATGAAGCATGGACTTTAGTTTTCCACCTGCTGGACTGACCAGATCTCCCACTGATGCCTCAATAACAAGTTGTCTCAAGCCCATGAAAGAAGAGAAATTAAATGTTTGTATCGAAGGGGATCGATGAAGAGTCAGAAGCAAAATGGGAGGATGCCTATCCCATAGTTCTGCTTGTATGTGTTGGCTCACACTGTGCCTCTTCTGGTGCACAGCCAGAGAGATGCTGAGAAGAGGCCTAGGCGAGCAAGCCCTGCTAAGTCCCAGACTGACAGAATCAGACCTTGCTTTCCAGGGGCAATTGATTTTAAACAGAAAAGGACTGCTCTTCTTCCCAACCTGTGCCAAGGGAAAACTTATCTTTCTTCTTGAGTTTAGCTGGAGGAAATATCCAACTGACTAATCGAAGTGGTGCATGGTGTCTGCTGGCAGTGCAATTTGAGCAGGACCAAGAACCCCCAGAACGGGACATGAAGATGAGACTACCCCATTCTTTCCTCAGAGAGAGAAATACGTTGCAAATGACAGCAACGTATGCTATTGCTTATGAAATCAGCAGGGAGAAAGGCTTCCTGACCAATGCACCTGAGAGAGATTTCTGCTTCCTTGGACAACCAGGATCAGGCCATGGGGAAACTAGCTAGCTTAAAGAAGTTGCATGGCTGAACAACATTAGTAATGAGATTACACCCCAGCATATACCAAACAATTATGTATCTTTGGGGTTCAGTTGTAATAAAATCAGACATTCTAGGATCTTATTACTATTCACATGGCTGGTATCAGATGAACTTCTGTAACTCCATCTGGCCTGTGTGCCTGCAGCAAGCTTAGTCCTACCTATGTTTGATTCAGCCAAGCTGTAATGTTCTGAAAGCTTGGTTGTCCTCCCCAGTCATCTCACAAGATCAAATTAAGGCAAGAGCCTTGCTGGTGGCTTATGAGCTTCCATTATACACAGTAGATTGGTCTGGGTTTGAGGACACATGGGAGTTTGTGCTTAACTGAAGATGTAGATACAATTTTGATGTCTGTGTTCTGCAGGGAATTTGTCTCCCAATGGAGTTTGTGCTGCTGTCTGAATGCCCTCAGTTCCCAAATTTTTGCCTCTCCTGAGCTTTACAGAAAACCTAGATCAGGTTGCACAGAACCCCCCAAAAAAACAAACATTTTTTTTTTTTTTTTTTTTTTTTTTTTTTTTTTTTTTTAATCCAAAGGGAAGAGCTCCTTCAAGGAAACATGAGTTTGGTCTCCAATGATCAATGATTGGTATAACATATCTTTGTCTATATGGGATAATAATCTGCTCTTTCATGCCAAACAATTGAATAAGAAACCACGCTATTTTTAAATTACTCTATTTTATTATTATTATTATTATTTATTTTTTTAATGAAAATTATAACTGTGTGAGGGCAAAACTCAGTCTAAGCAAACAGGACCCAAAGCCACCATATCCCCCAGCATGCAACTCTGTTTCCAAACACTAAGATTCATCCCAAGTATTTCTATGCAGTGAAAATCGCAAGGGGTTCTGTATTACTACTTCTCCCTGACATTTCTAATATGTAAGTGTATACTTTTAAAGAACTGTTCAAGCTGTCATGTCCCGTTTCCCTTCTTACAAAGCACTCAACCTGGTCAGCAGCAGATGATATACCAAATTATCCCCAGTTATCACATCTCATTGATTTTGCTATTCTTGCCATAGAGCATATTGAAGGTTTGAAAATCAGAAGTCAATAATGTCAGGTGAGCTAGGGAGGGCAACGTGCCTTCTGATGAACCAATTCATCAGCTGAACAATCTCAACATGCTCCCTAATATTGATGTTAATATTCTGGGGGCATTTCTGCCACAGACAGCTTTTGACTGCTTTAATTTCTATGGTAACATTAGCAGGATCTGGTACTTAAGCTTGTGTAACCTGGAAGACACTCTGTTATCAATGGATTTAAATGTCAGTTGGGGTCATGCTGAGCAGTATTAGTTCCCAAACTTACCTAAGTGCAGAACAGCTTGTGAGACCAACAGCATCACCATGTCCCTGAGCTCATATAAGGATGAGATTCAGGACGGTACCAAGGCTCCAGTGCCACGGTTTCCATGGGAAGAAAAGCACAACATGCAGTCTGGATGGGAACTACTGTGGGCTTTGTTCAGATATCTCAGGTTTTTGTAATCAGATGAAAGCAATGATAATTTAACAACAACAACAAAAGTATTTGCTGGCACAAGTCTTTAACACAGCTTGGACACAGTCTTTAAAAATGTTTGTCTACTCTGAGCCACTAAGAAGATTTTCCATGATTCCCCAAATTTGCTTTGTACTAGAAGTAAGGACTGTTACTGTGTTTCACTCCTGAGTCTAACACTGCTCTCAACAGGGACATCACGTATCTACGCTGACCTCTGGTTTCCAATTGTACTGTGTAATGGACTTGGTAATGAAGAGTTATTCTGTGTTTTTAACATTGATGAATTTAGATTTTGCCTTATGCAAGACCCTAGAAAACAGGAGGTGAACCTCCAGCTGAATCTCTGGAGGACATTCTCATTCCCGACTAGTCAAAATTAGCTGGTGGAGATGCTTTTGTCTGTTCATCGAACACTGCGTGTAACATGACTAGACTTATAACTGAGATGTTTCAAGTGAGTTCCCATACTAAGTGGGAAAGCTTTAGTCCTAAACTCGTATGTTGTCCACAAGTGCACAGTGGAAAGGTCACTGTGGTAGGTAGATACCATAAAACACATAGGAGTTTCCCTAGACACAATAATTTCCTGGGAGATAATTTCAATGGTGAAGGACTGAGGTCCCTGGGAACATCAGCAACAGCAAAACACTCTTCTGCAATACAGCTCAATGCCTGTAGATACAATGAAAGCAAAGGGCTGAATGCGATGTTGTGATTGGCCATTATACAGTTTTCAGATTTAAGAACAGTCTGAAGACCAGTATATGTTCAATCAGACAGGCCCAAGATGGAGGAAAAGAAAGAAAAGAGTCATACAGTCAGAAATGCAGTGTGGAATATGAGGGCTTGGGCATGATAATAGTAAGCTTTTTTTAAAGAGGGTGGAAGGTACGACACTTTCTTGAAACCATTCTCTCAGAGGCTGTCCAGGGGGAAGTTCAGCATCACTTGGCAACCAGGAAATAGATGAATATAGAGTTAATAACATTCCCAAGGCCAGCATTCTTCTGCCGAAACAGATTCTAATATAGAAGGCTACATGCGAGCTATTTTTGTGCCCACAATGACTGCTGTGTTTGCCTCCACTCCTGGCATCACTCTCATTGTACTGTATGTAAAGCACTTTGGGACACATTGGCTATGAAAGGAAGTTCAATTTGTGAAACCAAATTCTATTCTACCCTCAGTCACTGCACACTGAGCCAGGTCAGCTCTGCATTCATTTCATTTTTATTTTTATTTTATTTATTTATTTATTTATTTTTCTCCCAGAATTTACAGCTTCTGCCTGCCTTCAGAGTTACTGAGGAAGTGCACGTGATTTTATATCATGCAGACATTGTGTTTTTGTGTGTAAAAATACATACACACTTACACACACATGCATGCACACAGGCTCTGTAGAAATAACTCAATACGAAAAGCAAGAGACAGGGAAAAAAATCAGTTCATGCTTTTCTTTGCTTGAAAATTTCTATTGCTTTTCTGCTGAATGATGTTCCTGTACTATCTACATAATAAGTACCCTCTTTCTTTAGATAATTAAAGAGATGCTGCCCATATCCAACTAAAATTATATATTTATACATGGCGACCTTCTATTAATAAACATATGAGATTGTTACAACTGAACAAAACCTCACAACTCCTCATTATTTCCCTCCACTTAGGCTCTTTATTATGCTTCTTCTTGTGCATTTAGCACTGGTGAAAGTTGCCAGAGAAACAGTTTCAGTAAAAGGACAAGGCAATGCAGCCTGTTGTCTCACACCTGGAGTCTCATGATTTGCACTCAGTTCTTGGTTCTGATCTCTGGCATGGCCATGGGCCACTTTGTTGTGTTTCATGAGTTTTAGAATGGGAATAATGTTATTTTCCCTTTACCTCTTTCCCACACAGAGTCTTTCAATGAAACACAGTAGAAATCTATTGTCTTTTTCAAGGCTGAGTGCTTGCTCATGGAACATCACTGATTTTCTCTAGACTGTGATCCTGTATACATCTTTAGAGTATGAAAAATCTCCCTCTGAATGTTATGGTGCATTGTGGTTTCCAGTATTTTGGTCTACCATGTAACATTAGAACCAAAGAAAGTTATATAGATCAGTAGATTCAGCTAGTGGAAAAACAAACAAACAAACAAAAACTAACCAAGCAATCAGAAACAAAACAAAACAAACAAACAAAAAAAAAAACCACGCATACAAAACACGACAACAACAAGAAAACAGCCAAACAAAGAAAAATATCAGTTGCATGAGGTCAAAAAAGTCCTTGAATAAATCTAATGGGTGGCAAAGCATCCATTGTTAGGTTCCTGTTTTGTTGTTTTCCTTTGCAATATGGTTGGATTGATAAAAGGATGTACATATTTTCTACTCAAAATCACGTTATTCCTGTGTTTAAGTCATCCTCATTACAAAAACAGTACCACCATAAAATATTACACCTCTGAAAATAAACAAAACTCACCTGTATATAATAAATAAATAAATAAATAAATAAAATCTCTTAAGAAAATGATTTATTTTTTTTATTTATTTATCAGCCTAGCAGAACACAAATATATATGTTGCAGCCTGCCATCTCCTCCCAGATTTAAGGAAGAGGACCTCAGCTCTTCTTGCTCCAGAACCAGTGGATCCAGGTAACCATCAAGGAAGAATCACTTGCATAGAACTAGAGAAGAAAGTTAGATTGTTTTTGTTGAGTTTCCCAGTAAATGAATACATGAATAAGATTCTCATACATATCCCTTACTCTCAGCACTGCTGTGGTCAAGGAAAAATGCAGATAATGAAGCATGGCCAATTCTAGTTTGAGCAATATGGTGTTTACCTGTTTCCCACAGACTAGCCTAAAACCCAAGCAAAAGGATTTGCTTCACTTCTTCCCTTCCTGTTCAGCATTCATCATTTATCTCATCTTCCAGCTCCCCTGCTAAGGTGTAGGTTGATCTGTTTTTTGTTTTTGCCTTCCTTTTTTTTTTTTTTTTTTTCTCGTTTGTTTGTTTGTTTGTTTGTTTTTTGTTTTTTCTCTCTCTCTGTTTTGTTAAGGCTGTTTACTGTCACCCCTTCTTTTCTCTTGTACCTGGGAGTCTGGTTGTCTGAAGGCCTAGTTTGGTGTTTCTTGTGCTATTGTTTTAGCTCATATGGTTCCCAAAAAAACATTTCAACTCACGTTTGATTCACCCAATAAATCCTGTTATCTCTGCCCAGTCGCCAGCCTTCTCACTTACTGTCATTATCAGCTATATCCTATTTGCCCTAATCTAGTTATCTAGTCTTGTTACCAGCTTATGTCACCAGCCTCCACCCATGCAAAACTCCTTTGAATCCAATAGCAGACAAAAGGAAAGATACTCCTGTTCTCTTTGGAGTGGGCAATTCTGAAACAAACTCAAAGCATGTAACAGACATTTCTGAAAGAAGACCTGGAAAACATCCATGCAAAAATGCTCAGGACAATGATTCTACTTAGAGGCAGAGTTATCTGACTAAATGATCTCACCCAAGCTTTGCAACAAGCAATCACCTAGGTGTAAGATCTCTGAGACTTTTCTCCACTGCATCACACTGCATATCCAACAAAATCTTCCACTCCTCCCACGAGTGGCAGCAATGTAATTCTATCCTTGCCCACTCCCCAGCCCCTCCCAAACTCTTTCAGGTACTCTGATGAAAAACAACCTCCTGGCAAGGAGCACTTTGGCAAACTACACACTGTGTCCCTATTTCCTATGAATAATATAATGTTTCTCATCCACCCTCACCACTCTGTGCATCTGAGCCTAGACTAAAATTTTGCATTAAACTATTGCTTCTGATAATCTAATAGGAACATTTTGAAATGTTTGATTTTTGCATGCAAAACACCAGCTTTTTACATGCCAGGCCCTTTGGAAAACCTTTGCAGCACTTCTCTATGCTGAATCAGAAGCCCGAAAGTGTGTTAGATGCCAGTGCAGTGTTAGACATGCTTTTCTCAGATAAGATGCAAAACTGTGGTCCTGTGAGGCCAGAGATCACTGCAAACAGACTGAGTTAACCAGAAAAGCAGCAACAAGAAAATGTTTTAGATCTGGAAGTGAAGGGAAAATCTCTCCTTCGCTGATAATGCAGCATCAGTAAACGGAGAGTGAATGTGAATATTCTGTTTGGGCTTTGGGCAGGGAAAATCGTGATATCTTCAGTAGCTATCAGTAGGCAGGACTGGATTTGATGTCTTGTTTGAAGGCACACATCTGCAGGATCACAATCCCCTCCACTGACCTCAGCAGAGCCCTGTTTGGTAATTGGCATGAAGTGGAAAAGAAAAGAGGTCTTTTACTGACTCATTCCCATCTCCTGAGTCACCCGGGTTTCCCTTCCAGATTTCTCATCTAACCAGTATTATAAGGTTGCATTAGTGGCAATGCCATAATAAAGCTGAGTTGTGGTACCTTATAATGTAAATTTCTCCTGCATTACATTTTTGTGATTGAATTCTTTTTCCAATTTTGGCACAAATTCACCAAATGAAAAACAAATTTTCTAAGAGTTTTAAAATATTCTGATGCTTTTACTGAAAAAAAAATAAAACAAAAAACAAAAAAACAACAACAAAAAAAAACTTCTTTTAAAATGTGAATATATTTATTTACTTTTTTTTTTTTTTTTTTTTTTTTTAGTGCCTCTATTAATTTAAGACAATCTCTCCATGCTTCCTGTTCCACCCTGTGACTCATCTTTAGGATTTCTCAGTCATCTGCTGTTCAGTGGGAGTTGAAATAATCAGCAGAAAAGTTGGTCTCCAGATTTTTTTTCTCTTTTTCTTTTTTGTTTTCCTAATGCTATAACTGAATAAAGATACGCCAAGGAAAAATGAGGGACTTGACGAAAATACATTAAAAAAAAAAAAGTTACAAACAGGCTACAGCGTTAAAACAAATGAACACAGCAGAGTCAAATTAACAGTAATATTGCTTTTAGACCTTTGGCTGAAGAGAAGGCAAGTGATTCTAACACCATAAGAGGAGACAATTCAGCAGCTATGAGCTAGGAGATGGAGAGTCAATTTCCTCCTCAAGCATGAACTCTCTGCGTGACTGTTTCGGTTGCCCATATGTCAAGGAAGAATTATAGCATCTCGTTCCTTCACAGGAACGTTGGTAGGATAAATACATTAAGGACTAGGAAACACTCAAGTCCAGACTCATCCCACCTAACTCTGACACCTATCTGAGGAAACCAAGAAGTTTACTTATTCAAGAATATATAAAGTTGAGGCAGAAGGACAGACAGAAGGCAGTTCAGCATGCTGGAGGTGTCAGTCACCTAAAGGAGCTGTTTATCTTTTTCACTGAACCCATGGTAACTGTGTACCTAGGGATGGGATGCAGTTTTTTGAATGTAGTTATCTAACAACCACTCAGATGTCCTGTAGTAGCTAAGATATGCTTCGGGCAGATAGACATGGAACGTGACTTCCATGACTTGGTGAGATGTCCCACATTACATGACACTGAATGCCTATGTTGAAACAACTGAATTTCTAAATGGCCTTCAAGGTAATACCACTGAAGGTCATTTAGATGTTGAAAAAGGATATAGTTATATCCAGCTGAAGACGTCAGTTCAGATAAAACAGTGTCCTCCTTGAGAAGCGTGCAAAGCCTTGAAAGTATTTTTCCTGTTCAGTTTCCCCTCTGCTTTCAGCTTCCAGTTTCACCTAAATTGTATGTCAGTTGTGAGTTTCTCTAGAAACAAGGTCAGGTGAAAGATGAAGTGGGTAAGCTTATGTTACATTTGCACTGTGGTGGCGTGTTAGAGCAGTGACGTTTCACAACCTTGCCACAGAGAGTACAGCACACTGTTCAAGCTCTGGCCATTAGGTGCTCCCAGCCTTGAAAAAATTGTTCTCTATACCTCTCTTCCCAAATGTGCGGCTGCTTTGTGTGTGCATGGCCACAGCTTTGTTCCTGAGCAGGTTTTACTGTGTGGGAGTATGGGTGATCTTGCAGTGGGCTCTGTAAGAGGCAGCAAAAATACCGTGTAGAAAATTCAAGACCATTCTTGGATATGCCATCGAGGTGCTCCCCATCAACATTTCCTGAGCATGTCGTTCATCATCTTAGTCTCCCTGTGGGTGTATCTGTGGCCTTCATTGCTCTTGCCTCTGAGCATCCCCCTCATCTCAGATGGTTGCAGATCTTACTTAAGAAATTTGAATTAATAGGCTAGTTGCTCTACATTCCCTGTAAAGTCAATGGAGAGAGACACAAAGCTCCAGACAGGGATACAGAATTAAGGTGGGCCGAGTTCCCCTCCAGAGAGGCTGTCTCTGTCAGCCTAGAACATCTGTGCACCTAATCTAGGAACCTCTGTCAAATTACAGCTACACATGCAAATGTGTTTTAAAAAATTGTATTTAGAAACTCTAACAAATTTATTCTTTACCAGTGGAGATATGACCCTGGTGTACAATGCCATACCCTCTCCATATCTTTGGCTTCTTTTCCCATTTCTCAGTTCCAAAGCCTTGCTGTATTTGAAAGATTATAAACTTTCTTTCCTGTCCTCTTGATTATTCCTTCCAACCTTGCTAATAGCTGACCAGCTTTCCACTGTACTGTAGCACAGTATATAATAACCTGCAATTATTGTCCATTTAGGCTTTCCCCTGGGTCTTCTTTATTCCTGCCATCAGTGGACCTGTACACTGCTTTTCTGCTGATTTTACTAGCAGATTCATTGCTGCTGAGATGAAAAAAAAAAAAATCACTGATGATCTACAACCTGTTATATACTTTTCCCGTCTGTCGTCTTTTTTTTTTTTTTTTTTTCTCAAGACGACCAAGGTAACTAGGATTCTAGAATCCTAGCTGGGATATTGTAGTTTATTGCCTTTCATTTTCATTAGGAGTTAGGAAATTATTACAACAGGTCTGACCTACTTCTTAGCATCTGCATGTGAAGCATTCTGTATCTACAAAGCACTTATCTCCTATATTTCTTTGGTCTTAAATTGTGCTCCTGGCCTGGGCTAGGTAGGCTAGTAAGCCTTTCATCCAGTGAATTCTTCAAATCAAAGCCAAGTGGCTGTTATGTAATTTGTATGACAAAGGCATATTAATGACAATTACATTTCTAAACAATTCAGAGGATTCAGGCTATTACACACCTGAATTTACAGAGACACATTGTTGCTACACCTACTTCTTTCATAAGTTATTCTTCAATATACCACTGATGAATTCAACCATCTTTGAATTTATTCAGTATCTGTTCCTGTAAATGTTGTAATCAGTGTTCTGAGCACTCTCATTCAGGTCCACGTATGTGTTGCTTGAAAGGGTTAAACACATGCAGTTCATTCAATCACAACCAGACATCTGCTGCATCTCATTAATATATGTGCTCGTGTGTACCCTTCTTTACCTTTCAAACCCTATACTTGTGGCTGGTTCACGGGCAGTGATCTTCCATGTCTAGTTCCAGTCACTGCAGTGGTGTCACCACTCTTGAATTGAGCAGATGCTAGTTGTGAACGCTGGGCTTTTCTTTGCAGCTGCACACTGCCGCTCCACCACCCTGCTGTACCTGATCTGTGTCCCAGAGGCTTTCTGGGGGTACTTGGACCTTCTCTCCAGGAGGCTGTTTGTGCTACCCTCTAGTGGCCAAAGTAGAAAGAATACAGCCGAATTAAGAGCACATGCCAATTTTTATGAAAAGGTGATCATGGATTTTTCTGACAATATGAAATGAAAGCAAATCATTTTGGGAAGTGGGAAGAAAGAAAAAAAAAAAAACCCAACAAATAAATCTGTTTAAAGTTAAAGGTTGGGAATTATACGGAACTTCTAAAACATGAGTGTCTTCTAAATATATGTAATTTGCATAACATGAAACCTTGATGAAATGGAAGGTGATTTTAGACTCTAGGCGGAGACTCAGAGTATTTTAAATATACCAGAGATTTCTTCTGTGAACAGAAGGCAATAGTTTGATGTTCCCACTCAACCTTAGTGAAATACGACAAAAATACTGAGTTTCCCCCACTCTTTGTTTCTTCTCGACTATAAACTTTTCCAGCAACAGAAACTCTCCTACACTGTTCATACAGCACAATAAAGTTCTGCTCTTGGCTGAACTCTACCACAGCAGTGAAAGGAATTAATAATATCTGATGAATTACATGGGGGTAGAAGGAAAGCTGAGAGAAGGTGCAACTAAAGGGTGGAGAACTGCTGACTGAAGGTGGATGCCTTGGAGCTATATGGGAGTCTGGGACAGCATTTCTGAAGTTATTGAGCTGGAGGTGCTGGCTACTGCTGTGAGGCTCACATAGGGCAAGTGATTTTAGGGAAAAAGGAGGAATGGCCCCAGCTCCTAAAAAGCTTGACACCCTTGGGGAAAAAATAATAATAATAATCTGAAATCTCAGAATTTTCATCTGTGTGTCTGCAGTGAGGAAATTCAATTACTGGTTGTTAGAATATTCAGAAAGTTACAACTGCTTTCAGTACACAAGATGATTGACTGTCAGTAACACTCGTGTTCTCACTTTGGATAATACTCAAACTACTGTTCAAATGGCAGGAGAGCAACTGAGGTGGAAGCTAAGACCATT
>CM021797.1:7284490-7319056 GCA_011076525.1 Nettapus auritus | reverse complement strand
CCTCTTCCATACGTTAAGAGAAAAATCCCCAAACTTTAACTGCTTTGGGTGGCATGAGGCACTGTCCAATTTTATCACCCCATAGCCAATAATCATCTCATGGTAATGCATCCAGGCAACAGTTTCTTTTACTGAGCGTATGGAAGAGGGTTGCCATTTTGTCTGTGCTGTGGAACTGCAGACCTATTTCCTATGGGGCTATTTTAGTCTCATGAAATAGTAACCCCTAATTTGAGGGGCTTAATGCAGTAGGCAAAAATCAAAGTAAGACTTACATTCATAAAAAACTCATGAGTTTGGCAAATAGAGGATAAGACAGCAGCTGAGAGTTCTGAATTGAAAGCTTAGTGGTTAGATCACTGTTGCTTAGTGTTTGCCTTCAAAGCTGTACTCTCAGGAAGGAGGGCAGGCAGCCTAGATATTAACTGGAAGACCAGATTAACCCTGACATTTCTAGGTCAAGGGAAGAACTGAGGTCATGCCTTTCCCATGCTCACCAAAGTCACATTTGTGCTGATCAGAAGTGCTCATGGAAGTACTGATACAAAATTCAGGAGGGCAAATGGTGCTGCTACTCTTTAAAATGCAACATGTCAACAATTACTGATGTTTTCACTCACTACATCACTATGTATGTTCTACCCTGTCTCTCTAAAGCAATGTTATAAATCATTGAAGAGAATGGTTCTATTTTTGCCTCAAATACTCCAGCCTTGAAACCTCATGAATATTTTTCAAATTAGATCTTCCGATTACAAGATCGTTTTACTACTTGTAACTAGCTGCTTTATTGTCTTTGTTGGTCCTTAGTTTGGAGAACCATAGCTCTATGGCAGAACAATCAAGCCACTAGCTACTCTTTGGTGAAGAGCAGTCACCCTTTCTGGTTTCCAGAATACACTTCTCTTCTGGTTTTGTACATTACAGGAAGTTTAAGAAGAAACAAAAAGTTGACTTTCCTTAGTAACACATGGGAAATAACTCAGGGTTAGACAGTGGTGAATGAAGAACCATGAAATAATCAATTCCTTTGTCCTTCTATGGCAGATTTTCTGCCTGTTCAGCCTGATAGTTGTTCACTGTGTTTTAAAAAACCTCCAGCAATGGAGATGTTACACGCTTTCCAAACAATTTACTCAGCTGCTTAACTATTCTCCATCAGGAGAACGTTTTTCTGATGTCTAATTTAAATCTTCTTTGCTGTAATTTAAGTCCATGCCTTCTTTTCCTATCTGCACTGACTCTGAAGAACAATTCATCACACTTCTTGGCAAATTTTGAACAGAAGAACCATTACTTTGCCTCCCACTAGTTTTCTCTTTTCTAGACAAACTGCAACGATTTCTTCAATCTTTCTTTTGGAAGCAAACAGGACAGGTATAGTTTAACCATATAGCAATATATATATCTCCGTAGTCCTGATTTTGATCTTCCATTTTAGGTTCACATTCAGGCCTGTCCTTTTTCTCATTGGAAACATGTTTGTGTTAATTCCTGTTTCACATATCCATGTAAATAGAAATGATTTTATCTTTGGCTGTGATTGCCTGTTTCTCTGGACCTGTGCCTTAGGGTGAAACAGCTGTGGGTTTCCGTGCAGGGACTGTCATTATTCCGTAACAGAGCTGCAGCCTCTGACCCCAAGACTACAGCACCCAGCAAGCGAGGACGACTATGAATCCCTGTAAAGCACTGAGCCATGCCAGTGGGGAAACACTTACCTTTGAACAGGGTTTTCAGTGTAATCTGTTTATCATGACATGGTCAATGACTGTTCTCTGAAGGCCCAGAAACTTTTACCTTCTGAGCTACCTGTATGACTGTGGGTAAGTCATTAAGTTTTCTCTTGCCTGAATTACTTGTCTCGGGAACATGGAAAAAAGGTTTCTTGACCTCATAAGGAGAAAAGAATTTAAGTACATAATTGTACTAAAAAATGGTAAGATGCACAAGTATCTTTATGGCAAGGACAAAGACTGCAACAAACAGTGAAACAGTGACACATTTCAAATTATGAACAAAGATCCAGATATGAAAAAGCAAAGGCATACATTGCAATGACTACCCCTTTTGCTATTTACAAAAACAAAAAACAAACAAAAACAACAACAACAACAACAAAAAACATTAGTATACCTCAAATAAGATTTTGCATAAATATTCATGTTGCGATAAATTTATACACTACAAATTTCTTATTCTGTAGAGTATACTTAAGTATTCAAATCAGATTGAGAAATACAAACCAACCAAACAAAAAGGTTCTTATTGTAATACTGCTTTAAATGTCAATTTCTTGATAACTAACATGACTCTTATATATGTCTATTTTGCAGACAATGTGTATGTCTCAGCATTTTCACTATGTAGGGTTTTTAAACTATGTGATTTGTAATCTATGCAAATGATGCCAATTCACAACTTTAAATGCTCCTTAAGTAGAGAGTTTGGCATTTTGTATGGTAGATAATAGTCCCAGATAATGGATTCATTAGACGTTGTGGGATCTTTTCACCTCTACAAATTAGGTCATTTCCTCCCAGATAAGCAGCTCTGATTGCTCTATTTCCTGCAAAAGTTCATGACACTTCCCATTTTAATATCCTCCATCCAGTTTCTTACATAGTTGCCATCTTGTGTGCTTGCCTTTGTAAACAAACTATTAATAATAACAATAACCGCAATAATAATAATCTAAAGCACTAGTGTTTCTGAGGAACATGACTATAGAAATACATTGCTTGTCCTATATACAAATTACTTGTAATAATTAAGCTCTAAGGTGGAGTAAAGACTCAAGATATTAGGCCTTTCGCTTGGAGATGTGCGTGTTGCTCTGACTAGGACTTGCCCAATGGAGGACTGGCCTGTAAAATTCACAGGCTCCTTGTGCTCCTAGAGATATCCTAAATTTCAGCTCCTAAATTAAATTTTAGCCCCAGTTGCAGTTCAGCATTGTTGTGGGCTGCGACACTTTCACCACTGCAGCACCTGAATGTAATGTCTCCCCCCAGGTTTCTCTGGTCCTCCCTCCTTTCTCTTTTCCTCCAACAAGTCTAAGTTGGAGAAGTTGAGGAAACTTCTTAGTGGAAGTGCAGGAAAGAGAAGATTCATTTGGTGAATGTTTTAAGTAGCCGAGGACAAGGATTCTTTAGGGAGTGAGACCAGGGTGAAGAGGAAGAGAAAAAGAGTGCAAAAGGAGGAATACTGCAGACAGTTACTGAGGGAAAGGAAAGGGAAAGGAGAGACACTCAAAATGGACAGCTGGACAGCTGAAGAAAATAGGAAGATGGATCTAACAAAAAATGATTGTGGGACATGAAGGGGTTCAGGATGGATGCTGTGCTGATAGCAGAAACCATTGCAGGGAATGTATGCAAGGAGCGCAGTTATTTTCATCTAACAAAATGGTGAGTATTCAGCAATAAATGAATTTGCTAACAGTTTTGAATGTGCAAAATGAAGCATGAGATGATGGACTACACTGAAAGGTCAGACTCTTGCTATCTCAGTACAGTACTTGCAATTTTAAACCTTAAAATCTCAGTGCCTCAGTTTCTCACTATGTAGGACATGCCAACAAAACATTGAGGAGTTGTAAAGTAAAACTTATTTTATCCAAATAATGAAAAGGAAGGCAAATTAAACAAACAAGCAAACAAAAACAACAACAAAAAACAACAACCAAACAAAAAAGTGTTTTGTTTTGTTTTTCCACTTCAGATTTTTTTTTATGAAAACGATGGCCTTCTGTCTTTGTTATTAACATAATTTTAAATATATATTTTTAAAATTCCTCGTGAGAAAAAATACCTTCACACTAATATTTCATCACATTAAAGACTCCAGTTTTCAGTTCTAGTGATATTTGCTGCCTGTTTTTCTTCAAGTCACATGAGAGGATCTGGAAATAAAATCTAAGCCTATGAAGCATTTCCTTTACTAGTCAGAAAGTTGACAGCACGGTGCTGCTTGGTGCAATGGGAGTGGTGGTTTTTCAGAGATGAACATTTGCAGCATCTAAAGTCACTTCCCCATGCAACCATCAGATGGTAGCAATGCTTGTTTGCTATCTGCCATGGACTAGATTCAAGCTGGGAAGCAGAAACCAAGGCTGTTATTGCCAGTCCCTGCAGCCACCCAGTCGCCTTCAGAAATTGCTCTGATGTTAGCATTTCGGAGGACACTAAAGCTGCAGATCACAGTGTTAATGCTGAGGTAGACAGAATGTAAAACAATCTGATCTCATATGCACAGAGTTGTAGCCAATAGCCACATGCATGAGGAAACAGATGAAGCCCAAGGGAAATGCAGATGCCCTGTCCCTGGTTTTGTTCTCTAGGTTTTGGTTTGCTGAGAAGAAAAATTCTAAGGGGTGAAGGAATAAAAGTATAAGGAAAATTAACTTGGGACCTTGAAACTAACTGTGGTAGAGACTCTCAGGCAAACTGAACTAATGTCGCAGAAGGGTGATGGAGCGGGCTCGTGTAGCATATAGGAGTCCTTGGTGAAGTGATAAAAGGCTTTCCTATTGAAGGCCTGTCCTAAAGTCACAGAAGACAGCCCTCCACTAGGGATACTTTTAGTTGAGCTTCATCCTTGAAGCTAAGGGCAGGATTTGACATATCTGGCTTTAAATGTCAAACAGCTAGGCACCTAAGCCTGACTTCCCAACTGTGCTCCCCGTATAGCCTGCAGGGTGACAGAGATCTCTCCAGAGAGAAAAACTTTGCCCAAGTTTAGCTTCCTGACCTGGGGTGAGAGATATCAGCCTGTGAAGGTGTCTGTTTCTCTCTACTGACCAGAAACGGATCTTGTGTGACTCGCTTAGATTTTGGCCCTAACTTTAGGTGACTAAGGGACTATAAATCAGTCCCTGTGAATGCCATTGAAAGGCACAGTTCTCAACATTTGCTCTGATTTCCCTCCCTAGCCAAAAAATAAGAACAACTTTATAAAATATATGCCCATGGCATGCAGTCACAAATATCTGTAACCATCATATTCAGTTAATTAAGAATTTTAAATTAGTAGATTCTTCTCTAGTTGCTTATGTTAGTACATTTGAGATATATCAGTGCTATTCGGACCATCATCAGGATTTAGAACGTATGTTTGCTTGTCAGTGGCATTTTTTCTGTTCTTCTGTCATGTCTGGGACTGATTCCCTTATGATGCTCTATTGCTGCTGAGATGTCTGATCCAGCTGCTTGGGGACCTGCCTCTTTGCACTCGCCTTGCTGTTTGGTGCTCACGTGATGTCTTCTTTGGTAAAATGTCCCTTTTACACCCATTTGGCCCTTGTCCCCTTCATCTGCAAACATCTCCGGCTCAGTCTTCCCGAGGTGGCAGTTCCATTAAACCAAAGGATGAATGCTTAGGGCATCTTTACTGTTTGAGACAACTATTTCCCATCAGTAAATTACTAAACTGTAGCCCACTATCAGACTTTATGATGGCAGGTGTACTATATTTAGCAAAAATAGATTTGGCATGCCTGATTACCTGTTTAGCCATAGTGTCTTCTAGTAAGCTCTCAAGGAAGTGAGAATAATATTCTAGAACAAGTACATTTTTTCTCCTGTCAGCATAATCAGACCTATGTCGGCTTTGCTCCAGAGAGAGCTTTTTTCTTTTTTTTTTTTTTTTTTTCCTTTGAATCACTGACATTGGATTTTTTTTGACTTAGACCAGGCTTATATTTTTGGCATGTATAGTAAGTCTTGACAACTTCTTAGATGTCAATTTATATTTGTCTAGTATACTTTTTGTTTGTTTGTTTGTTCTTTGATTTTTTTCTTAGATTTTTTAAGTTCTTAACTGGCCTTTGTAGATGCTCAGAATTAGCTGCAATGTCTGGGTGCAGCCATGAACTGGGAGGAATGCAAAGCAGTCTGTGCTGGTTGCTCTTATTCTACATGCTCATCACAAGACAACTCAGCCACCTTGGTAACCCTGGTGATGTCTCCTCAGGACTGGGATATGATGTTGTACCTCCCCAGATGTGTGGGTTTTCTTTCTCAGCTGTTGCTTTAGCAAGTACAGTATGAGTTTTGTCAGATCATAGGTATTTATTTGCACTAAATCAAAGAATAAGCTCAGAGAAAAGCTCTGCAATGTGCTTATTTGCACTTCCACTGTTTGTTACAGAGATGGACTGAAGCTTTGATCTAAACTTCTTTACCGAAAGGGTTGTTAGACATTGGAACGGGCTGCCCAGGGAAGTGGTGGAGTCCCCATCCCTGGAGGTCTTTAAAAGACGTTTAGA
The DNA here is from genome assembly GCA_011076525.1 of Nettapus auritus. Lineage (NCBI taxonomy): Eukaryota > Metazoa > Chordata > Aves > Anseriformes > Anatidae > Nettapus > Nettapus auritus. The sequence continues at coordinate 7,312,788 of CM021797.1, read as the reverse complement.
TGTAGAGCTTAGGGATATGGTTTAGTGGGGACTGTTAGTGTTAGGTCAGAGGTTGGACTCGATGATCTTGAGGTCTCTTCCAACCTAGAAATTCTGTGATTCTGTGATCTGTGTGCCCAGTTTAGCTTTAGCTTGCAAATCATATATGAAATAAATAAATAAATAAACTATTTTCAGCATGACTGTAGGAGGGCATGAAATGGCTACCTGTGGCTTGTGGTCAATATGGAAAGTAACCATCTCTTATAAATAAGCACAAGTTATTTACTACGTCTATATACAAAGACTAAAGCCTTATTCTACATTTAAATGCATCAGTGTTGTTTTTTGCAAGCACCAGTGAACACTGTGTCACTCACCTTTGGTTTCCACCATCATGCTCTAAGGTATCATTACTCGTGTACTCCCTAAGCAGCTGCATTTTGCACTTACTGGAATAGCACCTTATAGCTAGGCCCTTTTAAATGAATGTTCTGTGTCTGAAATTCTTTACCGAGATTTTCATCCTGTATCCACGGGGCATCTCTTTCTGGCACTGATTTGGGTAGTTAGATTGACACCTGGATTCTTTTCTATATTCCTCATCTGTACATTTTCCCTTTCTTTTGCAACAGGATGTCTAGTGATGTCTTTGTGGCACAAGGCTTCCAACATTCAAACTCATGCTATGCTTTAGGCTGCCCAAAACCTTTAGGTATGTCATTCTACTGTCCTATCCCAGAGCTGTCACTGTTGGTTAAGCAGACATCTGTACTCTTCAGAGCCTCATTCATTTGTAGTGGGCTGGGTTGGGTGTTGTAACCAACCTAAATGGCAGACTGTGGGAACAATGCCTCTAAAGAGGTGTCCTGAATGTGCAAAGATATATGGCATTTATTGTAGAGGCACAAACCAAAACTGTGACTTCTCAAGCAGAAAATATTTAATATTGGTCCTAACCTTTATTATTTTTCTCCTTAATGGTAGTAGGAACTATTTTCTTTTTTGCATCTCTGTATAGTTTGGGAGCACCTATAAACAGGAAAGATTTCATTCTTGCGGATACTCGAACAGTATTGTCATTTGTCACTTCTACTTGCTTGAGCTGTTTCATGTCAATAAGCCTGCCTCCCATTTTCTTTTAGCCTCTGCTTTAAAAATCTCTGTTTCCTGAAGAACATAGTGGCAATAAAGATCTGCTTTGTCCTGAGAGCTTCTTTGTTCTCTCATAGACTTCCAAAGCTGTTTCAGTCCCTTACTTCTTTGCTGCTTGTACCTTCTTGGTGACTTTAAGATCTTGCTGTATTTTAAGTAATGAGTGGGATTTCTTTCCTGGGGATATGACAATTGCCACATATAATGGATTTATGCTAAATGATACATCTTTTGCTTGTATGACTTCATGGTAGCAGGGGAGCAGAATACTTTGAAGAAAGGATGAAGCACGACTTTCTATTTACATATCTTTTTTTTTTTTTTTTCCTCAGCTGTTGTAAATGCGTGGTTAAAATGAATTGTATAGCTCTCAGAGGTATATATCAGTAACAGGAAGTAAGAACCTCACAAGTCCTTTTGGTCAACCATACAAATAAGCTTCTCTTATTTTTTCCCACTCACCCAACAATATAAAAATTTAGGAATATTAGTTCATATATATTCAGGCTGTAAACTTAGTTACGGCCATGTGCCATCCTGCAGAGTCTGAAGCTGGAAAATTTCTCCATGTGATTGCTCTACCTGGTTGAAACACCTGCTACTGAACCATAGCACTTCTTTCAGACAATTGAACCAATTTTGATCTTTGTTTCCACAGTCAAAAGGAGAGAAAAGTGTATACATGATGCAGGTGCTGATGATTTGCACCATTTTTCTCGTCTCGTGGCAGTGACGGGGCTTATGCCATGATGTGGCTTTGAAAACCCCAGCTGTATCTCTGAGCATGAGAGACATTATAATGTGAGTCTGAACAAACTTGTAGAAATGGTATTCTTTTGACTTGCAACAAGAATAACACCAGCTGATATATATCAAGGCCTCTATTTATTTTAGCCATTTTTTTCTGTTGTTGATAGGGTGATGACTAACATTTCTTTCCTGATGGAAAACAAAATAGGGTGGATAAAACATATTGAAAAGTTAAATCAAAGGCATCTGTGGTTACTGAAAGCCAGCATTCATCAGTAGGGAAATACATTGGGAATCTGGGAGCTCTTAGATTTTAGTGCCTTCAGTTTAAATGTCAAACATCAATATGATATTTTTCTGTATCTATAGAATTTAGTTGCAGAGTCTTCTTTAAAAACAAACAAACAAAAAACTTTCTCGTCTCATTGTTAATAGCCTCTTTCAATCTTCAGTCAGTTATCCAGTGTAAATAAGAAAATGTTTGATGACATAAGTGGCGGGTTAATGCATATGTGAAGAGCAAGGTTTCTCCCTTAGGACAATGTACTTGGCCAAGGAAAGCTGCAAAGACATTGAAAGAGGTGATTCATGGTTTGAAGTTGAGAGCTATTCAGATTTCTTTTCCAATTAATAACCAAATATATATAGATATAGATATATATAATGTAGGGACAGAAAAAGCTTAAGAAAGTGACATGTACCTATTTCTCTCACCTATTTCTCTCTTTTTCATTTAGAAACACCCAGAACATTCACCTTTGAGTAAAGTAACTCAGCTGTGTACTGAGAAAGTCAGAAAGAGATCCCTTCCTCTTCACTGTCAGTAAGACTTATCCCCAGTTTCAAAAGATAATGCATTTGGAGGCAAGGGGAAGTCCTAAGGAAAAAAAAAAATATATGATGGGCATAGAATATCTGTCAGCCCAGGGCATCATGTGATCAATCCTCCAAGTTTGTGAGTTACATCAAATCAGATTTCTCCATTGTGCTGGACATAGTTGATTTTAACTGAGGAATATTCTCAGGTGCCTTGAACAGATTCTGTGGTAAACATGAGACAACCTAAACAGCTGCTTTATTATAGTTTATTATATAAGTGTTGGTTCATAATAAATCATTGTACTCTGTAGAAACAAGCTTGAAACAAGTGCATAAATATTAAATGGCCTCAGGAATAAAGACATTTTTAGCAGAATTATTGAGTGTGGTTTTCCAAATCCATTGGGTAATCCAAAATCCCCATAGTCATTTAAGGACCGACATGTACTGCCATTTATAGTAATGTAAATCCAGTGTAACTGTGTTGAAGTCAATAGAGTTATTCTAAATTAACATAAAAAAAAAAAAAGTAGAGTTTGTCCTATGAAATATAAACAACATAATTGCCTGAAATTCTATCCATTAGGATAAAGAAACAAAATTCTATACCTATGCAGAAATAGGAATTAAAGTGATCTGTATTATGTGTGTAAATTTAGGCAAAAAAGATTATACTGATTTCATTCATGTAATAAAGCTCTTATATCCTAATCAGAAACCTTGATGCAGAAGTTATTCATTAAAAAAAAAAAAAAAAAAAAAAAAGCTATTCTACATTTTAATAGATCCAGCAGTAAAAGAAAATGGAGAGACAGCTCTGTGGCTTTGCAAAGTAGAGATATTTAGACAAGTTTCATTGTTTGGAAGCCACTCTGCTTTTAGGATAAAGTGATAGAAAGATGAACAATTCCTGTATCCTCAGTCACTGATGATTCTTAAATTTCCTGCATCACTAGGAATAGTCTCTTGGGGATGGCCACAGTGGGCCTTGGTTCCCAGAGCCGTAAGTACACTTGCATAGATTGGCCTTGTCTTTGCTCATCCATACACTGATGAGATAGATTTTGCTTGTATATGCAATGAATAGGTAGGGAAGGGAGAGAGATGAGTCTTTGGGAGACACGTAATTTCAATGTGTCCATCTGCAATTGCACCAGTCACATTAGAATCCTGCTGAAGGACCAGAATGCTGGGCTTTCAAGAATGCCTGACATGTAAAATTTGGGTTTTTCCCCTCAGAGCAGAGCTGGCCACTGAGAGGGAGCAGAGAACAGGCAGTGTGAGCTAATTGGGTATAGATCTAAAGCTCAGGGACAGAGACCTAACTCTTGGTCTGCAAATAGCAGATAAAATCACTCCTCTGCCAGGCTGCAGGGATGTTGTGAAGAACAAAACACTGATGAAGGAAAGCACTCAGTGGTGATGCTGTAGGTCCTGCTTAGAAGCTGGAGTGAAAGGAAAGGAATGCAAGCAGAAGAAAAATGTCCATTCCTTTGTGCATTTATTTGTACATTTTTAGGTAGCCATGGCTCAGTTCAACCTAGCAGTTCTATGCTGTCTGATGTGGGATGTTTGTGCCCAGAATCATTGCTTGAGGTCCAAACAAGGATTGGTGGTCCTGTGAGTGGCCTCATAGTGCACAGCCCTGGCTGAAACCCTTTCTGCTAGGACATGACAACTGACTTGCTCTCTGCCCACGGTCACAATTACAGGGGAGAGGATAACTTCGGGACATCTTGTTGTATATTTGAGTGCTTGATTTACGAAACACAGCAAAGGCAATCCAAAAGCTGGAACAACTTGTCCATAGGAAAACACCCTATGCTTCAGCTAGAAGACATGCCTTTATATGCAACCTCAGAACATTTATTATAAAACAGAACAATTTGTATTATATTCAATGTTTTCAAAGGATTATCAACCTCTGTCTGCAGGTACCTTTTCTTACAATATATAATCTATAGCACTCATTTCACCCCCTCAATAACCATATAACAGAGATATGCATTACAGAAAATGTGTATAGGTTTGCTTCTATTATAGTCATGATCAAAAGGCTATGATATATTGAAATATTTGCTTTGTACAAATACATCTGTTATCAGAGGGTTCCTTAACATAAATGGTGTATTTTCTATAATGTGCTCCGTCTAATGAATGGTTCAGCAAAGGCATGAGAACAGAGCTATGTGGGGAGAATGCAGTAATTTCTCTTTAACATGCAGGAATTCTGAATACAAGTAAATGCATGCCAAATTTTATTGCTTCTAAATCTGAATAATTGTATTTCTGAGCTGTGCATCTGGGTAGATAATAAAGCCACAAAACAATTTAATGAAACATATAAAAAATCAAATGACATTACTAAATATTATAATATGCAGAAAATATATTTTGCATATTGTCACCTAATCTTTCATCCACATACTAACAAATAATGCAACAATAATTGAAAGTCTTATTATCCATCTAAGTAAATTGAGACCAAATTTACCTTGTTTCCTTTTCTTTGTGTGTGTGTGCGTATATGTGTATTTGTGTGTATGTGTGTGAACATAAAGTGAGATTGATATTATTGCTTTATGTTTATGGTACATTTTTTCCGTAATAACTAAGGTGACCAACATAAGTATTTTTTCTGTTTAAATCAGTCCTCAGCTCATATTGTGATTATGTTACCTAGCCAAGTACTTATAAGAGTTAAGACCTGAATGTGTGGCTTTCATTGTTACCTCTTTTTGATACGGAATTCTGCAAGAATCAAAACTGAAGTACCAAAAAGAAAGTGAAGCTCCTCATTTATAAATTCATTGTCTACAATTCACAGGTATGAGTTGCCCTAAACATTTCTTATCATCAAAGGACAGGCAATTCAGAGGGCAGTTCTGCTGACTCACTACAGAAGCCTATTTTTGGATGAGGTGAACTGTCCTTTCTGGGGATATATATTTCTTTCTGTTTGCTGTCAAGGAATCTTAAATGACCCACTTAGACTTAGATGTCTAACTTGTAGAAGCCCAAGTAAGGAAACACAAATCCCATCTAAAGAGGTACAAATACTCCCACGCGGAAGGGATCTCTTTTGCTCTTGCAATGATTCTGGCACTTTGTCACTGATTTATTCTGCAATGCTATGGAAGAGGTCACTGCAGACTTCCAGCTGGTTGTAATGTCTGGATTTAAAGGACAGCAATCTGAAGCATCTGCTGCAAAATGCCTTCTACAAAGGTGAGCCTGTATCTTCAAAGGCCATGAAAACAATAGGAAAAGGACTGAATTTCCCAAAGACCAGAGCATGGTAATGTTGTTCTGGCTTTACTCAAGACAGCTGTCTTCCTTTTTTATGCTTGTGTTGTGTTGGCCCAGATTTTGGCATGCTTGTACAAAGTCGTGTCTCATACAACATGATGCCCTGTTGAAGCTGGTGCAGGAAATTGTGTCATTTACTGGGTGAAAGTGGGTTAGACTCTACCTTGTTTCAAGAACAGGTAACAGCTCCTACAGGTACTGCCTACATCCATGGAGAAGTAGTACCACCACCACCTCATCTATTCCCTTGGTTCTGGAAGGAAATTGGCTATGGCCTCTGTTCCTTACTCTGCTGTCTTACGTTAGGTCAAGTTCAGAGCCTTGAACCTTACTTTGTAAATTCTGTAAACCGAGAGCTAATAAATACTCTGAGCTAATGAGCAAAAAATCTTGTCTCCTTGTGACAGAAGGAAGTGTTCTCAGAGAAGATACAGCCTTTATACTGTAAGGGTGTTTTTTCGTTTGTTTGTTTGTTTGTACTGAAGACAGGACTTCTATTTTTATTGTTGTTCCATACAGTGATTATGGAACACATTAATTCCTGTAAGAAGAACCACTGATAGATCATAGATCATAACACTTTCCACTCGGGGTGTCAAGTGCAATTCTTGATTCCATCTGCTGTTCTTACAAACAACTCACACAACACTGATATAAGATAGCCAGTTAGAAACTAAGAATTTTCTTCTGAGAAGAAAGACCCAGACATAAGTAACCTCACTGGCCACATTTTTTAAGGGGCAGCTGAAATGAGCAAAAATATTCTGACTTCTTTCTTTAAGAATCAAATGCCTATGGACAATTTTCCTCTTGTTACACACATACACACACACCCACCCCCCCACACCGCCCCCCCTTAACCTGCAAAAGGAATTTTTTGGGATAAGGAATTTGATTTGACTTCAAAGAATATTAATCAATTCTTTCTATTCTAGAGTCAATTATTCCTTTTCAATGAAACTGTCTTTGGGAATAAAGAATTCTCTGATGAGGTTTAGCCTTACAGCTTGTTGCAGTCCACCTGGATATAGCCGTGTCTCCAAGATTCCTCCCTTCCTTCCTTCCTTCCTTCCTTCCTTCCTTCCTTCCTTCCCTCCCTTCTTCCCTCCCCTTCACTCTATTTTTTTCTTCCCTTCCTGCCTCCCTTCAAGATTTTCTTAGATGACCACTGTCTAAAACGGAACTAAAACTCTGGTAGAAGAGCCACAATTAAATCTATGATGCTTAAACTAAGGAAGTTATATTGTCCAATGCATCTAGAGGAGATAATGCTTCGGAGATTTGTTTTATATATGATTTATGATGTCATATACTCTTGAAAAAATAAAACTGCAGCAGGACAAGATCTGGGATGGAATAGCTATTTATTATGCTAGTGCATATATATTCCTTTATATATGTATGCACAGTATATAAAAATATATAGAGAAAGCCATTTTAATAGTTTAAACCACTGTGACATGTGAATACTAAGATGAACTCTTTCTTTGAAAGACTACTGATAGTCTTTAATTTTGTTAGTATTTTAAAATATTAAAGTCTTCTGTTCAAAATATAAGGCATATATAAATAATACACTTTACTTATTCTTTACTGAATATAAAAATGGAGCACTGTGTACCTAAAATTAATTTAAAAAATCTCCTTGCATTTTCCATTTGGGATGGCAGGTGAAGGTGGTGGAATATTTTTTTAGGATTAACGTGACTTAGAATAAGCTTATGAATGGGCTTCAAATTTCAGTTTCTCATTAAAGTGATATCATTGCAAATGAAACATAATTGTGCACTTGAGTCATAGATTCAAATTTGAACAGTTTTCTGAAGGTCTGAAAGATAATATTTTGTGTCTATATTAAAAATAAAATTAAAAATGTTCTAAGCACTGAGATTCCCATCCCATATTTACCTTTACTCACATCTGTCCATTTTTAGAGGTTTAACTAGAAACAGATCTATCTAGAAAAACTTTTCCGTAGCTATAAAATCAGTGCTTGTACTTCAGTCAGATGAACTCTATAAATTTAATTCAGGATTGGTATCTAGGTTTGATACATTTGTTATTTTCTGTAATTTAGCTATATTTAATATTTAATTCATTTTTCTCTTAGCCATTATATTTGAGAAATAAATTAAATTGGAAATTATATAGATGTGAATTTGTGAAAAACATGCAATTTCTTTGTTTCAGAGAGATGTATAAATGGGGAGTGGGGCAGAAAATGGAAAAACAAAACAACAACAACAAAAAAAACGTAGTATTTATATATATATATTTATTAATCAGCACATCAAAAGTCCCATTTAATCTACTGGATCTGACATATTATTTTTTTCCAAATAATGTCTTAAATGTAAACAACAAAATATTCTAAGTTTGTATTAGGAAATAAGTAAAACAGATTATAATCCTAAAATGAGACTGTTTTCAATGTCCCATTGCACAGATACGGAAATCAGTTCCTACATTCAAAAATTAAGAACCAAATTACTCACCCTGGTGTCACTGTCTGGAAAGGAGTAAGGTTGCAGACAGTTTAGGAGATTCTTATAGGAAGAAGCTATCTTATCCCTTCCTTTTTGTAGGTGGGAGGGAAGGGTTGACATTTTTTGTTCTTGCTACATAGCTACATGATATTGGAAAAAGGGTGAGATTCTGTGATCTAAGGTGGAATTTATCCAGACAAGGAAATGTGTCTTTTTTAGATACTCAGCTTTACTTTCATGTTCTTCCCCTTTAATGTTAAATGGGTCACAGGACTTACAACCTACCCACCTTTTAAAACTATCCATGCTTCCTTCTGCTGTCTGTGATAAGCAGCAGTGATTAGAATTGCTTAATATTTCAGGCAGAGGGTGGGGTGGAATTGCTCCAGCTTATTGGTAAGCAAAGTAAGCAGCACTGGTCTCACTGGTAGCAGGAAGATGAGTGGTTAGCATCAGACATTATATACTTGGAAGAAATAAAAAAAATCAGGAAAAAATATAAATAAAAAAGAGTGCAAAGTTTTATTGTCAAGCACGGCTGTCACTTCATGAAACCACAGTCATATATAAGATATATGTGACATACTAATAGGAAGTAATTTACCCAAGGATGTTTTTGTGCCTTGAAGTGCCTTCAACATTTCTGCTTTGAAAACTTTGCAAGTGTGTATGCATCAGAGCAGTTACCGAGGCGCTGAAGTTCCCAATTTGTGCACAATGTGACTTTTATAATGCTATTAAACTCATCTCATGGAAAGCGGTGTGCACAAAACAATGATACATGAGATCTCAAGGAGGCTGCTGAGCGGGGGAGAAGGCTGGAGTGGGGAGAAAGCTTTTATAAAGTCACTTTGAGAATGCACCTCCACTCCAGAAACTGTCTGTTTATTCACATTGGAAATTATCTCCTGCACTTTGGGCTGAGATTCATGCTGCTTGCAGTCGTCACCCCCTCTGTATAATATATTAAGTGCTTTTTTTTTTTTTTTTTTTTTCCTCTCTCTTTAAAGTAAATTTAGTGTTGATGAGATGCAGCAGATTGACAGCCCTGGTAATTAAACTCATGTATTTATCTCTGGTATGGGGCAATGACAGCCCTAGCTTTCCTTTTGTCCCGTAAGTTCTAATTTGAAGAGATGGCCTTACATGAGGTCTCAGTATCTGTAACTACACCAGTTGTGGAAACAGCTCCAAAAGCTCCCTGTCTTTTGGCTTCAATGTGAGCTTTTTCTTTCTTACTCTTGCTCCTGCTTTGTCTACCTGCCCTGCCCTTTTCTTTCTGGCACCTAGACAACGAATTTTGGGTTCTTCTGTGATCTGCTGAAAAAGTAACATAACCCTGTTTTGGGTTCAGGAATTTCCATGAATTTATTGGAATACTATAAAATTTCAAATCATCTAATTGTAAATGGCATTTTTTTTTCCACATTGTTGTATGTTGAGGCGGTTCTGAGTGTTATTTCTGTCCATTGGAAGCCAAACTTAGGATACCAGATTCATTTACTACAGAAAAGATGTGAGATGGTAATAGATCTGGGGAAAGAAGATAGATTTCCTGTGTGATAGGAAATTCTAAAACTGTTTTTTTCTTTGTTCAATTATAAATACAAAGAAATCCAGAGAACACATAAACCTCTTGCTGCAAAGTGAAATTCCCTGGAGAAAAAATAAATAAATAAGTGAGGGAGGTGAAGGTCAGTCCAAACATTTCACTGAAAAACTCAAAGCATTTCATTCAGAATAAAACTTTTAATAACTTTTTAAATGTACAGTAAAAATGATTTTTAAGCTATTGTGAAATTAAAACCAAAGTATCCCATGCAGAAATTATTGTTACAGAATTCTGTGTTCATCATTTCTTTTTTTTCTGACATGAAATTTGCTTGAAAACAATATTTTTAAATACATTTTGTTAGATAATTCTATGCCATTTTCATCACCAAGCAAGCATTCTAGCAGCATTGCTTTGAAGAGCTTTAAATGGCAGTGACTATGGCTCTGAACCATTCTGCCCAATTTTAAGCATCTCAACTAGGAGAACAGTTACTGTAGATTTCTGTCATCAACAAGTGAGAGAAAGAGTTGCCTCCAAAAGGCAGGTCTAACCTTCACGTCTAACTCCCTGTCTCCTCTGGTCATATGGGCAGAAATGGAGCTATAGTAATATAAACTTCAGATGCCACACAGGTATCCATCAAGATCATACAGAGTGCACATGAACTTCATGACTCTTGGTGTTTTGGATGCTCAGGTGAAGACCAGCAAAAGCACGGCTGCATAAGTGATGACTCTAGACTACTCTGTCATTACGGCTTTTTCCTTCAGGAAAGTCTTAGCATATACAGTCTTTAGCCATGGATTCAAATACATTGTATATACTTGGGCTTCAATTTGATAGCTAAGAAATATAATAATTAAAAACAAACAAACAAACAAAACATACAGTTGGGATTAGATATAGGAATATCTATTTACAAACAGATTCAGTCTTGGTGTTGTACTTTCTTCGCTGGCCTTTAGAGCTGGTATAGCTCAGCAGCAATTAAATTGTCTTATATTAAAGTAAGGAAGAAGCAGTGGAGGAAGATGAGCCATGTTAGTTTAAGGCTGAGCTGGTGCAATTAATACATTACCTTTTGTTCATGCCTCATTCTTCCTAAAGGCACAGCTTGTGTCTTTGTCTGGGATTTGGATGCGAAAAACTATCTACCACCTCCAACCCCAATTTCCTCCCCCTCCTCTTCAATTTTCTTAATGGTATTCAGGGAGAGTCAGATTTTTATTTTTCACACAACATCAAGACATTGTATTAAATATAGGATTTGGGACTTGGCGAATCAACAAGCACATTGTACTCCAATGGAGACAAAAGGTGACTGAACAGTTCAGCCAGCCGACATACAGGCAAAAGTAATGCTCCACAGTAAGAGGATTGCTGGCTCTATTGTTGGGCCCACAACGGGAACCACCTTATTGCAACATTAATTTCCCATCTCACATGGAAGTTATTTCAGGGAGAAGTCTAACAAGCAAACAGTGCCCACAGTTTAATCCTATTGTCACCCTGATGGATTTATATTTGCTGCTGGGTTATAGGGGTGGAATGAAGCTGCTTTGTTATTATTTCAGCTGTATTTGTTAGGGGAAAAAACAACCGCAGATTAGGTAAACATGACTTCTGCTACCTTTAGATAGTCAGGAACTGCTGTTCTGTTAGTGTAGGTATAAGATGACTAAAATTATATCATAGTGATGTAGAAATTCTTCACTCAGGGATGACAGAAATATTTTTAACTGCAATTAAGACTTGTGAAATGTCTCTTTTTTTTTTTTTTTTTTGGCTACATCTTTTTTTTTTTTTTTTTCCTATTTTTTTTTTCCCTTTTTTTTTTTTTTTTTTTTAAATATCTATTGCAGAAATCAACAATACATGGAATACATGTCAAGTGTAGTATTTAGTATGTGTGATGCAGTTTCCTACTCTCTGCATCTTGGAAATATATGTAAAATTTCACCTACAGGTATATATTTTCTCTGTCACCCAAGGATGTGACATCAGTTAGATTTGCAGCTATGGGTAACTATAATGATATTGAATCACAACAGCAGATATCTCTGATAGACTAGACATTCAAATACTTAATTATCCAGGTTCAGACTAGGTCTGAGATCCTGTAGTGATCCTTTTTAGCACAAGGCTATTTAACTTTGCCTGCACGGAAATGCAGTCACATCTTTGGATTACCAAGCAGATATAATATAGACTCAGTTTAGCCAAATCTTCAGCTGATGTTGATCACCATAATTCCACTAAAGTCAGTAACTGTTACAGTGATTTACATAAGTAGGAAAATCAGACCTGTAGCTTTTATAGCATTCTTGGAAGTGACTGTTCATTTTCAAGGTATTCATGGCCTGAGTGAATAATTCACAACAAAGTCAGGAGTTATGTGTGTTCATATCACAAATCTAGGTCATTTAGAAATGGTCATCATTTCTTGTGCTTAGTAGTCACAGTCAAGTTTCATTTGGGAAACAAACCAACAAACAAACAAACAAAAATATTTTGGAATGAAAACTGCATTATTTTTTTCCCCAGGAATGCTTGTCACTGCATGTAATTAAACTGAACTTAAATATATGTATACATACATATATTTAAGTTTGCCAAAACACAATATCTACAAATGTACACTTCACATTTTGACCTTAATTGTATTTAAAGGAGAAAAATAGAGAAGCCAACAACAAAAATTCCAACCACTTGTGAATGTTGCTTACTCATTTTTTGGCCAAATTTAAATGAAATAAAAAATAAAATAAAATAAAAAAATAACAATGCTGACAGGCAACTGGCTTAAAATAAAATCTTTCAGGGAAGAATACACCCAAGTGCTGAGTTTCTCTCTTCATTTGACTGCATCAAGTTAGTGTTCTGAATGGCACCATGACTCTTTGCATTGCTCCTCACTATGTCTTTTTATTATGTGTATATATATAAAAATATATATTTCCCCTCATGTATGTGTATTATATTTCTTGCTGTTCTATACTTCATTCCATACGAATAGAACACATGCAAGGCCTGTCAGCCTGACAGTCTTTCTCAGTCTTTTTTAAAAATAATCTCTTTAAGCATTTCTTGATCCAGATCTCTGCCTTATGCTCTTTGGAGCAAGGAACATTTCTGGTTTTTGAGTACAAAGAGTTCCTTTCTACAATTAGTAAAGCATTTTCAAGGGTGAAATCTGATATACGGTTCTCAAAAATGCTGAAAATATGCGAACTATCAACCAGTCCTGTTTGCATAATTCTGGTGCTAACATAAAGTTTTTATATTCCCAAAATACATTCCTTCACATAGATTTGAAGCACATCAATTGGAAGCATCTGCTTCTCCCATTTTAAGTCCTGTGTGGGGTCCCCACTCTCCTCGTTATAGCTTGTTTCTCAACTCTCACTGCCATCGTCTTCCAGTCCAATTCCGGGATCTTTGATCAGAAATTACCACTGGTCCCAGCTCAGTGACTCAGTTTTATTCAGTGTAACAATAGCTATTTAAAAATTACGAAATTGGTATTTATTTTGCCTAATTTTAGTTACCGGCAGGGTAACTAAATGTCTATATGTGAGCTGGTTTTCTGAGCTCTAGTTGTTAAGATGGTGGGTCTCCACAACGGGATTCCTCTAATCAAGTGCTGTGCTTACCTCAGGCAGAGCTGGATTATTCTCCAGAATCCATTGGCTGTGTCTCTGTGGACTATTAAAGCATCCTCAACACTAAGCTCATATTGCAGGGCTCAAGGCACTTGTAGGTCCTGTACCCTCTCTGTCAACACAGTGTGGGTCCTTGGGTTGCTTGTCACTGCATGTAATTAAACTGAGCCCTAAGTGTCCAGGGATGTCTATCTGTCTATCTAAGCTATCTGGGTTCCCCATGGAGTCAGCAAGAGAAGAGAGCTGGAAGGAACTGTTGTTGGGAGGGGGGTATTGCTCTCTCTCTGCCATAAATGTAAATTACCTGCCTAACTTTCTAGACAGATGAAGTCACCTGAATTAAAACCCAACCCTGGGTGCATAGGTGGGGTGATGTCAACCTTTTAACAGCACTTTTAACAGCACTTTTAAAGAAACACAGCTTTCTGTCATACCTTCAAAGTAAATCTTAATCTTCTTTGATTTGAAAGGTTATTTCTGTAGAAGATCCTGGGGTAGTTGCCTGCTTATTTATTTCAGTATTTCTTTACCTGAGTTGTGGTTAATAATCTCACAGGGACTTTATTAATTATTATTAATACTGATATAGCACTGATTATATACAAACATATTTATAATCACATTGTTAGATACTGTAAAAATAAATCAAACGGCACTATTTCTATTCCACAGAATTTGCAGGCTGAAAGAAAATATGTAATGAAAGTGTCCTAATAAAGAAGTGAGGTTGGTACGGAGGAACAAAATTCATTGTACAAAATCCATAGCCTGTCAGCAGTAGCAATTATAAGTCATTCCCTGATATTTTTCAGTGCTTTAACATGTTTGGATGACAGTTTCTAGACAGCCTAATGCCAGTGTAGGTGAATCATATAGGGCATGAGTGCTTGTAAGCCGACTTGCTATATTTGGGAGAATAAATGTTTATGTTATAAAAAAAAAAAAAAAAAAAAAAAAAAAGCCGACAAGAGCATTTGCTTTGAAATTTCTGGTACATAATTCCATTTCTATTTAGTTAATATAATTGTTACAGAAATGGATTCATTTGAATAGTTGGTTTACATTTATTGTGCAACAGTTAAGTAAAAAGATTATTAACCTATTTTGATTTTTTTTTTTTTTAATGAAACATATTTTTACAGTGCTTATATTAAGTTTAGTGTACTGGATTTGATTGGAGAAAAAATATACCATGACAGGAAAAAGAAATTAATTCTGCGGAAGTAGAAAATTTATGCTAGACTAAAACAAACAAAATATAGACAGAAGTCTACACTGATTTAACAAGCAACCTTCTTGCTAGAACAGTATCCTACTGTCATGCCTTAGGCATTAAGGCACCCATGTTAGCTGCACAGTAATCCTAGACAACATCTTAGTCTATCAGTCAGCTACTGTGAATTATTTGTAGCATAGCTGGAATTGAATTTCAGCCCAAAAAGCTGATACTGGAGGGGCTACATAGCTATTTGAGTTCGTGCATCAGGAACCAATGCAGCTGATTTAATCAGACAATATAATCTAATGTGCGATTTTACATGTATACATATGTGCTTACCTATGCAGGTCTGTGACCTAAAGCTATGGCACAAGTGAGTTTAATAGACTCAAGCAACTGCTAAACAATGGGATTTTATGCACTATCTTAGCAAGAACTTAAAGTCCAAGTAAGATTATCTGTACCATAAAAACTTTAATTTGGATCCTATAATCTGTAAGTATCCAGCTAAGTGAAAAATGTATATGGTGGATGCAGCAATAAAACAGATTGAGAATATCCACAAAGCACAGCCTGAATTTTGCACTTTGGATTGCTGAGGTAATTTGTCCTACAGGGATTTCCTACTCCGTGAAGATACACCCATTACCTTACCTAGTTCACTGTATAAAAACAACTGCACATACTGCAAACACATGTATTTGCTAAAACAAAATTATATACATATATATATTTATTTTCTGTGCAACACCATGTATTAATATAACCATCCACACTAAGTGCATGCATACTAACCCTGCATCATAAGACAGGAAAAAGAGCAGGCAAATGGGATTTATTTCACTGAACTTCTACAAGTGGGTTTCTCCAATGGAGATGAGTACATCCAAACTCACTGTATAATGACCAGAGAGCAGTATGTGGATGTGATTCCTCTGTCATGTTTTAGATGTTAAGAACATCCTCTAGATGCTTATTTCTGCACACTTACAATGAAATGAATTGCTGTGACTAACACAGATAGAGGTATCTAACTGTCCATGAGTAAGCCCCATTTTCATTTATATTAAATCTTCATGCAACAAGTGTGAAATGTGAAAATTAACAAGTTTATGTTTGTTAATTACCACTGTTGAATAAATACATTGTTCAACTGAAGTTGTTTCAAGAGTAGTAGCTCTGATAAAGGCTGCTACTCAATATCTTACCTAGTGTGGATTCTCTGGTGTCTGGTGAGACATGGTGTTAGTAAACTTTCACTTGCAGTACCTCCTTCTTGTATCTGGGACAATTAATTCCTTTAAATGTGTAGAAACTTTGTATTTTTTATTACTTCTTCTGGTAAAAATGGTTGAAATTGACTAATGGATTCAAAATTTACTGAGAGACCAAAAATTTGACATATGTGTTGTGCAATCATAAACATTGAATTTCCTCAGCTAGCCCTCAAAGTTTCCCAAAAATGCAAGAATAGTTTGAAGTCTACAAATCATGACATTTTTTTCTTCACTTGCTTGTTATATGTATTTTCCCCTGCACCCTGAATCTATTGACTGCTAGAATCATTAAAAATGAACTATTTAAATAGGAAAAACTAGAAATGAGTAGTGTCTCAATCTTGCCTATCATAAGGGAATACCTCTTTTGGTTTTCTCTAGGTGTTATCTTACTATATCTAATAAATAATAGTGACAAACTGCAAACACCATGGAAAGTTGCATTGATTATATTAATTCCAATACTAACAAGATAGATTTTTTTTTCTTTAATTCAGGGGGAACAAAACACGGCATAGAAATTGAACATAAACAGAGTTGGGATCTGCAATTCATTTTTCTTGTTTACTATGAAATTGGGCCTAGTTAAGTTTCAAAAATGCTAATAAGGAAATAAATTAGGTAGCAATTTTCCAAGGCAATATCTCATTGGATTAGTATTTGTTTACTTTTATCTATATTTATCCTTGTTAACCCTTTTTTCCCTGGCCAATCTATTTCATGCATTTTGTTCCCCTCTTTCTATTTTTTTTTCCCTAAGATTGTATTTATGCATTTCCAATAAATAAAGAAATAAGTAACTACACTTCATGGGAAAGAAACAGGACAGGACAGGGAAACAACCTGCTTTGAGGGTCCCATACTCTATTCTTGTCTCACTATCAGCTGAATATGAACACACATCTCTCATGCTGGATTTCCAAAAGCTCTTGACATTTGAGTAGCTCTATTCACACTGAAGTCAACAGCAGTTCATTGAAGCCAGTGAGATCAGACTTAGGCCAGCAGTAATCACTTTTGAAAACTCGATCCTTAATCTCCGATAATTTCCATTGACCTTTCTGAGAAGCTTCTCTGTAAAGAAACTTTTATCATGATAAAACTTGAAAACAAGAGCAAAATTAAGATATTCTTTCTTAAGGTCATGCTATATATTCATAAGTTTAAACTTAACTCTCCTGTAAATATGTGGTGTTTTTTATTATTATTATTATTATTATTATTATTATTATTATTATTTTTAGTAATACCTATGTTCACCATCATAAAATAAAGTTTAAGTGTAAATCATTGCATGACATGAAAGGTATATAGTTCCATGTATTGTCATAGCACCATAATTCCCTCAGGTTTTGTTCTTGGCAACACTCTTCATGCATGGGCACTAGACTGGTAAGACAATGCACTTGCATCAGAAAATTAATCTGCAATGCAATTCCTTTCTGTTCCACAGGATTGTCACCATTAAGAAGTCAATTTTCAAGCCACATATAGAGACTTTGAGAATGACACTCCAGGACCTGCTGATATAAAACCTATCATTATCAAGTCAATCATTCCCCAAAGCAGTGACAGATATTCAACATTATTTTCAGAGATAAATGAATGGTCGTCATTGCAGCTTCTCTCCTTGTTGGCAATTTCAGTAAAGAGGCCAAGAGGTGAATAGCCTGCAGAACTTGTTCTCTTTTTTCATGCCTGGGACTGACTTTTTTAAGTTAAAGACCTTTTGGACAAGGTTTGCCCTCTCATAGCCTTTTTTTTTTTTTTTTTTTTTTTTTTTTAAAAAAAAAAATTGTCATGTATGTGAATTTTGAGCAACCAGCAACACCCACTGCTAAAGGGCAAGAGCTAACCAGGGAAAGGTCATTCCAATTCACATAGGGCTTTGATATTTCAGAATAGCTGACTTTGTCATGAACTGAAGGAGAACTTTGCATTTCAAATTCTTTGTGTAAGAGAAAAAATGTTTTGGTCTTTAGGAATCCCACCAGAAGAGCCATCCTGAAGATATGAGTACTGGAAGCTCTTGGGAGGGTGGCTGTACAGAGTTTCTACAAGTTTTCTGCTTCTCTTATCCTACACATGAAAATGGGAATCCACTTTGATGAGCAGCAAAACAAGAAGAGGCCAAAGTGTTTTGGAAGTGAAGCACTGACAGTTTCCAAACATTTAACTCCCCTTCCATGCAAGGAGGCTCAATGGGATGCTAGAAATACGCATATCCATCTGACAACAGAAAAAAGAGTTAGAGAAGAAAATTTTTTAAACAGAACCCAGTCATAGATTACAGCACAACTCTGTCAACATTCAACAGTCATCATAAAAATATTATATTTCTATGGATTATCATCTCTTGAGGGAATAACATACACTGGAGAGTTTTCAGTGAACAACAATGAGAATACAGCACTTCTAGAGGTTTGGCAATTTTTAAAATTTATTGCCATTCTCTGTTAGCTGCCTAAACATAAATATAGGGGCCACCTGAGACACAGGGGCCCAGCTTTAACAATACATTTCACACTCATTCATTCCTTTTTTTGTTTTGTTTGTTGGCTTGTTTGTTTTAATATTTTACTAGCGTATAAATATATTAGCATACACATTCAGTGTCACGTAAAATGTAGAGTCAAACCATTTTTTTTATTTTTATTTTTCCAGAACTGGGAAGCAAGTGGGTGTTCCTTTCTATGCTAGATGTAGAACAGGGAATAGATAGGAAGGATTTTCTAAACATAATGTTTTTTAGCAGTTTCTCCAAACAGTCACAGACCTCTAAGACAAGAAAGAAAATGAAACAGATCCATACAATTTCCACATGTAAACTAGATTCTTTCCTCTGACTGAGACTTCCTGTGGTGTCCTCTCTGTAGCTTTCATACCCCCCTGACAACAATGCTCAGGTGCTAATGGGTTAAGAATTTTTTTTTTTTTTTTTTTTTTTTTTTTTTTTTTTTTTTTTTTTCCCACTGCCAAGGTTCTCCCCTCTCAGCCCAAGGCTTCCCGCCTTCCCTTCTGTATTCTCTAAATACCTGCATTAAAGTTTTATCCTTTGAAAGAATAAAAGATGTCTATTTCCTTTCTAACCACCTCGTTAGCAAGGCTTCTTCTAAATAAATATCATCCATCACATAACTGTTATTTACAGTTTTCACCTAGGAAGGTGTGCTGATCCAGGCATGAAATACACACTAAACTCCCTTCGAGAATGAATTAAGCTTACAAAAAATCGTATTCCAACTCTGTTTCCCATTAAAATAAATATTTTCCCCTTCTTCATTCTCCCCCACATTTTGCTTTCTCTCTTCTTCCTCCTTTTCCTCAAGTTCTTTTACAAGCAACCTTTCAATTAACTTTTCTAAGTAAAATGACTGTATTGGGTAAAAGTTTGTGTAGTAGCCAATAAAATGTCAGATAATATTGAACACAGGCTTGGGCTAACCTTGCAACCCAATAAGTTATTATGTGCAAAAGTTACAACTTGATTTTGAAGAGAATACACATGTATGATGAATCCATTTCATGGCTAAACTGAGTGATTTATTACAGCACTCTGATCCATCTCAACAAGATAAATTCAGGTAAAGGAATCTGCTGATATTTAAGGCTAGACAATTTATTGCTCAAAGACTACTGTAGAAATGATTTTATAATTCCCTTCATTTAAGTGTGGTGTTTAGTTTTTTGTTGTTGTTGTTGTTGTTGTTGTTTGTTTCTCTTGTTGCTGTTGTTTGAAAGTCATAAAACTTATTTTCCAGAGAAACTGCCTATGATCAGAAGCTCCGTTACATTCCATATTACAGTATGTATATAGTATATACATAAATATACATCCCCAAATACTGTACATACAATGTTTATGAGATATTTAGTCTTAGCTCTCTTTGTTACTCCTAAACCTGATTTTGCCCAGCTCCAAATATTCAGCTCTTTAACCGTTTGTGAACTGCTTGTAGGAATATGTTCTCCAGAACTAGACTGTGGAGCAGGATCCATCTCTCTAACATAGCCTATTACAAGTTAAACCCATATTGTTTGTTTGTTTGGTCTGAGAGAGAAACACTTCCAAGAGACCAAAATATGGCCTAAATTGGAAAGTGTGAGTTACAAGTGAGACTTGTTTTTCTCACTTCCTGCAAGTTAGAACTCCTTCTTTTGGCACCAGATAGAGAGGGAGTTTATACTCCTTACTTCAGCTTCTGAGTACAATGCTTAACATATAGTGGTGTACTTATTCCATTAATCCTCCATGCTCTCATTGTAGTACTATGGATCACAGACTATTAAGAAGATAAGACCAATGTTTCTGAAATCTGTTGCTACAGTTTCCACAATCTTTGTCCCTCATCTTCAATATTGGCAAAAAAATATTGGCTTTTTTTCATTGCACTCAGGTTCAATAAATTTGACTGAAGAGAAAAACTTCCAGCCTTCCAAAACAAAGAAATTGTCTGGAAGGGTCATGTTGACTTGCCTGAGAATTGGGTTATTTATTTATTGCTGTACCAAGACTTTCTGGATTTCGTTATTACCTGGACTGACTCTGGTGATCCAAAAACCAATCTGTTTTGGTGACATGGCTGCAGAGTAAGCCAGATTTTTACCATATTTTATTTTATTTTATTTTATTTTATTTTATTTTATTTTATTTTATTTTATTTTATTTTATTTTATTTTATTTTATTTTATTTTATTTTTCCTTCTATGACTCTTAGTTCTGTTTAATCTCATTAATCTCATGAAACATATTGCTCTAGCAAAGACTAGAGCCAAGAGACTTAGATCTGTGTCCCTTCTCCAACTCATTTTCTCTCCCTTACCTTGTGCACGACTTTTAATCATTGGTTCCTTCCATCTGAAATGAGGAAGCTGATGTAGCCTGATATCAAAGACAGCAAATTTCAGGCTTCTGGAATCATCTGTCATATGAATAATGATCTGCATATATTTTCTACACATAAAAATAATCATAATAAATATTGTAATAGATAATAATGCATTTCCTTGCTGTGCCCATTCTTTCAAATGGAATACTACCAGAAGAACATCAATAATTGGTATGAGTAATCAAGCATCATGACGATGAATGTTGCAACTGAAAATGATTACCAGGTGCTAAATGAAAAACAGTGCAATAAATGGGTGATATTAACCTAAAGGTGTGCAAAAGAAACAAACCCCATTTCAGCAACAATTTCTGAGAAGACAAGTTTTTTTTTTCCCTGAAATGGATAGAATATACTATGAATTTCAAAGCCCATAAGAAAAAAAATATTTTTAATCTCAAAATACTTTCTTTAAGCAAAATAATGGAGTTCTATCTTTATTCACAACATTAAAAAATTGACAGAATACTAGAATCTAAGGCAAAATATTATATCAACATAAAAATCATATTACAAAACAAATATCAAGGTTTTGTTCCAAAAATACTGAAAAGGCACATTACATTGCCATCAGAATCCCTCCCATTTTGCTTTAAATTGTATTGTAAATTAAATCAGTCTTATTTCCTAAAGCATTTCAATTTCATTGGAGCTCTTTATCATCTCTTTTTACAGTTTGTCAACAGTTTTCTGACCAGATGCAGTCATAATACATTATTCGGTATATCCTGTTTCTGTCAGCTACAGGAGCTAAGACTTAAGTTCATTCTACATTAATGCAAGCAGCTGAAGTGTCTCAGTCAGAGGCTCTGTCACCCATGCTTGCTCTCTCACTGGATTGGTCTCAGTAAACACTGAGACCATCATTCAGCCCTTCACAAAATATAAGGTTAGATCACACCCTGGAGAGGGTCATATTTGTCTGTGTTGACTTTAGGTTCACCATCAAGTCTCTTAATTTAAAACCTTGTTTAAGTTTTAAATAATGAAATTAACTCCAACTTTTGAAAAAAAATAATAAAAAATAAACTTTTCAGGAAGAAGATTTAAAATATTATATTAAAATATATGTTATTTACAGTTTAATCTTTAAACTCTCTAATTTGAAAATAACTTAATTGAACCTTTAAAAAGTCATAGAGAACACAAATAAACAAACAAACAAAAAGACTCAGAAGCCAAATATTTTTTGAGATTAATCTGGACTAACAAAACCAAGACTTGATAAGTAATGTTTCCCACCTTCTTGGGAAAACAAAGCAAAACAAATCAAATCAAATCAAAACAAACAAACAAAAAAACACCACCACCACTAACAACAAAAACAACAACAACAACAACAACAACAACAAAAAAAAAAAAACAGGAAGGGAATTTATATATCTTGTCTGGGATCACTTTCCTATTTCCCTCCAGCAATTCAGCTTCTCTTTAATGTCTAGTTTTTCAGGAGTTCAGGGTAAGTCTCCCTCTGCTTCATAGCCAGGCAGCCTGTAAAAGATTTTTCAGCTGATTATTCATCTCTCAGGGCAAAATGTAAAAGAAAAAAGGACCCAAATCAGAAGGAAATTTCTTTCTACATTTCTTTGACAATAGAAAGTCATACATCTGAGGATGTATGGGACCAGGACCAGAGAAAAACACAAAGGAGTTGTGTTTTACCTCTGAATTATGTCACTTCTTCTGTCAAGTTACTTTGAATTGCTTCTACACCTTTTAGTGGACAATGCATTCAGTGGGACTACTCCATTGTTAAGCTGTACTGCTTTTGTAGTATTTACTTATTTGGACACATATTCCAGCTATTCAAAGTGTTCTGGTATATCTGCACATGTTCATGATAATGGTGTGGAGCTTGTGAAACTGAATGAAATAAGATGAATGAGAAACATAGCCACTTGGGGACCAGTATTCCTTAGGTGTCAGTGTCCAGACTTTCCATTAAGAAGTTGTGAAATGTCATACTAGTCTCATTTGGCCTCTCCTTATCTCATCTTCCCAGCTGCCCTCTGAAGTATTGCTTTGTGGTAGGGTTTGTATAGGAAGGGCAGCAGAGAGAGGTCCCTGCTTACCTTCTCATGTCTGTGAAATCTCCCACAGCCAAAAGAAAAGACAGGAGTATGTGCTGAAATAACTGTTCCTAAAAAATTCAGAGCACCAAATGGTGTGAATAAATGTGAAGGTCAGTGCCTTTTGACTTGCTCCAGGTTTTATATGCAGGTAAGGTAGGAACTAATATTTACTTTATCCAGATATTGCAGCCTAGAAAGACTGAAAGACAGACTGGCAGTTTTTGTGATTCCATGATCTTCAACCCCAGGCAGAACTTCAACCTTATCCATCTCAAGGATGCTTTTCCTGGGAAGAGGCCAGCTGTTTTTGTTTGTTTGTTTGTTTTGTTTTGTTTTACAGTTTCAGGAATTACAGTATATCACCTGGAGATAGATTCTCCTTTGTGCTGCAGGTGCCTGCTTTGACTTCTGCTAGGACCCAGAAAAATCCACGAGAATACCTCCTCTGCTATCATAGGTACACACAGACAGGTGACTCTTTTTGAGATGCACTCTCCAGTTTTTCAGTTCTTGCAGGACCATATTGGACTTTCCTAATCTGATGTAGAGAATCCCTCGGCACCTCTCAGATTCTCGTTAGGAAAGAGTGAACCTGTCATATAGCTTCATGGACATTCACCGCATCCATACTTCAACTAATATTGTCTTCCCTGTGAATGATGCCACTTTATCATGGCTGTCTGAAGATAAAACTTTTTACTTCCCAGGGAGGCAGTTATAAAGACAGGCTCTTAGTCTTTTCTGGCCTGGAAGGGGAAGGACCAACAAATGGTGCATTTACTACGTATATGAGACAGAATTTCTTCCAGGCAGTAAAGGCGTTTAACATGCTCATCTGTCACTAGAATTTGACTGTCACAACAGGGGCAAATTTTTAAGTCTTGGGATTTTAGGAAAGCCCTGACTGTGGAGAATTTTAATAAATATCCCAGACTGGGTAAAGAAAGATGTATCAAGTTATTAGTTCTGATCAAAATAACAACAACAAAAAATAATATATCACCAATTTAACCCTGTAGGGCACATTGCATACTGGGAAAAGGAAATCTAAGCTAAAAGGAGGGAGCAAATATCTTTGATGTATTTAGTTTTCCTGTGGCAAAGAGCCAAAGTTATCCCAGGGAACAGAAGGTGTCCCTCTCCAGCATAACAGAAATACTTTTCACAACAGTTGTGAGCATCCATAGTATGAAGCATCATAGTAAATAGTAGTCACAAGAACGGATCAAAAGTTAAATTTATTTATCAGGATATATCACTTCAGGTTCCTTTTTGTAATCAAGGGAGAGAGATATCAGCATATCCAATGGATGGTTCATCTCATACAAAGTCAGACAGCAAAGGTAGATCAGCTGAGTTGCCCTCTGGATACATCAGCTTTCCTTCACTGACTGAGAGAGCCTAAACTGACCTGTATGTCTAAGTTCAGATGTCTAAATGTAAGTAATAAAAATCACACCTGTATGACTGTCACAATAACACCAGTCATTTAACTTAATGATGGAGTGAAAGAGTCAAAGAGTGTAATAGAACAGCCATAATGCTGGTCATTTTACAAAACGTCTGAAAATTTCAGTTATTTCATGAAATGACTGCTTTCACCATCTGACTGTAACATACAGCTAGAATTAGAAATGAACAAGCTACAGCTACACTCTTAGTTACTGCATTTGTATCTGAGCACAGTTGTTCTCTCACTGTGGCTAAATCCTTATGTAGGTTCTTATCAGGAAACTTTGCTATTGTGGTTCCTCTTTAGCAGATAACAATTTTTGCTGTTCTGTTCCTCTTTTATTTTTTATTTTTTCTTCTATTGTTACCAAAATAATAATGATTATAAACATCACTTTAAAAGCATGCCATGCTAGGGATGGTAGTACTGCAATACATCATATTGAACTCTACCGTACTCATTTATGGTGAAGCATTTTATATTAATGTTTCCATTGCTTATCAAAGACACTGGCATTATAAGTGCTTAAGTCAACTCAGCTCAGTTATTTATTAGGACAGATTTCACTGCCATTTTCTTGTATAAAATCTTTCTGGTCCCCAGCCAGGGAAGCTGGTTTATTCCTGCCAACCACTGCTACTTGACTGTCTTTATCCATCAAATAACTCAGTCCATCAACATTAAATAAATTAATAATGCACTGGATTCCTGCTAATTAATAATTATTCTTTCAGACATACACCTTATGAGAATTGCGTGCACACATAACTAGAGTGGAAAATTTAGAGCAAATATAAAAGCTCCAACTTCTGAACATTCAGTCACTTACAAAGTTTCAGGTGTTAGAAGCCTTGACCCTCAAATTCCAAGCTCAAGAATTTGGAGCTATTTGGATTCTTGACATTCCTTACAATTTCCTGAAATACACTTTCTGTTTAAGTCCCTGAGCTCTGCTGATGAATATTAACTACTCCAGTGCAGTGTTCATAAGAAACTCTGCTTCCCTGTCTTCCTTGGCAACTTTCCTATGCATCAGTTGTTATTTTTCTTCAGACAACAGATCAGGTGGCAGCAATAAGCTTTATTTAATTATTTATTTATCTAATACTGTTCCTGTAAGCTGCCTTCCTCAGGCTACTCTTGAATATGCATTTTATTTGTATCTTTCTTTTCTTGACTGCCTCTCGGAAGAGACTGTTTGCATTTGGGGTCTTCTATAAACACGAACTCAAATGCTGGAGTCAGAGGACTACTTTGTACAGGCTGATAGTTTATCCATGTTATTACCTCTTCACTTAGCAAATTCATACATGTAACTGAAAATAATTCCTTTTGTAATGATTACTTGAATGTATTGTCTCTAAAATACTTAACAGGCTGTAGTTTAGAAGCAGTCCAGAAAGAATGTGTTTTGAGAAGGGATTTGTAGCTACTAGAAAAAGAGGGACAGGGAAGGATCATGTGTAATGCTTAGTCAAACCCTGTCTGGAGAGAATTTGATATTCTTTACCCTCTAATTAGCTTCTTGTCAGGGGGAAAAAGAAAATCCAGTCTAACTTAGGTGTGAGTAGTGGAATTCATTGATGACCAAACAAAATTCTACTAAATGAGGGGGTCAAGTAGGTTTTGACTTTGAGGTTTCATTTGAAAAGAACTCTGAGTTCTGAATTTTGTAGGATTACCTTCAAATCATTTTTTTTTTTTTTTTTTTTTCCAAAGTTATATGTACATTCTTTAACCATAGGTGAGCTTACTTATCCTTTTTCTTTTTCCTTCTTTTCTTTTATTAATATTATTTTGTGTGTGTGTGTGTCTGCATCTTGAAGAATTGTTCTAAAATTGCTGCCTTGACTGGAGAGGTGTAAGCAAAAATCTGATGCTATTATAGTCCGTGGTATGTCTTACCATGGTGAAAAATAACTACCAAAATGCATGCATTGTTTGATAGCTAATCCTAACAAATAGACAGACCTGTGTAACTAATTGATTTTTCACTTGGCTAGTAGGCCCAAACAGATTTTTCTTTTCCTCACTGAAAACAAAACCTCCAGAACCTTGGAGAGAAACAAAAGAACAATTTTTTTTTATTATTATTATTATTTTTTTTGTTGTTGTTGTCTCTTAACTTGTTTAAAATTCGTGAAGGAACTTTTAAAAAAAAATGAAAGTTCAATTTTTGTTTGAAAATATAGAAAGGAAATAACCTGATTCTCATTCTGGAATCATTAAATTTATTTGCTCATTATGATTCAGTGAGTAATTCCTGTAGAGCAGCAGCTCAGCCCCTGGGCTGACATTCTGTCTTGTCTACATGGCCCTCATCTTGTGACCGTATCTGACAATGGCTACTTTCATGGGGCCTGATTCTTCCCATACCCATAGACTGATGTCCTGGCCTGGGTTCACTGCCTGGTCACTTTGGACCACACAGATCATGAAAGAATCATGATCTGTGAATCATGATTTTTCTTCATGAAAGAAAAACAAACAAAAAAAGAGCTTCTATGTGACTTTATAATGGTAGTTACTTCATTAACTAATGGCAACATGGCAAAGGTACAACGTTCAGCTTCAGAAATTGTATATATTTGTGTTTAATACAAAGTATATAGCATTACCAGTATTAGTATTTATGGTACTAATATGATATGATATAAGTTAAGGAAATACTTAAGGACTTTTCTGGGAAAGGAATTCTGTGGAAAACAAATTTTGTGGAACTAAAAAAAAAAAATCTAATAGTATAATATAATAGTAATGACTACTATTTAGAGGGACTTGATACTGAAAGCTCACCACAAGAAGAGGCTTCTGATGCATAAAAAGGCATGGGTAGTAAAGTTCACTATTTCTTTGAGAAAGAAGTATTGAAATAATAAATAAAAACAGGTGCTTCATGAAAGATTACTTTTAAAGCATAGGAAGAACTACTAGTTCATAGGGCATGTGTCATTACTTGTCAAGATCAGCAGTGATTGGTTTAATTTTATCCAAGAAAAATACTTTTGAAAAGTAATTGAAAATCTGGGGAGGTAACAGAAAGGGAGGAAAATGAGTATAATATTGATTTTTGAAGAGAGAAAGGAAAAAGAATGATCATGGTTGTTATCACTTCCTAGGCCCAGATGAAAACTGCACTGAAATAATATAGCAAGTACTACAAAATAATAATTAGGGAATTTGTAGATTTTATGGGAATTTTATGAGCACAATAAGCACCATGGACTTATCAAAGACAACTACTGGAGAGACTCATAGCTTGAATCCTTGCTGCATTGCAAGCAAAGTTTTGTAGCTTTCGGTGAAAGCTATGAAAAGGTAGAGAAAAACAGACTTGTGACACTAGTAAGTTAAATGTTTTACCTAAACCGCCACAGGAGGTGATCTGAGGCTATGGGGAGGGACCTACATCAAAATTCCTCTGCTGTGTATTTTTATAAATATGTTGAACAAGCTTCATTGTTTTTGTTTGTTTTTGTATTCTGCCCCTCCAAAAAAAAAGAAAAAGAAGAAGAAGAAAAAGAAAAAAAGGAAAAGGAAAAGAAAGAGAAAAAGAAAAAGGAAAAGAAAGAGAAGAAAAAGAAAAAGAGAAAGAAAAAGAAAAAGAAAAAGAAAAAGAAAAAGAAAAAGAAAAAGAAAAAGAAAAAGAAAAAGAAAAAGAAAAAGAAAAAGA
>CM021797.1:7262812-7282709 GCA_011076525.1 Nettapus auritus | reverse complement strand
TGTTGATTTACACTAGTTGAAAGACATAGTATGATATAAGGAAAAGAAATCATTATAATGAACTTTTATACAGATCTCAAAGCTCTTTCATAAGCTTTGTTGTTTGGGAAGCACCTGGCACAGTCTAGGGGCTGCAATAACCAAACAACAACAACAACAACAACAAAACGTAAGAAAGGATCAGTTCTGCAGAGGCAGAATGACTTGCCATGCAACATATGGAAGATGGAGGAGCCTTAGTAGAAATGTTAATCACTGTGTGGTTAGGAAAGAAAATCAATAACATATCCCTAAGTCATATTAGAATGTGCAAATACTGATATTATTGCAAATCAACATGTAATACTGTAGCATTAGTTTTTAGCTTGTAGGCTCCTTAAGGAAGCTTTAGGTTGTAAGCTCTATGGGACTTAGGGGTAAGTTCCTTCTCTGCTGTATGCACAAGCCAGCACACTGGAGCTTGCCAAAGGCCTGGGGCTTTTCAGCAGTAGCATAACACAAACAGGTATGTGGGTGATATGTTTAACCCCATTCAAGAAAATGTTAATTTTTTTTATAAGTGTGCTGCACTAATGCAGTCCTTCAACAAGCACTCAAAATATAATAATAAATTATAATAAGTGATTACAATATTCTGCTCTGAACTTGTGAGCATGAATCTTGGGAGATGCTAAGATACATTGCCAAGGATCTCAGGAATGGCAAAGTTGCTCTGGACTTTGTACAGTTCTGATTTCTGTATAAACACACAGAGTTAACCTTTGTTTTTAGAAGTTTTTTTCTTCCATTTTCGTTCTACTGATTTTAGCTGTCAGAGTACCTGTATGAAATTAAAGATGCTGGAGGGAGTTGAGATGGATCCTCCATATTTTTCCACTGAGCCAGACTGACAACACTTTCTCCTACTCTAATGTTTAAAATCTGATTAGGCTGAACTGTGGCTTGCAACAATGTGATGTTGAATGAAAGGCCAATCTTTTCTCTAAATTCTGCATAAACTGCCATGGCAGAGTAAAACAGGATATGATCAGCCATGTAATTACGTCTTTCACATATTTGGCTCAGCCAAAATAGAGCGGGAGTGTTTTTCCACGTAACCAAGCCCCTCTCTACATTTTTATTTATTTATTTATTTATTTTAAATGGGAAAGTGACTTCAAGACCAACTCTTTTTATTGTGGTCTGGTGGCATTTTCTTAATGCAACGAATGTTGGGATTTGACTCCAGGTATCACATATATCATTGACAAATGGTAAAGAGAACAGGAAGGAAAATATGAATCAGAATTACCCCTCTGTAAGTATAAAAGAGAATATAAAGGTATCTGACTTTGAAACACACTCACAGAAATTCACCTTAAATACTTCCCCAGTGGTCTTGGAGGTATCTGTCAGAGCCACAGGAATTTGGAGATTCCCTAGAAAAAATGGGCCTTTGTTTACTCCCTTCAAAGAAACTCAGGATGTCAAGACACTATTTAAATGATTATTTTTCAAATCTAGTCCATATGTAAGATCAAAATTACTAGGGAAGCACTTGCTAGTTATTGCTGATTCAGAAACAAAAGCAAGTGTGACATGATGTAAAACTGCATGTTGAAATTAGGCTGTACATGAATTTGCTTTTAAGCTCGGCATGCTTAGGGACTGTGTAGTTAGGGCAGAGTAGAATCCTCTGGGAATTATTAGCCAACATCACATCAGCGAACATTTTCTTGATTGACTGGGTTTCTGAGGCTGCAGAGCAAACAACAGCATTTTCCTGTATTTTGATTTCCCCTTACTGTTACAAATGGATATATGGGGGTGAGTACATATGTCCTAGTGAAACCTCTTGGTGCCTAATAATGGATGTTTCTATATACAGGCAAGTGGTATCCTATTATTCTCTGCATCCTCTGTGCAGGGAAAGGGGAAAGATAGACTATCAGGAAAAAAAAAAAGAAAAGAAAAAAAAAAAAAAAAGTTTGTATTCATTATTTCTTGGCCTTAAGAAAACATGCCCATCAATCCATCAAAAACAAATTTTATTCTGTAATATTAACGTTTAAGGCTATGCTCTTCTGGCGTATTGATTCTCCATAGGCAGAAGGACTCTGAAATTGAAACAATTTTAGAAATGTAGTTTTCAGTTTCCTTAATATTGTATGTTCCTGTTATGAAAGAAAATGGCTTTTCCTTTACCCTTCTCTCCTTCTGTACTAAATATATTAGTCACAGGAAAGTGGGCCAAGTTTATCTCTTGTGCAAGTCCTAGGACTTTCCATCTCTAAAACGTTTCCACAAACAATTTGCTTTTTAATATAATTAAATCCCATCAAGTCTTTATTTATAAACATTGCAGGAAAATCACGACCCAAAGTCAAGATTACAATTAGGATTTTTTATTTTATTTTTCATTGAGCCCCCACAAGCAGGGCAACAACTGGGTCAGGTCATAGTTAAACATATGCTTAGCTTGGACTGTGCCCATAAGAATTCGAGCATTTACTACTTCTAAAGGGTGGAGTTAAACATGAGCTGAAAGCTTTCCTTCATTTATATAATTGGGGGATGTTTGTGCAAAGGTAAGGTGAATCTTCAGCTGCTTTGGAGCCAAAATCATGTATTCAAATGAGCTTTGGGTTAGAGAGTGTTGCAGAAATAAATTATACAGATTTGGACAAAGTTCTAGGGAACTAATCTCCAGACTTCTAAAGTTGAGGATAGAATTGGACTGGCAGCTAAAATCTCCTCACGTCTCTACAGCTGGAGCCTCTATATCATGGCTAACATACATGAATGCTTCCACTGCCAGTGCTTCTAGTGTGTGACGTGGTTTGAAATCTGTTTTTCCCTGTTGGGGAACAGAAGGTTTGGGTCTCCAGCTCTGTCAGTTTGACACCTCTTGACAGCACAGACCTCCCTCTTTGGCACTGTGTTTCTTAGCTTTTCTGTCAAATGTCTCCTGCTTTTTGAAGAAAGAAATCACTTAATTTATTATGGCTGAAATGCAGTCCTCTACAGATTGCCAGCATATGATCTGTGCAACCCTAGGGCACAGTCTGCCAGGATGTAACATGGGGCCTTCAAAGAGGACTTGGGAGACATTTTAGAGGTGAATGGATCTTGTTCTGGACCACTGCTTACAAGAGAACTTTGGTGTAGGGGAAAAAAACGCGCGTTAAATAATATCACTAAATAATATCATTGGATTTCATCCAATACGCTGTTATTTATATAACAGCTACTGATAACCCACAGAAGGTCTCTAAGCATAACTTACCATAGAAGATTGTGTAAACAGGAACACTTGATAGACAGCTGTCCTCTTGAGCCAATAAAAAGAACAAATGTAGCTTGTTTATAGACTCTGCTAAAATGAGATCTAAATAGCATTAAAAGAAAAGGAAGAGAAAACCTATTTATAAACTCTGCTTCCACACTCAATAAAAGTCTGCAGGCTAAAAGTGTGAAAAGCTTTCCACCATACGGGTTTGCAAAACACAAGGAAAAATAAAGATATATGTGTTTACAGAAAATATCCCAAACTCTCAGGCTGCTCTCAGAGCCCAGGCGATGAGCATGGTTGATGGGTTCCATGGTGTCACTGTACCACTCATTATGTCAAGCACCCATCTTGGATCAAAGATTACAGACATCCCTGCCTGCATATCACTGCTGTGATTAATTCTGTAATTCACAGGAGGCAGAAGTGCCATGCAGACAAGGCAACAAAACATTAGGTGAAAGGAAAACTGGTTCCAGCACTTCTTCTGCAGAGCAGTGGGAAAATGGTATTCTTTGTTTCTGTCAATTAATTACAGCCACCACCAAACACATATCTCTGTAGTATTACTCCAAAATGTAATTGATTTTGAAACACCTTATAGTCTCACACATCTTCCCACTTTGTCCAGCTCAGTCACCAGCCATTTGTACCAACATGGTACAAATCACCTCCCTGAAGTTTAGCCTTCAGTCATGCAGCGGTGCTGCAAGCAAGATTAGACACATTTTTGTCTGTGGCCTGCTTGTTCTATTCATTCCTATATGCTTGATCTGGGGCTCACAAAACAGGGTGACTTGTGTTGAAGAGATCACTCATGTTTCCATGTCATTTTTTAGCATTTAGTCTTGGCAGTGTTTTAGAAGGTGGATTAGAATCATAGAATATCCCGAGTTGGAAGGGACCATAACGATCATCAAGTCCAACTCCTGGAACTGCACAGGTCTACACAATGAAGGATCTGGAAATCATGAAAAGTGTTCTCATTCATGACAGAAATGAAACAGTTCCATTTCCCTGTATTTGGAATGGGAAGTAATCATTGTCCCCCAGACAAATTTACTATGGCTTCTATTTAAAGCAGGTGTTGTTATGTAATATTCTTCACTTAACTCAAATACTTTAAAGTTAGGATAGATGCCTTATTGGGACAGCTCTCAAAGAAGCGATTTTACCAATGTTAATGAACAGTAATGTCTGATACTTAATCAGTAGAGTATTGTAGGGGGAAAACTAATGCAACAGAGATGTGCATTTAATGTATGCCAAGTGATTAAGTGGTGATTAACCAGGGGTTGAAATTCTGAGCTCTGGACTTTTAATAAAGTGCCAAATAAAGATTAAAAGGAAGAAGAAAGAGTAGTCAAAGGAGAAACTCAGTAAGCCTCCATTTTATTAATGTCTCTTTACTCAGTGGAGAGTGTTTTTTTTTTTTTTTTTCCTTGTTGTTGTTGTTGCTGTTGTTTTTGCGTGTGTGTTTGGTTTTGATTTTGTTTTTGAGTCTTATATATTTGTGCTCTCACATAAAACCCTGTAATAGAGATGGACATTTAGGATACCATATTCAAATACACTTAATGGATTTGAAAAACTTCCTGTTACCAGGTTGTTCTCCATGTTTCTTAACTTTGCAATGCATTAAAGGGAATCCTAACTATTTACAGCCTCAATTTTAAATATAAATAGATACCTTTGTTACATCATTTGTCTTAGCTACATAAAAATTCCTCTGTAAAGCATTTAGTAACTTCACAATTCACTGACTGCATCCTGCAGATTTTATTCCATTTGGATAATAATTACTTAGGAAAGTAGCATTACTGAAGTCAATGGGCAGAGACTCTGAAGTTACCCTGCCATGAATGTGGGTCATGAAATGCAAACCGGTAGTAGTCAAACTCATTTACTGACTCCAGAGGACTTATTAGCATGCAATGGAAGATCTCAAGGTGGTTCTACTCTTCAGAGCTAATGATTCATGCCAGGTATTAGCATCATGCTGCAAGTCCTGTTCAACTGCAGTTGATCTCATCAGCTGCACAAAGGATTTAATTCCTGTATAGCACCATGTGATAAGTTTTAACTTCTCTTTTGGACAGGCAGAAGCAGTAGACACCTTAAACCAGTGTGTAGGAGGAAAGTGTCCCTTCAGGAAAAAGAAAGCAATGAGAAGTAATAAATTACCTTCATTTTTTCCACCACCTGAGGCCTGAACAATCTTAAGGGCCTGAAGAACCAGACTCCAGCTATCCTTGCACTTGTGTAGTGCTCAGTGTTATTGTGCGAAGGCAGCATATTATTGCTCAACAGTCCATAAGCAGCCGCTTCATGGTGCTTTCCAGATGTTCCACTGCAAAGGGAGAGGAGGACTGTTTGGCACTTTTTCCCCAGAGACGTTCACTAGCATAGGAACCGCTGTGATAAGGTGATGAATTTACCATGACCTTGCCATGAATGAAGGAAATGCTAGCTGAGGCTCAGATTCTATGAAAAAATAAAAGTTGCTTTAATGAATTGATCTATAATTTTAGGGGCATTTCAGAAGCAAAACCAAACACACACACACACACACACACGAGCACACTGATCATTCGGAAAAAAAAAAAAAAAAAATAAAAAAAAAAAATTAAAAAAAAAATCTTCAGCTAGACTTTAAATTAACATAACTACTTTATCAATATTTAGTTACTATAAATACTCCATTGCTTATAACTTTACTGCTTGGTGCTGTAGTTGAGGGCTGATGAAATTATTTTAGTTGCCATAATTAAAATCAACTTCAAAGGAAGTGAGGACAGCTCAGCACTTTTGAACATCAGGCTTTATAAATGTTTTTATGTCATAGCTGATGACACTGCCTAAGTAATTTCTCAGGTGCTTTTACAGAGCAAATATCCTTGCACTTAACATACTGGTAGTTACATGCAGAAATATTCTTTGGACAAGAAAAAAAAAAGTATGTATATATATATATATCAGTCCAGGTACCCAGTCTTCATGGTGTTTGGTTTTCTGCAAATTCAGGAAATGCTGGACTGCAGAATGTTACGGTGATGCTAGTTAATTTTCATGAGTGTAAAGAGTGAATGACCATAGACACTCTTATCATGCGGTGAAATGCATACTTTTTGAAGCTGTGACATGGAGTTTCCAGTAGGTTATTCTTTTTCTATTATTATTATTATTTTTTCCCCCATCTTTCAGCCACTTAACAAAATGATAAAAAAATATAATAATAATAATAAAAAAATAACTGACTGGAAGCCTTCTACAGCTGGGAATATACTTGTAACACTGCAGAGGGGAAGTCATAAGATCAGAGCCCTTCAAGCCCTTCCATCTACCTCATCCCCCCAACTCCAAAGGGGAAAAAAAAAAGAAAAAAAAAAATATATATATATATGAAAAAAAAAAAAGATAGCTTAAAAGAAAGCTTAATAGCATGAACATGAAGAGCATTACCTACTCACGTTGCTGATTCTTGTTTTTCCTCTTTTCTGGTGAGGTGCTTTCACAGGATTTCAAATTTTAACAAAAGTAACCAGTGTCTTTCTAGACATCTGTGTTCTCTCTAGCCTCAGGTTTTAGACAGTTTGTGGGGTTGTATCCACACTCCCTCAAATGTAAATGTCTTTTTGAAAAACTCTCTTTTGCTGAATTGCTTGTTTCATACTTGAGAAGCATTCAGAGGTGAAACCTGTGACCACTGGCAGAGACACAGCCTTTATTTCATCTCCCATTGCCACTGCCTAGCCTGCAATGCTGGGCACCATTATCAGGAGAGACTTGTTTGGATAAGGGGATGCCATAATGCAACAGTCATAGCCCCTTTACAAATCCAACACAGGCGGCTTAACATAATAATAATAATGGAAAAAAAAAATCAAACATAAAATAATGGGAAAATATGTGTATTGTTTGCTCTGTTTGACATCATAAAAAAGGTGCACACTTGGGATGTTTATGCCCCAGATTGTTATTTTCTGATAATGTACCTGGTTAAAGTAAAGTTTTCCCTCTGGATGCATATATAACACTTAGATAAGAACAATTCACAAAATCCTATTATAGCGCTGCTGTACACAAACACATTTTCAGATGCTTCAGATAATATCAAGTACATATATACAAGAGGAAAATGTATAAAAGGTATTTCTAGGAATGTCATTATTGGTGGCATATCTGTTTAAGTTTCCATATGCACTGCGGGCTCTTTCTTTGAGGCAGACACTAAAAATATTTTAAAATGTATTTTTTTTTTTAATTGACATTCTTTTAAACAACAAACAAACAAACAAAAAAACTGTTAGTATTCCTTCTCCCCTCTAGCTACTGTGTTTCCTTCTTTCTCCCCAGAAACCAAATCATCACCTTTAGATCTCCAAGGTACTCTTACTTTTAGTGTATGTTGAACTTTATCCATGAGGAGAACTGAAGGAGAATTTTGAACTGTCAGAAAACATAAAATGTAATTTTTTCTTGCCTTGGATTTTAAGAAAAGTAAAATTTCTAGGTCTTACTCTGGAAGACACTATGTTACTGCTGTTGCACTACCCTGAAATACTCTCACAGTACCCTACCCAACTCTGGAAACCAATAGCTGTGTTATTGAACCATGGCTTCTGTGCTTCTACAGACACACACTGTAACATTTAGATACAGCATGGACTTCTTGGGTGACCCCTTTCGAACTGGTTAGTCTATTTGTCATCAAAACATGTGGAAATTTCTTGAGGAAATTTATAGCTTTGACTTTAACTTCTTGTTGGCAATTCATTTCTCTCCTTGTGTTTTTGTCTTCCCAGCCGTGCCTAATAAATTTTAAGCCAGTACTAAAGGACTTTGTGACATAAAAGCCTTCAAAAGCCTAGTGGAGTACGATCACTGCTGATCCTTAAATACAAAGATAGATTGGATATCATTGGAACATGTTCTCAGCAGAATTTATTCTGGTTGCTTAGAAGTTTGCTGGGAATTTTTAAGATAATTCTGTAATTGTTTTTAATCTCTTGTGTTTAAAATATGTTTAAACATACCTGGTTGTGTCTTTTATTAAAATATTCATGCTATTCAAATATTCAAGCTAATAAAATGAAGTCCACACTGGTCCTATTCCTTTCATCCAAGAATCAGCTGTACATGCTAAAGGAGATAACACCACAGACTACAGAACAGCCAGTATTATGTGAAGGCTAAAAATCAGCTTTTATAATTACAACACACTTTGGCTTTCACTCTCTTCAGCTGTATTCAGCAATATATTTATAAGCATTTAATATTTTATAGCACTTATGGAAGAAAACACTTTCAATGAGAAAATCTTTAACATATTTTAGTAGATTTAACCAAGAGTTTAAACTAGAAATAAGTATTACATTCTGTGCTTTGTGTAGAACACTTTATAAAATTTTGTAATTGGAAAGTTGTAAATTCAATGCATTTGTAAAGCTAGGAACCATTTGGTCAAGAATCAAGTAACTAACATGAATGTCTCCTGGAAGAACAAGACTCCTTGTACTAGACATCCAGCTGGTATAGGCATTATCATAATCTTACAAAAACAGATTTTATAAAATGTGCTTTAGAAAGAATCCTGACTTTCAAAAATGTAAAGAGCAAAGAGGAATGTAGGGGTATGATAACAGAATATATCATAAATAGTTCTCGTTCCACACTCTAAAAAAACTTCTAGTTGAAATCAAATCAAAACTTCCTGATGATTTCTTATTGAAAGCATTTTCTTGTAAAAGTGCTCTAAGCTTCTGAATTTGTAGAAACACATATTTATGGCTCAAAAGGGCTCTAGAGGAGAAGGTGATTACTTCTGTACTACTTGTGTTTTTCTCTTAATCTCATAGATGCTTTTTGTTTGATCTCCTGATAACCATGAAATAGTAAAATTCTTTTGAGATATCTATCTGTAAGTATTGGATTTTAGTTTGTACATGATATGAGCCTAACTTGTAGGTGCCTTATGAAACAGTCATAGTAAAATAAGTGAGATTCATTTCACCACATTTTACTGTCTAGCAGAGAGAAGTCTCATAGGCTCCCCCTGTAGTAAGTATGGAAATACTGATGTTTTCATCCGTTAGATTTTCTATTTAAGATGTCAAGCATATGAGATGAAGCAAATCAAAGCAAAACCTGCTACAAATACATATCTGTCTAAGGGGACATATTAGCTGAGCCATTCAAATGAGATTCAAAATTTGTACAGCTGAAGACAAGTAAGATGAGCCTTCCAGACAGTAAGCAGGAAAAGACAGGGTTCTTTCTGGGAAGAAATTATGTCAAGCTACCTTGAAAGCCTAATCTTACATATATAGTACCTATCTTTGACAGCTTTACAGTGCTTCCATTCCATTTTTTTTTCTTAAAAGAAATTAGAGACTTAGCTCAGTGTTGCTTCAGGAGGCATCCAAATTCAGGGGCATGTATAGTTGTATCATCTTTAATTGTCATAGAGTCATAGAATCATTAAGATTTGAAAAGATTCTTAAGATCATTAGGTCCAACTGTATATTAGCCTAACACTACCAAGCCCACCATAAAAGTCTTTCAGTGTCATATCCACATGTCTCTTAAATACTTCCAGGGATGATGACTCCACAACTTCCATAGGCAGCCTGTTCAAATGCCTAACCACCCTTTCCATGAAGAAATTATTCCTGACATCCAGTCTAAACCTCCCTGGCACAACTTGAGTTTGTTTCCTCACATCTTAGTTTAGGAAACTTGTAGAAACCTTCCTTGTCTGCCGTCATGAACAAAAATGGACTGTAGTGATAGAGTTGGACCATTAAAAACAGTAGTTATTAACAACAGGAAAACTGAAATATAAGACAGTTTACAGTTATATAGTGTATATGGTATCAAGTGAAGGCTTCAGTAAGATTGCGTATTAATTGTACATGTAGTATATTGTACATCCCCAGATGTACTAATTAAGGTACACCTACACTAAATATTAGGCTGATGAAAGATTGTTCTGCCCATTCTTGAGGTACAGCAGAAATGTGCTGTAAACTTGTACTGCTGAAAAAATTTACTATTCCTTCTCAGCATTGCTTATTCATTTAGGCTTAGTGATTTCTGAGCAGATTTTTACATGTTCTGATAACTTAGCCAAAAAATTGAACCATTCTTCTTGCTTGCAACTTATGTTACTGATATAACCTTTCCTATTGATTTAAAAAAAAAAAAAAAAAAAAAAAAAAAAAAAAAAGTTAAAGCTTGTGTACATAGACTGCTGAGGAAAACTGCAATGTTTTTCTCCTGGTCGTCCATTTGGTAACACTTTTTAAAGACCAAATCTTAAAAAGACTCTTTTGAGATGTTGAAGACTTTTAAGAGTTCACTGGGATTTACTGCAAGCAGAATTTCAGCTTCTGTTAAGCCTTATGAAAGTAAATGGCCTGAATAAATGTAAAAGTGAAAACCTTGTCTTGAAAGGGATTCAGACACACACACAAAAAGACCAGTTAGAAGTATACTACATATGCATTAAATTGTCTGTGTAGTCCAAGCTATGTTTCTAAGGCCATGGATGACAAATGCTAATTTTGAATCCAGCTAAGCCTGAAAGAGTTGCAAATTTTTCCTTGCCTACAGTTAAAAGAATTACCTGAAATAAAGAGTCAGCTTTCCTTCTGCTTAGCTATACTTGTCCAACAGCTCTTCTAGTTCATCCCTGGGTGGTTGCAGCAACCAGATGCCTATGAATAAGGACCGAGAATAAAAGAGTGTACCACTCAAGATAAAACAGCAGTATTCTGTAGCTCTGCATTATTTCTACTATGTGATGACATTACTGAGATGACATTAGAAGAGGCAACTTGGAAGCTTTGTCACAAAATTCTTCTTCAGTTTTACCAGAATGTTGAAATGTTATTGTCATGTAAATGGCTGAGGGGTTCTACTA
The DNA here is from genome assembly GCA_011076525.1 of Nettapus auritus. Lineage (NCBI taxonomy): Eukaryota > Metazoa > Chordata > Aves > Anseriformes > Anatidae > Nettapus > Nettapus auritus. The sequence continues at coordinate 7,271,517 of CM021797.1, read as the reverse complement.
TTTAACTCCAACTTTTTTCTTTTTCTTTTTTCTTTTTCTTTTTTTTTTTTTTTTCTTTTTTTTTCCTATATATATTCTTGGAGAGGACAATGAGGCTAAAATTTGGTAAACAAAGATAAGTAATGGGATTTAATGAAGATTTAAGGTTCTTGATATTCATTGATTTGCCTGTCTCAAGACAACTGCTTGACTGACTTCTTTTGATTAACTGACTTAAAGGCTTTCTTTGGTTTCATAGGATTTATTTCAGATTAGTCACATTTGCCCACTTATAAATTGCTTGGGTTATCCGTGATATACCAAATAGGACTCAACAACCCTTTAATGAATTTTGCCCATCTATAAATTATTTTAATTACCTATGATATAGTATTACTTGTCTTCTACTAATTTTGATAATATAGTACTTCATTCCCTCAAGAGTCAGCTGACTCTCTGAGGTGTAATATCTTTCAAAAACCCTTTATAGAGAAATATGCAGGAGACTAAAATAATCGCTGTTTGTGTACTGTTTTGCTTTTAATTCAGGCCTCTTTTCCTGAGAATAAAATGACTGTAGCAAAGAATTATCCATTTGTTCTTTTTCAACTTTAATTATGACATGACAAACAACCCAGTTCAGGAGACTAAAATGAAAGGAATCAACCCTGATTCACCATCCAGAGAATCAGATATTAAGATTTAGCTTCTACCTTCTGTAATTTCTTCAGATTATAAATAGCTTCTGTGTTTTTAAATAAAATGAAATGGCACTCAATAACTTGAAATAACTCCCTCTAGCCTCACAGCATTATTAGCAATGAAGAGCACCTCATGGTCATCTTTAATTTGATTATTAGTTATTGGAAAGCAGGAGCTTTTTTTCATCACAGGTTCATATTTGTTTTTTGAAATGGGGAACAGAAAACCAGCTTGGGTAATACAATATCAAGCAGATGGGAAGGAATTGTAATCATGAACAGAAGGGGAAGACACATAGATGGTTATAACGTAATGTGAAAGAGGCAACATGACTTTTATAGGAGGTGGTTACAAAATTTATTAGAGTTCTTTTAAAGATTTAGCAAGCATATGGATAAAAGCAGACTTGTATTTTTGAAAAGCCTGTACCCATACCAAAAGCCTGTAAAAAAGAAACAAGGGTACTGCAGAAAGAAATAGGAAAGACTTTTTGTGGGTTAATAACTGCTTAGAGAGGTAAATGTGAAGTGTAGGAATAAACGGTCAGTTTTCTTAATGGAGGGCGGTGACCAAGGAACTCCCACAGGGATCTTTTATGTTGCAGAGGAGAAAAAATCTGCTGATGGTATTGAGGTAGTCAGGGTAATAAAAACAAATCTGACAACCAAGAGTATAGATCTCATGACACTGAATGATTGAGCAATAAAATGGCAGGTGAAATTCAGTGGCAATAAATGCAAAGTAATGAAAGGGGGGGGGGGGGGGGGGGTGTTGGAACTAGTTATATACAAACTGTGCTAGGCTGTCATCTCTCAGAAAAGAGATCTGGGAAGCACAGAAGACTGTGCCACCAGGACTGCAGCTTATTTCTTGGCAGTCAAAATTGATAATTGATATTATCAATATGAAGTGCAACTATGTTCTGATTCCTGCATGCATTTCTGTCTCCTCCCTACTCCAGGCTAAGAAAGGGTGTAGTAAACAGAAAAGGGAAAGAGAAGGACAATAAGAAATATCCACAGCTGTGAAACAACTTTTGGTTTTCTGTCTTTTCATGATAAAGATGTGTAAAACCATGAGTGACACGGAGAATGGAAAATGGGTATGAATTTTCAGTGTTTCTCACATTACTAGAAGTAGATGGCATGAAATGACATGATCAGAAAAGCAAACCAAAACAAAGGCCTTTACTGAGCATCAGAAGCACAATTTAGGTAAGCAGTTACTAGAGACTGTAGCTGTATCTGCTGAGCACTGATGTATGCATTTAACTCATGCAAACACACATGCACCTATGTGTCTACATAAAGTATGATAGTGACACATTTTCCTTTTCTGCATAGATGTTTATAGTATATATATCAGAATAATATCTATCTATTGAAATGCACATATGCTGCGTGTCTCTATTTATATGTGCATATATTTATGTTGGGGCTATCAAAGAAAGATTCAATTTCCAGCTTCAGCAGTCCTTTGAGGTGCTTAAAGGAGGAATTTCACTGGACAAAGAACTTCATCTTCAGCCAAAGGGAGAAAAAAATTCTTCCTTTTTATTCTTCTGTACTTTTGAGTGACACACATAGGAAGATGCAATGAGCCAGATTGCAATCTCCCTCCCCCAGAGCAAATCCAGAGCAGATAGACCAAAGGTAGACACATCACTCCTGGTGTACAGCAGCCGAGATGAGAGCAGACCCTTGCCACACAAAGTTTGATGACAACTTGCCACCGCAGAGCTTCTGGAACAAGAGATTACAGCCATATGACTGAAATTCTGAAAGTTTCTGACATTTAATATCAGTAATTAAGAGTTCAGATTGGTGGCTGAATCAATAACCCTTCGCAATTATTGATCAGGAGCTGTCATCCTGCCAATCATGGAGCACAGCTGACATTATGAAAGCTGATCTATTCTGCTAGCGGTGACCCCTATACACCCCTATACCTCAGAAGTGCTTAAAAAGCCTTGTGGCTGCTGCCACCAGGACCTTCTCTGAGGGCAGGGCTGCCACTGAAGCCTACCTGGGCACAGATAAAGCTTCAAAGTCCCGAAAGGCAGGACGGTGGGAGAAGCACTCCTTTCCCACGGACCAACCCGCCTCTCAATCTGCTGCCTCTTGGCTGCCAACCCAGAGCAGCTGTCCCCTCTCCCCAGACTGAGACAGCACCATCCATCCTCTCCCACGTGTAAACACAAAAGTGTTTGAGGCACCCTTTGCAGCCCAGAAAACTTCACACACCCCTACAGTGAAACTGCTCTGTCATCCCTCCCTGTAGATGGTGCCTATGGAGGCATTGCTATGCTCCAGGGGACAGCACCACACCATGACCTGTGAGTGGGAGGCATTCACCTGGATGTGCAGAAGTTGCTGGGCTAGGGAAATGACCAACAGAAAAGTTCAGCTGGGCATCAGGGTTGTTTTTTTCACCCATGGATCTTTAATGGCTTACATAAGAAAGGCTTTAGATTTTATTTCCCAACTGAAGTGCAGAAGAAGCAGTAAAGTTACTGCATGGCAATGGTTAAAAATACAGTACAAACTCTACTGCTACTACTAACAATTATCAACTTTTGGAGTATGACAATGCAACAAACCCACCCTGAACTAGTATATCAGCAAACATAAAAATTTTAATTCACAAATATTTATCTGGAGCCTTATGGAAGCAGTAGTTTGGTTGCTTTATTTACCACAGTGGCTTTTGACCCCACTTGGACTATGTCTGCCATGATGTGTTCAGAGACTCTTTTGCCCTAGTATTTTTTCGCTCTGTTTGTAGGGGCACTAAGGTGCATTGGGGAATGTTGTTCAACAAGGCAATTCATCCAATGAAGGAGAGTGAACACATGAAGCATCCCATGAAACATGTGAAACCTGTGACTCCCCTGAAACACCCACAGGACATTCTGAATCTATATATTTCTGATTTTATTTATTTATTTAAGATGTAATAAGAGAACAGCATACAATCTATTTTCCTACCAGTTTCACTAATAGTAAAGGTATTTTGCCATCTCTACCATTTCTTTCATTGTCAACCAAATGGACCCCCAATTAAAATGGAGTTTTAAAAGACTTACAAGCCAATGTTCAGAGCCTTCCCACTCTGTGCCTTGATCCTTGCCTATGATTGGCGTATGAGAGAATTTCCCATCCTCCTTCACACACTGCATTTCTTCAGCCTGTTTTAATGCCTAACCCAGAAGAATTAATAGTTACTTAACTTTTTGGACTGACATAGGTAAATATTTTTAGACTAGGAGATATCTATAGATCTGTATTTTGGTCTTTAGAGAAATTAACATCACATAAGGACTTATGTAGGGAGAAAATTTGATTAAAATTTAAATTAAGAAATATCTGCAGAAGCAGGTTTCTGTAGAAAGCAGGAGGGAACGACAAGCACTTTAGTTATCTTCCCTTCTCTTGAGACAGCTCCCCTTCTGAGCTGAACCTTCTGAGACGGGACATGGACAGATTGCGCCTCCTTCAGCAGGGAGCTGGGAGCAGCAGAAGCTGGAGGATGATGGAAGTCTGCTCAATCAGCTAATGAAAGTCAGCTTTGCTGTTTTACAGAATAAGTTCAGTACACTACTGGCTGCGTGCAGACAGGCTTAGCTATGGATGAGAGAAAGTCATTCTCTCCACTGTATGCAGCCCAGTTAAGCCCAGTCATTATATCGATCCTAATTCAGCACCATACTTCACTTTCCCATAGCAGATACAGTCAGGTTAGAAAGCACTGCCAAAAGAGGGAAAATGAGGTATAAGTTGTCACTCACCTGAAGGCTGTTTCAGCATAACGTGTTTTTAATGTGAGAACATCTGAGCTTATGGTCAAGACCTGAGACCTGGGCAGAGCCAGCCCAGGCTTCATTGCAAGTTTTTTCACACCTGTTTAGTATCCCTTAGACCTAGTCATTTTGGACCAAATCTAAGAACACATATAGATAGGCATCCAGCAATCCTTTGTATCAAAAAGTGGATCTTCTCACATCTTCTAAGATCTTCAAGACTGAGAGAAGATTTTCCAAAATATAAATGATTTTCCTTTTCTGCCAACAAGTGACAATAGATGCTAATATTACCTGAGTTAGTTGTGACCCAAGCCGGGACCTGGGATGGATATTTCTGCTGCTGAGCTTGCCTGGGGATAAAGGTTCATTTTGTTTGATACGGGCTGAGGCCTCGAGTCCACTCTGTCTTCAGAGAACATGGTGTTTCCTATTGCCTGTGTGAATACATAAAGAGCTTTCCCATTGAATGAGGAAAAAACAAAAACAAATACAAAAACAAACAAACAAACAACAACAAAAAAAACTTATGCAAAGAATATGCTAGATAGCAATGTTTCTTTTGGTTGCAGTTTTAGAATTAGATACCTGAATTCCTTGTAAGTCCAATATAAAAAGCATGGACTCAGTTCTGGTGTTAGCTGTTACTTTCTCAGAAATGTGATGCTCCATCACAAATAAAATATATACATATACTTCACTAAGGTAACTCAAACAAACACACATCTGCATGGTTTCCCCTGCAAAGAAATGTATACGGATTCCCAACCAGGAGGAAATTTCACCAAACTGCACTGAAACTTAAGCAAAGTTTGGGAAGATGTGATCCAGATTGAGGGGGCCATAAATATTTGTTGTCCTTGCAAAAGCCCCTGTTTTCATCTGCTCCTTGTTTCCTTACCTGTGGTAAGCAAATATGGCCAGCAAGTGTGTGCCTTTCCTTATGCTTTGAATATACATTCATTTTTTGTGCAAACACATCCTCAGCTGTTCTGTTCCTCAGCATCCTGTATGCAGAAGTGGAGATGACACTTTCCCATATCCAAGAGCCTGGTGGTGGAGGTCTTCATGATTTTGACAGATGGTGCCTTAGAATTTAAGGGAGGAAATCAGATGGTAATCTGGATTTAGAGAGCTACACAAACTTCATTTCATGTAACACATTGGGACAAACCTCCTGGTTCCAGTTCCTCAGGTTGGGACTTTGCCCAGGGGAGAGTTTGTAGATACTTCATTTCACACAGTGGCTATTTCAATTTTAGCCACTTTCCTGCATAGGGACAAATGGCCTCATTTTACAAATAATGGCAGAATGCAACTAAGGAAAGACAATTCAGACAGATAGATTTTGACTGATGTTTAAGAACTGTAATAAATAATCTCCTCCTCACCCACGCCTCCCCCTAAATTCTACATACCTTTCTGCATATTTTATAACAAACTCTAATAAAGAAATAATCCAAAATGGCACCTGTTAAAAAAATAATAATAATAATAACCCCAAAATGTAGGTTATTGAAATATGAGTGTAATATAGAAAAGATAGCAGTGCTTATATTAATGACCTATCTGTCTCCTGGTGCACTTAAAAAAGTCTCTCATGTATTTTATTTTATTTTTTATTAGAAACTGTATCATTAGCTCTAAAAGATCTCACTGTGATGGGTGAGGAGAGAAGTCAGACTTTTTAAAAGCTAAATTCAGACAGGCCTTTTTTTTTCTTTTTTCCTTACTTAAAAAAAAAAAAAAAAAAAAAAAGATATTTCATAAACACTTTTTTCCCTCCGGCTGGAATATTAGGACAGTATATTAAATTCCCGCCCCCAACTCCACAAAAGGAAGACCCAGCTACATTTACATAATAATGTCCCTACTGTGCTTTTGACAGATGGGTTTCATCGACACAGACATACTGTTAGGGGCTTAGCAATAGATTAAAAAAACAACAACAATACAGTGTAACATAATAAAAGTGTATTGTAATGTACATCATAACTTTTGGCCAAGGTTAAATTTCCAGTTGGTGTATGAAAGTCGTATTCCATTAGACAAAATAGATGTCATGCTGCAAAGCATTAAAGATAAGTTGACTGAGCCATTTGTTTTTATTTATATTACATTAAATTTTCCTTGATTCTATTTATGCAGTGGGAAAAAAATAAATAAAATAAAATAAAATAAAATAAAATAAAATAAAATAAAATAAATCCTTCAGCTCCCCCTTAGTCACCCATGCCACTGCACCACAGTGTTACTGACCCTGGTGTTTCCACGTGAGTCTGCCCACAGTGCAAGGTGCTGTACAAGAACCACCTGCTGTGGTTGCAACAGTCCCATGTAGATACAGCTGAGAGGGATGCAAGCTCCTGAATGGCCAACAACAAACCCACAGCAGTTCCGGGCTGACTGAGCAACAGCCTGGCCTGCCAGAACAGCTCTGTCCACACTACTCCAGTCACCTCTGCAGAAGGGGCTAGTTCCTCCTCTGCTCTGCTTATCATTTCAGAGTTTACCAGCTGAGCAGCCATGAGATCTTAGTTGTCCTCTCTCCCTGCTGTCTGCCCTACACCTCACAGAACAATCTGTAATACAGAGATGCTCCTAAGAGAGATTCAGATGAAATTACTGGGGTGAGGTGTGTAGTCCTACCCCAGGAGCACTGTCCATTGCACTGCATTCTCTGGGTCACATCTGCAGCTGCCTCCAATCCTCAGGAGAGTATCCAAAAGCCTCTGAAGAGAAAAGAGAGCAGCATGTGTTCTTATTGGTGTTGGTTCTTTTTCCTCCCTTCTCCAAGCTCTAGCAAATTTGTGCCTTTCTTCAGTAATGGTTTTGTGCAGCTTCACAATAAAAGTCATCTACAAAAGAGACAGAGGATTTTTCTCCGCATATCTCCCTGAAAGGTACTCTTGGTTGCAAGAGCTTCACAGTCTCTTTTTAACGTCAAGTTATATGGTTTTGGGGGCTTTCCCAACTCCATCAATCCCCCTGACAGCACAGACACTTTGAGTGGAGTGGTGAGGACAGAGCTGATAAACTGCAGCCTCCTCTGGTACTGGACTCTGTCCAACAAGACAATAATGCTCTCTCCAGGAAGCAGTTTATGCTCCATATAAAGATGTTTTCCCACCAGGAGGTGGTAGTCAAGATGCACATGGGTCTGGGTGCTACCTGGCTTCACATGAGGCTGTTCTTGCTGGTCGCACCATCCTTCCTTTACAGCCTCTGAGGAGATGGCCTAGATCTGTTTTTCCTCCAGTTGTCATGACAATGAGCAGCCAGGGGTCTCATCCTACCTCAGACAAGCTGTTGTGATGTCCTAGGCAGCATGGAAATGTAGGAAGAACTGTGGTGAAAATCACTGAGAGGAGCTACTCACTAGAGAGGAAGAGTGAAGGGAAGGAAAAGAAACTTCTGATGTTTTGGGGACAAAAAAAAAAAAAAAAAACCAGTGATCAACGAAATAATGTTGTTAATAATGGAGCTGGTGGACCTGTTCCATGCCACACTGGGCTTCAGTTAGTGTCTGCCCACTGGGATAAACAGAGTATGACACAGGTAGAGGGAATTCCTGAGAGAAGGAGCTCACAGCCAAAGGGAAAGTGCTAGAAGGAAGGAACTGGATTTCTCACTCCACGTGGAGGAAGTTGATGGACTAAATCCACTTCTCTGTTTACACCTTGTTTTTACATAAGAGTAAGAAATTAAGCCCAGATCATCCACCAGGCACAAGAGACATGTTTTTTCCTTTTCTACCACCTCCCAGGAACTCCAGAAAAGAGCCCTGAAATGATACAAGGGTAATTAATATCTGGGTAGGCTGGTGTTCCTGGTTCTTCTTCTGGTCATGACAGAGAGACTATAACTACCTGTCCAGTAAAACAAGTCATTGGGGTAGATGTGAAAACAGTGAGATATAGACAGTATGTTTTATTTTCCATTCTTTATCCTGCATTAAAAGTATAAGAGATCACAGAACCTTTTGGTTCTTGCCTGACTCAATTTCTATTTTGCCATAACACCATGAACACATCAGAACCAAAACAATTTTATTTATCTCCCATTCTGGAAAGGGACCCTCTTCCTGACATCACATTGCTGAAAATGACTCTTGAGGTTCAAAACCAAACACACAAGCACACATAACTGTGTTTTGAAGTGGGCTAGCATTGCTCTAATCCATGCCACTCTTCATTTATGAGTAAAAGTATATTACATATACCAG
>CM021797.1:7232337-7262412 GCA_011076525.1 Nettapus auritus | reverse complement strand
TCTCTCTCTCTCTTTTTTTTTTTTTTTTTTTTTTTTTTTAATTCTTAGAAGACTGTGTTTATCTGCTTATAATTTGCTATTTTAAGCATTGTTCCAACTTTTATATAAATATATATATATATTTTTTTTTTGGTTCAAGTCAAGTTTTAGTCTCTGTTATTGGGGTATACGCATTGAAAACCAGTTCCCTGTTTCCAGATTGTTGATAAAGTGAAATCTAATTATGTTCTGGTCTTTGCACTTGCTAGAGATGTTTAGAACTTGTTTATACTAGCAGTCTCAATTCAACATCACTGTTGTGTTTTGAGAACCTGCATCAACTTTATCCACGTGAAGAATGTGTTAGTGTTCTAGTACAAAAGTCAGCTCAGGGCTGCAAATGGGGAAGAATAAGGAAGAGAATATTCTTGTGATGTGATCAGTTTAACCAGGGGAAACTAAGTCAAATCGTTTGAGAATAGAGATGTTTATTAAACTTCCAATAGATCCAGTTCCATGAAAGATCTGTGACACTGAAATGAGCACCAGGGAAGCATCCAGCCATTCTTACTAATGCATTGCTCAAACTTGCAGGTAATTATCTGACAGAGTTAGAGACAATTATTCCTTCCAACAAGAGATGGTAAGAAATTCAGTGATGTCTAAGCAGTACTCATTGTTTCCCTATGAAAGAAAACACCTTTTGTTTCAGTATCTAATTTCTGATGTGCACTGGGTAAAAAGGGATTCATCCATGCAGATAAGAAGATCCTCAGATGCTGCTGCAGGGCTAACTCAATTGCTTTCCTCCTGTGTCTGTTAAGATTGGTACCTCCTGTGCAAAAGCCATGATAAACAAATAACACTATCTTTCCAAATGCACTGTCATCATCATCATCATCACAGGCCTCCTCCTGGCCAATGCAAGATGAAGGCCTGACCTTAAAAATGGCACCCCTGGCTCCGACCAAATGTGTCCATTTTTGTCTCTGCCATCTGTCTATTCATCTTAGTGACAGGCAGCCCTGGCTCTGCTCACTGCCCATCCACTATGCATAGACAAGTGTCTGCAAATGAACCACTTACATGGAGGCAGTTGATACGAGCCTCAGGAAAGTATTTGGAACATCACAGTAGGAAACAGACATTACTTTTGTTCAGATTTGGGTTTTATTTCATGCTGTGTTTATAAGAAATAAAATTTTCTTCCTTGGGGGTAGTGCAGAAGTGAGTTCACTGTTTGTATGGGCAGACAGTTAAGGGACAATGAAAAAGGTTTCAGGGATGTGTCAAAACACAAGGGGCAGCATGGGGCAAAGACTGGAGATACCTGAGAGAAGAGCAAATTAGTGTTTTTTTGTTTGTTTGCTTGGTTGTTTTTTTTGAGACAAATACTCAAAGGAGCAGTAAGACCATAGGGAAGGCAATAAGTCACTGGAAGGCACTTGGAATTTGCTTTTTAAAGTCATCTGATTAAGCCATGCACCTCATGCAGCCAGTAAAACACTGTTTTTGTTGTTGTTGCTGTTTATTTGTTTGTTTTGTTTTGTTGTTGTTGTTGTTTGTTTGTTTGTTTTGTTGTTTTTTCCTCACAAAATGGTGTAGTGGGTTTACGTGGCAAGGTTTTGGTAGCAGGGGGCCATAGGGGTGGCTTCTGTGAGAAGGATCTAGAAGCTGCCCCATGTTTGGTAAGGGCCCCACTGCTGACCAGAGCTGAGCCAATAAGTGATGTTGTTTTGCACCTCTGTGAGAGCATATTTAAGACAGGGAAAAAACGCTGTGACACACAGCGGCTGGGAGGGTGAGAGGAGAGAGAAACAGCCTTGCAGGTGCCAAGGTCAGTGAAGAAGGAAGGGGAGAGGTGCTCCAGGCGCCGGAGCAGAAGTCCCCTGTGGCCTGTGGTGAGGACCATGGTGAAGCAGGATGTCCCCCTGCAGCCCATGGAGTACCACGGTGGAGCAGGGATCCACGCTGCAGCCCATGGAGGAGACCATGGTGGAGCAGGTGGACCTGCCCTGAGGGAGACTGCGGCCTGTGGAAGACCCCTGCCAGAGCAGATTCCGGGCCGGACCTGTAGGCCGTGGAGAAGAGACCACGCAGGAGCAGGTGACTGGACAGGAGCTGCTGCCCGTGGGGGACCCAGGTTGGAGCAGTTTGCTCCCGAGGGATGGACCCCTGTGGTACGGACCCATATCTGGAGCAGTTCTTGAAGAGCTGCTGCTTGTGGGCAGCCCACGCCTGATCAGTTCGGCAAGGACTGCATCCCTTGGGAGGGACCCCACAGCACAGGGGACGAGAGTGACCGAGAAGGACCATAACCCCCATTCCCCAGTTCCCCTGCACCGCTCGGGGAGGAGGAGGTGGAAGAGGGTGGATGGGGGGAGAAGGTGCTCCTGGTTTCTTTCCTTTGTTTCTCACTTCTCCAGCTTGTTAGTAATAGGCAGTAAATCTTACTATCTCCCTATGCTGAGTCTGTTTTGCTCATCACGATAATTACTGAATGGTCTCCTCGTCCTTATCTCAACCCCTGAGCCCCTTTCATCATATTTTTTCCCCGCTCCTCTTTGAGGAAGGGGAGTGAGAGAGTGGTTGTGGTGAAACTCGGCCGCCCACCTGAGTAGAACCATCACGCCTGGGAAGTAATGAAAATTTAGAAACTAGCAATCACAGAGAGAGGAAATGAAGACCAGTGATCACAATGCAAAAAGACTGGGATTAATGTCTCTGCTGTGCCACAAGTTTCTTTTACAAATCTGGAGAAAATAAATTGACCTTTCTGCACCTAAGTTTCACAGGTAGGGACCTGTGAAATGGATGTAACAACACTTATTTACTTTTCCAGAGCTTGGAAAGGGCACACAAACTGAAAGAATCCAGTATAAGGGCATCACTTTTATATTGACATGGTTATCTTCTTAAGTGTGTCACTGTAATCTGTACTACTATACCGTGATGTTCAGGCCCCAGATTTCACCACAAGCTCACACTGATTCCATGTCTACCAGGACTGCAATCGAGAATAATGTGTTGTCTGACCATTTCATACTGATCCTGTAAAATATCCTTGGTGCCTGAGAGCAGTGCTGTGCTCATGTTCCTTGGAAAATGTGTCTGATGGAGGAGACAGGAACAAAAGGGGAAGTGTTAGACAGGATGTGGACAGCATATTTTAGGAGGGATATGAGGCAGCTGGAGTCAAACAATTAGAGGGATAGGAAATGGAGGAGGTGACAAGGCTGCACTACAGACGTAGGTTGGAGGATGAGAAAGTGATCTGTGGGTCCTGGTCAGGAGCGGAGAGGAGGGCTCAGACAGGAGTGTCATTGTGTGTTGCTTGGCTGCTTTTCCAGATGGAGCATTTTGAGGCCAGGCGTCACTGACAGTTTGCCCATAAGTGGCGCACCAGCATCTGAGAGATATTTATTAGGTAGGCACTATTAATCCTTCACTTACATGAGCACTTAAGTTCACTGACAATTGTTTAAAAGTCATTAATAACATTTAACAGTGGTAAGATTATCAGCTTTTTGTTTTGCCTCTGAGCATCACTAATGTAGGGGACAAAGCCAGAGGAATACAAATCAGGCATCATATCAGTACAAACGTATTGGCATTTTGCTTTCAGTTTGATTATTGTTATTTCAGCAATGATTGTGTCTAGACATCTCAAGATGGGGCTGGGGTCTGCTGGTGATCAGTATGAAAAAAAAAACAGACTGCTCTGAAGAAATGGTCATATAAATGGGCAGGGCAAAGGGAAGGTAGGAGGAGAAAAGAGAAATGCAACGAAGACATTTGTTCCAGGAGACACAGCAGGTCTCTGGCCAAGAGAGAAACAATATTCAAATCTCCTGATTACTAAACTGCTATTTGATCTACTTCCACAGACTTCTGGCATTGGGCTGTAGCATGACTGTCTAGTGTAACAGGAAAAATAAGGACTGCATTTTGGGATGAAGACATACTTCCTCAACAGAATTGTACAGCCCCATACAGACATTCCGTTGGATTGCTTCTCTTCTTCAGAGTCTTCTGGCAGTGGGTGAGTTTAGAGGGTCATCATGTGAGGGGAAAAGGCTGGGAAAAATGCATGCTTTGTATGAAAATACAGGGCACAAGGGAGTCCTGAGGAATACGGATAAAGTGACAAGACAGTTTGCGTAGTTCTGTAGAACTGGACAGTTCTGATGAAAATGGGAGGTCTGGCTGCACTTTACCAAGGAGAGATAACAGTTCTTGTCTGTATTTGAAATTATCATCTGCCCTTGTGAAGAATGTTGATACTGTCCACCACTAATTAGATCCACAGTGTCCAGTATCTGGGGTCTACTGAGCATCTGAACTGGCATGGAAACATGAGGTTGTTTCAGGAGGAGCCCAATTTAATGTGTACAGCTGTGGGACACTCCCAGATGAACATGGCTTTGGAGCTCCTACTCTTCAGGAAATGATACTCTCCCCTTTCTTTATCCAGATCCCATCACAAGACATTTCCACTATACCACCATTCAGGAATATGTTTCTAACAGTATTCTGGTAAGACAGAACTGGTTACTATGAACAGAAGAGAAGAAAGATGCCCAGAGTGGTGTTTAATAATTCAACCAACCTGAATATTAGCCTGTGAGTTTCCATGTGATGACTGGATCTGGAAGTCTGGCGTTTTGGATAATATCCCCAGATATCATTTCTGTGATTCTACTGTGAAGCTTTGGACATATGTGACCAGCAAACTACATATTTTAAAATGCAGAGCCAGGACTGGATTGGCCACAAAGGTGGTAAATCCAGGACTGTGATTCAGAAACAAATGGAAACTTCACCTTAGCAAGGAACTGAGATCTTGCAGCAAACCAATGTATGGCATTTTAGCACAGCACATTGCCTAGATTTAGGTGGCAGCTTGTCACTGTGGAACCTTGTGCTGCCTTTTTGTTGTGACTAATGGAGCTGTAGAGCCAAGTAGGCTCTTTGCACGGCTACTAGAGAGGAAAAGGAAAGGTGATCTTAGAGTTTATGAGGTTGAATAGAGCCCTTGAGCTTACAGCCTCACTTTTTCCTCCCTCACTTTTTCCTCTTGTTACTGCTCCAGGTTTCATTTTGCCTTATAATGAAGAGAAAATGGCAGCAAAGAGGTGAAATATATTAACGTCTCTGGGTTACACAGATGGAATAATGGTGCAATTTTGACAGATTGCACCAAAGGCGGGCAAGCACCAGGATCTCACGGCCTTGGTATAGGCAGGATATCAGACGGTGGAGTTCTGGTCTTGATATGCATCACCTAAACAAGTTACTTCAGGGACCAGCCTCCCTTGCATGACTACCTATGTTGTCTCCACTGATGAGGTAGAAAGGTAGGGTTTCACATCAAAGCGGTTCTCTAGGAATGTGTATGTACTAGATAACCCTCATGATGCCTGGGGTGTTGGCTTTCAGATCTCAATTCAAATAACATTAGGAATGAAAAAAAAAAAAAAAAAAAAAAAAAAGAATCAGTGAGGGAAACCAACAGTTTAGATCTTTTCTGTAATGTAGAATTTTGCTGCCAAAACTATTTTTTCTTTTCTGCCTTCATAAAAAATGACTCCGGATGCAATGAGAACAAGGTGTTCTAATTAAATAGATTTGTTTACATCTCATAGTGTGAAAAACTAATTCAGTCTGATATACTGTAGGTTCTTGCACTATCTCTCTCCAGCTTCATATAAAATTACCAGTTTTAAGTAGTATTTTATTTAAGAATATTTAAAAAGTGGCCTTGATTAAAGAAAAACTGATTTAAGTACCAAAGTGTTTCTTTCTTAGGATAAAGATTTTATTTCAGGGTACAAGAAGGTGGGAGGGAGAGAGCAGAAGCTGTGCTATCTATCACAATATTTCCTCCCTGCTTTATTGCATTGCAAAGGTCCCTACCTTTACTAGTCATGAAAACTCATGGCCTGTGGCTACAACACATTTTTATTAAGTGAGGGTTAAAGTCAGGGCCAAAGCAGACCCACTCTAATACGCTCGCAAATAGAATATCCTGACCCAGACCTGTGCATAGTATCAAACCCAAAACAGAAGCAAGAACGGTGCTTTCTGGTTGTAATTGTGTTCCTATCAGTGTAAAGATTTCTGCATGTTCTCCACCCAGACTGAGCTGGAGAATCCTTAAAGGTGCCACAACAGGAATTATGTGGAGTATAAACACTGCAGAAAATATTGGATCCAGCTGCAGAAACAAAGGAAAAAGCTCAGGACAGATAATCTTTTGGAGGTATATAAAACAAGGCTGGATGAAGCTGCTGCAAGGAATTATATCCAAATGCATTTATTTCTCTGGTTTTTGGGGTATTACCCATGCCAAGATAGGATTTATTTATTTATTTATTTATTTATTTATTTATTTATTTATTTTTGCTGCCCCATAGAGAACTTCCGGTTCAGGGACAGGGAGCTTAAATGACCTGACACTGAGAGAAGCAGAAGCCAGGTGTTCAGCCCATCCTTGAACCAGAAAGACAGCAATGTCCGCATACAACACAAATGAAGCAGCACTATTCTGTGTATCATAGTTCCCTCTATATGCATTGCAAGAAGCGAATGTAAAGGACTGCCTGAAGCAGGTTAATACTAGACTGGTCAGAATTCTGTAAGGGAAATTCCCCCTGTAATATCTTAAGAGTTGTAGGTGTGTCTCCTGTGACCACCAATGCCAATACAGTAACTCACAGGGAGTCTCAGGACCCTCTTTAGGTGACTGCAGGACCTTCCTTTCCTTGCTGGCCCTGTGCATGGCCACTGTAGCCAGATTTGTTCATCCTCATACTGAACTTGACAGCTGGTGGCCAGAGGGAGTCTCGGGCAATTCTTGGCCACATGAAGAGGTTTGTCTTAGGAAGTGCATATCCCTGGTTCACAGAGGTGCACAGTCCTGAAGACCTATAGGAACACATCTATCAGAACCAAGAAAATTGAGAATTGAGCCTGTAGGTGTCTAGGTATAAAGACAGACTAGTATTTAATGAAGATCTGCATCACATTCATTTTTTCAGTAGACTGAGTAATCAAAAACGTTTTTAATATACAATGTTCATTAATTTGTATGTAAGGGAAACAAAGATTTAAGGCAGTTCTTTCTAAATGGATAGCTTAAAAAAAAAAAAAAAAAAAAAAAAAAAAAAAAAAAAAAAAAACATGCAAAATTCAAAAATATTTAATTTCTTTTTTTTTTTGGGGGGGGGGTACAAGAGGGGAGCAGAGGGAGGAAGGTTGGAAGAAATTTGCTTTTACAAGTTCTCACTGTGCTCCAGTTTTCTGGCAGACAGAATTGCAGGAGATGTGGGGACGCTGAGCAACTTGGGCTTGTGCCTCCCTGGCAGCTGGAGCTGCAGCGAGGCTGGGAGCTGGGTGGGAGCTGGATGCTCAGCCCCTGGCCTCCTGCCTGCTGCCAGGATCCTGCTTTTGTCAAATTCCTGTCTGTGAGTCCAAAGTGACAACAAACTTCTGGGGGGAGGAGAAAGAGGAGCAGCCAATGAAAATCACTGCCATCTCTCCAAAACCTCCAAAAAAAAAAAAAAAAAAAAAGACTAAAAAAATGAAAATAAAAAATGAGAGTAAAAAGAGAAAAAAATACACAAAATTGTCACTGAAATTGAAAATTTCCACAGAAATTTCATTTGGATGAAGAGAGCATGTTCATACAGAAAATCATTAAAATCAAATGGACAGGGGAAGAAAATGAATACACACATCCCATATTCTTCCTTCTAGAAATGGGACCCAATTGTTAAAGATGCTAAACATTTCAGTCCTCATGCAGAGCATTCCTGGACCATGATGGTCTCAGTGAAACGTGCCTGTCACCTTTCAGGATAATGATCAGCACTTTCCAAGAGACACTTACCACCTCAGGATTTTGCCTTAAGTTTGGTGTAACTTAGAGATAAGGCACAAAGAGGGTAAGAGCTCCAGGGAAGAGTAATTTTTACCTTTCCAGTGCTTACAGCATGATAAAAAACTTTCCTCCGTGCTTTTGAATTAATTCCTCAAAAGTTCCAATGCCTGCACACCCATTTGTTTCCTCATTGTTTTTATTAAACAAGAAAGGCGAGCTTTATTACTGCGCAAATGAAAGCATCACCAGAAGATAGATACTTCCCAGATTCTTATTAATCTCTAAGAGTTATGAGGCCGCCTATGTTTCCACAGAAATTAACATACTCTACAGATTTCTTTCAGCAAGTCACTGAGTCCTTGCTAACCTATCTGGAGAGAGAAGGGAAGCCAAAAAAGCATAACTAAAGCAGAATAAATCTGTATTATTAGCAGGTTGTTGCCAGTCAAAATGTTCATGTGCATGCATGTCTTTGTCTACAGTTATAGGGCAAGACTCTGTGTTAAGGTGCATCACTTACAGTAGTTTACCATAGACTGGTTGTATGGATTGAACTGTGTGCCACAAAGTAGAGGTCATAATCCTAATTAGAGAGTTGGATTTTCAATTGAAAGACATCTGAGACTAATCTCCAAAAATGCGACTGTGCAAATTAATACAGCAGGGCATTGAATTTATTATTTTCTCTACTTTTTAGTGTAAGATTACCTGTGCCTAACTGTAGGCATGCTTAATGCCTTTATTATAGCAGCTTTTAAAAACCATTTTTACTGCGAGAACTGGCGAGAGAGCTGGCTAGGCCACTTTCCATCATTTATCGGCAGTCCTGGCTATCGGGGGAAGTCCCACTTGACTGGCAGATAGCAAAGGTGGCGCCCATCTACAAGAAGGACCGGAGGGTAGACCTGGGGAACTACAGGCCTGTTAGTTTAACATCAGTGCCAGGGAAGCTCATGGAGCAGATTACCTTGGGCATCATCATGCGGCAGTTGCAGGGCAAGCAGGCGATCAGGCCTAGTCAGCATGGGTTTATGAAGGGTAGGTCCTGCTTGATGAACCTGATCTCCTTCTATGACAAGGTAACACGCTTAGTGGATGAGGGAAAAGCTGTGGATGTGGTCTACCTTGACTTCAGTAAGGCATTTGACACCGTTCCCCACAGCATTCTCCTCAGGAAACTGGCTGCCCATGTCTTGGACTGGTACACGCTTTGTTGGGTTAAGAGCTGGCTGGATGGCCGGGCCCAGAGAGTTGTGGTGAATGGAGTCAAATCCAGTTGGAGGCCGGTCACTAGTAGAGCTCGGTACTGGGGCTAGTCCTCTTTAACATCTTCATCGATGATCTGGATGAGGGGATTGAGTGCACCCTCAGTAAGTTTGCAGACGACACCAAGTTAGGTGCGTGTGTCAATCTGCTCGAGGGTAGGAAGGTTCTGCAGGATGATCTGGATAGGCTGCACCAATGGGCCAAGGCCAACGGTATGAAGTTCAACAAGGCCAAGTGCCAGGTTCTGCACCTGGGGCACATCAACCCCAAACAGAGCTACAGGCTGGGAGAGGAGTGGTTAGAAAGCTGCCTGTCAGAGAAGGACCTGGGAGTATTTGTTGATAGTCGGCTGAATATGAGCCAGCAGTGTGCTCAGGAGGCCAAGAAGGCTAACAGCATCCTGGCTTGCATAAGAAACAGCATGGCCAGCAGGTCCAGGGAAGTGATTGTCCCCTTGTACTCGGCTCTGGTGATGCCACACCTGGAGTACTGTGTTCAGTTTTGGGCCCCTCACTACCAGAAGGACATGGAGGTGCTCGAGCTAGTCCAGAGAAGGGCTACAAAGCTGGTGAAGGGTCTGGAGAACAAGTCCTACGAGGAGCGGTTGAGGGAGCTGGGACTATTTAGCCTGGAGAAGAGGAGGCTCAGGGGCGACCTTATCGCACTCTACAGGTACCTGAAAGGAGGCTGTAGCAAGGTGGCGGTTGGTCTGTTTTCCCACGTGCCTGGTGACAGGGCGAGGGGGAATGGGCTAAAGTTGCGCCGGGGGGGGGTTAGGTTGGATATTAGGAAGAACTTATTTACAGAAAGGGTTGTTAGGCACTGGAATAGGGTGCCCAGGGAAGTGGTTGAGTCCCCATCCCTGGAGGTCTTTAAAAGACATTTAGATGTAGAGCTTAGGGATATGGTTTATGGGATGATTTGTTAGTGTTAGGTCAGAGGTTGAACTCGATGATCTTGTAGGTCTCTTCCAACCTAGACTTTCTGTGATTCTGTGAACCGTAGCAGAGACTGAGGTTCCATAGCAGTAGCTATTACATAGCCTTATCACAAGACAGATCCTACCCCAAACATAACAGTCAAGGAAGAACCTAGGAACAGCTGATAGCTGAAATTACTTCATCCTCCAGGTCGGTAGCTGAATACTCAACTGAATACTGAAGCCAGAGCATCCTATCTCTAACATCTTAAAATACGGAGTAAGAGAAAATGCGAAAGAGAGAGAGACAGAGAAGCAGAAACAGCACATCAAGCCCCATCCTAACCCAGGAATAACATACAATTATGGCACAAGAGACTTATGGCACTGGCAATGTTCTTAATATCATCTGTTCTTTTCCAGTGGCAAATTCCACATTTTGTAGCTTTTATTTTCTTGTGGCGTAGGGATACACTTAAACAGATATGGATGTTGGGCAATGTTGGGAAGGTTTCTATTATTCTTTTCCATTTGAAGTATTTTTTTTATTATTATTATTATTTTTAATGTAAGTAGAACAAGGTTTCCTGAGACAAGAGGAGAATGGAGTATATATCCCTCATGATCTTTCTGTGGGCTGTGTTTCCCCATTATTATGTTCTTACTGATATTTCAATTTCTGTAAGATCTCACCCACTTGTCCAACTCTTATGCATGCATCACATATCTTCTGTAAGTCAACACTGGTTATCTAGTGAATGTGAAACAGAAAATGAGAAAGTTAAAGAGCTGTGATTGCCAAGTATCACAAGAGATGTTCCTGGTACACCAGCAACACCTTGTTTAGTCAGATCGGGTATACCTGGATTCTCAGGGACAGACTTAACGACATGATGGTTAATTTCAGTGACTGATTGTTGCCACATGAGCTTACTCAATAGCAAATGCAAGTAAATATGAATCAATGTACTGATATTCTGTGGAAGAACTTCTTCTAAACTCACTGTACAGGTAGTACCCAAAGGTTTTTCAGAGCACAACACTTGTAGCACTAATCAAAATCATCACTAGGCCTCTAACAATCTGAACAAAGAGATCATGGGCAACAAACAAAGAAAAAATAAACTGATCGTGTAACAAAAAATGGCTAGTGGCATTTAAACTAATTAATTGGCAATGTAAACAGAACTGAATGCGCTTGAAGACTGCAATAAATAGGAGGAAATATGACATGAAGGCTAGGAATGAAGGAGGAAATATGACATGGCCACATTAAAGCCTGTGGTTGGATGGAGTGATTAGTAGCTCACATGAGCATAAGGAAGGTCTGATGAAAGTAGGGGTTTGGGAAAAACTGTCCTGTATTTTTTTGTAACAAAGTCCCAGTAATAACAAAGGCACACACTGGGTGACTTGTGGTATAGGGAGTCACTATTTGTTGCTTGAAGTGTCATGGCAAGCTGAATCTGAATACCTGAATATTGGTTGTGCAGACTCCTTCATCCATCTCATCTAAGTACCGACCAGTTAGTAGATGTTTTCCCAAGGTAAGCCCCTAATTGATGTACATGAAGTTAAGTTGTCATGAGCTTACCCCCAGTCAGGATAGCATTAGACAAAGTTAACAAGGATGAGCCAATCTGTAACAACTTAGAAACAAGTAACTCAGTAAAATACCTGAACCCTACAACTTCAGAGCAAAAATGATCTGTTTCAGCTGAAAATCTTCAGCCATGGCAACTAAGCAACTAATTTAAAATTCTTCCTGAAGAAATATGACACAGTTGCTTGGCTTTCTTCTGTTTTGTGTTGTGTTTTCTTTTTTTTTTTTTTTTTTTCTCTTTCCTTTGATTTTAGGTTGCTGAGGTTAGCATTTGCAGTGTTCCTTCTTTAACAAAAAAAATCTAATGCACATGCATTGTGTTTCTCATTTATGCTCCCCCACTATCCAATTAACGTCACACTAAATTATATACCTGCAACAGATTTAATTCAAGACCACTGAGCAGTCGCTTTTAACCCTCTGCATGTATCTCTACAAAATTTATGAGAAAACTGTACTTAAACAAATAATGAAAAAAATCTATAGTTTTTAACAGTCCTATTTGTTATAAAAAAGAATATATTCCTCCACAGAAATCTATGGGATGGTTCTAAATACATACAGAAGGATTTTGATATCTATTCAGTTTTCAAAGTTTCAGAAAAGTTTTCCAAATACCTATTATACTGCTATGGAATGAAAATGGATGGATCTATGACCATAGTTAAACAGAGATCTGGGCTCATTTCCAAGCTCCATTGAACTCTTCTTATATGACCTTGAGCAAAGCACTTGAGATGTGGTCCAGAGTGTTTATTTTAGTGTCCAAATGGGGCTTAGAATGGACTTAAAACCTTCAGTTCTAGGAAGCTATTTTCATGGGATTGTCTAAGTACAGAACCATGCAAATCTCACTGATGTCTAGCCACTGAACGTACAGGACAAACATGAGTTGCCTGACCTGAGGCATTACACTGCAATCAGGCCCAATACATACATAGACTTTGTGAAACAATTCCTAAACACAAAATTCCTCCTATCACACCATTATTCAAGGGACAACTTGAAGTTCATTTATAGTCCATATCAAAGAAAAAGAAAACAAACAAACAAACAAACAATAATAATAAATAATAACAATAAAATAAAATAACAAAAAAATAAAACAACAGCTAATTAGTGGAGCCTGGTTTGTGAGTGGATCCTCTGGTATGATCTGGCTGTGGCCATTAAGCTTATAATTTGGAGTGAAAACTGAAGGTTTTTGACATCATTCTTCTTTTAAGAACTGGAACTGTGAGTGGATTGTCCCCACAATAATATTTTTGTTATATTGCAGAGAGACCTTTTATCTCCCTCCAGATAGGACTAAACTATTGTATACTCTGTGATAAATGGATGCTGGGTCCCAAACTAACGCATGGAGTGAGCTGTTTGTACAATGGAGACATGTCCTCAAAAAAGCCCACAGGTGGTAGGTGGCTCTTGAACAGTTCCCACAGAGCTGTCAGAAGCATCAGACATTCTCCCCACTCTACAATCAGCAAAGAATCAATTAAATTGATTTGGGGCCATTATGATGTGAAAGTGAGTATTCTGGGTCTTGCTTTTAAACTTTATAGCTACATCTCCAAAGATATTGCTATCTGATGATTTCAAGAGGAAGTAGGAGGTCTGGCCCTCTGTGTCTCAGTTTCTTTCAAGTAAAATAGAAACAAGAGTATTTTCACTACCTTCCATAGCTGTGGAAATGGTAAATATGTGACAATGAAGAATTCAAATGCCATACTTCTGCAAACATAAATTTACAACAGATAACCACTGCTTGGTTTTGACACCACCAATTTCCAATTTTCAAAGTGTGTTTTTTTTTGTTTGTTTGGTTGGTTTTGTTTCTTTGTTTTTTGGAGGTAGACAATATCTATCTCAAATTAGGCAAGAATGAGCATTTTCATTTCACATAAAATCTTCTAAAACCTTTTTGCTGCTTTTACCTTTTCTTGTCCATTGCATGTTCTTCTTCCTGTACATGTTTATTATTCATGTTGTGACTGCAGTCTTTCAACTTCACCAGACTTATCTTTAGCGGGTAGTCAACCCTTTGTACCTCCTTTATTTAATAAGAAAACAAATGATCTCCTGGTATTTCTTAAAACATAATAATACAAAAGCATCAAAAGCATTAGCAAACATTTTCAAAAAGACAAAGTCCACATAGACAACTGCAGAGAGATGAAAATTACATTTGCTCGCTCTGTATGCCAGATCAGCCAAAACAGATTTGATTCAGATGCTGTTGCTCAAGCTCAGCAGGTTTTCTAAGTGTTGGCATGAACCCCAGATAGTAAGGTTACCCAAATCTTCAGCTGTGTCTGGCTGGTACTGGTAGCTGGGTGGAATAAATGAGCCACAATCACTACTTGTTCTGTAACTCTTTCTTATTACTTCTGTCACCGAGTCATTGCTGATGAGGCAACAGAACAATCCATGTTTTGAAATTTTAACTGATATTCTGTGACCATTCAGAATGAGAAAGCAAATCTCTGAGTACCTGCAACTGCTGTTTTTTTTCAGGGAAGTCCAGGAAATGTTCCTGATTTTTTATGATTCCTGCAATTCATCAAAGTTCTGGGTAGAAGAAAGCAATATGGTCATCTACAATTTCCAATTAAGGGTAGTTGAAAACATAAGAAGGCTCAAACATGGTACAAAGGTCCTGTAGCTTTCAATTTATTTACCCTAATTAGGAATCTAAAAGTTAGTGGTGTGATTTGGCTCTGTGATTAAGACTTCTAATTTTAGATGTCCGTCTGTGAGATAAATGCCCAGGTTCCCATTACAGAGAATAGAGGTCTAGTCAATACAATTAGTGGTTTAGAAAGAGATGAGGCAAATGTCTATATCTGGTCAACCAATTGCTCTTGAAGCTTGGACACCTAGATCATATGTAAACACCTAAATTTAGATATGTAGTGGCTTGAGTCAGTTGCCTGGAAATAGAAGTCTGACAACACTTGAACTGTCCTTGCATTTTGATGACATTCACACAGAGCTGGCCTGTACAGCACAGGATTTCATGGAAGTGCCTTCCTTTCTGCATAGCCACTGAATGTCCAGTCTCCAATACCAAATGAAACTAATTGCCTCTTTGTGTTCTACTGAAGTCCCCCAGATGTTAGGCTTAACTTAGTTAAGCACTAGGACTCTCAGCTGCAAGTGCACAGGTGTCTAGTGCCATTTGGGATGTTCTAGACTACCGTGGACAGCTAAAAGGGCTGGCAGATATGACACAGGATTAAAGGGATGCTGCGCCCTGAAGCTAGCGGTCAGCCAGAATAGCCCAGGGCCTATATGTTTAAGCAATTGAATTGAGTTCTAACTGTTGAACTAATCGCCTGAGGCTTGTTTTTATAGCGAGTGAAGAAAATACGGAGAGCAGTTCATTGCATTCTAAGGTAAAGGTCTAAGGCAGGTCAGATGAATTGCCCTCTGGGTTTTTCTCCACTGACAATAAAGAGAGCCCAGTATGGCTATTCCCTGATATTTTCAGTTTGGGAGATAGAGTTGGTAAAAACGCAAGTTGCATGGGGGCTCTTGTTGCATTCTAAGCAGCCAGGACCCATTAGCCTTCTAACAAAATACTCAGATATACCATATGCATTTATACTGTCACTATATGCCTTTCAAACCCTATTACCGACGGCTGACTGAAGAGACTGACACACAATGTGTATTACGAACATCCATACTGGGATGGAATCCCTGGCAACAGTGCCCATCAGTATAAAACAAACCACCACATCTTGCTGTCCTGAATAAGATCCACTGCATGGATTGCGTATGACAAATTGCAGACAGCTTGTTTATGGCTTTTTTTTTTTTTTTCTTGTGTTTGCTTTACAAGTTAATGTGGTTATACTGCATGAAGGTTTTCTTCCAGAATGATCCCAAAGTACTGTATAAATTGTAAAGATACAAAATAGGGAAGAGTAGTAGGGGAAGTTTCACCTTTGCTGAGAAAATGAACCCTTTCTTCAGGGTTAGGTGTCTGGCAGTTTTAATTGGTAAAGGACAATGGTAATAGATAACATCTGTGAACAACATCACAAAGCTTAGCTCTTCTCTAAATGTGTGAATTTTTTGTAATATGATGTGGCACACGCTTGAAGGGTAGGGCCAGAGGCACTTTCTGGGTTTGAGTTTGAATCCCCCTAAGAACAGGAATGGATTTTCACTGCATCTTTGAAACACCTGGGTCAGTGGAGGAAAAGGGAAGAAATGCTCAGCAAACCTTTTCTCACATGCTGCAAAAGCTGTCTGCAGAGGGAACCATACACTGTATACAACTGACCAGAGATAGAGGTATGTTATCATTTTTATTCAGTGTGTAATGCAATGTCATTTAACTTTCCCTAAACTGACTTCTATGTTCAGCATGTAAATTCCTACGTAAATCCATCTCCACCATCCTGTCAAAGACAGCTGAACACATCAGTTCATGTCATGTATGGTTCCCTAAATTTTACTTGCCTTGTTACTGCTTCTTACAGGTAGCAAGTCTAAGAAATGCCTAGAATCAGCAGATTCCCTGTTTCTCTGAGGTGTACGTGGTCTGTACATTGGTGGTACTATATCATGGGCTCTTATAGCTGCTCTTAGATCAGAGATAATCACTGAGTTTATTAAGGCCAGGCACTGCATCAGACATGGTCTTTCAAATGAAGCGAGATGTATTTTTGCAATAAAAATAACATAGGATTAAATATCTGAAGTCCCAAGAAGCAGCTGCATCACAAGAAAAAGGGGGAAGACAGGTCCAGGGGTATCCTCTGCTTTAAAGCCAGTACAGAAGGGTTTGCAGCCACTATGGGTAGAAGCTGGGAAAAATGAAACTGGATACTGAGCAAAACCAAACCCACAGCTTTCTTGGTTAGAGAGCTCATAGGAGACACAGGCAGGGTTTTTAGGTAACAGAATGCTGCAGTTATGCTCACTGCCTGCAGGAAAACAAGGTTTCCTGCTCCTTTTTTTTTTTTTTTTTTTTTCTCTCCTGTATATGTGCAAGATTTCCAGTACAGTGTACTTGGTTTCTGCCACTGTGTGCTCATGATAGTATACAAAACCATCTGAGACCACCTAAACCAGAAGACAGAGGGATGAGAAGTTCTTGCAAGTCCACTCTCTTTTGATTGACAGTACTGGGGTAACTGCTGCAGAAACAAAACACATTTGGGAAAACAAAGCAAAACAAAACAAAACAAAAACACAAACAAACACACAAAAAAAACCACTCCACTGTTTCCAAAGAAGAGTGTGCATGGCCTAAATTAAAATAAATAGCTTCTAAAAGGGGCATTGATGTCAAAGCAGCACAATAGCCTTATTTCAGCAGTCAAGCCCAGGGGCTACAGTTCTGCTAACTTCGTCTGCCTCCTTCAGAGGTAGCTCTGGTCA
The DNA here is from genome assembly GCA_011076525.1 of Nettapus auritus. Lineage (NCBI taxonomy): Eukaryota > Metazoa > Chordata > Aves > Anseriformes > Anatidae > Nettapus > Nettapus auritus. Next base: position 7,245,369 of record CM021797.1, on the reverse strand, counting down.
TCCACCTGGCAGTTTCTGCTTTGCCCAGAGGACAGACAGTTCTGTCTACTTACAGCCTCTCACCAAGCACACCCTTTACAAAGATACCAGCTCTTCTTTCTGCTCTGTTCCTGCTCGGTGCCCTGTGCTGCAGCAGGAAATGTTATTGCACTGGTGACATTTCCATGTGCAGTTTGACATTTCCCTTTGGAAGAAGCTACTCACTTTACAGTTCTTTTTATTTATTGTTACTTTGGCTTGTGGGCCACCATGGAGGTTCCTTTAACATAGCTGTAATTAAGGATCTATGATCATAAGGTCCTTTGAGCAGATATCTGCTATTTCTATTCAACCGTAAAAATTATGTACACCCACAGGGACTATGTAAACCATAAATACAAACATGGTCATGATCCAAAGCTCAGCAACAGTGGTGTAAATTGGCACAAAATCACTATATTTAGGAGAGTCTAACTGTAATAAATTAGAAGTAACTGAATATAGTATTAAACATGCTGCATCTATACATTTTGAAAGATCATACTGGGAAATTTATTGATTGATTTATTTTTTCAAGGATGGATACAGATGCTTTAAGGTCATATTCCAGGTCAGCCTGTTGAAGAAACTAGACTTTGTGAATTCTAGGTAAATGCATAGTATTTTGGATCAATGCAATCAGCAGCTGATTAGTAAAATAGCAAGATTACCAAGAAAACCTATTAATCACTTCTTTTCTTAAATCACTTTACCTGAAAGTTTAAATGGAAAAGTACAGAGATGGAAAGCAGGAAAAAATGTCAGTGTGAAACTGTTTTCATTATTTTCATTTATTTTCATACGCATATACATACAGAAAATGAAAAGGAGATCTTCGAACTGAAGATTGAAGAAAACATTCAAATAAAAAAGTTGAACTTTTTCTTTCATTTGAGGACACAGCATGAAGGAGAGGATTATTCTTTTGAGGAAATTACAGAAAATGGTATTCTGGAAATGGAAAGCCATAATGTTTCTTTCTCAAATATGTCAAAATGTGGTATCATAATAAAATTGACACTAAAACTTTATTTTTATTCAGACTACAAATTATTTTTTCATAAAAATAAAAAATAAAAATAAAACAAACACATTTAAAAAGTTTTTTCACTGGTGTTAGAAATTCCTTGTAAATCTAGCTTAGTAATTGTTTACTAAAAAAAAAAAAAAAAAAAGAGATCAATGCTTTTTATAAAGAAACATAAGAGATGGAAAATTGAATTGAAAGGGCTGAGGGGCTTTATTATATACATTTTGGAGTTATGTAACATTTCAGGTTGTCACTTAGTTGACCTTGATTAAGAGATTTAGTTTAAAACAAGAAATGGTGCTTATCACAATAATTTAGCTAGGTACAGAATTATAAAAACATTGTTTAGAAGAGATCTTTTGAGGTCTGCATTGCAGCTGCCTATTTGCAGTAGGACAGTTGCCAGCACTGTATCAAGTCAGGCATTCCTTTATCTACCTGGTCTTGAAAGCATCCAAGAATGGAGATTCCTCCAGTTTCCTGAGGGATCTATTCCAGGGCTGCAAAATCCCCAGGAGAGGACATTTTCCCACTGTCCAGCCAGAACAACCCAAGCTGTACCTTGCAGCTGTTCTGTTTGTTATAACAACTGTTGCTGTTAAGAAAAGTTCAGCTTTGTAAAAGAAACTGACAGATTATTTTAACTCATTCACTTTGTTAATATCTCCTAATATTTTTTGAATCAATTTTAAGATTAGTAGAAGTGTTTCCACAGTCTCTTGTACATACTATTCTTGCTGCTCATATGCTATACATTGGATATTGTGTTAAAATAAAAATAAAAATAAAAAAATGAAAATAATTATACTATCATAAATAACATTTTCTCGTTGTTGATTGGAAATAATGCTCAATTGAGTACTCAAGGCAAATTTTTACTGTTATGTGAATGCTTTCAACACTTTCTATTTGAGGCAATTCAAAGGGTTTTACATCAGATTAGTGTAAAGCAGTTAGGAAGAAGTTCTCAGACTTAAGCCAGTTGTGCATTTTGGGGGAGTACAGTGACTTAGTCCTTGGAAAATTTACCACATTGTAAAGTGAAAATGACTAGAAACACGGAAAAACTTTTTCAATAGCTATTGAAAATCCTTAGACATGAAAAAAAAAAAAAAAAAAAAAAAAAAAGGCAACATATATCACCCTTTATTTTATTTATTTTTTAATTCTCTTCAGTCTAGGCTTTAGTTCTTTGAAAATATGTTGGGGTTCTACACGATGCAAATATTTTCTTTTCAAAAGAGCAAAGCCTGTAATTGAAAATTCTTATTGAAATCTTGATCCAAACCCTTTTATGTCAAAGATTTGCTCTGTAGAATTTGTCAGCCTTTGGGTGAGGTCTAACTCTTCAGTGCCACCATTGCATTATGTGTATGGTCTTGGTATAGCTCAGAGGAGTCTGAGGCCAAATTGGGGACTCCAGATGTAATCATATTCCCATCATGATATGATGTTTACCATTTCTATTATAACTTTGACATTGATTGTTTCAAATGGCTTACCATGAATACCAGGAATAAAAAAGGGGAAAATGTATTATTTCTCTTAGAAAGGCCATTGTGCAAAACCGATTCTTTCTAATACAGTGAAAAGGGAAAAAAGAGGTCAGATTCATTTACACTTTGCTTGTCTGCAAATCTGAAATGCAATAAATACTATAATTCATTAAAATGGCAACCATAAACAAAACAACAACAACAACAAAACATTTAAAAAAATAAATAGATGGACTAGATCATAAATACACTAAACGAATTTATAAGCAACATTTGGAGTGCATTTCTTCTTCAAATATGCACAAAGAAAAGCATGTAAACTTGAAATAAATATTTGTTAATTTCTACCTCATCATATTCTCCTTATAAATATATTTATATAGAGAGATCTGCCTGAAAATGCAGCATAATGATCTACTCTGAAAACACCAACTCCAGATAGTGAGAGGGGCTGTGCTTAAAAAAATCCCTACATACTACCAGTAAATATATTTTGAAATTGCAGATATAAAAGCCAAGCACTTCTTCCCACCTTTGATTACATTAGTCAAAACAATCCTAGTGGTTCCTTTTGCTCTTTTGCTGTCACAGATTATTATTTTCTACTGTCAGTTACAGGATCTCCACAAAAAGGGAGGGCTTTTTTTGTGCTTCATAGCCCTGCTTCATATAAGTGGACTGTGGTTCTTGTTTGGCATGACATATATCTTCATACCCATCACTGTTTAAAGAAAAAAATGACAACTGCCTGGAAATGCAGGAAGGAAGAAACACTATATGGCAACTGGAAAAACCTCGGAAGATAGAGTCCATCTAGACCACCAGTTTTAAAGCACTTGGAAGGAACTGCAGCTGCTTATGGACAGTGAACAGCTACAACTGGTAAGTTCATTATGTCCTCTATGTTGAACTGAAGTTTTCCTCAACCCCTGGTGAACGCTGCATGTGGCAAAATCTTCAGGGATTTTTCATTTCTGATGGCTTCCTGTCTTGTATCTAAGTACGTCTCATCTTCTATGAAAGGTCTGCTTTTAAGGAAAAATATACATCTCTAGTAGCATATAAAAAACTATTGCATGTTTCTCCATGAAATTACATAGGTTTCTTACAAAATAACTGGTTGAGAAAATGGCCAGACTTGTTTTATTCAGAACATCTAAATAATACTGTGTTTCACATATCCAAAACTCTAGCAACATAGCTAACATTTTTGTTCATCTGGTCAAGGTCAGATTTTCATAAAGGACATAGCTCCATCTTGTACGGTCTTTGATGCATTTTACAAAACATTTGTCCGTAACTCCTTCATTCTGTATTTTTTTGTGTGTGATTGTTATCCATTTACCTCTAAATTTCATTAAAAAAAAAAAAAAAAGGAAAAAGAAACCTACTTATCAATTACCTAATATTACATACATGAATGTATGTAAATTATATCATGCATATAAGATGATATTTTCCTTAGAATTGGCAGACTGAGATCTGTGACCCGTAAACTCTGAAACATAATTCTTGGCACTGGATCAGAACACAGTTATGCTAATATTGTTTCTCTTTAGAGGTATAAAACATCTCATTTACAAGAAAGAGTATTTCTATTGGGTGCTTCACAGAAAGAGAGAAGCTGCATTTCCTTGTGCCCACTGGAAAGCAGAAAAACGAGACTATTGCGACTGAAACAGTAATAAAGGGGCTGGATTCATTAGCTGAGAGTCATCACTGTACCAACTGCATTCACTTGTCTTTGGGTCACTTCAGAGGGAACTCCCATCCACCTGGACTACCTCTACCATACATGAACCTTTGCTGAATGCCTTTTCCTTAGAAAATAAAACTTCCCCAAAACACATCTGAAAAGTCTTCTGAAGTTGAAGATACCGTGATGGAAAATACACTGTTTCCCTCAGTAGTTTGTGCCGCTGGTTAATCATCTCCTCCGTTGTGCCTAATTTCTAATTTGAATTTGTCTGGCTTCAGCTCCCAGCCATTAGTTCTTGATGTGCCTTTCCCCGCTAGATTAAAGAGCCCATTAATACCCAGCGTTTTTCCCCTGTGAAGGTACTGATACGCCGTACTGCAGTCACCTCTCAGTCTTCATTTTAATAGGCTAAACAGATTGAGCTCTTTAAGTCTCTCTCTGTGAAGCATTTTCTCTGGACCTGAAATCATTTCCATGGCTCTTTTCTGCACCTCACTCATTTTTTTAATAAACTCCTTATTTTTATTCATGCAGATGCCACAATTATATTCTGCTATCAGTCTTGTGAACACTGAATGCTGAAATAAAATATTTTCTTCACTCCTTCTCACTTTTTCCCTACTTAAGCAGTCCAGGTTTGCATGAACTTCTCTTGTAACTGTGCCACTCTTAAAGCCAACTTTAAGCTTATTTCCACAACGTTACCTAAATCCTTTTCAAAGTACTCAGTTTGCAGCATCCTGTGCTTCATTCTGTATTTGGGGAGTGTGGTTGTTTTTTTTGTTTTGTTTTGTTTTTCCCATATGTATAATTGCATTTAGAGAACCAAACACAGCAAAACAAAATATCGCGGGGGCAGAGACCAGTTAACCAAGCAATCTAGATGCTTTTCTATGACTTTTTGAATATCATCAATATTTATCCCTCCTCCAGCTAATGGAAGGATAAATATTGTGTCATCTGTGAATTTTATCAGTAATGATTTTATATTTCCTTCCAGCTCCCTGTTTAAAATGTTGATGAGCATTAAGCCTTTCTCTAAACCCCTCGTATTCATTGGTGATTCTCTATTGATAACATTTTTTTTTTTTTTCACAGCTGTCAGTTAACTAGATCTCAGGCTAGTAGGAAGAACTGTGTGTGCTTTAGTGATACTGTGAAGTGCACATTTTTAATCAAAATGGTGTGCTGAAGTAAGGAATACTATAATGGATAGCATAGTAGTAGAATTGCTTTTACCAAACAACTTGTAAGTACCTCCAAAAATGAAACTGGGTTTGCTTTATGGGACCGATTTTCCATAAGATCTTTTTTTTTATTTGTTTTAATTATATTCTCACACTTTAATTTTCTACTTGAAGAGTGTCCTGTCAAACTTTCCATTGTCTTACCCACCACTAACACCCACCACTTTTTTTTTTTTTTTTTTTTTTTTTTTTTTGTAATAGAACAGTGTTATCTTTCTAGATTTTTTTTCTTTGCAAATTCAAAAATATTACAAATTCATATCAACAGAAAGATGGTTGCTTAAGGCCCACCCTCAGGATCTTTAGATGAGAATTTCAGACCCTATTGATTTGTAAACAGCTATGCCTGGAAATAATATTTCTCTACCTTCCTTAGTTACTACTGGACTGAAAAATACTTCATTGACCTCATCTCATACAAGTGTTTTATAATGCCTCTTTCAAATATGAAAGCTAATTTTTCATAGAAAATGTCTCTTTTTGTGCAACCTTATTATCATTTTGTCTGTTACCATTTAGTAATAGGAATATGCCTCTCTTACTACACTTGAGAAATTATTTTATTATTTTTATTTTTATTTTTATTGTTCTGAGCACTGCAAACTATGGATTTTTTTTTTTTTTTTCCTTGAGACCTTTATGGATTTTCTGTGCTTCTTAACTTTTATTCCAGATAAACCAGTATACTGATAATTGGGATACTCAGCTAATATGCTTTTAGCATCTGCTGTACCTGGTTCTGTTGAAGTTCAGTTTCCTGTAAGCATGGGGGAAGTCCCCAGGATTCACACATTCTGGATGTACTGCTTTCAAGCTTTTCACTTGCTAATAATTTACTCTGAATAAACATTGTAACATGTAAAATGTAGGAGTTTTGACTGTGATGCTTCTATAATGCAAAACATGTTTTAAAATAAAATATAATTAAAAATGCCTGGATTCTTTATAGTTAGTAATCCTCTCATTTCTATTTTTGACCAAAATTTCATCTCACATCTAAAAAACTTTTCCTACTCAAAGCAATAAAGACAAAAGATTTGTGAATTAACATTTTTTGATGGGGTACAATGAGTTTGTGTTACTGGAAACAGCCATCTGTAAGGCTCTCTGGAAATCTAAAACTGACATTTTGACATTTTGCAAAAAACAGCCTCAGTCTCTGGCCCAGATGTCAACTTGGTTTGGTAAATAGGAAACATCTCCAGATCCCTACATGACTCTCATTCCTCATCATCCTTCCTTCCCTTAGAGATTACGTATAAATAATAATTTAAAAAAAAAAAAAAATACTAAGAATATTGGCATTAGTTGGCAGCCCAAAAGCAGAAACAGCTCTGTATGATATAATGAACATTGTACTGATAAACATGTTGAAAATATGTCCATTTGCACAATAATTTGATCCCTCTTATTATTATTAAGATAGTATTTCCCTAATCTCGCAGTACAGCAAATCAAAGCCTGTCCTGCAATATCATTTCTTGAGCCTGAGTATTTAGGATGTTTGGGATGCCTTTATTTTGCTGTGGTAATTTCTTACACTTTTGTCCTTGCCTCAACAAAACATTCATCTTTTTGACAGGGGTAGGGAAAAAAAAAAAAAAAAAAAAAAAAAAAAAAGTGCTGAGAAACCCTATCCCTAATTCTCAAACATGCACAAAAACGCGTAAATTGTAGACTGAGTAGGCATTAATTATAGCTATTTAAAATGCTTACATGGCACTTACTTCCCTATGTGCATACATGTGCATATTTATTTGTATCCGCATATATTTGTATACATATACACAAAAATATGTACATGAATATAAATACAGATTAAGCATGCATCAATCTGATCACTCTCTCTCCTTATCTCTCTCCTTCTGTAAATGCATACACTATTGGAAATTGGGGAATTCTATTTTTTTATTTTCTTGGTTAAAATGACCCATATATATGATGGGTTACTTTTTTTTTTTTTTTTTTTTTTTAAATCAGTTATGCTTCTTAGATTTCCTAGGGAAGATTATAAAACCTAGCTGTCTTCCAGACTGTCCTGATGCATACGAAGGTCTGTCTGAAGGACTGCAAGAATGTGGCTCACATTGGTAAAATATCAAGTGAAAGGATTTGAAATGGTCAGTGGGGGAACAGAGACAGGAGGTATCTGTCATTTTACCTCTCACAATCTCTCCTGATATTTTTCCTCTTTACTTTCTCAACCTTAACATGGCTTGAACTTTTGTGGAAAACCTATGCAAAGTGGGATCTTGCAGCACAGATCATGTGATAAATTGTATGCCTCTCAGGAACATAAATCTGTGCTGGTGCATCTTGATGTAGAATTGGTGCTGATGCTAACGTCATTTTCCCAAATGCTTCAGAGTCCTTTGGGCTTGCCATGAAGGTAAGGATTTATCTTCTAATCTCAGAATCACTTTCCTCTGTCTGGATTAGCCATGAGCAGGCAACTCATTAACATTTATGAACTGGGGATTAATAACACTCCAGAGCATATTATGTGGTCTGTTTATCCCATGCCCAGCTCCTTAACCTATGCCTGAGATAGAAAACAATTTGGTAGCATAAACCCCTACTCACTTGGAAGCTTCACAGAATCACAGCATTTCTGATGTTGAGAGGGACCTATGGAGACTGCTGAGTCCAACCCACCTGTTCAAATTAGGGTCACCCACAGATAATTTCTCAGAGCGGTGTCCAGTCATGGTTTGAGTATGCGCATGGATGGAAACTCCATGATTTCTCTGGGCTACTTATTGCAGAGTTAAACCACACCATTAAAATTTCTTCTCTCTCTCTCTCTCTTTTTTTTTTTTTTTTTTTTTTTTTTTTTTTAAATTGAATTTTCTGTATTTCCCCTAAGATATTGATACACATTACTTAAGATCCCCTTAAGCCTTCTCTTCTCCAGGCTGAACAAACCCAGTTCTCTCAACATCTCTTGGTATAACAGATGCTTCAGTCCGTTCATCATCTCTGTGGCTATTTGCAGGACTTGGTCCGGTACGTACTTACCTTTCTTGTACTGGGGAGCCTGGAAATGGACCCAGCATCCTAAAAGATTAGTTTTGAGTAGATTGGAAGGATCATCTCTCCCAGCCTGCTTGTGATATTTTTCCTAATGCAGTCCTGCATGCTCTTGGTGTTTGCTGAAAGGCACATATCTAGCTCCTGTTCAACTAGATATATACTAGGACCCCCAAACCCTTCTCTGCAAAGCTGCTTTGCAACCAATTGATCCGCAGCCCGTAGCGAGTGGTACCTAAGGCTGTTCCTCCCCAGGTGCAGGACTTTGCTCTTCACCTTTCTGAACTTCATAAGGTTGCTGGTCAGCCTATTTCTTCAGCCTGTTAAAGTACTAAATGGCATGACATTATATGTTGTATCAGCTACACCTCCCAGTTTTCTATCATGGGTAAACTTGCTGAGGCTGCACTGTCCCATCATTCAATTAAATGAGATTTTAAGCAGTATTGACCCCATTATTGACGGGTATAGTGGTATAGTCCACTACCAGCTGGCCTCCATGGACTTCGCTGATCACAAATACTTTACAACCAGCAGTTTAGCCAGTTCTCAGAAACTACATTGTCTCTTTAAGCAGCTCATACTTCTTCAGTTTATCAATGAGGATGTTATGTGAGACAGTGTAAAAAGTATTGCTAAAGTCAAGATAAACAACATCCACAGTTCTCCCCTCATCCACGAAGCAACTTATTTATTTATTTATTTATTTATTTTAAATCACAGAAAATTATCAGGCTTCTCAGGTGTGATTTCTCCTTTTTAAAACCATGCTATTTCCAGTGATCTTCTTGTCCATCACATGACTGTTTTTCAGAATTATTTGCTTCACCACCTCCACAATAACAGATGACCAGCCAGCAGCTCCCTGAATCCTCCCGGTAACTCTTCCTGAAGGTAGGAGTGATGTTTGCTTCCTCAGGAACCACCCCCAGACACCATGACCCTTCAGATATTGAGAGTAGTTTCACACTGACACCTATTCTCTATATTCCTCACAGGCTGCCTGACCATGCATGCACAAGTTGTACACTTGCATTCCATATCTGATTTTTGTCAGAAGCATCTGATATCTATGCAGGTGTCCTTCCACCTTTGCTTGATTTCCTGCCAGCTGGGATGGACCACGCTGGATCTTGGAAGGGGCGACCCTTGAAAATCAACCAGATCTCCTGGACCCACCTTCACTCCAGTGCTGTACCCTAAGAGATTATTCCAAGCAGGTCCTTGAACAGATCAGAGTTTGCCTACCTCAAATCTAGGCTTGTGATCTCTTTGTTCCTTGATACTTCCTCTCAGGGTCCTAAACTCCACCTTCCCACGGTCACTACAGCTATTTACTCACAGTTTTCACTGGTTTATGCATGGTACTATTCCTCTGCTAGTGTCTGGCTCTCTGAGCCATCAATCTTTCAAACAACAAATGGTAAGTACTGAGTTCTCTCCTAAATCAGATGCTATTGAGGAAACTAGAACGAACCTGATCCAAAGGATATAGAGGTAAACACAGTTTCCAGACTTCATGCTCTACTGTGTTGTGGCTTAACCCTGGCATACAACTGAGCACCACGTGGCCGCTTTCTCATTCTCCCCAGGTGGGATGGGGAGAAAATCAGAAAGGTAAAGAACTTTCTGGCTAAAACTAAAGGCAGTTTAATAGGTAAAGTGAAAGCTGTGCATGCAAGCAAAGCAAAACAAGGAATTTGTTTGCTTTTTTTGCGTTGGCAGGCAGATGTTCATCCACTACCAGGAGGGCAGGGCTCACCATGCATATTTGGAAGACCGGAAACACTACTACTCTGAATGCCCCCTCCTTCTTCTTCATTTACCTCACCTTTTATTGCTGAGCATGACTTCATGTGGTATGGAATATCCCTTGTTCATCAAAAATCGTATGAACACAGCATCATATGAGTCTCTATGAAGAAAATGAATGCCATCCCAGCAAAGCCCTGACAATTTTTATGCTCATCTGATGAAGTATTTTAAAAAATAGAGAACATCAAATTAAACCAGTATAAAGCAAATTCAGGTCTAACAAATGAAGGGTATTTTGACTGTAAACACTAAAAGCTGCTGAGCTGTGGAACTCCATGCTGCAGGATCATTTGGAGTTGAAATGTCTGTACAGGTTCAAAAAAAGACCTTCACGTAAGAATAAGCCATCCAAGCTAATACACAAAAAGACAACCCCTTATATTATAAATCTCTGCACTGCAAGCTGTAGTTAATATTGGAAGCTAGAGGAGTGTACTGACAAAATGTGACTGTATGTTTACCTTGTCACCCACCAATTGTCAGTATTAGAGAGAGGATACTGGATTCCAACATGCCAAAATATTGTCACACAGAGCTATGAAGTAAGCTTCTAAGGTGTTTCAAGCAAAACATCTGAAATGACCAGAAGAGGTTTTGACAGAATTGGAAGACACCTCTCACTAATTCTATTTAAGAAATCTCATACTTTGATGTCATGAGTCAAAGATCATGCTGCCCACAGAAGTGGTGCAATTGCCATCCCCGAAGGTATTTAAGAGATGTGTGGATGTGGCACACAGCAACATCATTTAGTGGTGGCTTCATAGTGTGAGGTTGATGCTTGGACTTGATGATCTTAAGGGTCTTTTCTAACCTAAATGATTCTATGATTCTGTGATCTTGTAGACAGATCAATTTATTATGGCACTGCACACCAAATTTACAAAGTGCTTCATACTTGTGAAAAGGATCAGACTTCTTAAAAAGTCTTTTCTTCAGGTGTTTTTAAGACACCTCACCCATAATTACAATCCATTCTCAACAGAATGGAAAGGTAAAAAATGCTGCTACCTACAACAAATGTCAAGGGTAAATATGATGGGAGAAGTTTAATCTTGGCATTTATGTAGGTATAAAAGAAAGAAACTATTCCATCCTGAAGTGGCTTGTTGGTTTTCCTGTTAGTGTTTCTTTTATGTAAGTAATTTTGTAGGTCCAGATTAATTTCTGGTCCAGGGCTATGAAAAGCTCTGCATCAACAGAGGGGATAGATTTGTTGGGTAATCTTTTTTCATTCCAGTCAATGATAAGCCCAGCACCTTACTCAATGTTTCTCTTTGTGAGTTAATACACAGTATTGGATTTCCTCTTTGTATTTTCGTTCTTCTATTGTGTAGGCATTTTGTTGTTGTTGTTGTTGTTTTGTTTGTTTTTTGTTTTGGTTTTGTTGGTTTCCTCAGGGGATGAGGCAAAGGTGTCATTACTAAGATAGCCTTCTAAAGACGACTTTTCAAAAATCCTTAAAAGAATGTGTATTTCCCCCTTGTGTTGAGTAACATTCTGTGACTAATAATTTTTGTTTTATTGTCATAGAAGTTACTGGAATGATTAGTAGCTGGGAGACAACATGTAATTGCAATGATGTTAATCAGAATTAGACAGAGAAAGAAGAGAAGAGAGAAAGTACAGAAAAGAGAAGAGGAAAAGGGCAGTGGCAACAATAGCAATGGAGCATATTTTCCATCACTGTGAGTCACACGTATTCTTCTATTAACAAATATGTTTTTATGTGTTATTATGTAAATCCAAAATTATCACAGGGCAGATCTGTATTATTATAACTGAGATCAGAATCGGGATCATGCTACAGGAGGAGGGAAGAACACGTTGTCTTCTACACAGAGACTCTTGTTCTGCCTGCTCTGTTGGCTGAGGATAGGAGTGACATTTTCATTTGTATTTAATATGTGCTAACTGGTAAAACTAAATCTGTCTGAGGCTTCTGAAACTGACACTGTTGCCTGGCAATTCGTGCAGTTATCTGCCATTGTAAGCTTTAAGTGACGGTGTAACAACAGTCTGATTTCTGTTATAAGGTACCAAGAAGAGTGTGGGTTCTGGTCCATCACTACAGCACTGGGTATTCAGGAATAAAGCAATGTAAACATTGTTAAGTTTTGAGAAGTATATGAAAAAAGAACCAAAGTAAAATATCCAGAACCTTTCCTGTCTTACGTGCTGAATAAAACAAAATCTTTCTGAATTGTATTCTTTCTTTGTAGGAAAGAGAATGGTCGTAGAATGTCTAACACTAAATCTGAGATTCCTCTTGCCAGAACATCATCGTAGTCTAAGACTCATGAGATGAATCTTCTGGAGGCACCGATTTTCTCCACTGATTACAGTTCTCAATACTTTCTCAGAGGGTAAATAGGCAACTTTTGATGTCTAAAAGTAGATAATATGTACCCCACTCCAAGTACCTACAAAATTGTCCACTCACATTTTGACCAATCTAGCCTTAAAAGTACAGCATGGCTGGAAATGGGTTTTCTGTTTCACAGAAAATTACATTCTCTCAGTAGTTTTCACTCTTTTTAACTGAATAATAATAGAACAAATGTGAAATTTGCTTGGGAATGAGAGTCCAAAATAAAATAATAATGATTTTATTTGAAACTTGCTCTTTCAAAAACAATGAAATTGTCATTGCAACGTTCATGTTTGATTTTTTACATTATAAGCAGTTTTAGAATG
>CM021797.1:7207523-7232237 GCA_011076525.1 Nettapus auritus | reverse complement strand
AAAAAAAGGTTTTACTGAAATGGAAACATCTCAACATTCTGTTCCATTACAAGCTCATCAGAACAATCTTCTGAGATTTCTTTAAAATGAAATTTTATTAGAATTGATGGATTTTCACACAAGCATGCAGTTTTGACAAGCATTTTATGAAAAATAAATAAATAAATAAATATACTGGTAGAGGACATCCTGGTAGTTTTATTTAAAAATCTCTATACCAGAGTAAAAGAAAAAGAGCAACCCCAACAAAAAATAGTTAATCTGTTCACATGAGGTCTCTTCATGGACTTATCTACCCTGATTATTCCACAGAACAATATGACTACTTTGTACTTTAAGGTATTTTTTGTTCAAGGATCTTTAACTTACATATAAAATTTATTCTCAAAACAGTTCCAAATGACAGTGTAACATAGCTGTTCTTATTTCCCACTCATATACTAAATTATAGAGATTTTAAATAATTTGCAACCATGAATCGTGAGTTTTATGCAAAATCTAGATTCAGACATTCTCATGTTAAACACCATTAGTCATTCATCCTTCTCTTTAAATATATAAATTAAATTAAATTAAATTAATATTTTGTGAATAAATGCTACAGCTCAGCCCTGTGCACTAAGAAGGGAGATGTTTTATCATGTTGAAGCTTCAAAGAAATATTATGAGGGGGGAAAAAAATAGTGGAACATCCCACTTTTGCTTCTCCTGAGTAAATAATGCAACCCAAGAACAATTAGCATTTGGACAGTAGTTTCATGTCATATCAAGCACCACTTCAGAAGCCAAATGATATCGACAAGTCCTATTACAGTGGAGAACACAGTGGGACAAAGGAAAGTATTTCGATTCAGTAGGTAAAATCCTTTATTTAAAGGCCAGCTACAAAAGAGACAATGATCTTTGCTCTTGGACACCTACTAGCCATTAATGGGAGAGTTCCTCTGAAAACATACACATGCACTTACAACTTGGGCTCTAATGAGGGCTTTGCTGTTTGATGACGACACATCTGGCATGCTTTCAGAACTCTGCAGTCCCAATTATAAAGCTGTCCAGCAGGAAAACCCATTACAGATCTGAGCTGCCAGACCTTCGAAATGAGGTTGAAGAGAAAATAAAATAAAATAAAATAAAAAATAAACAAATTTTTAAAAAGGCAAAGGAAAGGGGTTAAAGTTAAAAAATAATAATAATTAAAAAAAAAAAAAGAAAGAGAGAAACGAAAGGAGAGCTTGATTTGGGGAAAAAAAAAAAAAAAAAGTAAAACGTAAAATGCTTTTAAAGAAAAGTTGTTCCTACAGCCCCTATAAAGTGACACAGCTAATTTGTGCTTTCAGAGATCTAAAGAGCCTGCTAGCTGCAGGTGGCAAAGAGGTTACTTCTGGCATGGACTGTGGGCATCAGATAACCTAACACAGAAAACTTCTGTCCTCCATGGAAAAGTTAATGAGATCAAATCTTTTAGGATCCCCTGAAAGAGTTCCTTCAACCCTTCAACCTCACCCCAATCACATATCATTCTCTCAGCCAAACAAAAAGTGTCTGGTTAAGTTTAATTGGACAACCCATGCTTTGATAGCTTTGATAGCTTTATTTTTTATTATTATTATTATTATTTTTTTACATTGCCCTTGAGAGTTACTTAGTGTAGCAGAATTAGGTCAACTTATTGAGAAATGAAGACTAATTTTTACCATGTTATTTTGTGTTTATATATCTGTGTGTGCATGTGAATTCTGGTTGCTATTGAGGATCTAAGTTTGGTAATAAACTCTAAAAGCTGTCACCTTTCTTGTTATGAATTTCCACCATTCCTAGTGTTGTCTGGAGAATGTTCAACCCAGCTCGAAGCCAACTAGATGTGGTATGAGAAATGGCATGCCTACATCATGATGTGGTATGATCTAACGAAACATAACAGACAGCTTAACCATGTGGGACTCACCTATTATGTCCACAATGTACTGAACATGCAATCTATGGAATCAAAACAGGAGAATGACAAGACTTAATGTGTGGAGGTATGCCAAGATCCTCTTTTTTTGCAGCATATTCACTAAACAACAGTTGCAGCACACACACACAATTTACAAATAAACTATTAAGCAATTCCATATTGCAGAGGTCACAATACTGGTCTCTATTTCAGAATGATAAGAGATCAGATACATAAAGCTGTAGGGAGCCTACATAACATTAAATAATTGGTCTTTTTTTGAACCACTCTTTTGAGGATGGCTTTTAACACACTGGTCACTGATACACCTGGTCTTCCCGATACTGATTTGTCTGTAGATTGAGCTCAAGCATAAAGAATTCTTGTATGCAACCTGACATGGGAACTGCAGAGCCTGGCCTCAGTCCATGCCTCCATGGAGACCATATGGAAATGGGAAGTCTGTGCTAGAACCCAGCCTTTCCCAACAGAGGAAAATAGGTATATTTGTGTGAGTCTTGGGATCAGAAGCAAGTTCTCTGATGTCCCAGGATCATGATTATAAGACAGACTTTCTTGCTCAAGTAACCGTTTCAGGTGAAATACTCAGCTGACTAGATTGACGGTACCTCCATGCACAAGCTGTGCTTTTTCCTGGCCTCTGTGAGTCATTCCTCTTGCTGTTCTGCACTTCCTGCAGATGGGATTATTTTACCCCTTTACACACCTCTCTTGTCATTTACCCAAGCCATTCACCCCTTTATAAAAGGTGCTAAAGGAAATCACCCCTTAGTGTGGGAGGCCTGGGACTTTAATCTCTCCTCTTTTTCACCTCTTAGGATAATGTGAAAACATTTTCCTTCAGAAAACATGTTTATGCAGCATCAGCATCAAAAAGCCATTTTCTTGTTTTCCCTAATGACTTTATCAGACACACAGCAACACAATGAAAGATGTTGTTGTTATTCCTTTTTCTTTCCTTGATCTTTATGTTTTCATAGAAACATCATTAGTGAGGATAATAGTGGTGCCAGAATATATTCAACACATGGGCCTGACACTCTCATTTTAATGTATCGTCAAGATGATCTTTTTTTATTTTATTTTATTATTATTATTATTATTATTATTATTATTATTTTCTTTTTTCTTTTCTTTTTTTCTTTTTTTTCTTTTTAAGCTCCCTGCCATTATCAAAAGTCCTTTCCAAAGCAGGGTTACCCTTCTTCCATCTTTTAGAGGGGAGTAAGCAAGAAAATTCTTTTAGCTGAGAGCCTTCAGGTTCACTTTTTCATTCTGTGAGATAGATATTTGCATAAGTTGTTAGCATCTGAAATATCAGAGGCTTGAATTCAGTTTCTTGCTCCTTCTCCAAGCTGGTTCGTGAATACCTATCTCCCTGGAGAAGGAGGGAATGCAGACTATGCCAGCTGCACTGAGTACCAGTATTGTAAAATATGACCTCACTCCTAGGGCTGGCAGAAATCCCTCCTATAATTAACAATGATGCAAACAAATAGACAAACAAACAAGCAAAAAGGAATTCACTATTTGTCTTTCTAGCTATCTGTCCTGGTTCACCTGTCCCTGCTATTAGCAAAGGTGTGGTGGCTACAGTACAGAAGTCTATGTCCCAGTGATCCTAAAGTAACTACAGCTATAACCAGGAACACTTTGCTGAGAGGTGCCACTGCCTTTCCTATGATATTTAACAACTGCTGTAGAAAGCATGACTTCAGTCCTATTTATTTATTTATTTATTTATTTATTCATTTGTTTATTTCCTAGGGAATTATATACTAGGAATTATATACTAGCTGCCTTCTGCAGCTCCATTTCTCTGTGAGGTGTTAGCAGGGAATGCCTGCAGCAAAATCAATACCTGAAGAAGACAACCAAGCTCAGCTATGCAGAGACACTACATGTCTTCAGGAGTTTAGAGACTCTTTAGACAGAGAAGACAGAGAGCATAAATAGGGATGTAACGTTACACACCAAGCAGACCTAGGAAAAAGAAAAACTTGCTCATCTCCCAGTGCCACACTGCTTTGGTATATAGCACTTATGGTATGTCTTCAGAGAGTAAACTCCCATTAGTTTGTGTTTGGAAGCTGTGCAACTTAGAGGTTGTGTGAAGAGCCCCTGCAAATGAGTTACTTTTTATTGCTTGCTGGCTTGTTCTCCGTTTTGGGTTGCAGCTCAGCACAGTGGCCTTATGCCTTTGTGGGCTTTCTCACAGGCAGGAGGCAGATCCAAGCCTCTGCCATCAATGCTCTTAACATTGCCCCAGCAGCAGGCTTTCGCCCACATTTCTGAGGGCACCTGCCTTGTCTCAGCCAGGCTCCTTGGTTATTCACTGCTGAGCACATGTGTATGGAAGGGACATGGCTGACTGTCATTTCAGCCTTCTGCAGTAGGTATTTATTGCCTTTAGAGGCTGGTTTGCAGAGAATTATGTATATTTGGGGGGTGCTATTTACTCAAAGGAAAAGGCTAGTAATACACAGTATTTTTTGAACACCTTCTCAGCTGGTCTGTTAAGAAGAGACTCCTGTAAGCCTTTCCCCTCAGCAGTGAGCCTTTCTCTCTGTATATCACCGGAGTCCCCTGTTCATAGTTCATCTAGAAGAGAGTGAACTGCTCAGCCTCACTTTGTAGCTCACAGGTCCCAGCTGAGATCTATTCATGAGATGCTCTACAGTACAAATCAAGGGACCCTTAGGGCACTGTATAAATTCATAACAAGGAATAATCCATTCTCAGTGTTGCATGCAACAGCACTTGAAAAAAATGAAAACAGTGTAGAAAACACTGGGGGAAGGAAGAAACACAGGGCGATTGTGGAATGGTGGTAGAGAAACAACAAACTCGCCTACACACAGCACTGTCAAGGTGTCTTAGCACTACGCAACATGGACAGGAACCAGGTAGCACTCGTATCTACCCTCAGCAGAAGGGGAATATGCATAGCAAAGGGTGGGATTCATCCACTTTTCTGATTATGTGCTCGTGTGAGTAGTGGGATTTTGCTAGGCTTTCTTGATTATACTTGAGAGTCCATCCCAGATCTAGACCATGTTCCAGATGTTTTTCTTTCTCTCTCTGTTGGGTATTGGGGGAAATAGAGTGCTTAACCATCTAAAGAATTTTTAATCTTTAAAACTCAATGGGTTGAGGTAGGTCTAAGGGTGTTACCCCAAACAAAAAGGAAATATATGATAACTTCAAATTTCACAGTCCACCATTCACAATTCCACAGTCCACCAGTCTCAGGACTAGATCCTAACTTGGTCTTCTCCTAGAGACACTTGCTTCCCCCTGCTTTCACCTTTTCTCTGCCATAACAGAGAAATAATGAAGTCCAATAATGTAATGGGATCTTGAGACATAATAAGGTGACTGGAGAGCCTCCTTGTGTAAAGAAACCGTGAAGCAGTTTTAAGACATGTAGAGATAGATTTAAGCCTCAGACAGGAACCTGTCTTAGATATTGGAAGCAATTAATTTTCAGTGAGGATGGCTAAAAAATGCTGATCCTTTCACTGCGAGTAGCTCATTAAACAGTCCCTATATGCTAAATTTGTCTGCACGAAACAGGTCTAGCCCAGAGATTCTTCTAGCATGCCCCTGCAGCCAAAAGACTTGTGATCACCCAAACACCAGTGAATCAGAGACAGAAAAGCTCCAATTCCTTGTTCCTTCACTAAAGGACCCAGCACTTTCAATGTGATGACTATTAATGTCTTACATCTCACCAACAGCTAAAAAAGCTGGTCACAGACTAGGTGAGAGTCAGTATTTCAAAATGTGGAAGTGTGTGTGCTTAAAATGTCTTACAAGTAGAAAGTGAACAGCTTGGGCTTATTGAACACTGTATATCCAAACTTGCTTGAACATTTTTACCTGGACTTCACTTTGGGAATTTAATCATAGCACTGTCTCATGACATTTCCAAGAGTTTTGAAATTTATCTAGGAATGTAAGCTCTAAAAATGATTTTACTTATTTGTTACCATTATTTATTGTTCAGCTTTGACAGAAAAGTTGTGAAAAATGTTTGAAAAAAGCTGACCTAACATATTTGAAATATCCAAAACTCTTGGAACGAATTGGGTCCATAAGACAAAAAAGTACAAGTAGGCATTGATATTGGAATACCAGGCAGTAATCTTCAAACTATTTTGAGACTGACTTAAATACAATAAACTGTTTTCTTTTCTCATTTCAAAAAGAAAAATTACATTTTTTTTTTTTACTTTTTGCTCAATCATCAAGCAGTCAAGTTAATACTAAAAACATAAGCTAATGTCCCCAATGTTAGAGAATATAGGGACTCCAAGCATATAAGAAAATAAGTATAATTTAGGACAGATCAGGTCATACAGAAGCTTTATTAACTATGATCATTGTGATAATGTTTGGACAGAATCTTCTCCTCTGCATCTTTTTTTCCCTGTTTTTTTTTTTTTTTTTTTTTTTTCCAGTGATTGCAGAGACCTGATTGACTGTTTCAGACCTATGCTGTTTTAGAAAAAAGAAAAAAGAGAAGAGAGGAAGAACAATGATTCCAATGTTAGCAAAGCCAGATATCCACCTTTAGGAATGATGGACTTCAGGCAGTTTTTTATATATTTAACATAACCAAGCACCCATGCGTGGGAGGGGCTCCTCAAATAGCTTGTTAATTGCCACAATTTTGAGAAAGAATCAGTGAATATGTGACAATAAGGAGAGATGGCTCTGTTATACACCTGGCACACCCTGTTTTATCCTAGCTGAGAAGTGGGGAGTTGGAAACAATCACAGACTGCTAGCTTTTATTTAAAAGGAATCTGGAATACACTGCCCAGAGAAGTCGTGGATGCCCCATCCCTGGCAGTGCTCAAGGCCAGGCTGGATGGGGCTTTGGGCAGCCTGGGCTGGTGAGAGGTGTCCCTGCCCACGACAGGGGGTTGGAATTAGGTGGTCTATTACAATCCAAATTACTCTATGTTTCTATGATTCTTTGTTTCCTTTAGTCAGAATAACTTCTTAGCCAGACCTCTTCAATATTAAATATTAATAGTTTTACTATTAAACCCATATTCCAGGAGTCTGGGATTCATCATGAACTAACAAAAGTCAGAAATGGAAATAGAAATGTGGGAAAAACTTCACTATCTCTGTAAGAGCTGTTGTAGCTCCAAGTAATAAAGCAAGTTTAGATATAAGCAAACAGGCTTTAGGGGTGCTGGCAAATTTGTTGGGGGAATCAACACTGGAAACCCCATCAAAAGCCCACTGAAGTCAATGGGAAAACTACCCTTAACTTCAACAGGCTTTGAGTTAGTCTTAGAGTTCAGGAGCTCTGACAGGGCTGCAGGGAAAGGATGAAAACCAGCAGAATAATAAAGCAGTGCTGGAGTGAATGACATACACTCCAATAGCAAGGAAGTCGGACTGTAGCAGGCATCAGGGCTGTGAGG
This sequence comes from Nettapus auritus, assembly GCA_011076525.1. NCBI lineage: Eukaryota > Metazoa > Chordata > Aves > Anseriformes > Anatidae > Nettapus > Nettapus auritus. The sequence goes on along the minus strand of CM021797.1, from coordinate 7,224,833 downwards.
TGGCTGCTCGGTGTGTGAATTCAGAGAACATCCATTCACAACATTCCTCAAATGGTCACTTTTTCGAGCAGTAGATTTCCTCTTTTTTTTTTTTTTTTTTTTTTTTTTTTCTTTCTTTCTTTTATTTAAAAATATATATATTTATTTATTTTTAGGAAAAGCATGCTGTTGAATATTGGTGGCTCCAGGATGCTGAGTGGGAAGATAATGATTTATAATACATTACAGGAGTGGGCATGATAAAAGTCTGCAAAAAGATTCTATTGTTCTGCAGCCTCTGGTCTCTGCATAACTTAAGCAACAAGGTGCCTCTTGCAGACTGCATGGTTTTAACCTGAAGCTATTACCAGCATTTGAGATAACATATTGTTTAATCCTTCTAACTTCAACATGAATCATTCAAAGGAATAGGGAGAGGTGGGGAGGAGGGGGGGACAAGGGAGGAGCAAGACTGAGGAGAGGGAAAGAGAAGGACTCTCAGAAGAATTATTAGAAGTGTGAGCTGCAGGATGTGATGATAAGGCAGAAAGAGCTGCTGAGCCATTGTGTCAGAAAAGTAGGATGCTATGTGACAGCTCATGGGGATCTGTGGGCACACCTAACAGTCTGAGAGATGAAGAGCATACTGTGGCTTTGCTCTCTGTCAAGGGGTATTTGAATTCCTGCCCAGTGATGTCTCTTTTGAAGCCATTTATTTTCCTTTAGCAATGACCACTGCTAATGTCACTGGAGCACTGGAGTCTTTTCCCCACGGTGGGTCCATCTCCATGGTGAATCTCATTCCTAGCAGTCAGGGCCACATCAAAGTAGACTATGCATCTCACCTCTCATAACCTGCCGCTGGGATTAGATGACATTCGGGGCCTTGCAGAGACATGCAGGATTGAGCTGAGATCTCAAGTATCCAAGCCAGGTAAACTCTTGGAGCAAAGTATTTACATGCAATAGCCACAGGCTTTCCTAAAGCTCTATAGGGCCTAAAATAAGTCAGTCACCTTAACCAAAATGGTGCACCTGACTTTTGGAGAAGCTCTCTGTGCAAGAAGGCCTGTCTCTCTGTCTTTTCTTGGGCACACTTTTGGAGCTTCTTGGTGTATTTCTTTCAGTTTTAGGGACACTATACCTGCTGGTATTCTTTTTACCTACAGGGAAGCCTCCATCTTATATATTCCTAACCTGTTGAGTACTCTAGTTGAAGGGCTTTGATACAATCCAGCTGCATTATTGCAAAGAACAGCTTGTTTCCTCTTTTTGCTGATCCTGAAGGATATTTTTTGGCCAAAAACATTAACTTTAATGCATCAATACTTTTAATGAGATTTATATTTGCATCCAAAATGCATCCATGTTGGCCTTTCAGCCTTTCAGTTAGGTGTTGGCAGCCTTTTGCTCTTGACTATTTGTTTGAAGTTCAAGCTCATAAAGTGTGTTGCTATCCATTAAGGTGACATGAATTAAATACTCCCTTGGAATTAACTTGTGTGTAACCAAGAGAAGTGTTTTGTTGTTGTTGTTGTTGTTTTGTTTGTTTGTTTTGTTTTTGTTTTTGTTTTTTGTTTGTTTGTTTTTTGAAGGCAAGAGAAACAAGCAGCAGCAAGCAGTTGGGTATCAGACATACTGTCTCTCTGATCCTGGTTCTGTCTGTAGCCTCAGAGTAGAAAAAGATCAACAAATTTCTTTCATCCTGAATCAAGGTGATTTTACTCAGTTGACCCATGATCTTAAACTGCAGCAGATAAATCCTTGAAATCAAGAGATCTCCATTTTCTAAGTGACTTATGCATAAGATAACACATGCGTGTAAGATGTTTGTGTTCTAGGCAACTCAGCACCTTTTCTTCATGGGGCTATCATGGCTGCATGCACTTAGGCAGCTGAGAATTGGAATTGAGCATTTATAAATACTGTGGCCGTAGCTTATGATTGCAGGTAACTGCCCCGATAAAACTGTGAGATAGCTGGGCTACAGTCTGACAGGGCATGGGAACTTGGCTCCCAACCAAAACACCTAGATACAGATTTTGCCAATGTGTCTGGCTACATATGGCCAAGGGTTCAGTTCAGCAGCTTAAGTGTGGACAGTTAGAGAAATCTTTAAGGTGTCTGTGAGTTATGTTTGGGGCTGGACATTGGAACACAATACCTACTGGAAATCCATACAGTTTTGGAATTGGTTACTGGATCCAGGTTCCTGCCTATCTTAGCAGGATACCCTAGGGCACGCAACTCAAATGGTAACAGGTGTCTATATTTGGGAAACTGAACTGACCCCAGGGTTCTGCACTCTTGTGCGCAGTGGAATTCTCATGAATACAGGACTTTGGCTGACCAAATGAAGGTGTTTTTAGTGTGAGCTGAATCATTCTCTAGGCTCCATTAACTGTATGGACTGTAACAGACACACACTCATCTAGCTCAGATATAGAAAAATGAAATAATTTTCCAATAAATAAAATGGAAGTTCATGGCATGGCTGGAAATGAGCCACAGGTTAGATGAAGAATATTCAGTTGTATACAACAGCTTACAGAGTAAGGTTATCACATGCCTGGAGGACTGCATCATTGTACATTGAGAATTCTTCTTTAAGTCAGAAATCTCCATTTCAGATGAGAAGAAGGAATGTGGGGCAATGGTTGAACTAAAGTGTCACATTAATAGGTAGAAAGATAAAAAAAATCTTGACCTAAGGAAAAGACAAGAGTGGTTGGAGAAGCTGTGGCAAATATCAACAACAACAACAACAACAACAAAAAAACTGAGAAGCACCATTCTAGTTGATGCTACCTCTTATTAGACAGGGGAATTCAGTCCCATTTTTTGAAGGATGGGGAAAAACATTGGCACATGACTCCTAGGCACTTGTACAGATTTACAGATACCCTTTTTAATTAACCTGAAACCAGGATTTTCTCTTAACATATTTAAATCCTTTACTGTCAGGATTCTTTTTCAATTCTAGATACATTGAAAAAAAATAAAAATTGGGAAAAAAAGAAAGGAAAATAAAAAGCCTCTACACACTGCCAACTCCATTGGTATTAGTCACAAATGCTTACAAGGATTACAGCGCTTTAATGAGCTTTTGTACTAATGGTACATATTTTAATAACTGCTATCTGCACTTCCAGTTGTAAGTGATAAGTGAGGCTATATTGTTAATGACAAAATGCCTCACCTTTCCCCTCCTCATACCCTGCTACTTCATCTCATTCTGAATGCCTCAGATGAAGGTTTCCGAGGAATTAGAGTTAATTCCAAATCTGTTGCCTGAGACCCAATGTGGCTGGCATCTCCCAGTTGATGATGTGACTGAGATCCTACTCTGCTTGGGTCCCTTTGGGCTATGGCATTGGCCACTCACGCCTGAAAGTGGTGAGGATGCCCAAATGGAAAACAGTGAAATGCTCCCTTTCATGGCAGAAACTGATAACAGCAGGGCATAAGAATATGTAACAATAATAGTCTTGTTTCAGAGGCAGACAGCTATGAAGGGATGGGAGGATTAGAGGGTGGGACTTAAGCAAAACGGGTTCAGCTTTTTGCTCTGACTTGCTGTGTGATGTTGACCAAGACATTTATTTTCTCAGCGCCCCTCAAAAGCAAGGCTAACAACATTTCCCCCTCTCACATGAAGGATCAGAAGGGAAAGGGAATGGGGATACAATCATTCAGTGAATGTCAGGTTATTACTTATTGTGATGGAGACTTACTATTGTGAAACTTCATTGCTCTAGAGCTTTTTAAGAAGAGATTAGACAGTGTCAGGGCTAGACTGTATTGCTCATCCTCCCTTGGGTGCAGATAGGTCTGTGTCCTGTGATTACGAAGCTGCAGCTTCATCTTTGCTTAAGCTTTAATTTCCCTGAGAGAGAGCTTCACAGAGGAGCATAGATGGAGCCAGCTCAAATCACAGGCTTGCTTAAACTCTGTTCATCTTCAGGTATCTGTCTCTGACAGCACAGTCAGTATTGAGCCAGGCTCTCTGTGGTCTCAGACTCTGACTGTATTCCCGCTTCTAGCATAGTCTGTAGCTATACAATCTGAACTACCCTAGTGTTTGCTGTTGTTGTTCTTTTGTTTGTCTGTTTTGTTTTTTTCCTGATCTCCCTTCAGCACAATAACATTTCTGTGCAAGGCTCAGACATCCAAGACATGCTGGAGTGTGGCTTAAGAACCTCAGGGAGCAATGTCTTCTCACCTGAGGCTCTAGTGTGGCTCACACAACGGCACAGCCAAAGCAATCTGCCATGGCATGGCAAATTGCTTGACTGGCAAGGGTGGAATGGTTTTGCTCAGTAAGAATGAGAACAAAAATACAAATAAGAAGAGATTTGGCTTCTCCACAGAGTTTATAATGATAAGGAAATGAATGAAACTGTCTGGGCATATTTTCATATATGTCTTAGCTGGAGTTGTCACCCATATTTGAATCAGTTGACCAGTTCATCTTCTCACCATAGTTCATAATCAAAGAAAAATAAAGTGTTAATAATCCTCTTTTTTGTTGAAGTGATATAACTGTCCAGAATATACAATTTTCAGAAATATCCCAAACCCTAAATGCCTTTTTTTTTTTTTTTTTTTTTTTTTTTTTACTTCTAATTTTGAACAAAATGTAGTCTGGAATTTCATGCAAAAGAGAGTATTTGCAGTGGGAAATGTCAGAAGTGCAGTAAACATAGCTATCACTACCACCTGGAACTGTTTAGAAAAATTTCCATGGAGAATTTTATCAAAATTAGCACATTCCAGAAACATTTTGGTTTTGCTTAAATGGCAATTTAAAATGGAAAAAAAAAAAAAAAGTAATATAAAAATAGTTTGAGCAGTTGTATGGTTTACTTTATTTTATTATTTTTTCAGTAAACCCATTTGCTTGGATTTTTAAAACTAGAGAGAGAGAAGAAAATCACTAGGCAAAGTAAGTGTGGATAATAATCCTTCCCTGGGAGAGAAATGGAATATTTTAATATTGTGAGATCCTTATGATCTTTACCTGCTAAGATTATATGGCAATACATTTTATTTTATTTTATTTTATTTTATTTTATTTTATTTTATTTTATTTTATTTTATTTTATTTTATTTTTTGATGCAGAAACAAGTGAAATGTTTTTACTGTACAAAATGTCATGAAGAAGAAACATTGTCATGTGATGTCAATATGGGGCCCGAAAAAACATATAGAAATACCCCCAACAGATATCCACAAGCACACTCACTTCAAGTCTATCTACATTTTGTTTATTAAAGTATATATATATCATTTGGTCAGTATGTGTGCTTTTACATGTGTAATATAAAACAGTTCTGTTCCTAGTGTAAATATGTTTTAAAATGTCAAATTTAAATATTCCATTAAGATGTTTAAATAAAACATATAATGCTTGAATTTTTTCCTAATGTGTTTCAAAATGATACTTTTAACAGTATTTCAAACACACGCATATGCACATGAATGTATGCATGCACACAGACACACACGCTGAATATTTCAGTTGAATAATGTTTCTGATAGAAATTAGTTTTATTTATTTATTTATTTATTTTGGACAGTTCTGCTGAAGACCTAGAGGGCAAGAAATGTTGCATGAGAAGGGAGTAAGCATGTAGTGGCAGTATCTCTGGGCATAATAACTCTCATATTATTTCATTCTATCTCTTTGTAAACCCATAGGAAATTTAGCATACACAAAATCCAGTGGCAGAAAGTTCCAAGAAACATGTCTGTTCATTTATAAATTCCCATCTACCAGTTTCATTTTATGCCTTAGTTCATGTTTTGAAAGATCCAGTGAACAATAATTTCATAGACCCCTATCATATCTTCTCTCTGTCATCTCTTTTTTAGGCTTAGGATTTTCATGCATGGATTTCATACCTGTGATCTTCATACCTGTGATCTTTCTTTTTTTTTTCCTTTTTTTTTTTTCTTTTCCTTCTGTATCTTTTCCAGTTTTCTTACTAGCTTTAAGAGTTGAGGGAAGTAGAACTGCACACTGCATTGTGTGTGGGGGTACTGCAGATTTACAGTGCTTTTCTCTTTCTCTCACCTTTCTAAATTCGACTACATTTGAGCTGATATTTTCTTAATATTATCTTTTATCATCCAAAGTCCTCATCTCTAAATAGTTCCAAGTCCATCATGGCATAAATAAAGTGAAGCTTTCTGTTCCCATATTCGTCAGAGTGAGTTCAGTATGTGAGGCAAAAGGAAGTAAGGGACAAGAAGTTCTAGGACAGAGTAATATGTCCAGATAATTATCTTATGGCAAGAGGTTCAGGGTGAAGACCCTCATAGAAATCTATCATCTACAAGAAAGCCTGAGTGAGCTGAAGGATGATAAAGAGGCTGATACCATGGGTATAAATTGTCAAAGAAAGGATGGGGAAAGGTTAAAAAAATAATTAAGAAAATATTAACATTGTTTTTAATCACATCTAGAAAGAAGCCTCCTAAAGTAGAGCACTGTGGTACTACGGTGAAAACACATTCAGCATAAAGTGTGCATAGTCAGGGAAACAGGGAAACAGAGGCAAAAAAAAAAAAAATGCCTAGGGCTAGTCACTGTCATCTCTGTTGCAGAACTGGCAGTTCATTTAATAACTTTCAAGCCTATGTGTTGGTATTACAAGCTTTAAAAGCTCCAGCTGAAAACAATCGCTATTAATAACCCCCCTGCTTTGCAATATGAAAGCAGCAGGTACAACAGTGAGACACCTATAATCCCCCCATGTTAGATAGCAGCAGAACAGCACTCAGCCAACCATGGAGGAGAATCCTATAAAAATACCCAAATCCATCTCTCCATGATGGATGGTCTTTTTACAAGCACTAAAGTGTATTCCCTTTAGTACTACTCTCTATTGATGCTGAGCTACTAAGTAATCTGAGGGAAACTAGGAAGCGATCGCCATGATAAAAATAAAATGGATTGGGGATAAAGCTGGAATTTCGTCAAAACCATCATGATCAGAACAATATTGCCTGAGAAATGGAGAGCTTTATATCTGTCAACATGTCAGTGTTTGGACAGGAAACCAAAGCTGTGGAGATTGGTGTCAGAAGAGGGATCTTTTTCTTCCATAAGCACCATGCATGTACCAACATGAAATACAAATGCAATCTTGCTGACTAGAATTCATGACAAGTAGCTCTTCTGAGAATAGTCTGAAACCAGTAAGACTGCTCAGATATTCCTAGAAGATTTCTCATATATTTGCCAACCGTTTACTCAGCCTTTACTCATGAAATACAGTCTGCTAATTCATAGGACTCTGTCCTGAACATTTCAGGATTTATATGTGAGTTTTGAATTGAGCCCAATCCTGCATGTCTTATGTGAACTAACAAGAAGGAATCATTAATGCTGAGAGAATGACTCACAGGATTAAAGGCAAGAGATAGGATCAAGCCCTACACAAGTACTAAGTCTCAAATCCTGGTAGCATTAGTGGGATCTAAAGCTGATTGAAAGAAGAATTTAAAACAAAACAAAAAAGAAAATCAGGAAAGATGTGTTGACACAGTGATTCTGAGAAAGAAGAACTGTCACAAAGTCACAAAGAAAAAAGCTGACCAGTTGGGGGCCACCAAATTTCTGAACTCTATGGACACAAGGATGCCAGATGCCAGATGGACACAAGAGTTTGGGAAGAATAATAGCACAATGCAAGGAAAAACATAGAATCACAGAATCATAGAATATCCCGAGTTGGAAGGGACCCATAAAGATCATCAAGTCCAACTCCTGGCACCACACAGGTCTACACAGAATTTTAGACCATGTGACTAAGTGCACAGTCCAATTGCTTCTTGAATTCAGACAGGCTTGGTGCAGTGACTACTTCACTGGGGAGGCTGTTCCAGTGTGTGACCACCTTCTCGGTGAATAACCTCTTCCTGATTTTCAGCCTAACCAAGTGGGCTAAAAGCTGTTTTCTCTCTGCATGTGTGCTAGTAATTCAAAGCAGGGAAGAATTATAAAGTCACAGAATAGGTGAGATAGCAAGGAACCTCTGTAGATCCTCTAGTCCCACCCACTGCTCAGAACAGGGTGAACTTGCTCAGGTTGCTCAGGACTATGCCCAGCTGGGATTCAAGCATCCTCAAAGATGGAGACTTTATGCCCTCTCTGGGAAACTTGTTGACAACACCCACAACTAAAATAATTCTTCCGATGTTCAAATGGAATTCCCTGTCTTTCCATTTGTGCCCATGTCCTCTTGTCAGGTCACTAGGCTTTCTACACCATCCTCCATAAGGTATCTACATACATACATTGATAAGATCTCCCAGAGCCTTCCATGGTACTGGATGATCATTTCACAGTCTCTCTTCACCTTCTTTGTAGCCTAGTATGTCTGTGTTTCCTTGTACGGGGGAGTCCAGAACTGGACACAATGTTACAGTGAGATGTGATGAGATGTGAGATGTGAGCCTCTTTCCTTTCTTCTGCATTACAACCACATTAAGTCTCTGAACAGGAAAAAAAAAAAAAAAAAGAAAAAAAAAAAAAAAAAAAAGAGCAAGATTTGATTTGATTTGATAGACTCCTAGTTTTTTATCAAGATGATTTCAAATAATTTCATAGAACCACTAGGAGGAGATTGACAGAGAAAAAGAAGAAAGTGAAAGCCATGTGAGCAACTCTTACTTCAACAAGGGGAAATAATGTCCAATTCCTGTTAAAATGTTTTTAGAAATATATTGATTGAAATCACAGGATTTCTGAGGCTACCAGTTTTTTGAAGTCTCCAGAGGGATGTTCACAAATGAGTGGTAAGCCTAGAGTTCATCTCCTTTGAATTTGATAATGTGCTGCACAGAGCTCCAGTGCTTTTTATGAGAGTATTGTCTGGCTAAATTCTGAATAAGGCCCTCACAGGGTAGCCTTAGCACCTTTAGACTTTTACAAAAACTTTGGGGAATAGAGGAGATTTTCTCTGGGCTGAAATGCATCTCTCTATCAGAGCTGAACGGATTATTTGTTTTATTTTATTTCATTTTATTTATTTTATTTTATTTATTTATTTTTTTCTTATTTTATTTTATTTTATTTATATATATACATTTCACAAAATGCTTTAAAATATCTAGGTTTGAGTTATCTGTGGCTGGGGAATTGCAAGTACTTTTCATGCCTGAAGACCATTTCAGACTCTTTGCCTGTGCACAAATAATTCAGTGTTTGGGAAAGCAAGATCTTGGCATGGAGATCATCTGCAGTGAGGAACAAGAGACCAGCTTCTTACGGAAAGGAATAATAGGACTAGAAATAAAAAAAAAAAAAATGAAATATTTCTTAAGGATAAAGGGCTGGATAGCCTGTCCATGCTGGAGGATATCAAGATTCAAAGGATGAGGCACAGACTTGGAGAAGATGAATACCTAGAATTATAAGTACTTTCCAGTTGCCATCTTTGAGGGATTAAGAAAGAATATTTTCTTGGGACAGGTTATTCAGTAACGTATATCAGCTTGTTCTTCTTTCCTTCCTTTTTGCTTTTTTCTTTATTTTATTTTATTTTGTTTTATTTTGTTTTATTTTATTTTATTTTGTTTTATTTTATTTTATTTTATTTTATTTTTTTCCATGGATCTTCCAGATTTGGTTAGAATCAGAAAGAGAAAATCTTTCTCTCTTTCACTTTAATATATAAAACCTATTATCTGAGGTAACTACTTCATGATAAGAAAGTCCCTGTTTTCCTGTGGTACTAATACTGCAAGCATATCTAGGTAGAAAGGATTCATACCTTTACTTCAGTGTGTGATAACATTGTGTTTCACACAACCTATGTGTATTAATCCTATTAATCCTTTTTTTTTTTTTTTTTTTTTTTTTTTTTTTTTTCCTTCCCAAGCTCATTACATATTGCTTTTATGTTCTTTAAACGTTTTTAAAAAAGTTAGGCACTAGTATGACTATACTACATTAACTGCAGTAAATGTTTTCATTGACATTTTAAAGAGTTTAAATTAATTTAGAGAGAACTTTGGCATTCAAAATCAGGAGCCTCAGTGTGCACATGCCATCAGAGCTGCCAAGCCAATTGAAAGCTCTGCTTTCCTAATAGATCCTAAGGATCTGGGCAACTGTCTTACTCTATGCCACCTGGCCATTGCCCTTGAGGGCCTCAAGGCCTACAAGGGATAGATTTATTGAAAATGAGAAAGTCAGCTTGCAGATTCATTTCTAAAAAGGTTTGGGCTTGTATGGCTCAAAGGATCATGGGTTATGTCTTAATGCCACTCTTGAGAAATAATCTCTATCAGGAAATCTTTGCATTGAACTGCAAGTTATGGTGGAGATAAGATGGGGTGTTTCACATGCCTGAGATTGGTTAAGGATAAATTTAAGCTTGCTCCTTTATAACAGCATAGAGATCTTACGTTATACAATATGAAGAAATGAGATCAGCAAAGTATAACTGAGCAAACAATTTTACTTTGTGATGTGCATGTTATAGTCACTGTGAAAAGCAAAACTCTTAATTCCCTGAATTTTATGCATACCAATTTTGTAGCTCCATAGTTGCATTACTTTGGAATTTATTATGATATGAAGGTTGATTTTTATGTCTTAAGCTGCTATTAGTTTTAGACCAGAGTTTGGAAGCTCAGTACACTCTCCCTTTGCACTGCAGAAACCATAGCAAGATCAGTATATGTAACTATCATATACAGAAAATTAGGATAGAGAGTTTTCATAATTCACGGACTTGCATACAAATCTCCAATTTCTGGAACACAGACAGCACTTCCCTCCCTCAGAGACAAAGATAAAAGCCTGTGAGTGATTCTCAGGTGATAAAATACAAGGGAGACAAGGATCAGGTAAGAATCTTGGCAGATAGGGTAGACAAATATAAAAACTAGCCCTGGATAACAATTGAAGCAATATTCTAATCAATATACATATGAGCAAATGAAAATGCAAATGAACCACAGATATATAAATGTTCAGGAAGAAACAAAGATTTCTGTAATACTTACCTGTATTGCATTGACTTCAAGTAGCCCTTAAGTGGAACTGACGGTATTACAAACACAATAAGCACTTCTAGACAAACTGGAATAACAATCACTTCAGGAGCCTGGAAGCATTCACAATTCTGCTGTTGTCAACTCTTTCAGTGGCTTTAATTTTCAATGGTAAGCACAACTCCTATATAGTGTTGTCAAAACTGCAATGAAGTTATGTCATTGAATATTAAAGCGCTGGCCTGTGGAATGCCAAACACACAGATTTGAATTTCATGCTCTCTACTAAACATCAAGACAAATATGTCTAATTTCATAAAAACCTCACCAGCCCAGAAAAGCTGACAATCAAGCCCAGTGTTACCACATTGCCAGGTGAAATAGGAGTTTATACTGTAAAAGAGGTCTCCTAGGAGTGCAAAGGAGGGGAGGATGGGGTTAGGATTCATGGATGCAGCATGAGATCAAAGCTGGGTACTTTAGGCTGGGTACTAAGGGTGCAATTCATCATCAATTTTTTTATTATTATTATTTTTGGCTTTGGAGGTTTCTTGATTCCCACCTTGATTTGTGAGCCAGAACAGGAGGATCACCACACTTGTGCTCCTAACCAAAACCCAAGAAGGTTGCTGCCTTCCTCCTCCTTCCTCCCAGTGCTGCCTTATGTTCGAAGACCTATTCAGTACTTCGGTCTCTCCATGTGTTCATGAGACTGTAAACAATTTATAGTAATAATCTGGGGCCCTGTAGATTCTGTTGAATATATTTAGGCCTAGTACGTGCTTTCCTCTTTGGTGCATATTTTATCCTGTGTGCAGGAATACAAAAGGTAGTGAAGGGCTGTGACCACTGAAAAGAGTGGAGAGGCTGCATGAACATGAACTTTGTGGAAATTTCTAGACTTATGAAGCAGTTTTTCTTCTAGAATGCTTTATAAAAGAAATTGGTTTGACCTTGAAGGTAAAATTTTGTACCCACTTCTATTGGATGAAATTCAAGGCATAGATGCCCAAAGCTGACCAATTATACTCAGACAGTCAAAACAGTCTGGACACTGATATGCTGGACAGAATGAGTTCCACGCTGAAGAATTTCTGGCAGGCAGCAAAATAAAGATAATTAATTGCTTGGAATTATTTGGTTTACATTTTATAGATAGCATGGTAGAAAGAAGTGTTCACTGTGCTGGGTTTGTGCTCTGTGACTTTTCCAGTCGGAAACTGAATGAAATCCACCAAACTTTTTACAAGTAGGTAGCCTAAAGATCTGATAATTAAAAATCATTCATTACCCTGACTGTAGTTTTAGTGCCTAACAAATAATTAACAAATATGGTAATTAGTGGGATTTTTTGTTGTTTGTTTCACAAAGCACCAAAAGCATATTGGAAACACCACATTTCTCCCAAAGTTACATTGGTTTCAAGATATTTCCCTCTGATTATTTTATTTCCTTGGGGGGGGCATCTTTATGCTCACAGAAATCTTTTGGATACTCTGTTTTACCAGTGCTTGTGCCCTCTGAGATCTTGCATTATTAATAATACTAATTATTGCAATTATTTATTATTAGATGAAGGATGAGAGAGTTTCCAGAAATTCACAAAGCACAAAAGAGGATGTAAGACTTATCCTGCAGGGGTTATGGTTGAACTTTCAGACCTCTGAGAAGCCCCTGACAGATAGGAACTGTACTTAGCAAGATAAACTGCTAAATGGATGTGAAAAATAAATAAATTAATTAATAAACAAACAACTCATACATTGCCAGACTTCTTACTCAAAAGGTCACAGCAGAGGAACTGAAAAAAAAAAAAAAAAAAAGGCAAGATCACATGGTATAGTAATCCAGAATACAGATCAGTATCTGTAAAGAATGATTAACATCTGATAATTTCATGAGGTATGCTTTGATTTTCCATAGTAAATGTCCTCTGTCTCTTCTGGAGGACAGAGAACTGCCTGGTCACAAAGACGCAGGTGAACTGAATGAATAACCATAGCTCATAGTGTGCTCTGTTGTGTAAATTTTCTTAGCTAGAGCTAAGATAAGAGAGAGATGCTATATCTGCAGACGCAGAATCAGAGCTCATGAGCCAGTAGGAGAGACTGAGTTCAAATACCAAACAGCTTACAGTAATGACCCATGAACATGCAAGGTCTTAGCATAGTCTGACCAGCACAAAAAATTATTTTAGTCCTAGTCAAAAGGAAAGCTTCACATCTTAGATTTCAAACAAAGCCTTTTGTTGTTGCATAGGATAATGAAAGCTCAGAAATGGAGGACAGGGCTTTGAGAAAAATTATCTGTAATTATCTGTGATATTGAGGAGGGAGCATGCTCTCTGTAAGGCTTGCCTACCACATCTTCTGTATTTTTTCAAGTAATACAGAAGCACTTTTTTTTTTTTTTTTTTTTTTTCCCCGTAACTTAAAATTGGAGGACTCTAACCCACCTAAGAGATGAAATAAGAGCTTAGGCAGATCTGGACATACCTATTATGATCTTATATTTATTTTTCTATTTCTTTTTTCCACTTGTTTGCAGGTATCTCTTCATCACTACATAGCTCTGATTAGACAATTTAAAAGAAAATGTACTGATCTTCACACAAAATTGGAAAGCAGGAGATAGATGATGCAGATCAAATACTGTGTCTTTATCTTGGTCTAGAGCTGGAGAAACAAAATGCCACCTGGAAACTACAGAACGCATGCAAAACACATGCTTTACCAAAGCAAAGCATGTGAGGAGACCAGAAAGGGAACACAGACAAAACTGTCCCCGTAACTATGACAGTGACATTAGTGACTTACAGAATCTTTTAGTTATTATTACTGTCTTCAAACGACAAGTGTGCTTCCCCTGTGTTTTTCTTTCTGACACATGCCTTCCTACCCAAAATCACAGCAAGTGATTTTTATATCTGAAACATATTCTGTGAAATAAAGAACAACAGATGTACAACTGGAAACAGATCCAATCCAAAAGGCTGCTTCTGAACAACATCTGACTCAGGAGTCTTTTTCTTTTTCTTTTTTTAACAATCCAGAAACAAAGGTGTTTCTTTCTTTATTTGTTTTCCTTTTTTTTTTTTTTTTCTTTTTCCTGTGGACCTACCCCCACATCCCTGTACACTGAAGGAGTCCTACTTTAGATTCCAAATGGCTTAATGCCAGCTGATTATATATTAGATAGAATCACTGAAAAAATAGGATTGCAAAGGGTCTTAAGAGGGTGTGTAATCCATGTAGTTCTTTCCCCAAGGCAGGATCAACTACTTAAGACATTTGTAAGAGAAGATTGTCTATCTCTTGTTCTCAGTAATGACCAGTGATGTATTGCAAAGCATGTTCTTATATATATTACAACAGAATTTGGAGAATACAGGTCAGATTAAAGTCTCACTTGCTGACACTGTGCAAACTCCTAATAAGAAGCAATTCCAGTTCCAAACAGCTTTCAGTCTCAGTAGACAAAGCAGGCAGGGGAAAGAGAAATAATATGTCATGATGTTTACTTTATATGAAATTTCAAACTTTTTATCATTAGTCTAATCCATCTTCTCTTAAGACTGATAGTAAATCTCCATCTGACCACAATTGGAGTTAGCAAGATACACTGCAGATTGCACAAATAATATGCAGAACATACAAACAGTCCATATGGGACTCCTGTATAATCCAGGTGTCTCACATATCAAAACGGTGACACAGACTTCATTATCTTCATTATCATTGCACATTTATAAAAGCAAATGATTTATTTAAAAATAAACAATAATTTTTTAGAAAGAACAAAAAAAAACCTACCAGAAAAAAAAAAAAAAAAAAAAAAACACATAGCATATGATGGAGTTTTCTCAACACAACATGCAGCTTTGGAGCCAAACAAGTTTATCCACATTCCCTGAGCGATGGTTTATGTTTTGACATTGACTAACTCATCCATGCTCAGGGCACAAGCACTCAGACAATCTCCATCACCAGTTTCCCATTAGAAATCTTGATCTCTGCTGAAACAAGCTCAGTTCCCTTCATTATTTCCCAGCCGACAGACGGCTTGAAAGGGAGGATATTACAAGTGTCAGTCTCTTTGCCTCCAGACAGGCCATGGATAAGACAAGAAGGAGGGAAACAAATAAAAAATATCTTTGTTTATGTGGCAACTTTTTAATGTGGTTGTTGTACAACTATGTTTCATTTGTTCTCCCCAAACTAGTTTACAAGCACGATATTCTTTGCAATCCTCCAGCAACAGTGTTCTCTCTCCCTTTTTTTCTCTGATTTTTTGTTAGGGTCTTGTTATTCTGCAGAAAGAAAGAAACGGCAATCCATCTTGAAGAGCTACTTTGTTATTAAAAGAGTTATAAAGCTCTTCAAATTAGTCATTGAGCAAAATCTAAGAAATATTTTTTGAGAAGGGTGGTGTTTTCTTGCTAAACAAGGTGAAGAACAATAAGATGAACTCTACTGCAAACTTCTCCATAAGTATCTTCAGAAGGATCACTTTATTTGCATCAATAACTCTATTATTTTGGCAATGAGAGGTCAAGATCAAGGTCTTTAAATTATGTGAATTGTCATAGCTCTGTTAACTGCTGTAGAGGTATGTTGCTTTTTATTAAGATTTAGTCATAAGCATACTGAAATATAGTCCCTGACCTGAACTTCTCAAAGGCAGATGATAGACAAAATGGAGAAAAAGCACGAAGAGCAAAAAGAAAGTGTGTTTTCCAGTCACTGCAATGTGTTGGTCATTTGAGGATACAAGCTGTTCCTAACCACATATGCAGGAAAACCTCAGCATTTCCTCAGTTCTCTCTGCTCTTGCTCCTGTGTTTTTATGGCTGCATCCCACAGCTTTCTGTGTGGAGGTGCTCCAGAACTCTTATTAGTCAAACACATTTAGAAGACATTGGGCTATGTCAATACAAGTAAATTAAACATTTATATGTTCAGTCCTTGATGGTGAGTCTGAATGTCATGAAATGAGAGTGGCTGGGCACTAGAGCAGGGTTCCCATGGCAGCAGTCATGGCACCTAGCCTGCTGGAGTTCAAGAAGTGTTTGAACAATGCTCTCAAACACAGGGTTTGGGTTTTGGGTGCTCCTGTGTGGAGCCAGGAGTTGGACTTGATGATCCTTGTGGGTCTGGTCCAGCACAGGATATTTTGTGATTCTGTGATTCTGTGAAATGGTCGTCATCCACACTGTAACACCACACACTATAGTTAGCACTAAAGCTTTCTATATAAGATTTTAACTGCCTATTAAGAATGGTCCCTGGCCCCTGCTAAATGCCCAAAGCATGCCATTGAATAGCTTTGAAGACTGATGATTGTCATAAGACAAAACCATGTCAGAGACTGTTCTCACTATTTAGTAGTATCAGTAATCATGTTCTAGTGATTATGAATGTTCCTGGACAGTGTTTTATTCATTAACTTAGCCATCCCCTATCTGTCCCCTGAGGGGAATTGTATAATGGCCAGTGAAAGAGCATCAGCACACAGGTGAGTTTTATTAAATGCTTATGAGTAAGACCATCTGAGAAGAAAGATAATAAAAGATTGGTAGCGTGGGTATGTGACTAAGGTAGTTATCTCCAAAGAGAATCTGTAGCCTCAGGAATATGAAAACATTAGTATGGACAACATTAAAAATTAAAACGCTTTCCTTAGCTGTTGACATTCACTATTTTGATGAAAGTTTTCATTAACAAAACTCATCTTTTTTGAATGTATTAAAAAACTGCAGTAATAGGGAACAGAATCAAAGCATCAACATTTTGGCATTAACAGAATGGGGAGAAAAAAAGAAATACAGAATCATTGATAGGAGAAATGATGCAAAATAAAATAAGTCAAGGAAAACTAAGGCAGGATGGGTGTAATGTCTCAAGAAATCTAGTAATGACCTGCTAGAGGATGGAGGGAAAGGAGGTGTGTTTTGCTTTATTGTGCATTTCTGCAGAGTGCAGTAAAAGAATATTCTACCATCTGTCATCTTCAAGAAATTGGCATACTCTGACATTGGACAGGTTTGTTCATACTTCCAATCTGCTGCTCACTCATTTTTGCTGAACATTTTTGTTCTCCACTTCTCCCACGTAATTTTTATTTTTATCATTATTATTATTATTATTTGGAGTCAGATCAGATCATGTTCAATCATTAGATCATTTTTTTCTATAGCTTGAATTTGTTAGGCTAAATGAAAACAAAAAACAAACAAACAAACAAACAAACAAAACAAATAAAAAGAAAAGAAACAAAAAGACCAATCCGCTAAAAAAAAAAAAAAAAAAGAGAACAAAAAT
>CM021797.1:7177955-7192565 GCA_011076525.1 Nettapus auritus | reverse complement strand
TTTTTTTTTTTTTTTTTTTTTTTTTTTTTTTTTTCCCTGGAACACCCTGCTCCTTTCTTTCTCCCCAGGTCTGACTTGAGGGTTGCTCTGGTTTTGATGCTGGGATTACTTTGCCTTGGTAGAGAAAAGAAAAAAAAAAAGTAATTAATTAATTAAACCAAAACCATCACAGCTTTTACTCCTTTCTACCCTGGTTTCTGAAGGAAATGAGGCTTATCATGGTTAAAGAGCACATGTGCCTGTCTTTCTGTCTGTCTCACTTTGCAGACTGATTAGCTCATTTCAATCACATTTAAGCTGAAGTTTGGAGGTGTCAAGGATATTAAATTACTATAAGATTCAGAGAAGAGGCATCTGAGAAGCAGAGAAATACTCTATGAGCATGGCCATTAAAGGCAAACTGCAGACTCTTACTAAACACGAAAGAACTCATGCAGGAGGAAATGGTTTTGAACATCTCAGCCAGAGGATCAGAGTTTGCACCTTCCGTGACACAGCACAGTCTAGCCACCAGACACAAAGCCAGAGAAAACCAGGCTTCATAGGTTCTGTTGATCACAGAATGAGTTGTTTTAAGCCACTGAGTCTAAAAGTACATTTAAAGCTGGAAAAGAAGTTCAGTGCTTCAAGCATTGGAACCTAAGCTATTTCTCTGCAGAATACATACTATTAGTCATGTTAATTACACTAGTGACTACGGGCCAATCAGGTATGGGGTTCCACTACGCAATTAGGCACTGAATAAACACTGGCTAGTAGCTGGCCCAGGGCCTGCACATCTTCTTGGTATTATCAAAGACACATACAAGTCTGGGGAAAGGCTGGAACACGTGGTGTCAGATGTCATGGGGGGTGGTGTCCCCATCAAAGTTGTATTTGAACTGTGTTAAGGACAGGGGTAGCTACCTTCAGCTGCCCTACTTTCTTTGATCATTCAGGGCATTTGTATGTTGGAAACACTCTGCATTTGAGACTGTGAAGTTCCTTTTGCTTTCCACACGCTCTGCTTCAGAAGAGAAGTGCTAAGATGTGATCCTGAAATACAAGGAATATGCTTCTAAAGAATGATATAGTAAGATGCCTTCCCATAGTTCTTCCACGAAGAAATGAAAGCTACTAAAACCACGATTGTTTTTGATATTAATAATAAATACAATTTATATGGCTAGAGATGGTAAGAGACCTGGGCATGGTCTGGCATGCTGCTCTGCTCAGAGCAACTCAGATGGTTGCTCTTCTACAGTTCTTATGAATTACCTTCTTGATTTCACCTCTACTCTAGGGTTCTCCTGGTGTTCAATAAGGCAATTCAAAGGATTAACAACTACTGATTTAGGGTCTATAGGCTGCTTTGCAAAGAAGCAGCAGCCCAGAGTTTTTGGTGTGTTTACCATAACTTATCTTTTGCAAAGCTGAACGCATTCAGCATCATACAATCCCACCTGGTTTCATTTCTGACTGCATGTGGTACAAGATGCTTAGTAGACTTGTTTGTAGTAAACAGAAAAAAATATCCCAACCTTCTTTAATGAGAGTAGGATGAAACTGAGGGTCAAGAAAGGCCAACAGCTACATGGAAAGAGGCAGCAGGAATGCAGCTGGATAACTCCATACAAGGCCAAATGCACACATGGTACGTTATACAATTTGGATTACGAGGAAGTTTAATTGAAAAGCACAAACCAAAAGGTCAAATTCATGTAAAATTTAAAGGCCATTTTTATTATTTGACATGGAACAAATTGTAACTTTATATTGCCTTTAGATGCAATTTTGTTCAATGAAATTAGACTAAGCTAAAATAAAACGCCCTTTAAAGTGTTAAGATGAAATATTGGAACTTATTATGGGTGGAAAGAGATTTTGATTTCTCTAATAAATACCGAGGAAAATATTTGGTGGAAAGTACAGACACCTAATTTGCATTAATACAAATGAGAACTATTAAGTTTAGCTGATTAGCATATTCATATGTACTGTAGGCACCACATATTCAAAATAGACTCTGATTAGTACCTAAAGTATTAAAAGCAGAACCTTTGAAACTCAGCATTCATTATATTTGGAACCTAATGTAAAGGGAAGTATTTTCTAAAAAAAAAAAAAAAAAAAAAAAAAATCAACTTATTATTATTATTCACACAAAATTTAAATAACTTTAAAAGTGTCAAAAAGAAAAAGATGAGGTAATGCTCACAGTTTTGGGCATGTTTCATTTTAATGAAGAAACAAAGTGAAAGAAAACATTGCCAGGCTAAAAGAAAATCAGAAATACAATAGAGATGTGGTCTCTTATTGGCATGGTATCTGGACATTAATGGATTTTATCTTAATGTTTTAAGATTATGGGAAAATATTATGCCTTTCACATGAGAGGCAGGGTAAATGAAATGAATGCGTAGAACCACAAAGGAACATTTTGGTTGAAGTAAAATTCAAATATATACATATTTTGTCTACATCTGCAATTTATGTCCTATTTGGTATCTTCCTCAGACCAGATTTTCTTCCATTTATCACATGTCCCACTCATTTTAGCAAACCACTGTAGCACATATTTAAAACTGTCTGACCTAGCAGGACTACCTGGATAGTTTTGTTGAATCCATTCAAACTAGTTTTGTTTAATGATCTCACATACCCTAAATAGTTTGATAGATCTTGGTGTAAAGTAGTGGCAATTTCAATCGATCATTTACTGTTCTAGTTTTATCTTTGGTAAGCATAATATAAAAGAAATATACTTTTCACTCCTTGGATATTTTAGCATAGGTGCCTTCTATTGGTCTTTTTTGTTTAACTTTCTTCTTTTCTTCCTGGAGTTGGAGAACTTTAAAAACCCTCCATCCTTGCTTTATAAGAGGAAGTGGAGGGGCAAAACCACTGGTGTGGTCCTTGCAGACCCACAGGGGAAGGGGCAGAAGGAAAAATTACATATATTTTCTTTTTTTCTTATCACACTTAATGCTGGTGTTGAACCGGCCTGATTATTTAAGAACAGCCATGCAAATTCCTTGAAAATCATGAGATGCTTTTAGATGCTTTAAAAGCACTATATTTTCTGCCTTAAGTTTTCTTGAAAAGAACTGAGTAACCCTACTTGACTTTAATGAGTGAAAATATTCTGCAAATGAACAAGATGCTTTATGTGCCATGATAGACCTGTCTAATGAAGCACTTAAGAACAGGAAGGTCCAGTCAATAGGGAGCTTGTCATACTGGCTAACCAGTCACAAACTGTAATTTCAAATATGATTGTACTGATGAAATCCTAGCATTTTTTTAAAACCTGTGATTTTAATAGGAGCTTGGGAGCTTTTTTCTTTACTTGTATTAGTCTTACTCATAAGGCAACCATTTCAGCATTCAATTCCCCATCATCACTGTTTTTTGTTTGTTTGTTTTTTTGATTAATAAAGAAAGCGATACAATTTTCACAAGGCTACTCTGGATGCATTCAGCCACTGAGATCAGATACACCATCAGAGATTTAACCCTCAGATTTGTAGTTTTTCCTCCCTCTTTAGAGTAGTTATATTCAAATCTGGCAGTTTCTAACTGAAAGATTAGACCTCCAGCTGTCATAGCAAATTTACCTCTAATAGGATCTTAGATAAAAATAACAACAGCAACAGGAACAAATTGTCCACTAGTGAATTTGCATAGTTCCACTTCTCTGCCCCAGATTTCTGGAAACTGGATAAACTGCTGATATAGACTATGAGGTGAATCACTGAAATGTGCTTCAGAGAAGTTCTTCTTGGGCAAATCCTATCCCAGATAAAGGAATAAGAATTTACACTGAGAGAATTTCAGTGGAGACCATAACACCGATATGACCAATACAGTAGCTGATATTAAATCTCCTTATGGAAAGACAGACATAAATCCACATAACCTAAATATATATGCACAAGTATACATTTGTATATTAGACTGAACGTAGCTAAAAATCTACAAAGAAGAATATCATAAACAAGCTAGACAAAATGAAAGGGATCTGAGCATACATCGATCCCATTCTCATATCATTTGTACAGCTCAATTCACAACATCTCATGTGTATTATCATCCTTATTTTGAATACATGGAGGCACAGAAAAACCTATTATATTCAGGCTTCCCAGCTTCAAACAGTTCCTCCTTAAACTCTGTGTCATCCTTTTGTTCAGTAGAATTAAAGCTCTCATTACCAGCAAAGATTGCTCTAAAATACAAGCAAAGGTCCAAACCCTGGAAACTAGAAGAAGCCAAGCATTCAGTAGGATACCTTTCTGCTGTGGAGACCCCAAGGAAATTTTGCTGCTTAGCATCTTTGAGGAATTTTTTTCTAAGTCATTTTTAAAACAGGCAACATAAAGCTTGCTTTCTTCTGTCCTCATTCACCCAGTCTGTGTTTTGTTAAGAAGGCTATGTTCAGAGTAAAAGTTTATTTTGTTTGTCATACTCAAAAGGTGTAACTTGAATTCATGAACTAATTGAAGCAGATAAATGTCTTTCCCCTGCACCTTACTGGTATCTATACCTCTCATTTTTCATTTGCATTACTGAGATACCATGGGTATACAATGGCAACAATTCCTGCCAGAATGAAAGTGAAAACTAGAGAAAATGCCCAGACTGTCTTTTTTAAACCTAAACTCTGAAGGCTGTTAGGGAACTTTTGTTCCCCTGCCTTACTACTGAAGATTTTCCTCTTCCTTTCTCTAAATAATCCACCATTCATCAGAGAATGAAGAGTCCAGATAAAGAAATACAGATCTATTAAGGCATCCTTTCAGAATGCACCTAAACTTCATGTTTTCCAATTCTTTATTGTACAGAATAAGAAGACCTAGGTGTGACCATATTTTAAAAATGAACCTAGAATCCCTCATTAATTTTCAGCACTTTTCCAGCACAGCAGAAATTGTCCCAGGAGAAACTAAAGAGGCCTGAAGCTTCAGATCAAAGCAAACAAACAAACAAACAAACAAACAAAAACAAACAAAAAACAGCAACAACAACAACAACAACAACAACAACAAACAGAAAAATAAAAAGAAAAGAAAAGAAAGAAAAGAAAAGAAAAGAAAAGAAAAGAAAAGAAAAGAAAAGAAAAGAAAAGAAAAGAAAAGAAAAGAAAAGAAAAGAAAAGAAAAGAAAAGAAAAGAAAAGAAAAAAGAAAAGAAAAGAAAAGAAAAGAGGAAAGGAAAGTAAAGAGGAAAAATAAATAAATAAGGAAAAGTGCATGTGGAAATATAACTTCAGTGGAACCCCTGGGAAAGAAAACAGTTGTTTTTTTGGCATTTTCTTCTGGTTTTAGGGTATTTTTAAAGGGAAAATGAGTCATAGGAGAGGATTTCGGGAAATTATTTGGGGCATAATGTAAAGACCTGCTGAATGGACAGTATGAGTGTAAGAAATAAACTGGCACTTTGAACAAAATTGGCACTGGACCAAGAAGCTAGGTATTTTGTTTGTTTAGGTTGTGATTGCACAACACCCTTTGAGCAAAGACAATGTTTAGGCTGTCAACAGAAATAAGTACCCACCTCCTCCTTTTTTTTTTTTTTTTTTTTTTTTTTTTTTTGGTTAGATATTTGAGACAAAGTAAGAATCGTAAAGTCAAAGTCTGCAGGTTAGTGCCCGTCTTTTACTCTCAAGCCTGTTCCATGGCACATCCAAGCCTGAAGGGATGTAAGACATGGACTCCTGATGGCTCTTGAACAGAAGGCCTTTATTGCTATTTTTCACTCCTACATATACTTTCCCCATAGCCCCACATACTGTCCACACGCCCGAATGTGACATACAATTGGTTAGAGACCCTCAGACACGGACCTCGAGCCAGCCAGCAATTGGCCACCACCCAAAGCTCATCCTTAGCACTGTAGCCAATTTTCTTTATCTCAACCTTGCTCAAGTTTTTGTTTTTTGCTGCTTGCTTCCTCATTATCTCTAATTCAGGGACGTGTGAAACAGCACGAAGCCACCTGCAAATTCTTTTCCCACACAAGCCTATACATATACTAAACAAAAGCACTAAAAAGTAGCATAAATTGGCAGATTCTGTGATTGTCAATATGTAGAAATCAGGATCCAAACACTCTGTCTCTGGATCCATGAGATTCATGACTTTGAGAAACAGTAAGTAAAATATATAATTTCCTCCAGGGAAACAACTAAATGGCCAAATCTATTTTCTGCCTAGGACTGCATGGAAGCATTAAATAACAGTCCTTCTGTTTTGATGGCTTTAAAGAACTTTTATTTTTATTATTTTTATTATTTATTTAGATTTTTATATATATATATACTTCCCCTCCACCTCCTTTTTTTTTTTTTTTTTTTTTTTTTTTTTTTTTTTAAAAAAAAAAAAACGTGAAAAAAAATTGTTTCATAATGGTATCCAGCTCTTGGTTCTTTGGCAAGAAAATATCTTCATTCATCTCAAAATAATATTAACTACAGTATCTCCTATCCAGAAATTTTACTGCTTATACTCAGTCATCTCCCTAATACAAGTGAGAGTCAGTCTTACCCTAGTTAATCTGAATTTATTTTTGAGTCATGCAGGCAAGAGAATGCTTTGGCAAAACAGAAAGAAAAATGATCTAATTCACCAGGAGATTGCCACTTAGTTTTGGATCTTGTCAGCAATTATAAGTGGAGGTGCATCAGCATAACTCCAGAAATATTGATTCACTTTATATGTCCATGGTACTTAAAAAAAGAAGATATACAGTATAACTAGGCCAGATCTTCAGTTAGGAGAAACTGACATAAATATATGGAGGAAAATAGAACTACTCTTGTTTACATCAGCTAACAGTCTAAATCATGATACTTACAGAGGAAAAGATGAACAAACATTTCAAGTATTTGCAATTATTTGCATGCACATACATGTACACTTAGACACTTACTGAGTTTCTAAAGTCAAGAAATCAGGCATTAGCAAACATCAGAAATAAGGTTGCCTGTGTCTTTTCTTCTGGTGTGGATGTTGATTATGAAGACACTTTTAATTACATGAAGACATGTTGTTCACTCCATGGGTGTCCTGCCTCATTCAATGCTCAGGTTGAATAGCACTCATTTTGTACATAACGATCCTGTACTTGCTTTCCCACCGTTGATTACCAACCACGGGATTCACCTCACCTCCTTACAGAGATCCCACATGTAGATGTTTATACCTAAGCTAGCTGCTCCAGGCTACCCTTATAAACATGGGAAAGAAAAGCATCTTAAGAGCTGACCCATTTTAAATGTGTGCTTTAGAATGAAATGAATCACCCCCTAAGGGGAAACACTTCTCTCTCTTTCCTCTAAAGAGACTTTGACTAGTTCAGATAAAGGCCTTACACTGTTGACAAATCCCAATGTATGTGACCCAAGCCATGATCTAGCACATAGTTTTCAAACCTTGTTTCAAACAAGGATTTATTATCAACCCTATGGGTAGTGTGGTGGATTATCAACCCTAGGGGTAGTCTGGTGGTCCTTGTGACACCACCTGAATGCTTCCTGTAACACATTCACACTGTAGACAAAAGGGTTCAGATTACCTAGTTTCCAGCACTTGTGTTAGCTAGCAGTTATTGAGCCCATCTAATCTCTTACTATCAATAATCAATGGAAGGAGAGAGGTCTCCCCGGAGAACGATTCTCTGTCAGCTCAAGAGAGAGGGTATGAGGATGTATTCTGTGCCTAAAGTTAAGTGAACTGAATAACTCTTTCACCCAGGACTTCCTTTTTTAGAGTACTTCATGTAGCATTTTACATGCTGAGTGCACAGTCCCTCTTTTCTTTCATTATTGCTGTGACCCAGCACACACCTTCACAAATCAGACCCCAGGGCCTGAAGTCAGGCACCAGAAAATGAGGAATAAGCTGTTAGTGGCCACACCTGAGAAGTTCAGAACTTCATCTGCAGTACATGCAGGATATAATACTGATCTCCAGAACAACAGTGAATGTCCATCTTCTCACATCCATTCTGGTCACTGTTTTGTCTTTTAATTCCATAAACAATGTTGCAACAAATGAGTACAGGCTTTTATACACATATGTATGTGCATATATATGTATGTATATTTCACAGTCCTGTCTAACCACCAGGATATAGCCTTCCTTTTGAACAAAATGAAGTAGAAATTCTTAAAGCCTCAAGCCAAAGAGAAATTAAGAAATTGACATCATTTTGACATCCATGTGAATTTCTTACCCTAAAAAAAAAAAAAAAAAGATAAAAATAAATGAAAATGCAAACTTCCCTTAATCTATTAGGTATGGCTTAAGCATAGCTGTGACCCTTGCAATTCTGTTGAACTGTTGCTTTTCCCTCTTGCCTGCAGACTCATTCTCTCTAAATAAAACTGAATACACTTAGTAATACAATACACAGGACAACTGTAGTGTTAGTTATTGGAACCAAATATCCTCAAAATAATATAACAGAAATAATTTTCCTAAAACTCTGGCTAAAAATGGGAAGGATATAACATCTCACAAGACTGCTTTCCAAAGCAAGTTAGGACTTTTCATTGACTTCAGAATGTGTTGGAGAAGGTCTAGAGGAGTTTAGGTAATGTTTTGTGAATTGTCACACAGTCCAGAAATAATAAAGCTTCTGATTACAGACATCATTATTGAGTCTGCTAAGGAGATCTTGTTATCTTGGGACAAAATGGTACAAACCGCTAGACTGAAGCTGGAGTAATGTAGAAATTTAGAGATTATTCACTTGCCAGTGCTTATTCACATGAATGTGAAAGAGGAGAACTTGATATGTACCATAGAATCATAGAATCATAGAATATCCTGAGTTGGAAGGGACCCACAGGGACCATCAAGTCTAACTCCTGGCTCCACACAGGACCACCCAAAAATCAGACCATGTGTCTGAGAGCGTTGTACTAAAACTTCTTGAATGCTGAGCAGGCTCGGTGCCGTGACCACTGCCCTGGGGAGCCTGTCCCAGTGACAGACCACCCTCTGGGTGCAGAACCTTTCCTTAACACCCAGCCTGACACTCCATGGCAATCCCTTGAGTCCTATCGTTGTCCCCAGAGAGCAGAGCTCAGGGCCTGCCCCTCGTGAGGGAGCTGCAGGCCGCCATGAGACCTCCCCTCAGCCTGCTCAGTTCTGGGCTGAACAAACCAAGTGACCTCAGGCATTCCTCATACATCTTCCCCTCTCACCATCTTCATAGCCCTCCTTTGGACACTCTGATAGTTTGGAAACTCTAATAATAGAGAGTTGGTGACTCTCTAATATGTGTAGGTTGTTTCTTTAAAGACGAACATAAAGTGATACTATTTTTTTTCTCTGAAAGTGAAATCAAACTGATGGGTATTTTTAAGCTGACCAGACTGTAAAAGCTACCCAGACTGTAAAACCTGCAGTTTCTACCTGAATCAGGAAGAAGAAAGGAAAGTTCATTAAATTATTCATAGCCTCTTTGGTAAATTTATTTGGAATGGTTTGTAAAGGAAACTTTTTGTTTGTTTGTTTGTTTGTTTGTTTTGTTATTTATCAAATCAGACAAGTTGGTTTGTTTAAACTGATTGTTTCCTTGTGCCCCATCATTGTACTGTAACATTTACTAGGATCTCCCATTGTGCAGCAGATAGTGTATAGCCTGCACCGTGACAAGTGCTTTTTTGTGTGTGTTTGTTTGTTTGTTTGTTTTGTCCTCCTGTGAAGACAAATCCAACTCAGGCTGGATGTTACCTGGTTCATTCCTTGGTGTTGGAAACAAGGACAACTAGCACACCTACTGCTCACGAGTATCTCTGGCTGGACCTTGTACTCGGCTGTGGTGAGGCTACACCTCACGTACTGTATTCAGTTTTGGGCCCCTCACTACAAAAGGACATCAAGATGCTCGAGCGAGTTCAGAGAAGGGCAATGAGGCTGGTGAGGGGTCTGGAGAACAAGTCGTATGAGGAGCGGCTGAGGGAGCTGGGATTGTTCAGCCTGGAGAAGAGAAGGCTTAGGGGCGACCTTATCACACTCCATGGGTACCTTAAAGGAGGCTGTAGCGAGGTGGGGGTTGGTCTATTCTCCCACATGCCTGGTGACAGGATGAGGGGGAACGGGCTTAAGTTGCGCCAGGGGAGGTTTAGGTTGGATGTTAAGAAGAACTTCTTTATTGAAAGGGTTGTTACGCATTGGAATGGGCTGCCCAGGGAAGTGGTTGAGTCACCATCCCTGGAGGTCTTTAAAAGATGTTTAGATATAGAGCTTAGGGATATGGTTTAGTGGAGGACATCTTAGTGCTACGTCAGAGGTTGGACACGGTGATCTTGGAGGTCTCTTCCAACCTAGATGATTCTGTGATTCTGTGAGTGCTGAGTGGCTTGAAGAACACAGTCTTACAATTTGCAAATATTTTTTTAGAATTGTGCTGATAGGAAAAGCTCTCCAGTGTGGCAGGAGGACAAGGAAAAGGAAACACCTAGCAGCAGAAAGACTGAGCTGTACTGTGAGTGGTGAACTGACAGAAAAATATGAAAGAAAGATCCTTAAGGCCCACTAAGATAGGGCTACAGCCTTAAATAGGGCTGACTGAAAACCCCTGAGGTCATATTGCTCTGCTCCAGCTCTGATTCCAAGCAGGTATCAAAGAGATGAAGTCTTTCCAGACAAGGGACATCAAGCACAGGGGACAAAACAGGCATAGGGAATGGTTTGAACTCTTACCTCTCATGCATGGATTTAAGGGACCCAGGAAACCTGTAAGAGAAGATTCAAGTACACACTAAGGAGTAGTTAACAAGGGCAGCAGAGAAACAGATAAATACTTCTTCAGGGAGGGATAGACTCAACCTCATCACTGATGTGAATTTAAATCGTTATGACTGTGTAGATTATACTTACATGTTTTTTACATCAGCACAAGGACAGGTCCATTTTATTAGTGGAAAGGAAAATATATAAGGTAAAATATGTCCAGAAAAGCAGGGAGTGTCCAGTTTTCCCTTTTTTCCAGCCATGTAGCAATAAGCAAACACTAACTCAAAGCCACGTAGCATACACTTGATGAACGTTTAAAGGGACTTGAAAGTTCTCTGAATTTTCCCCTACTGTCTCTTTATAGCTACCATCAATAGGAATGTTGATGAGGGGGAGTGAGAAAGCGGTTGTGGTCTTCAGCTGCCCAGCACGGTAAAACCACCACAATGGTTGCCTCAAGAAATTTGATTCACCTCTTGTTTGTCACTTAAGACCCAACTCAATTTTTTATTCTGGTTGATGCAAAAATACAAAGAAAAGAGTAAACCTGAACGTTCCTATGGAAATATTTCTCAATCTCAAATAAAAATTTGCCATTTTCCAATCTCAAGTCTGTCAAAAATCATCATTCATTGTGGAGGTCTGAGAAGGATTTTTCTTTAGAATACAGTCCTGGTTTGCCATTATTTTTCCCACAATAAGTAAAAAAATTTTTTTTTTTTTTTTTCTGATGCTATTTAAAGCAGTTTTTTTTTTTTTTTTATAATATATATATATATATAATTGGGAATTCTTTGGGATTTTATTCCTTTGGTTAGTTCTATAGTCAATGGTGTGTTTGGTCATCTGAGAGCCTACAGTCTAAGAAACTAATTATTGCTAGTAGTGATTGGATGTTACATCCTGATATGGACTAATGCATTTGGATCTCTTGAGCAAAATGAGTTTAGTTTAGCAAGCATTTTCTAGGGTCTTATATATACCATAGGGAACAGTAAAAAAAGATGAAGAGGGTCTACTGAGTCACTGATTCTGTCTGTCTGCTACTGCCTCCATAGACGTGACTAGTGCAGCCCCCCTGCATCCATCAGGTTTCCTTTTAAATCTGTTGGGCTTTTTGCCCTTCCTGTTCTGGCTGAATAATGTCTGGATAAATAGATGTATACATAAATGGACAGACAGGGACTTGAAAATACTCTGGAATGCATTTTGGTTTCCTTTGCTGATGATCTATTGAATATACCTGATGCATTCTATGCGTTCATTGACTTTTCTATTTGTTTCATACTTGTACTCATTTTTACTGATCACCATTCTGCCTTCTGTAATGTCAAGATATAATGAAAAATCTTCCACCTACAAAGGTGTCCTTTGATATTTCTTATAGTTTGTTTTTTTTTTTTTTTTTTTTTTTTTTTTTTCTGTGTCTGTTGCTTTGTGATGAAGTTTCAAATGCACAGCAAACAGTCATAACTGGGAACTATATAACTATTTATTTTTCTATTACTTTCATTGATTTTTTTTTTTTCTTAGCTATTGTATACAGAATTGCCATAGTTGTGTAGGACATTTATTAAGTATATTCTAGTATTATTACCTAAGTAGCAAGGAACTAAGAACTGTTCATGTTAGCATACATGAAGAATATAACCCTGAATGCCAGTTAGTTATTCTGTTGCCCAAATAATTGACAAGTGTAAAAATATTGACTACAATAATTTATCTACTTCACAAAACTGGAGTGCTTAAACGGCACCAGTGTGTTTCTGGTGCACCTGTGTCAAAGGCTTATTTGAAAGAGAGGCTTCTCTTTCAAATAAAAATTAAAGGCTTTCTAGAGAGTGTTTTATAAGTGCACTTATTATTATTATTATTATTATTATTATTAATTAATTTATTTATTTTCTAACTCATCTTTGCTTTTTCTTTTATTATTATTCTTGTTATTATTATTTAATATAGAGGACAAAAGGACCCTGGAGAGTAGACTTAAAAGTGGTGTTTTCCCACCTTCACACACACTACTATATGATGGAGGAAAAGACTTTGAGCAGCTTTTAGGAGAGGAGGGGAAGGAGGGGGAAGAAGACTTTCTAAATGGATTTTTACCTATAATTTTATATCCTCCTTATATAGAAAAAGAATTTATGTGAATTAACATTTGAATCCAGCATGAATTTAGGGAAGCTCTAAACAAACAAGCAAACAAGTAAATAAACAACTGAGTAACTCCTTTAAGGAAGAGAAAACAGAGGGAACTTGCTGGGAAATTTAAAAGGGGCACCAGCAAGACAAATATGTAAGTCCCTGTCCTTCCAGAGGGACTGGCATCCCCAGCAGAAACAAAACCCCAAACCTTCCCTGACTGGTACCCTCACTGACAAACATAGAAGCTGTGAAAAATGGCCATGGTCTGAAAGGTCTGATTCCCCCCTGGCCTGCACTGGTATGAATCAGGGCTATGGATTCCAGTGGATTTATCTCTGGGCAAACCCGCTGTTCAGCCAGAATAAGGCATTTGTCTTAGAAGACATGTTTACCACAGGTTATTGGGTGTTGTACTTGAATTACTGGATGAAGTTCCCCTGCCTGTGCTCTGCAAATTGATTGCTAACTCACATAACTTCAGTTTGTTTCTCATTATATATTTTTTTCTTTAAACACCTACCTTCTGGACCTATGTGTTTTGGAGAATATCTGTTTTTATTTCTATGTTTTCTTAAGAAATTTGTACTTTCCGTGGCTGTTAAATTAATTTTATGGACATGAAATTAGAAGATTCCTCCCCCCCCAAAACAAACAAACAAACAAACAAACAAATAAAAAAACCTGAGAGAACCAGGAAAGTGTCAGCAGATTCTCACAATTTTTAATGCGTTTCATGATTCGCTAGCACAAGAGGGAGTTAGTTTTGGTATTTGAATTCCTGCATTTGGGAAGAGGAACTTCAAAAAAATACCCTAGTAACAGAGAGTTTCTGGGTGAAAAAATGTTTGTCCTCCTAACATTATACCTATTGGATGAATAGAGGAAGGAATAATAGACTACAGGGTGTCAATCTAGTGTGCTTTTATTTTTTATTTATTTATTTATTTATTTATTTATTTTGCTAGCACTAATTAATTTTGAACACAGAGGAAAAATCATTTAGGTAAAAAAAAAAAAAAAAAAAAAAAAAGGCTTTGGAGAGCCTGCCTAAATCTGATTAACTTTCTTTTGTAATTAAATTGCTAAGAAGTGACCTAAAGTGCAGTTAGCTAAAGCATATACTTAATTACTATATGATAAATAAATATCCTGAATCAGAATCTGACTTCTTGGTAGAAGAATAGCAGACCTGTGTAGAAAAAGTTATTGAAACAATGGAGATGGGGGAGTGTGGCTAGTCTCTTTCTGCTCTAATTAGAGCTCTTTGCATTTGAGTAGAAAAATCCCAGGTTATAACTTCAGTATTTGTTGTTAAATCATCACCATCACAGCATCTTCCTGCTAGCCATGCAGGGTGAACTGCATTGTGACAGCATCTGGGTTATCATCATAGTGGGTTTATACCTCGTTTTAGGAAAGCTGTGACAGGGGAAGTCCACTTATTTTCTCCTCCTCTGGGAACATCCCCTTAGTCTGGTGGAAACTGAAGGGACTGTTTTCTTCCACACTCCTCAGGATGGCGCACACCTCTGGACCTTGGGAGAGAAGCTATTTCCACCACAATGGTTAGACACCAGGGATACAGATTATGATGTCATTAAGCATCATGGCATTCAAAGACTGTGCTTATTAGGCATGGCCCCATCCTATGCACTCAAAACAACTTAGGCTTTGATATCTTCTAATGTAGTTTTGAAGAACGAGAGATGTTTACACCAAGGTCACCAGAGTAATAC
>CM021797.1:7150103-7177855 GCA_011076525.1 Nettapus auritus | reverse complement strand
CCCCCCCCCCCCCCCCCCTTAAAGCATACAGCTTTGATCTTAATGTTTTTCTCTGGGGACCAACAATATTATTATTACTATTAACTTCCAGGATTTTTTTTTTTCTCTGTTTGGAATAGAGAAAAAATGAAGCTCCAATTGGAATAGTAAAGTGTTGAATTGAGTCACCTCCTAAGAAATAGAGAACTGACTTGTTTCTCATTGTAAATACTAAAATGTTGGAAAAATTGTCATTCTTGAAACTAGTCCAGTGCTTTCACCAATACAGTTTTACATGATCTTGGGAGTTCAAAGGGTGCTTGCTCTGGTTTTGCTGCTTTGACAGCTGATGGAAGAAACATTTGAAGGAACCTGTCAATTTGAGCCTCACAAGGCTGAATCAGAAGTTGTCTCCATATTTTCAATGAAGCTTTGAAGAAGGTAAGAGTTCATTTCAGCCTGCAATTATACTGCTGATAAGATGTTAATGAAGAGAAGCAGTGAATAGAGTCTGCAAAGTAGTTATAATCAGGTCTTGTTGTAATTAAAATTGTCAACAAATTGACAAAGACTCCTAGTGATTTGTACTCAAACTGCTAGGTAACTGGAACAAGGAGTATCTTGTGCACACATGAAGACCACTAGCTGAAGCATTGCCTATTTTCAGGAAGTCTTTTTCCTTAGGAAATTTCCCACATACAGGGTCAAGCTAAAGGTCCTGCTAGCCTAAAGCATTAACTCTACCTTAGGCTAATTGCATCTGTTTTGAGAAAGTGTATGTGAGGCAAGTACAGAGTGATGTTTTGCCTGTCTGCTTCCCCTGGCAATATACAGTTTTGGAACTTGCTGAGCAAGACTTTTTACAGGTTGCTAAGCTTCTAAAAGCTTCTGGATACCTTTAGACCTACAAAGGACCTGAACCTTCTCTGGATTGAAATACATATGTGTATGTTCATACATCTGACTAGGAACATCAGTATCGCTGTCTATACAAATCCTTATGCACATCTGTGTAACAAACACAAGACCTAACATGTAACATCAGTGTTCTGTATGCATAAGAGAAAACATATATTCATGCAATGGTAAAGGAAGGAAGGAAGGGATCTGAAAGCCATTCAGATGCTCTATAAAATAGTGTAATTAAAAAGAATAAAATAAAAATAAATAAATAAATAAAAAGTAATTTCTTTGCATTAAGGCCAGGTTAGGGATGTCTATGGAGGGGATTTGGTTGCCTGACTTCAGTTTTTCTGAACGAGGTCATTTTTTCTTAGTAAAATATTATACTTTTTTCCTTCTCTTGTTACATCAAAAGTTCATGGAAAATCATTAGCAGCAGTTTCACAGCCTTCAAATGATATCACCCCTTTTATTCCACTGTAGAGAAAAATACACTGTGTAACTCAGCCTCTCATCCTCAAGTATTTGCCACTTAAAAATAAGTTTGAAAGCAACTTAAATGTACAACACATAATATATTTATAAACTGGGAAAAGATATCAAACAAGCTAGGCTTGGAAATAGCCCACATCCATTTCTATAGATAGACCCCTTTGCATATAGTATATAACCTCCAAGTCAAGGCAGACTAACATGAGGTGTGAAATAGCTCCTTGGTTTTGAATAGAACAAATGCAACATGATGTGATTAAAAGGATGATTGTAATATTGTATGTCCTGGAACATTAATAAGCTGGTATTACAAATGCTCCCTGGTAACTGGTTTTGACATCAGCATTATTAAATGTTAATCAGGGAAGAGGAATCACTAGGTAAACATTAAGCAATAGTGATCATGGAGTGTTAGTAAACAAGGAAAGGAACAATGCATTCTCACACGTGACTAGAGATGGAATTTGCATCATATTTCTTTCTTATTCTTACTACATCTCTGCTCCTCCAACTTGCTTGCATTATGGGGCATTCTGGGAAACTTTTCTTCTAATTTTGAATGGGGAAATAGGAAGAGGGAATTTGCTTTCCTGCTTCAGTTTTTCTTCATTGTAGAGCAAAGTACCCTCACATTACTAGCAACATTTGTGAGGCCTGCAAGTTAGTAATGACTTGGAAAATTTTTAAGACCTTCTGTAAAGGCATCAATTATTAGTCCTGTTAGAAATAAAGAAGCACAAATGATAGAGGAATGTTCTGAGTAGGGATGTTTGCCTGTATTATTATCATGTTACCAGTTATCAAACTCATGCTGGACTAGAAATATGTTTTAAAAGTCTGAGTTCATCAAATTCTCTGTGTTATTAAAAAAAAAAAAAAAAAAAAAAAAAAAGTGAAAAAATATCAGGTTTCTTCAGGATTATAAGTAAAAAGTATGATGGTTGCTCCTGAAAAGAAACTGAAGGGTGACTTCTTTATGGAAGTGTTCTTTCTCCAGCACTGCTGGTGCCTTATCCAGGCTTAAACATTTTGCAGCCTGTGAGAGAACAGCAGCACAGTTCTAACATACACTGAACATTTCTGTCATCCCCGATTCACTTGAGAGGCATCACAGTCCTGTTCTACTTCCCCCTTTCTGCACCACTAACATCCCCAAGCCTGGGGGGCTTTATGGTGTTTGGAGATCCTTCCCTGATGGGGAAATCCTTGGTGGCCAATTTACAGCAGCTGGAGATATCCTTTAAAGTACTAGAGCAGTTGGAAAGAAGAGTTAGTCAAGACTATCCTAAATTTTTAAGAAAACTTAACTTATTTGCTCGCTCTTTAGGAACAGTGCAAATGGTACAAGGAACAGATTTTTCTTCAGATGAAGTATATGTGTTGTTTCTTTTTTAGATTATTTTTTACAACAAAACTAGAACCCTTCCTTTATCAGTGGTTGATTATATATGCATATTTTTCAAAGCCTGTAGTAGCTTTCAGGACTCATAGGACAGGTGAATTTTAATGACACCCCACCAGACATACTGACATACTGATAAAGGTACACTCTGAGCTGCAAACATTACCGTGTCACAGTAACACAAGTGTTGAGCTGTTGCCCTGTTCTCCCAGGCAAAAGCTTGATAAAATACAGTCAACAAAACCAAAAATTACTTTGTATTTCAGAAAACAAAACTGCATAATGTAAGCCATTATGGATGTCATTTTAGGATATGCTGTCTGAACTTGGGACACCAAAGGAGAATCCAAGGCCTCCATGTCCTGTTCCCACTTAGTTTTCAGGGCTGTCTTTTCCTTTCAGCCAGACACTTGGAGTTTGTGTCTGTCTCTTATTTAAAGCAACCGACTCAGGTTCTGTACCTGAGTACAATACAGTGTACCTGAGTCCTCTGAGGCAACACTCCAGGCAAGGACCATGCCCATGCTTAAGCACGAGGGAAAAGTTATCTTGATGCAGTCAATGCCATGAACACAGGGAATTGATGACTTGGCATTCAAGTGCCGAGTCATCAATCATAAAGAATCAATCTTCACTCCCTGAGGAGCTGGCCCCAGGCAAACATAATTCTCTCTCACTGCCACAGACCTGATAGCTCTTGTCCCATTTGTAGAGAGTGTATTTGTTCTTATTTCAGCATTGATTCACTTGGCATTCAGGAGTATTTTCCAGATTCCCAGAAAATGTCACCTAATTCATCCTCTCTAAAGGGGGGTGGGATGGAGGGGGAGGTGGGGGGAAGAGGGGGTAAGCTTGTATATTAGAGTATCCTAATACTTGTTTTCCCAGTAGTATGTTACACTCCAAGAGCTGAACAGAAAATGATGTTTCTTTTGGTTTCTGTACTGCCTTTTCTGCATGTGCCTTGAAAAAGGGGAATGGTAGACACACAAGGAGGTCTGCTAAAAGCATTTAAGTGCTTTTAACTCACTCAGGCTTTTTGTGTCTGTCAGCAGGTTGATTAATCAGTAAGATTATTATTTGTATTCCAAAAGCACCTCAACAACATCATCCTGGATTATGACACCATTGGAACCCAACTTGTGCTAAACACAGAATGAAAGCTCAGTCCTATCCTCTTAAAGCTTACATTTTAACTTTTAGACTTAATAATGTTTGTTTGTTTGTTTGCTTATTTTCTGAGACAAAGCATTCTGGAAAATATTAAGATAATATTTATAAAAGTTATTTCCACTGAGCTCCAGGAATTTGGAGCAGGACTGACTCTGGAGCATTGTTGCTGTGCTCGTCAGACAAGAGGAAAAAAAAAAGATTTAAAAAAAGTGTTTTGTTTGTTTGTTTGTTTTTGTTTTTGTTTTTGTTTTTGTTTTTTGGTGGTGGTGGTGGTGGTGGTGTTTGTTTGGTTGGTTAGTTGGTTGGTTTGGTTTGGTTTTTAGTCCTTAAATTATTCGTAGTCCTAGACAAGGAGTCAGAATAGCCAGTTCCTGATCACCAGAATTATGTAACTAGCTAATTATATGTGAAAGAGAAAAGTGCATTTACAATGCTCTCTTCTGCATAGGTTCTTATCACAATTTGGTACCTCTTCAAAGGCATTTGGATCTCAGAAATGCTTATAATTAGGCATCTGTAACACATTTTTATCTTCAGAAGCAGTGCTAGCATTCACAAGCTTCTAGAGAGAGCATTTGTCCAGAAAATGGAGGAACTTTTCCAATGTTCCTGCCATCCAGCAGGGAGTAGGCACTCATATTTCCTCCACCAAAAAAAAAAAAAACAAAAACAAAACAAAAAAAAAAAAAACAGTTTCGCAGTTTCAATTCCCAGTGCAGGCAGTTCCTCAGGAGGTTGCATACCTCTTGTCAAATGTGGTTTTCCACTTGGTCTGAACTGATTCTAACATTGTGCTACAGGCTAAAAGGGTTATCTCAACTATCCCTTGCTCCTGACTGTGATCTCCTGCTGCTACCTTACGAGTTCCAGAAATCATGCACCTGTGGAGAGAGATGATGCACTTCACTGCTCTGGCTGAAAATGAATTCAGAAAAAAAAAATAAATAAAAATAAAATCCCACACCCCTAAATAGTTGGTTTTTAGTTAGAGAAACAAACTGATGAGACTCAGCTTGTATTCACCAACCTGCTAAATCTGACATGAGGTCAGGAATATGGATGGAAGGAATGGATGGATGACCTCTTTTGGACATAGCCTGAATCAGATCAAGAAAAATCAGTTCTCACATGTGCATTACCGTGTAAAAAAGACTCTCAAATTCATGTGTTTGAAAGTGGGTTGTGTAAGATGGTGTTTGAGGGATGTGAGGTCTTGATAACTTCAAAAACTCCTCCAAACTGTCTTTCCTTTTACTTTACTGGATTGTTAGCCAAAAGTCTGAGCATGGTCCTTATTTTTCACATTTCTCTCTTCTTAATGTTTAAATGGATGATGGGGAATAAATCAAATTAATACTAATAAAATTGAGTATTTAAGCACTGGAGAGAACCCAGATATTGTTGCTGTCATTTCTCAGGGAACAGATACTGAAATGGAGCTAAAATCTCTCCTATTTTATAGGGGGGAGGCTGGGGGATTAAAGAGATCATATTCACACTAGATGAAGTTCATCTAGGGAATGTAATGACATCAACATAGCCTTCAAAATTTAGCTTAAGTGGGACTTTCATACTATGGGGAAATTGTGTGGGCTGTTCATATAGGCCTGAAATTTCCCTCTCGGATATAAACTGAGGTAATGATGATGAATTTGCACCTTGTCACTCTTCCACTAAATTTCTGGTCCATGGGGAATTTGATAATCATATTTCACTTGCCTAGAAGAATTTTTGTTCCAACTCCTTTGCTGATCTGGAATAAATAATTAGTAGTACCAGAATTTAATGAAAAGTTCTGGTTTATCTTACTGGCACAAGAGTTTCAAAATACATTTATATAAAGTTGGAGTAAGTCTCTAAACCAAACCTCCGAACCATCCACGTTTTGTTCATTCTAAGCTTTGATGCTTGGGAAAGTGACCAATGAGGCATAAAGCAAATCTCATTGCTTCATCAGATGGTAAGTGCAATTTATGATCTACTGACAAATCCAGCAGAGAATGCTGAAATATTGTGGTCATGCCTAATAAAATATCAGGTACACTCTGCAGATAGGGGTAAAGACTAATCTTAGTTTCATGCACTAATCTTTGCTGAAGCCAATGAGAGTATTCTTGGCCTCAGTTCAACAAAACATTTAAGCTCATGCTTAAGTCCAGATCTGTGGTGAGAGTGACTGCAGGTTAGAAATGAAAGAAACTAGGTGCAAAATATCGCTGAAAATGGATGGTGTGTCTCATTTGACTCCTTTTGCCAGGCCCCAGAGTATTCCTTAAGACCCCTGGTTAAGAAAGTTCCTAAGTACTTTTTATTTTCTGGTTCTAAATGTTCTTAAGTATATGTGTTAAATTAAGGTTTTCAGTTTAGCTCAGATTTTGAGAAGAAAATTTGCCCCATGGAACTGAGATGGTGGTGATAGGCAAGTGATAAGGAGGTTTTACTGGTTCAAGAAATTAGGCCTGTAAAAAGTGGTTTAATTAGCCAGCAAGTTGCCAGGAAACCCAGGCAGACATTCCCAGTCCTTGCAATAACAGAGATGCAGAGTCTTGCTGAGACAATGAGGGACCTTCTTGCATGATGAATCCGTGATTATCTTTCTCTCCGCACATTTCTGCTTGTCCTTCTCACCTAGCTTAGGAGAGCTCTTTTCAGAGAGAATTTCAAGGGCTGCTTTATTTGTTAGGAGACAAGGAGGCACTAATAAATTCCTCTGTGTGAGGTATTTAATTACATAATAATGTGTACACTAATCAAGGTAAATGTGTTTGTGAAAACACCTTGATATGGGAACAGTTAATCACCCAAGGCATTGCTTCTTAACACACCTTGGAAGTTAACTTAATTAAATTAATTAGAACAATGAAAAAAATGATCTGTTTATTGGTCTACAATGGCCTGAAGCAAGAGTTTTTGCACCAATACTAGGAATTCTCCAAGACCACAAACTTTTTTTTTTTTTTTTTTTTTTTTTTTTTTTTTCCCAAGCCTTCAGTTTTTGTGTTTATGGCAGCTTGAGATCCTGAAACTGATGACATTTGAAGTACTGTACCTGCTGCTGAGACCCAGAAAATGAACTCATCTGTGAGCTGATCTGTACAGATATGTGCTAGTTACAAAAGAACAGGTAATAAGCAGGGGATATGCTTGTTCACAATCAAAAGCCAACAGAGATGTGTGGAAAGACACCTTATTATCTCTAGTAAGATGTGCATTGGAACTCATTACCCATTATTGCTTTCTAATTCCAAATATTACATCCAGTACAACTGGATGTATTTTTTTTTTTAATTTTTTATTTTTTTTCTGGTGAATCTAGTTGAAAAATGCAATTTTGTTTTCCCCCGTGGCTTCAGCAAAATCCTATTGATCACACCTTTGCCAGATATACAACTGGTTTATAAGAACATGGTTGTGTGTTTGGTCACACATGAAGCTGCTGTGAGCTGTATGTTGACACCAACACTGATTTGGGCCATAGATTAATGTATAATTTGAGATGTTGTCAGGCCAATGTGGATGTTGAAAGAACAGACTCCTCTTGCCAGCCTTCGTTTCCTGCTACTTTGCTTTCCTTTCTTTATGTCTGGAGAAAACATTCTTACAGATAAGTGAAAAAATGGATCGGATAAATGAAACATGCATTTTGCTCACTTATCTTTAACCAAAAAAAGCAAGCTCTTTGACTTGATTCCCAGCATGCCCATGAACCTGCGCTCCCATGCTCCCCCCCCCCCCCCCAAAAAAAAAAAGAAAAAAAGAAAAAAAAAATGTTTCAGCACAGGACAAGACACTGAAGGCCATGGAAGGAGGGCCTGGGTGAGCAAATCATGCATGAAATTAATGTTGTGGCAAGTCACCCTGTCTGAGTGATGTAAGAAAAAGGGCTGGAGGTTCAGCAGATAGCAGATGAACAGTTGTTCATAACTTTTGCTGTGCATTGACCTTTTTGAGATTACCTAGATCACTCTTCCTGAGCTGCAGGGCAGGACCTGACAGAAAGGGCCTGGCCTATCACCTCTGCCCCTGAGCCTGGCAGGCAGGGGCAGCAATGGCAGCCAAAAACCCAGAGCACTGGGCATCTCCTTGGTGACAGACTGAGGCCAGGCCAGGCCATGGGCCTGTGGGTTGGGCTCAGCTCACAGTTGGGTTGTGGTAGAGCAGAAAACACACAGAAAATCCTGTGGGTTGGGACTGGGGCTGGGACTGATACTCCCCTCAGATGGGGTCCTGGTCTTGTGGACACAGTGAGGAGATCTCTAGGCTGGGCAGAATCAGAAAGACACTACTTGTTGTTTACTCTCAGATGTAACAGAGGAGAAAGGACTGAGACATGAATTAGTCTTTCAAGCAAGAGAGCACAGCCATTTTTCATCATCTTGCTCTCCTGTTTGTTCTTATAAAACGGAAGATGTAGTTTCTGAGTGGAGCACTTTTTCATGAGATGTATCTAAGTTATCAAGGATATTTAAGGAATAATACTTACAGGCCAGGATCCCCTTCTTCTAGGTATTTTATGAACATTGAACAAAAATGATGATCTCTTCCACAAACTGATTCTCTAGGGTCACTAAGATGTTTCATGAACATCGGCCTAGCTCCTGTGTTTGACACTCTGAAGAGCAGAATGGGACTGTGCTTTCACAAGGTCCAGCCTGGTGACCTTTCAAATCTGATTTTTACTTCTTGAGAGGACACAAATGACAGCTTCCACACCTCCGTAAAAGCTCTGCATTCTGTAGTTCCCAGAGGTTTGACAGTGGGGGCAATTCTTCATTCAGAGAAAAAATTGCATTCTCCCTACAACTAGGTTTTTCATATTGTGCATGACTGGAACTTGTAAGATGCAAAATTGGGTCCAGAAGAAGGTTAATTGTGTCAGTGTGGCATTGCATACCCATCCATGCGTCCCACTGATCAGCTTTACAGTTTGAATGAAATATGTTCATATAGCCAGAATAGTCTCAGCTTTAGAGCTGATGTGGTCAACATCCTAAGGCTCTCTGCATCAAGCCCCATTGGCAAATGTGGATGGGCCCTGAGATACAGAGGGCTTGAGTTATTGGCCTGGAGTTGATGTCTGGTCAAACATGAAAACAAAGAAACCAAGAGCAAACAAACACACCAAAAAAATCCTCACAAAAATGGTGCTATTTTCAATAGCAGTTAATGATTTTAATAGACAGTTTCTTTCTGGGTGGCAGTTGTTTCTGCCAACCATTGTTTGGTTATCGGGACCTTTGAAGGCATCTATAACGAGTATAAGAAATAACTACTGTGAAGAAATTTACTGCAGATCTACTTCTGGCTTTCATTTATTATCTATGTAAATTAATCTGTCATTGTGTCATGATTTTGCCTGGGATTGAGTTAATCTTCTTTGTAGAGCCTCATATGATACATGTATGGGGTTTTTTGATGAAAATGAGGATGGTAACACACCAATGTTTTCGTTGTTGCAGAGCATTGCTTACACAGAGACAAGGATGTTTCAGCTTCTTGGGCTGCCCTGCCAGTAAGGGGGCTGGAGCGTCCACCAGGAGCTGGGAGGGGACAAAACCAGCTCAGCTGACCCAAACTGACCAAAAGGTGGTGGTGTCATGCTCAGCAATAAAAGTTGGGGTAAAGAGGGAGGAAGAGAGGGCCATTTACAATGATAGCACTTGTCTTCTCGAGAAACCGTTACGCATGGTGAGCCCTGTTTTCCTGGAAGTGGCTGAACATCTGCCTGCCAACATGAAATAGTGATTGAATTTCTTGCTTTGCTTTGCTTGCATGCACAGCTTTTGCTTTACCTACTAAACAGTCTCAGGCAATGAGTTCTTACACTTTTACCTTCCTGATTCTCTCCCCCCTCCCACCTGGGGAGAGGGAGTGAGCGGCTTTGTGGTTCTCAGCTGTCTGCTAGGGTTAAATCACAACACAGTGCAGTAACTCTCCTACTCCTGTTCCAGCTCACCACCATCACCCAGTGTAATTGTCTCACGGTAACAACTGAAACACAGCATATAAAAAGGAAAAAGAAGGCAAGTCTTCAACATGAGACATAGGTGTTCGGTGCTTGAATTTCCTAATCGTGCTTTTTCCAAAATCTCATTTTTTTTTTTTTTTTCTGCTTCCAGATTTCTTTGTATGCGCTGCTTTTCTACACAGGTGTCAGTTCTCACACTGCTTTCTTGTTCTTTCCCCCACACCCCCTTATGTATGTTTTGTTATCTTAGAATATTTTTTGTTAGTTTTTGTGCATGTGCAAACGCGTTTACAGTTTTCTTGGGACTCTTCATCAGAATGCATTATCCCAAACCTATGTTGTTGCTATGTAACGAAGCTGTGATGTTGTTTCAACTTTTTTTTTTTTTTTTTTTTTTTTTTTTCTTTATGTCTGCTTCTTTCAATTCTTAGTTCTCTCCCTCTTTACCTCAAACCTTTGTCTCTTCCTTCCTCTCCCGTGAGGAGGCCAAATGACATACACCACATACATGCATGCATGCATGCACACATGCACACACAAACACAAAGAAACACTGGAAGCAAAATACCCTTTATTTCCTCCCATACTGTTTGTTGACTTATTTATACATTTTGATAGTCTCTCTTG
The DNA here is from genome assembly GCA_011076525.1 of Nettapus auritus. NCBI lineage: Eukaryota > Metazoa > Chordata > Aves > Anseriformes > Anatidae > Nettapus > Nettapus auritus. Next base: position 7,167,311 of record CM021797.1, on the reverse strand, counting down.
GAGCTGAGAAGTAAGACACGACAAGGCGTGTGTTATGCTGAGATAACACATACCTTGGGGGAAGTGTGAAACACAAGGCAAAGAGGAGTGCCTTCAGTGACCCAAGATGAGAGTTATCTGGTGGTAACACACACCTAGATGTGTCCCATTATGCCTGTGAAGGATGGGGGTAGAGTGAGAGGAAATAAAAGGAATCCTAGAACTTAGATTCCTTTTATTGTTATTATTTTAAAGTTACTCTGCAGCATGTCCTTCTGTCATTAAAAGAAGAGTAGGATTCCAGCCAATAATCCTGTGGGAAGTCCATTGTACTCTGAAATAATACATGCAGAGATGATAAAGCCAGAAGGGACACTCACATTTACTCTTACTCTGGATAGTTCCATATCACAATTTATTAAATGTCACTGAGTTACTCAGCAATAGATTCAACGTATTTGATTATGAACCTTCCTAAAAGGCGTCCACACCGCCTTTGAAGACATCAAAATATAAGGAATCCATTACTTACTTGGATAATATTTTTTTTCCAAAGGTTTATGACCCTAAATATTAAAAAAGCTGCACCTGCATCTGAATTTGAATGTCTGACAGTTTGAATGCGTCCAATCATTTGGGCTGGTTCTGTTATATTGTATTAGGTTAAACTAGATATCCTGCCTTGTCCTACCCATGTTGTAATCAAGTCACTTACTGGCTTTCATTTCAGAAAATTAAATGAATTGAATTCTTTTAATCCTTCATTAAAGGCATTTTTGAATCCTTATGATCATTTCTGAGACTGCTTTATCTACTGCTTCAAGTCAGCACCTTCGTTTCTCAGAACTGTCATGACTCTAATCTCAGCAGTAGCGTATACAAAAATAATCATTATTTCCTTATCCCTGCTCCTCATTCCAGTGTCTAGACACTGGAGTAGAGTTCATGTAGGCATATCATATGTATATTAAAATGAATAAAAACAAAAAATAACAACAATACAGGAATTCATGCTGGACTTCTGTTTTTCCAAAGTGTTTAGAGTTTTCTTTATAAGGAATTCAAAGAGATTTTGGACCTTCATTTTACAGGTATGACCTTGGTATTTGTTGTAATAAAACTTATTTTTTTTACAGCCAACATTTACTGAGACAGCCAGATGATTTCCCTGCCCTCATCATTACTTACCAGTCTGCCAATCTCTATGCCATCTGCAGATTTTAGTAGTAGTTTTTACTTCCAGATCATTGATTAAAATATTGCATAATGCCACATCAATAACCAACCCACATTCAAAACAGCTCCCTCCTAAATTCCATAGTTATACAACATTAAGTACTACATTTTGAGATCTGACAGCCAGTTCTTAATCCATTTAACATATGTTTTATTGATATTGTAAGGTGATAATTATTAAATCAGACTGTTTTTCAGTTCGAAGATACATCCAAACATATTCCAGAAAGCATGAAATAAAGGAGTCTTAGGTTTTATTGTGCCTTTCAGCCATATTGAAAAACAAAAAACAACCTAAGAGGTTCTATCTACATTTATTTGCTTTAACAAATTGGTCTTCTTTCTAAAACTTCAAGACTTTGAAGTCACTGGAACCAGTCAGAGACTCAGGAAAGCAGGCTGATCCAAGCACAGTTTAGGAGATTGTTCATTTAGGTCTTTGAAAAGCATGTTCCTGTATCAAGTGTGGTGTTATAAATGTGATGTTATAGACAACTGTTTTTCTGTGTGACCAGGGTAAATCAAATTCAATATTTGTTGTAGCAACTTGTGCTCAATGCCCAGTAGAACAAAATCCTTAGATTAATAGATTTTAAGGCCAGAAGGGAACATTATGATTATACGTTCTGACCTCTTGCATAGCACTGGTCATGGAATTTTAGCCAGTAATTCTAGCTTCAGGCTCAATATCTTGTGATGCATAACAGTGTGTTACTACAGCAAATGTTGGACTTCTTTGGTGCTGCCTACATGAGACTCAAGTGTTTTCAGTGTCAGTTTGGGTGTAACTTGGGGATAGTGCTGGAAATGGCTGCATAATTACATATTTTTTTTCTTTTTAAAGGAAGGAAATTTTGCATTCTTTTTCTTATATATATATATATGTATATATGCATTTTTATGTCTTACATTTCTATATCTTTATTTATTTATTTATTCATTCATTTATCTCGTCTCCTGCATTACGCTTTGTATGTTCTGGAGAGGTGACATGCTTCATGCTGTAGCTGACTGAAAAGCCTGAGGACTTGAGGACTTGGCATAGTTAGGGTATGTCTACCTTGACAATTCAGTTTGGATCAGGGCTGCACTTCTTAAGTGACCTTCTGGGTCGTTCTCAATTTTTGCACTATAGTTCATAACACAGATTGATTTTGGAGTGTCTGAACAGGAACCTTTTTGGACAAAATTGGACGCAATGATGAAGTTTAACGGTAAAAGTTGTGCTCCTGTAGCTAGTGTTCATGGGACCAACCTACTCTGAATTAAAGCCAAACCAAACAACAACAACCAACCACACAAACCCCCTAAAAGGTGTATAGTGTGGATACTGCATCCTCAGAAGCAGTTGATTCTGCATATCTACTCAAATTCTATCACCCTGCGTGCTAATATAAATACATCCTTAAATATCTTTGTATCACCTCACCTGTGCAATGGCTATGAGGCTAAGTACACTGCTTTCCAAACAGTAAGTCAGCTCCTGTCCACAAGTAAGCACTCCTTTAGCTTTATTTCTAAGTCAACAGGCCCTGTTGGTCTCGATCTGCCCTGGGAAGAATCTGCTTTAAAGTCAGCCACAGGGCATGGCTTATCTACAAGCTGAATAATTATTTCATCAATAAACAAAAGCTGATTTATTTATTTATTTATTTATTTACTTTGGTTCCTTTCTATCCTCATGTGATGTTCCAAATGTCAGCTCTTTAATGTCAACACCTTAGCTATGCCACAGACAGGAAGCAAGGTACTTCCATTTGTCTCATACATAAATACATATATCCAGACAGTGTGAAGTTGTTCTTCCATAGTAAAAACTAGTGGTGCTGCGTAACAGTGTACTGGGGTACTCAACAAGTTGTTTCTAATAGTTGCTTTTTTACATGTAAAAAAAGGAAGAAGGAAAGTTTGGGGTCTCAGAATTCCAGAAAATAATAAAATTTTAAAACTCACAGCATCTTAAATTAATGATTTCAGTGATCAGTGAGTGGTCCTTACGGAGTGTGTGCCTGGACTCTCTGTTTCTTAGGATTGTTGGGGTGCGCATCCCAGCTGATATTCTGGTTGGTTGTCTCAGCAGTTCATATCATCTGGGCATGTATATTGAACAAACTACATAGAGAAGAGGCTAGGATTTTGTGAGGAATGTGCTTTGTGAGCCAGCCAAGTCTTTGAGCATTCAGTAGAACTAATGTACCTTGAGTAACATACAGAATACTGCTACCAGTTTTCCAAGTGCCCTTTCCACAAGGATGATGATATTGTTATTCCTTTAGAGAGAAAAAAAAATAGGTTTCATATTCAACTTTTTTTGTTCTTTGCTTGATTCTCCATATGCTGGTCAAGATGGCAGCTTTTCCAAATATGAATGATAGAAAAATTCAGTAAAGATATAATGAAGTGAATTTTTCAGCATGTGACAATAACAGATTTTTATACCAGTCCTGACAAGCACTCTCACTATGAATGATGTGCACAACATTAACTCGTATTCCCAGAAACTTCAATTCTTTTGAACACACTCCTGGAAACAGGATATGGTAAAGGGTTGTCGTTCTACTCACTAATAATGCCATATCCATTATTATCTTCAAATGCCCCTTTTAGAACTTTGCTGATCCTGTTGAATATTCTGGGTAGCTGAGTTTTCAAAACATATTCATTCCCAGTAGAGCTCTATGCTCTGTTGATTGGCTGCCTCCTTTCCTGATCACGCTGTGAACTTTAGTGGATGAAATTTTATACATAATCATGCTGCATTCTTTGCTGATTGAGCCGCCTATTATCACTGTTTATATAGCTATTACATTCTGCATTTGCCAGTCCAGTTTCAAGCTTGTTTTTCCCCCAATATATTATGCAAAATAAACTGAACAGGAATTACAGTATTTCCAACCTGCTGTGTCTTCAGAATCTAAGATAGCAAAATGCTTAGTTTTTTTTTTTTTTTTTTTTTTTTTTTTTTTTTTTTTTTTTTCAAATAGTGGGATAAATGCTTCTCCAAAGATTGAAGCTGCTGGTTATGGAAAGCTTGTGCCACTTACTATATGCAAAATAGGGAGATTTACAAAGAAACTGATTGCATCTTTATTTGCTTTATCAAAGAATCTAAAACCATAGCTGAAACTATAGAAAATGCACTTTAGTGGTCTTAAAACAAATGATATCCCCAACAGATTTGTCGACAGCTTAGCACATAAGCCCAGGCTGCTGAAGCAAAAAGCATCTGGAATTTCTCCTGCTGGAATATGCACCTTAATAAGGAAAAGATTCAAAAGTTCAATGCCTGAATTGTACAGCTTGGTCAGCGGAGTTTTGCAGCTGAACAAGCGTTGTCTGTGCAGCTGGCTTTGCCAAAAATAAATAAATAAGGGGGATGAATAAACCGGAGCTGAAAAATATGAATCTTCCCTAATAATAAAATATGCAAAAATGATAGTAAACTCTCTCCATTTATTAAATTAAATTATGCATCTCAATCAGCAAAGTGTGCAACAACTGCACTCAAGAAGGGCGTCACTAAATCAGGGGAAGATACAGCCCAATCAGGAAAATTTAGCAACTTGATCATTAAATTAGGCAACACTACCAGAACCAAGGTAAATAAAAAGGAGATAAAGTGTATGCTTTGATCTTTGCAGGCTAAAGCAGAGAGAGGGAGGCTGAACGACACCATTGGATAATAAATAGGTCAGTCTCCAGGGGGACCAGACCTTTAGGTGATGTAAATGATTATTGCTTTAATGAAGTCACTGGATCTGTATCTGCTCTTCTAAAGCAAATAACTGGTACAATGATTGTGTTGTGACTCTTTTTAAAATAGAATATCAGTTCCTTTGTACACAGATTATCATTTCTACTTACCCCCCTCAGGAGCCTACTGTGACAGGCACTATAAAAATAAGTAAGAGATTGAAATTATGTTGTTACTTGTGTAAAAGTGCTCTTTTGTGCCTTTTCCCAAATTATCTCCTGTTAAAATTAATATTAAAAAATGTAACAATCTTCCACCAGTGCTATGCGAAAGATCAGTTTTCATGCTCAAATGGTTTCCATCAGCCTTGAAAGAGAAGAGTCTGCAAGGCAGTATGTTATTACAAATGGCTAAAGATGGCTAAAAGGTATAAGGAGAAAGTCTTGAAAACAAAAGAAGGCAGGTTATGCTGATATTTTTTAGCTTCTCTAGGAGTCAGTAGATCATCACTTTTCACTAATCTGTGTCAACTGTTAACTGTTAGTTGTGACTGATCTGCACCGTGTCCTTTTGTAAGCATTGGCAACCTGAATATTTACCCAAGGTCTTTGGTGGCTGCATATGAGTTTTTGCAGCCTGTGTCACCATGTCATTGCTATTATACCTGCAACAAGTAGGCTATAGGCAATCTGTTCAGAAATCATGTATCCATTTTGCTGGGTAGACATATGCTTAGTCAAATCCTTAAGGGAAGCTCCAACTAATACGGTGTATGGAGTAGCTGAAGTTACTGAGCAGTACAGGTGTTTATTTAACCTTGGCATACATGGGAAAACTATAATGATCTTTTTTGTACCTGAAGCCCCAGAGAGGATTATGCTGCCCATCTACTGTCTGTATGTGAGGTGTTTGAGTAAGGCAACTTAAAAGCCACAGCCAATTTCTGTGCTTCATCAGGATCAAACATTTCCATTAAAATACTAACTTTAAAACATTAACATTAGTCTGAAATAATTATAAAGTAATGCTCCCCATAGCCATTATGTCCTTAAGCGAGACGAGGTAATTTCTGCCGTTAGTGTTCTCAGCAATATTTTCCCAGCTTTCTTTAAAAACAAAATTTCAATAACTTCAGTGCTCTTGAAAATCAGATATTAATAAAAACAAACCAAGAAGGCAGCTGCTACGGAACACTAAAACACAGGCACACATAAAAATGTGTACATACACGTACACTAACATACAAACATACAGAATAACTGTCTGTACACACGTGCATGCACAAGCTCTCCCAAGGCTTTGTAATCTTGATGGTTTCATTGCATGCCATACTCTAAAGCACAGTCTAAATTCGGTTGCTACGAACTGACAGATATCTCAAGAAACCATATTTTCAGCAGCTGATAGGGATACAGTTTACAGGAGTTTAAAAAGATTTGGGGAAGTACAGTATCCTTTCAGCTTCTGCATGTTTCCCATGGTACATTACTATTCTACAATTAGGCAGTGTTGGAAATGGAGATCTCTAGCCACCGCCTTTTGCCTGCAGGTCTTATCTGGTTCATTGCTGGGTGTTTGTGGAAATCCTTTTCAGAATGAGCATGCAGCCAGGAGACATTGCTACAAAGGTAAATGAGGTCCCAGAGACAGATTGGACAGCAACAGCATACCTATCTCATGTCTACTGCAAGCAGTGGACATAGGGAAGCATAAATCAGTATTTTCATGCTATATGTTCACCAAAATGTGCATCTGAGCATGAACATTTACCCATGAAATGTGCTGTTCTAGAAAGGTTGGACCCTTGAGCAGTCTGTAAGGCAGACACAAAATGCAGCACTGATGGAACTGCTGACTCCCACTAAAGGAAGTGAAATACACAGCACATTTTGGGCATGGTTGATCTTGAAGCACAGGAGACATTGATTCACCAAACACACAGGCATGTGCTTCAGAGCTACTGACTTCAATAAGAACTGCCCACTTGCGCTCAGTCCTTATTGAAGCCAATGGCTCTGAAGCACATGTCTGCATGCTCTGTGGGAATAAAACCTGAGGAGCTGTCTTGTTCCTATGTTGGTTCAGATACAAGCACAAAGATCCCTTAAACTGACTTAAAAATCCCAGAAAACATAGACACACATTTCACCATCTTGCCATATCTTGAAAATCAAGGCATCAGGATACAAAAAAGTTTCTTTCTAACCCTGGATAATGGATGAAAAGGTAAAAGCATAGATGATACAACATGGTTTTACCTAAAATAATTCCTTAAGGAGTATTTGGCCATTGATTGATAATTGCATTGACTGATCCATTGATTGATCCAATATCATTGATTGATCCATTGATAATGCAAACACTTGTTATAATATGATTCAGAAGTTTGTTTATTAATTGATTTAGTTATTGGGGATTATAATTACTTATTTTCCTAAGCGCCACACATGGAATATGTACATTTAGGGAGGGATACTTCAAAAATTTGAAATGTTTCATTAAACAGAAACTTATCCCAGTTGTTCATTTCATTTTTATACCTGAAGGAAAAAAAAGCTGCTACTGAAAGCTGTTCAAGGCAGCAGGTGTCTTACTGGGGTTTAGTTGCAAACGGAAGATCATACATATCTATGTGTTGGGCAGAGTTTGTAAGACCTTCTCAGGTGTGCTCTTGGGACTGGAAACATCCGTAGACTTTTATAACTCCCAGCTAACTGCATTGACCAAGTCCTTTGCCCTAATTAATGAATGAAATAATCACATCTCAATCTTATTAGTGGCTGTAAAGAGGGTGTAATTTGTTTAACAAAATGTAGATGTTTAAATATGAGGTGGTCAGGACTTCCTCAGAGTCAGCCATCAGAAACAATCACATTAAAATCATGTAGGTATTTAAAATGTTTTAGGATAATTGTGCTCTTTAAAAAATTGCTTTCTTTAAACCAGCTTGGGGAGGAGGCAGGGGGTGAGAGGTGGGGGAAGACTGCAACCTTGAATGGAAAGGGTCAGGGTTAATTTTTTTTTTTTTTTTTTTTCCAAAACAAACTCTTTGGGAGGAATACAGATCAATTATGTATCTCTTAAGCCTCCTCTCCCTCACACTCCCCCCCATACACCCCCAAAATCCTTTATACTATAAAGGAAAAGTTATTTTACTAAGGGAAGATTGGGAGATTTTGATTATTATTTTGACCAGCTATGTTGCTTATCACCTGATCAGTTTATATACTAATAAAACAGGCACAAGTTCTGCACTGTGTATTTCTTATTAGAAAATGTTTTAGGGTATGCTTAAATTTTTCTGCACCCACTGAATTTACTGTTAGTTAAAGAAGTTCCTAAATGCAAGATCTGGGGTTTGGCATTTTCTGAAATATTAGTTTCTGTCACTTAGGCATGTAAAACTGTTGATAGAGTTTGTCAAAAATAATTATATGTGACCAGATAAATAAATATTAGCTTTCTGAGTCCCCACAAGGGGGCTGAGTCCTGGTTCTTTCAACACTTTTTGGAATACTAAGTTTTGAGTACTTAATCTGCAATTTAGTAATATTACTTTAGTGTATGCAATTTTTATAATGTCCTCAGCATTTATGTATTGTACATTTAGAAGGCCTTTTTTTTTTTAAAAAAAAAAAAAAAGACACTGCTCAGAACTGTAATTTATTATTACAGTACTCAGAAGCTGTTTCTCAGAAATACAGAGCAATTTTTAAAAGGAATAATTTTTTGATATTAATTCTTGTTTGACCATGTCCCTTCCAATACGAAAAAGTGTAATTACTTTATTTTTTCATGTGACCTAGCCTCAAACTGTCTTTAGAAAATATTACTTTTACAAAGTATGTATGCAATTTTCAAAAAATATATTGTTAAGATGTTTCTTTAATGAGAAACTGCGTACAGAATTTATACTGTATGTTACTATCATTATATATCTAATTGGACAAGTGCACAGAAATGGAAAATGGAATTTTTCTGTAAGCTGACAAAAAGCGTGCATGTTTCCAGGTATAAAGTATTTAACTGTATTAATCTGCCGCTGTATAATTGTATTGCCAAGGCTAACAGGCAGTCTTACAGTCATTGATAATTAATCTTGCAATTTAATTCTAAATCTCTGTATTTACTATTCTGTTTTCTCTATTATTGAATGTTATATTTCCTTCTTAGAACAGTCCCTATGTAAGTAATATTTTTCGTATAAATACTATACGCTGGAGCATAAGGAATAACATGCAATAGAATCCTAGATGGTAAGGACAGGATTTATCTCATCTTCCTTTAGTTGACCAAAAATTTAATATTTGGTACAAGCTACATGGCTGGACTCTCTTTATATTCAGTGGAGAGAAATGGGCACCCTCAGAGACTGATTTGTCCTTCTTGTGTCAGACATCTGGCTTAAGTTGGGACAAATCACTATTTGGAGTTGTCTGTTTTTCTCTGCCGACTACAGAGAGACCCTAGGTGATTATTTTAGGCCATTCACCTTTCAGACAGCGAAGGTTAGTTGAGATGAATCCTGTCTGTAATTGTGGAAACCCAGATGGCAGGGAAAAAAAAAAAAAAAAAGAAAAGAAAAGAAAAAAAAAAGAAAATAAAATAATAAAAAAAAAAAAGATGAAACGAGAAACAGAACAACAACGGCTAAAATAAATGTTCCATGTTTCTTGCATTTATTCAGAAATGAGAAGGCAGACGCTGTATTTAAAACCAGTGCATAATGTTCTGTGCTAATCATGTAAAAGCCACAGCAAAGAAAACAGCATTCTCCATGTGTGTGGATGTGTGTAGAGGGACTAAGCAGTTTAACACATGCTTATGCTTCCAAAATATATTTTGGATTGGACCCAAATTAAATTTAGTCAGTCCCAAGCACCTGTTTAAGGCTGTGATGACACTGCCATATGGTGGGTCAGTCGCTGCACGCATGCAGACATGATCAGGCCTAGTTGGTCAGCTCAAGCAATAATAATACAGACACCTATCCAGGACCTAAAGCATGCTTTTTGTGCATAACATCCATAGGAATCAAGGCTATGTTTACCCAAGGTAGCTAGCCTACAGCTATCTTGGGCTACCTGTCCATGATATAGCCAGGTCTTGAACTATGGGAATACCTGAGGGTGCCTCATACTGCCACAAATCTCAGAAATATGGGGTGCAAAAAAAACATACCTTCCACCCCTCCAACCTCACCTCTACCTCTATCCTGATGTACCACTCTACCAATACTTACAATGTAGTAATCTTGTCTGTTCAAAAAAGCTTAAATACAAGAAAAAGTACATCACGATTTATAGGCTTTGGGTCTCCTTTGTACTATTTTGGGTCTTTTAACAAGCACAAAAGAACCACAGTGTGATGTCACACACCCACCGTGGATGGCTATGTCAGGCACTGTAGCATGATATGAAAAAAAGATCAAAGCACTTGGCCTTTACAGTAAAAACCACGGTTCAACAATGATTTAAGAAGAATAAGATCATTAACAAAACTTGTTCTCCTTGGATGATAATTAAATGCAAGCACAATTATAAACCTACTTAAAAATAGGGAAAAATATTTTATCCACTTAATTCAGGACTTGGATTTTAGTTAATCAGTTCCTTGAAAATCAAGGGAAGATTTACATTCACTCTTTCCGTCTTCAGTCTTTCAAATGGATAGTTACATCTCAAACATCTCAGTTTAAGTTTCCCTTTCTTTCACCAGAGGGTAGAAGTCCTCATTGCTTTTTCTTGTTTGCTAAGGACCAGGCATTTTTGGGTGTCATTCATAAGGCTAAATGCACACATTTCAATGTGAGCTAGCCGTCTGTGCTCTCTTCTGGTCTACGGACAGAAAGAGAAATTGTTTGGTCATAGCTCATCTCATCTTGAAGTAATTGCTTAAAATTTCTCGGATGAACCATACCCTAAAATTGCCTATTTCTCTACTTGAATCTAAAAAATCTAGGGAGATTGGGTCAGTGTTTGTTTATCACTTTCAGACAACTATAATTACACACAATGAATCCTGCTTATTGTCTCAGCCACTGCACTCCAAGATGACTGCTCACTTTTTCCATCCAGGTTTTGGCTGTGCCAGTCATCAGAAGTGATTGAAACTTGCTCTGCTTTTGTTGTTTGTGTTTTACACCACATCAATAAATAGACACAAGGTTTATGGTTTAAGAAAACCTATTAATTTCAACAGGTTTGTTTGGGCTCAGTTTGAGTATTATAGCCTTAACCTAAGAGGCTAAGAAAAAAAAATAACCTTTTAAATAAACCAGGTTTACTGGTAAATCTGTTCCTCCTGATGTGACATTATCTTTGTCTACACTATAATAATGCTGTGTGAAAGAAATTTAGTTGTTTAAGCAAAACATCTGGTGTTGAGCACTTGATGTCCATGCCATAGCCATTTCATGAGTATTTGCTTGGGACTAGCTGTAGTCTGGACCCACAGACTGCAGTCCCATTAACAGACATAAGGCATTGAAGAACTGCTGGAATATATCTTATGGTTTAATTTAATCTAAAAAGAATAGAGTTTGCACACTCCAGGACTGCCACATAATGCAAACCAAGGAATGGTAAATTAAGGCAATTGGGAAATTTGCTTCAGAAGCACACTTCTAGTTTAAAGTAAAGCACTGATGTAGATGCATCCACTAATAAGTGTGATTAGGGTTTATTATCATACAAGCTGTGTGCAGTTACCTACAGTCAAGAAGACATATTTTACAGATGTAATTTAACAATGTAAGGGCCATAACCTTAATGGTGAAATGTTTTCTTATTCATTTCTTTGTCCATAGTAAAAAGTATATTTATGTAACCTGGACTGTTTGTCCCTTGAAGTTATATTATTTCATCGTCAGGAAACAAAAAATCTTTTTTCTTAAGAAATCTGATTACATGTTTGAGTTATTGACCTTTTTTTTTTTTTTTTTTTTTTTTTTAACTTTTTTTAAGAAGATGCTCATTAAGATCTTTTGTCTGCAAAACAAGTATGTTTTCCTATGCCATAGAGCAACCAAATTCTAATTGCTGGCTTCATTATACAGAAAAGTAGAAGTGTAACAATCAAGAGCCTTATTACACATACATAATTGAGTTTCATTGCAACTTATGAAAACATAAACTGTCTTAAACACACTTGCAGAAAATGTCACATCATCAAATCAACACTTTTATTATACAAAAGTAATTGTGTTTAAAGACACCAAACATATGTTACACATACAATGCAAAAAACAACAACAACAACGACAACAACAAAAACCTCTAATATGTTTTAGATGTCCCAGCAGGTTTTGGATCTTCGAGAGTTTTCTTATTTATTTATATATTTACTTATTATTTATTTAATTAATTAATTAATTAATATAATCTAAAACTAAGGCCATTGGAAGTAACAGCAATTAAGCATACTTCAACCGTTTGTGGACAAAGCCATTTGAACAAGATCTCATTTGGTACAGAAGATAGGATTAATTCAAAATTCTGTGAGGTAGACCTCTGGAGCTGGATTGTTTTTAGTGGCATCAACTTGCCGTTTGACTTTGGACACATTTGGAATTTTCCTTGCAGAATTCCTGAGAGGAACAAGTCCTTTGCAAGACTGTTTTTCTTGTTAGCATGTTTCTTCACTGCAACAAAGTGATTTAGATGGTAATGAGCCTTCAGGTATAAAATAGCTCCACCTGATGATAAAGGGAAAAGCAAAACACCCCAATTTCTTATGAGTAGAATAAAGGAATAATTTATCTTACTTTACTAAAACAGAGAAGTCTCAGATTAGTAGTCTCTCTTGTACTTATGATATGTGGCTTGGATATTTTTTTCTACCTGGGGATCACATTAATTCTCCTGAAAATCAAGTCTTGTCTTTAGAAACACATTATTACCTAGGAGTTTGAGTTGATGATCCTTATGGGTCCCTTCCAACTTGGGATATTCTATGATTCTATGATTCTATGATCTATGATATGATTATGATACATGATATGATATGATATGACATGACATGACATAACACATAATGATATATAAAGTTTAGAAATCCTGTCTGTGACAATGACAGGAGTTTCTCAGACAGAAGGTTGAATAAGAATATAAGTATTTTTACTTACGTAGACTCATAGAATCACAGAATAATTTGGGTTGGAATGGATTTTAAAGATCAACTAATTCCAACACCACCTGCAATGGGCAGGGACACCTTCCACTAGACCAGGTTGTCTAAAGCCCCATCCGACCTGGCCTCCAACATCCAACAGGCTGTTGTCTTTTGGCAAGCAAGGATCTCTAAAACATACAGCCTTTCATTTGAGGTTAAAACTACTTCTGAACTAATCTGAATTTTCCATCTTCTTTTTCTTTCTAACAGAAGTATTTAGCAGATAAAACAAATCCGAAACCCCATAATACCTAACCTTCTAAGGAAAAATAAGAGGTAATGTGAGATGTGAAGGGATGTTTCTTCATATGTTTCTTGAAGAACATAGTACAGATGCTGTAATTTCTTCTTATACTTTCACCTACTAAGTAACACGATGGAGGAAAAAAAATACACTAGTTTGAAAGAAACTCTAGTCCAAATTTATATCTTCATATAGACTTCATACATCTTCCTGTAGACTATTTACATCTTCATATAAACAAATGCATGGACTCGATGATCCTTATGGGTCATTTTCCAACTTTGGGTATTCTATGATGAATAAGGGAGCCATATACTCATGTTCTCCTGAGTTTCAGCATTTTCTCTACATTAAATATATATAGGTATATATGTACTTAAAATATCATCTTCCTTTTCCCACTGTGCCACATCTTGCGCTTTGGATTAAGCTAATCTAATTCTCATATTTTAAATAACCTCTTAGAGAAAGATGTAAAAAATCATATTGATATTTAGATTTCACCAGTTGCTCTGAGTTTAATTATCATTATTAGCGACATTCACTTCTAATGCAAATAATATTTTAGGGTGCTAGTCTTGTTTGGGATGACACTGTATTTTAAATAAACACATAGGAAAGATCAATTATCTAAAAAGAAGAGTCTAAACTCTTGGGAGGATGTAATAAATTGGGATGAATGGACTTAGGCAATAGTTCATAATTCACCCCTATCAGGAAACAGATTTCGTGGTTCCTAGCTCAGAGCCTTATCCTAGGGATGACATTTCTAATTCAATCCCATTTCTAATTCAATCTCAATTAATCTGATCATTGGGTAGTAAGTTCCATATTACACCCTTTTCTGATCCTTAGCAATGAGTAATTAGTTCAGTATAAGCATCTGACATTTTTTCTTGACCATTAATAAAGAACTGTGCAGCTATTCAATCCAGTCTGCAGCACCTTGAGTGACTTTCCCTACAAATAAATGGTGAAAGCAGGAAATAACAGAAAACCTATTTTATTTTATTTTATTTTGTTTTATTTTATTTTATTTTATTTTTTTTCCTTGGGATTCATAGAGTCTCCTTTGCCTTATCCATCAACCTTTTTGCTAGTATTTGTAATGTGCCCTAATGTGACATCTTTGCTTGGTTCCACATGTTTTATACATCAGTTCCTCTAACATTCAAGTAGATTTTATAGAGATCTATTCAGAGACTGATATATGTGCACTATTAATTGTATATATTATATATAGTATATGAAGTGAGTGGGAGAAAGAGAATCTGATTACTCTAGGGCATCGGCTCCTTTCAACCAATAATAATTTAACATCTCTATTAACTACCTTTTGATGTTCTCTGTAGAGGGTACATACTGTTTTATATACAGGATGCATAATAAATTCCTATGAGATTATGCTGCAATTGAGTAGAAAGTCTATAATGCATAAGTGATGGAGCTGCAAAGCAGCTAGGAAGGATTTTCCTTTCAAAATAAGGTCACATATTTATATCTCATAGGGTAACATGATGGGTGCTGAGGAGGAGGAGGCACTGAGTTGCACTTGCTGACTTGCACAGAGTTAGCTTGGTGTGCTGAAGCTTTCTTTATATTCGATGCTGCTGAACCCCCAGCCAGGGATATGGGGTGACTGTCATCAGAACAGAGAAAACAGAGGATGGGCCTAATCTCAGCTATCATTAGCTAAACAAGGCATCTCTTCTCAGGTAGGCTCTCTCTCTTAGGTGAGATAGTTTGACTGTGAAAGGTGCCCACTTGTGCTATACATGCTTTTCCCCTGATGCCAGAAGGAGCCTAAGGGAGCCTAGCACAGACTAAACACCTGTGTCTTGCAGGCAGTAAGTTGGCAGTGGAGCATCCAGTTCACTGTCTGAAAGCAAGATACTCTATATCCCAGCTGTTTCTGCAGTCTTCTGAGACTTCAGAATATATTTTTACTTATTCTGGCAAAGAAACTGTATGCCGTAAGAGTTAGCAGACCTGCCTCATAAGAAGGAAGCTATATTCCAATCTGTGTTGGCATCTGACATACCAGGAATATGAGATTTATCAAATCCAGAATGCAATGCATTGTACTGGAGCTTCCACTTGGTGTTACAGATCGTATCCTGGACCAGCCTGTAAGTGTCTAGAGTAAATATTGCTTTGGACAAATCAATGATTTTCATGTGAGTAATTTACTGCAGGCAGTGCATACCATCTCAAATGGCTTATGATACACTGAAGATCTTTGCCTACCTTCCATCAGTTTGAAAAATCTTGTTTAAATACTTGCGTTTTTTAAAGTTGGAAATATGGTCACAAAATATTATGTCTTCATGTAGTAGCTACATATTTGAAAAAAATAAATCTGATATTCCTAGCTATATCAATAAAAGCTATGTAACTTTATTCATAGAGTCCTGAAATTGTCAGTTAGAAGTAAGGCTCAGAGAATTGTCATTTTTTTAAATTATTATTATTTTTTTTTAAATTCAAGTTTAATTTTTCAAAGAGGCATTAGTTTGTTCAGACTAAACATGTCCATTAAAAAGTGTTAATTTCAAATAGTGAACCCTCCCGCTTTGAAAACTGAAATGGAGGAATATGCATAACTGCCAAAACATGGTATGTAGCTTTTCAAAATGAGAAAAAAATGCTAAAACTAAACAAAACAAAAAACTCAAGTCAAAGGAGCTGGTTTATGTAGTTTGCATTTCAGGATATAAGTTAATGCATTAGAATGTGTTTTAAAAAATGAACCGACAAAGAACTGAAACTGAAAGACAAACTCAGATTCAAACTTTTTTTTTTTTTTTTTTTTTTTTTTCTTTTTTCTTTTTCTGAGCATCAATTAAAAAAAAAAAAAAATCCTGTTTTCCTTATCTTGGATAAGATCCCTTTTTGATATATTCAAAGTTGTCACAGGTTAAAAAATATATACACTTGTGGCTTTGTTTCAATGAAAGCCACTGCCACATACCATATTCCACATGGCATTTGTGTATGATGTCTATGTATTTACCAAAGAAAGCATATGTGTCTGCAACTGCATTTGACCACAGTTAGGCATATAATGTACAATATACATACACCGATGTGCACTTGTGAGAGCAAAAGACATTATGTGGGACTCTGAAAACACTCTGATTTTCTCTTATTCACAGAAATCTGTGAAGATTCACATCTCTAAGTGAAGTGAGTGAGTGCATGAGTGAAGTCTCTTCCTACCACCTCTGTAAAACTGAGCATGAGATCCAACATGCACTTTGTTTCTTACAAATATTTCTATTTCCTCCCAGAGAATCTGCCTCACACAAATTAGGGGTGAGGTTATATATATATTGTTATTATTATTATTATTATTATTATTATTATTTTTCCACATAGTAGGTAAAAAATAAAGTATCTAAAAATGAGAAAATTCCCAAAGCACATGGTTGAATGGGAGGTCCTGTGTTCCTCTCATCTAAATTGCAGGAGAGGGGTAGTTCTGTTTCTGACCTAACCAAAGAAGTTGTGAACTTCTGATGCACTCAGAGACCCTGATTCATTCACAGTCTTGGGGCAGATCCATCCTCACCATTTGCTTAAGGTGAGCAAAGAAACACACAAGGGCTTTCAATTCTCATTTAAGATTTAGCTGGACACATAGTAGAGCCACATATACTTTTTAAAAAGAAATCTCAGCGTGAGGCAGCTTAAAAAATAAACAGTATGTCAGCAAAACTGTTTCTTTGCAAGATGAGTCTTTCAAGCAGGATGCAAATCTTCAGTTCTGCAACTGTTTGTGGTTTGTTGGATTTGTCCAGTAAGTGTAAACAGCACTAAAGAAAAATACATTATAAAACTGAAAGGGAAAAGATATTAAAAAAAAAAAAAAAAAAAAAAAAAA
>CM021797.1:7074257-7084691 GCA_011076525.1 Nettapus auritus | reverse complement strand
ATAAAAACAGAGATTCAGACTTCTATGTTTTGTACATGCTATTAGGAATAGTTACTGGGTTGCGCTGTCCTGGATGCATTCCTTGGCACTGTCTGGAAGATTGCCAAGTCTCATGGGCCAAATACCAGGGATCATGCTAACAGTTGACCTGAATGGGCAATCATGAGAGAGTACCTGAACTTTGTGTGTTTTATTAATACTGAGATAGCCTAAGCAAGTCAGAGGCTGAGCTTTGTGGGCTCTCCTTCTTAGAGAAAAAGCTTGTCTCTCTCCTTTCCCAGTGTTTTGCATTAAATGGCAAATTCAAAAGGCCACAGTTTGCATGGAATGAAAATGCATGTAAAAACCATGGAAAATATATGTAAATGTGTGTGTGTGTGTGTGTGTGTGTGTGTGTGTGTTGGCTTTTAGCTTGTCTACCTCTTGCTAATGAAGGTGTCAGTGCTTGCTACTTCTCAGGCTGCATTCCCGGAGACAGTACTAAAGCAGGAGCTGGCAAAAAAAAGCCAAGTGCACCAAGTCTTAACTTTGTCATTGGAGATTGAGAGGACTCTCGTTTCTGACTGCAGCTGCTGGAACTGAAGGGGAAAGAAACATTGCAGGATCAGACCCATAGGTCACAAGAAGAGAGGTGGGAGAAGACCTGAAATGAGTATGCTGATTGGCAGTGACTGAAGAAAGAACAAACAAGTTTATTAGCCTGTGTTTTATGATAAAAAAATGATATAACTTAAATCCTTAGATGAAGTGAAACATAATTCATGTCTCTCTCACACACACACACAGTCATGCATACACACATATACATTCACTCTTTCTTTCTTTTTTCTTCCTAAGATATAACTGTTCTGGGAGAAGGAAGATTGCATTTCTTCAACAACTGCATTGTTTATAAGAAGCTGTCGGTATTGATCAGTGGTTAAGGCTGGCAGAAAGAAAATGGTTTACACTTTCCATTTTAAATGTGAGAAGACTAAATAATCTTATGAGCAGTACTGGACAGCAGATCCTTCTCACTAGCATTTCCTTTGTTGCCTCATACACGGTTGAGTAGTACACATCTCCTAAAGGAAATCCAGAAACTGGATCTCCAAACCACAGTGGGTGGTTTGGAGTGGTAGACTCTTCTGTTTCCCATTGTACTCCTAGCCACACAGTTACATCACTGCAGTGAAAATAACAGGCAACAAGATGTGTAGCCTTAAATGTTTGCTTTTTCTGAAATGAGTACAGGAGTGGGAGCATAATGTACATATCCACACGAAGTAGGTACAAAGTAGAAATTACATTTTTTTTTTTTTTTTCTGAGTGAAAACAAGAGATAAGACTTGTTCTATTCCTCTTTCAGAACAAACTTCTTATTCTCTTTTGATTTAGTTAACCTTTCAGAGGAAAATAAATTAACAAAATATTAGTTAAATCTCAATAGGTCTGCCACATTTTGGTCTGAAAGAAATTCATTTATTTTCTTCCATCAGGGTAAAAACAGACTTTTTTTTCTTTTTTTAAGGTTGGGATGGGAGGATTGGGGGGGGTGGGAGGGGGGGGAGGGCAACCTCTGTTCCACACTTAGATTTTAAGCTTTGTCTCATGCCACAATACAGAAAAGGTACATTCTGACATGTTGGTATTGTTCTTTATAGTAACCCATTCACTAATGCCAAAATAGCAACCAAAGATCATAAGTTTAAGGAGTGTAAACTTCATTTAATCTGCATATATCTTCTGGAGCACCAAATTTTGCAGAACACTGTTTGAGCTTCTCAATTGAATTTGTGTGCATGAAAGGTAGTTTGTACCACAGAGAGTTCATCTTTTTGATTTTCCTGGATTATTCTTATTACAACTGATCCAAAACTGGAACTTTTTGAATGATTGAATGCACTGGGGAGCATTGCACATAAATGTGGCTAATGAAAATACTTGCTAGCCATAGCAATTCCAAATCCAGACAGAATTCAAGGGGATAATTTATCTGTTGGTTCACCACAGATTTTTTGAGTATTTCAGTATAAAAGTAACAAAAATAAGTTTTTTTGTTTTTGTTTTTATTTTTTAACCAAATGGGTGCAGCAGGCAGGTATCATATGTGAATTTCTGTGAAAATAAAAATGCAGGCATTCTCCAAGGGTTAAACAGTCACTGGACCATTTTCCAGACACCAAAAGAGACCTTTGGATTTTCCAATATGCAAAGGTGAAAGAAAAGGAGGGGGGGGAGGGGGGAGAATAAAAAGAAAACAAAGAAACGTACACTAACTAGATCCACTGCTAGGATGAAAATAAGGATGCCAAGTAAATGGTTGGTATAGATGGTACCTACCAACCAATCAAGCTGTTGGATAACATTCCTTTGTAGACCCATGGGGGAATTGATAACACAAGGAAGAAGGGTCAGCAATAGCTTCTAGGGCCATTATGAGGCTTACTATTGATCACAACCTTTGTTGTCTAGGAAAAAGGTAAAAGAACATCTAGATAAATTGGAATTGACAAAGCTAGGCAACTTGGAGAAAGAAGCCTCTTGAGTCACCTGTAACCACAGAAGAGATATTGAAAGTGATACAATCAATGTAGCCCAGGAAGACTCTGGGGAAAAATGACTTTACCTATCAAGTATCCATAGTTGTAGGCATGTGGCTGGTATAAGTTTGTTTTGACACTAACTGAAGCTTCTGTCACTTCTTTTGCTGTAATTTTGGGATTTATTGGGGATTAAAGGGAGACCATATTAATAACGTAAACAATTCCACAGTTCCTTTCAGTTTTAGGGGATCCATCAGTCTTTTTAGCACTAGGAGAGAGATCTACTTTGTATGGGACAGATGCAAAACAGAGGAAAAAGAAAATGAGTATACTTTGTACCATACATGTCAGTCTCACTTCAGTGCCTGGTAAAATTATGGAAATCATTCTTGAGTTACAGAAAAACACTGGAAGTCAGTACAGTCATTGGTCATAGCCAGCATGGGTTTACAAGGGGAAAGTACTGCTTAAATAAATTTTCTTTTATTACAGGGTTCCCTTTCTAGTTCATCAAAGAAAGCATGTTGGATTTCAGCAAAGCTTTCAATCTTTCTGGTCCAGCATAGAGCTTGACAAGTACATAATATAAGTGAACAATTGGCTGACAGGTTGGGCTTATGGGCTATTGTAAATGGGGTTGAAACAGGCTGGTGGCCAGTCACTAGTACAGTGTCTCAAGGCTTCATTTAGGGCCAATTCTCTTCAAAGTTTTTTATAATTGATCTGCATGTAGTACTTTAATGAATACTGAGTAAATTTTAAGATGATATTAAATTAGGAGAAGCTGTTGTCTACCTTGAGGGTAGAGAGGCCTTGTAGAGAGCCCTTGACAAAATCAAGAGCTGGGCAATCATCAACCACATGAAATTTAGCAAAAGTGCTGGATTCTGTGCCTGGTACAGGGCAACCCTGGATATATGTACAGACTGGGAGAGAAGAGGCTCGAGAACAGCGCCATGGAAGGGGATCTGGGAGTTCTGCTAATGGCAAGTTAATCAACACAGATTTCACTACAAAACCAAAATGTAGCACCAAAAAAGCCATTATGAAGAAAATTAACCCTATCCCAGCCAAAACCTGTACACTGAAATTGCTCAAATTTAAGCAACTTATCATTTTATCTGTAATAGCTGAAGCAATGCTGGAATAGACATAGCACTATTTCTTTCATAGGTAAAAGGCGGGGTGTAAGCCCTAGATAACATAAAACTCAGGACACACTAAGGGCGAAAGCAAGAAAGAAATAACAGCATTTAATAAAGTTGCTGGATAGTCACTCAGTGAGTAAAATGTGTTTGTAGTAGTTTTGAAAACACAGCATAGAGAGCCAACCTGGATTTACCTCCCTTCTTGCAGTGACCTGTGGCTTCTGTGGAGATCTCCATCTCTTTCCATCAATTATGGCTTACAGCTTGGGATCCCCATTCTCTTTGCCTAAATTACTAAATTGTATTTTTAAAATCAGATGAGAAGAATCCAAGCCTTCATTCATCTAAGTTTTCCACTAAAACTGAGTTAATTCTCCTAACCTCCCTCCACCCTGCCATAGTTCACAGCCACTCCAGGTTTCACACACAGTTCTGGGTGCTTGCAAAGAGGCATTACCGCTGACAAAAGGACCCATAGACAAAGTGAATCTTCATTTTTTTTCATTTCTTGTCTGCTTGAAAATAAAATTTTCTTCAGGAATGAGAAGACAGCCAAGCCCAGACCTGTAACACTTGCAAGAAGGAACACACATATATGGCTTTGAGTCCAATCTGGTTATCCGTGTCCATGTGAGGATTTATCTACATCAATCCAAAGGCAAAGTTTAGGGCACTGGGACTAGAACAATTTCAGGAGAATACACAGATCTAAAAAGTACAAAATTATAGATTTACTGGAAGAATTGCAATTCCTAGAGTATCCCTTAGGGCATAAAACCCTGCTGTATCAAATGATACAGCCTCAGCATGTGAATATAAGGACCATAATATTGAAGGTTTTACATATTTAATTTCTTGGCAGAGACCAAGCTGCAGTGATTTAAGCACTTGTTTGCCTTATCCGGGCCATTTGCCTATGCTGCTTTTAGCACCAATGATGATATACTAAAACCTTTTGTTTGTGGGGGTAAAAATAAGAACTTATCTCCTAATAGCAGCAGTTTTGCCATGTTTATGTCAGCGCTGCAATACGTGAGGACTGGCAAGTCTCTGCTGATTTAAATTCTCCTGTATACAAGCCTTCCAGAGCTGTAAATAGAGAGAGGTTAAGGCCAGATCTTCCAGCTCAGATGAAGTTGCTTCATTGTTTATTTTTGTTCAGTTACAATCAAATAATTGATGTTCCCAACATTGCTGGGGCTACTGCATGATGCAAGCCACATGAGTGAGATAGTGGGAAACAAAGAAGAGAAAAATAATAATGTAGAGAAGAATAGAGCTCTTAACACATGCATACACAATCATATGGGAACTAAAACCCAGAACGGTGCAACAAAAGTAGGTTTACCCCTACCCTTGTTCATCCATGATATGAAAGTCCTTTGCATTGGAGAGGAAAAAATAAACATGCTTATGAATATTGAGATGTCAAAGTGCAGCCTTTTTCCCTTAAGCATATAAAATATTAAGAATGCTCAGTAAAAGCCAATAGGGAAGCTGCTTAGAAAAGAAGATGAAAAATTAATTTTAATGCACAGTGGACTAAGTAACACACATTTCACAACCTCAATCAATTTTAATATTTTAGTATTTGAAAGTAGTGTCTCTCCAATAATATTTTAAGTTACTTGTATCTCTTTTTACTAACATGTGAAATAGTTCTATTTCTGTTTTTGCCTCTCACTCTCATTCTCTCATTGTAATAAGTAGACCGCTTCTTCATAACTTACAGTGTAAGGTGACCAATGGATTTCTTCCTTTTATGGTGTGATATTTCTTCTCTCCTGATCTCATGTGAGAATAGAGGGGTTTTGCAAATAAACAGAGGCAAAATCAGTGCACTGAAAACAACTTCAGCAACGGTCCAGATAATTTGCACTGGAAGGTTGCTGCATAGGCATAGTCAGAGTACTTCGCAATTAGTTACTTTGAAGAAGTGACCCATAGAAACCAAGGGAACAGTGAAGGCTGTAAAATGTAGCCTGGGACTCAAGTGAAGATAAATGTTTAGGGCAAGTTCTCTTCAATGTTTTCATAAATTCAGAAGACCTTAAGGAAGGGCAATGGAACTGTGACGTGGAGGTTCAGGCTGGGTGTTAAGAAAAAAGGCTCTTCTCCAAGATGGTTGTTTGGCACTGGGACAGGATCCCCAGAGATGTGTTCATGGCACTGAGCCTGCCAGAGTTCAAGAAGCATTTGGATCTCAGACATATTGTTTGGTTTTTGAGTGGTCCTGTGTGGAGATGGGAACGGGACTCAGTGATACTTGTGGGTCCCTTCCAAACTGGGTCAAGATTCTATTATCTCAATGTCTTTGACTGCATTGTCATTACTGTCTGAATTATCTAATTAAAAACTCTCATGTATAACTGCATGGGTGCACTGCACTGGTGTAGACATTTTGAGAGGAAATCTTACATGTCAATAAAAACATAAATAAATAAATAAATAAATAAAAGTGGAAGAAAATTAATATATATATATATATCAATTTGCTCATTGATAATCATGTCCAGAAATGGCCCCACGAAAAAGGCCAAAGGAAAAACAGTTTTAAAAAGTAATTTAAAAGCTGCTTGTTCTGTGCTGGCTTCCAGGTGGATCCCTAAGGATCAAAGAATCTTTTACTTCTAACACTGCTTCTATTTAGTACCTGGGAAAATATACTAATTTAAGTCATCAACAGCTCAACTATCAGTGAAAGAATTTAAGTTTTCTTCCTTGTACTGCTGTTTAAGCATTTATCTCCAAAATCACATACCTGCCTCATTTTGTAATAAAGCTAATGATGGGCAAGTTACTTCCCATGTATTTTCCCCCATCATTTTATTTGAAAGTAGTGGGGATTTATGAAGAGAGAACTTTCAGAAACCATGTACTTCTCAGGCAAATAAATGCTCTCTTTGTGCCTAATAATTTTATACAGAACTTGATAATATACAAACAGAAGAAAGCACATTAGAAAAATTTCTGTGTGCTATAGACAAATATACCAGCCTTTATTGATCACATTTGCCTCTTCATTATCCTATTAAAGATAGATTTCCTGATTATTATACTATCATAGCACTTAAAGATAGAAAAGATTGACCAAGTACCATTTGTAATGTTATGGTAGAGAGGACTGGGATTTCATTTACTTATTATTACATTATATTTTATTTAAAAATAAAATAAAATAACCTTCATTCACAGAAGCTATGGAATTAAGAGTGGTTTTCAGTCAGGGAGAGATTTGGGAAAATACAAATTTCTTTGGTGATATGTGCAGCTGAGAACATTTTCAAAGGAAAAGTTCTTACACACTCAACGATATTCAAGTGAAAGCCCTTTTTAACAGCAACATGCAGTAGTTCTCAAATATAATTGAATCATAGATTTATAGAACAACTTTGGTTGGAAGGTACCTTAAATATCATCTTGTTCTAACCCCCCTGCCACCAACTAGATCAGATTCTCTGCAGGGCTTCTCTCAATGAGTTCTCACGCAGCCTGTGCTCATATCTGGGATTCCTCTGACCCACGTGCTGCACCTTGCACTTGGGCTTTTTGAATCTCCTTAGGTTCACATGGTCCCACTTCACAAGCTTGTCTAGGTCCCTCTGGATGGCATCCCTTTCTTCTGTTGTATCCACTGCACCACTCATCTTGGTGTTATCTGCAGACTTGTTAAGGGTGCACTCAATTCCATTGTCTGTATCAGTGATAAAGATATTAAACAGCACCAGTCCAAGAGGCACCCCTGAGGGATGCCACTCATTACAGGCCTCCACAGAGGGCCATAGAACCATTGATCACAACTCTCTGGGTGCAGCCATCCAGTCAATTCCTCATCAGTTGAGTGGGCAACTCAATTTAGAGATAAGTATGTTGTGTGGGACCATATTAAAGGCCTTACAGAAGTCCAGGTAGACGACATTGGCTGGTCTTCAGTTACTCCAGCACAGAAGGCCACCAGATTGGTCAGGCACGATTTGGTGAAGCCATGCTGGCAGCCTTCAATCACCTCTTTGTTCTGCATGTACCTTGGCATTGCTTCCAGGAGGATCTGTTCCATGATCTGTCCTGGCACAGAGGTGAGGCTCACTGGTCCATGGTTCCCCAGGTCTTCCTTTCTACCCTTTTGTGGTTTAACCCTGACAACAGCTAAACATCACACAGCCATTCACTCACTCACCCATTCCCCTCCCAGTAGGATGGGTAAGAGAATCAGGAAGTAAATAAATAAATAATAATAATAAAAGTAAAACCCTGTGAGTTGAGATATAGACAGTTTAATAGGACAGAACAGAAAGAGAAATAATAATGACAACAACAACAAAAATAATAATGATATCTACAAAGCAAGTGATGTACAATTCAATTGCTCACATCTGATACTAAGCTGTTTGAGACTGTTTCTGACAGTTCAAGAACAATCTCCTTAACAACTAAGACATCTGTTTATGAAACAGGGCACTCTAGAGCATTGTTATCATATGAACTCTTGTAAGAATGCATCTCTACTACAGTCTAGTTCAGTCACATGCAAGATGGATACATAAGGACTCAGACTAGAAATAAAAAAATTCTGATGAAAAATGTTTGCTCAGTTCTACATTTTTCCTTTGAAAAATTAGTTTTTATTATATTCAGACTTGTATGTAGGCACTGTCCATTCTGATGATTTCTGATTTTTAAAAGCAGTAGTTTGAAACAGAATAATGTATTTCTTTTAAATTCTCAGTTCAGACCTAACTGTTTACTTTTAAATTGACATTTGAATTAAAGTAGAATTTGAGTGACATTTTAATTTATGATGCCAATTTGATATAAAACTTATGCTTCATGTCAACTTTTCAAAATGAAATGTTTCATTTCAAATCAACGTTTTGATTCAATGTCTCATTTTAACCTGTCAAAATATTTTGTTTGGATTGAAGAAAAATAAAGACACTTCACACTTCTGTATCTTTTTCTTTCTGAAACTTAGTTTTGTTGTTGTTGTTGTTTTGTTTTGTTTTTTTATCATTCCAGCCTGATCTAATTATCAAAAATTGTTGTAGTAAAATCTTCAAGCAGACAAAAATGCTATGTTTAATACAATTAATTCTTAAGTTAAATATATGAAATTACTATACAATTTTGAAGACAAGTTTGGAATGTTAAACTAACACTTTAATATAACTACATTACTTCCTAAATTTATCTTTAATGTCCCTTTAATGAAATATGAGTAAATCAGATAGGTTTATACACATTCTGTACACATTGTGATTAAGTGGCTTTTAGGTACTTGCTTTATCTTCACAGAACCATAGAATGGTTTGGGTTTGAAAGGACCTTAATGATTATCTAGTTCCACTCTTCATCCCCCCTCCCATGGGCAGGGACACCTTCCACTAGATCAGGTTGCTCAAAGTCCCATCCAACCTGGCCCCAGGCTCTTTCAGGGATGGGGCATCCACAACTTCTTTGGGCAGCCAGTTCCAGTGCCTCACCACCCGCTGAGTGAAGAATTTCTACCAAATATCTAATCTAAACCTACCCTCTTTTAGTTTAAGCTATTACTCACTCTATTATCACTTAATCACCTGACAGAGTCCCTCCCTAGCTTTCCTGCATCCCCCTTTAGGTATTAGAAGGCTTTTATAAGCTCTCTCCAGACCCTTCTCTTCTCCAGGCTGAACAACCCCAACTCCCTCAGCCTGTCTTCATAGAAGAGGTGCTCCAGACCCTTGATAATCTTTGTGACCCTCCTCTGGACTCATTCGAATACATCCATGTCTTTCTTGTGCTAGGCACCCCGGAGCTGAACACAGTACACTAGGTGGGGTCTCACAAGAGTAGAGCAGAGGGGAAGAGAATCACCTCCTTCAACCTCCTGGTCATGTTTCTTTTGCTTTGTTTTTATTTTGAATGAACTATTCCCATAACTTATACACAAGTATATATATATAAAAAGAACAACTAAAAAATCCTCATGATTGAATTAGAAGCAGACACTCTAAATTTTAGTAGTATTATTTACTTAGTTATTGAAATCTGAATGACATTACAAATGGTATTTTAAAAGTCTTTTCTAGTTCTAGTTACAGTTTAGACTGGGATTTTTAGGAAGACGGAAAACATACTTTTATTCTTTTTTTTAATATTAGATTTTGTTGTTATTTTCTAATTTGTTATTTTATTTTTTTTTTTTTTTTAAGAACAGTTTCTTGTAAGAGTTAAAAATAAAATGAAATAAAACAAAAAGAAAAGTAGTGTTATCAAACACAATTAGCAGAGGCAGAAAGAATTATTTTTGTTATTAAGCAAACCAATTTCTTATAGGATTAACTTTAGGTCACAGTCTTATTTATAAACTATATAACTGGAGCAAATATATATCATATAAATGGAAAAAAATAAAACAATAAAACTCTTACTTCCGTTTATCCTTTTTTCAAACTGTTTTTTTAAACATTTTTCATAAAAAGGCCTGAGATTGTCCTACACACACACTATGGACAGTATTTTGCATATGAACTATAGTCATTGATAACTAAATGTTACCCAGATAAAACCCAAGCCTATTAAAATATTTACAAATCTTAGCAAAAATAAATATTCATAATAGACTTCATCCTGGGTGCACTCTGACAGCCATTTTGAGAAGCTCTTTTCTATTTGCACAATGAATTAAAGCAATTACTGTTTATACTACTAAAACCCCCAGAGGCTCCATTATGTTACAATCTCTGGAAGGACACTTTAAAATACAGTCCTTGCCGCTCCCCCCC
>CM021797.1:7060458-7074157 GCA_011076525.1 Nettapus auritus | reverse complement strand
AAAAAAAAAAAAAAAAAAAAAGATAGGACAAATGAAAACCAATGAAAAATCTACCAAAACAATGTGATATTCTCACAGCTTCAGCAAAGGGCTTTGTAATCAACAAGGAGAAAATTGAGGTTTTCTTTGCTTGGTACAGTCTTTGGTACAAAATCACAGTTCAGTACATAAGGGTAAATTAAGAAATGAAACTCTATTAACAGTTTCCGGGTGGGTGATGTTGAGCACATGGCTTGTTGGGCTCACTGTTGTGACACTCACTGTTGCTATGGTAAACCTATGAGCAGATTTACCACCCAAAACACACTCATTCTCTGCAGATCCCAGCCCGAGTGCAACCTGACATACACAAAAGGGATGAGGACCCGGGGTGGTGCAGGAAATGAACTGACTTGACTGCCTAAACACACCTTTACTTCCTCCTCCACATCTTTTTGCACAGTTTACTACAGTGCCTGAGAGAGAGGTGTTCCAGACAATCTGAGCCAAAAATGTGGAGAAACTTCTCGGGATGGCAATTAAACCTTCTAGAATGTCTCATTGGTTAGAATAAAACATTATTCTTGCCTTCTAAAACTGTGTTTTAGACATCTAGAGATTAAGGTGAGAATGTATATATATCTATATGTGTACATATATATTAAGAATTAATTTAGAGCCTATTTCTCACATAAAATTTCTGTTGATATAAAAACATACAGAATGACGTAAAGTGCTTGAATAAATTAAAAATACGATGTTAGAGGCTTGTTTTTTTATTTTTATTTTTGTATGTGTGTGTGTGTTATACATTGAAAGAGAAAAGTGAAATACAAAAAGAAGCACTTTAAGACTAGAGATTAAATATTTTTGGAAGTAATTGCAGGAGGAACATTTCAAGCAATATATACATATATATATATATATATATAATAGAATCATAGAATCATAGAATATTCCGAGTTGGAAGGGACCCATAAGGACCATCAAGTCCAACTCCTCACACTTCACAGGTCTACCCAAAAGTTTAGACCATGTGACTAAGTGCACAGTCCAAACGTTTCTTAAAATTCATACAGGCTTGGTGCAGTGACTACTTCACTGGAGAGCCTGTTCCAGTGCGCAACCACCCTCTCAGTGAAAAATCTCCTCCTGAAATCTAATCTGAACTTCCCCTGATTCAGCTTTACCCTGTTCCTGTGGGTCCTATCACTAGTGTTTATGGAGAATGGGCCACCCACATCTCCACTCCCCCTCACGAGGAAGCTGTAGACCGCGATGAGGTCCCTTCTCAGCCTCCTCTTCTCTAGGCTGAATAGGCCCAGTGACATCAGCCGCTCCTCATATGTCTTCCTCTCCAGGCCCTTCACCATCTTTGTCGCCCTCCTCTGGACACTCTCCAACAGTTGAATGTCCTTTTTATACTGTGGTGCCCGGAACTGCACACAGTACTCAAGGTGAGGCTGCACCAGCGCGGAGTAGAGCTGGACGATCACTTCCCTCACCTGACTAGCGATGCCGTTCTTGATGCACCCTACATATATCTGTAAATATATGTGGAAATGGTGGCATTTCTTGCAAAACAGATTATTCTGTTGTCTTCAGTCTTGTCTTCTAGATGTGTTTGTTGTTGGTGGGTTTTTTTTGGCTGTTATTTCAGGCCAGTATTTTGAAGCTGTGTTTCTTTATTATTTAAAGCATGAAATAAATCCATGAAGATTTTATATAATCTCTACACACAAATCATTGCATTCCTAACTCTCTTTTTTTTCTCTATGTCCTGGTTTCAGTTAGGACAGGGTTAATTTTCCTCCTAGTAGCTGGTAGGGTGCTATGTTTTGGATTAGGATGAAAAGAGTGTTGATAACACACTGATGTTTTAATTGCTGCAGAGCAGCGCTTACACTAAGCCAAGGACTTTTCAGCTCCTCGTTCTGTCCTGCGAGTGGTCAGGCTAAGGGTGCAGCAGGAGCTGGGAAGGGACCCAGGGCAGATGACCCAAACTGGCCAAAGGGCTATTCCACACCGTCTGACATCATGCTGAATAATACATAGGGGTGGCTAGCCGGGTTGGAGTGGCTGGCTGCTCGGGGATAGGCTGGGCATCGATCAGCGAGTGGTGAGCAATTGCATTGTGCATCACTTGTTTCATACACATTATTATTAGTAGTACTATTATTATTATTATTATCCTGTCTTAATAAACTGTCTTTATCTCAACTCACAGGCTTCACTTTCTTGTTTCTCTCCCAGATCCCAGAGAGGGAGTGGGGAGGGTGAGTGAACAGCTGTGTGGTGTTTAGCTGTCGGCCAGGTTAAGCCACAACACCCTTCTAGTCCTTCCTCCTTCACCAGTCCACTTCCACTGGAACTCCTTCACTAGTCCTTCCTCCTTTCTAGTCCTTCCTCCTTCACTACTCTTGTAGCCTCTTATGAAATCTGCCAAACAATTTTTAAAAAGTAATTCATATAATCATATACAACGTGTCAATTATTTTTCCTCTGAAATTTCACCAAAGGGAGAAAGTAAATTAAAAAAAAAAAGAAATATTTTTATAGTGTGATTTTTGTTTTGCTTTGTTTCTTTTGTTCATTTTGATCTCTTAGTTTCATGCAGCATATTTAGATTGGCAAGAGAGAAATGTTCTCCAATTACTTGATTCTTTAAATGATGACATTTTTATTTTAACTGATATAATTTTCAATATATTCTTAAAGTCAAAATTTAAGTTTTATTTATTTCATTTAAAGGGTCTTGAGAAAGTCAAAACATTCAATTATAGCGAAGTCTGGTAAAGCCTTCATGGACAGGGCATCATTCCTGGATTTTTTACTGCCATCCAACTGTCAGCTTCTAAGTATAACTTTCTCCTTTTGGCTTCATGCAGAGAATTCTTGGAGATAGAAGGATATCCGTAAAACATTATCTTCCCTACCATATAATACAGAAATCAGCCTCTGCATCCTTCTCCCTGTCTTCAGTGATGAAGCTGAGCTCATTTCTGCCACACAACATATAATGGGGCATGCCCCACTGAGTGGCATGCAATGGAAATTGGTTCCAAGACAAGACTGGATTAAATCAGATACAAACCCTGACTGCAGCAATGCAGGTTGTCTATGATGGTCTTTATTAAGTGCATGAGATGGAGAAATGAAAAAATTGTGTATTGTTGGTCTAGAGTTGTGAATGGTGCAGGAATTGGGAGAAAAATATTAACATTTCTTTATAAAATATAATTTATTTTCCTTTTTTTTTTTTTTTTTAATGTTGTTTTTCAACAGTGTTAGTCTGGTTAAAATATCTGAGATCAGTAATCTGCATAGGAGGTAGGGGTCCAAACGTTTGTTGCAGATGCTGTGTGGTATAGTCAATATGGAACTCAATGCAGTTTGCACACACGTGTATCCGGTAGCATTTGAGACATGTTAGGACTCTCAGATATAATGCGGGACTACATTCAGATACCCATGACTCTCCAGAACATTAGCTGGAGACCAGATAAGGGTGTCTTAATGGCCTCACAGCTGTTTCTGCAGCTTTTTTTTTTTTTTTTTTTCTGCTGAAAACAGAATGACAGTATGATAAATCCATACACTGAGCAGGTAACTTTAAGGACAATAGGGATATCAGAAGTCAAATTTCTCTTCTAAACAGAATTTGATCTGAAATTCACTGGATCCTTTGAAAACATTTATGTGTGTGCATGTGTGCATGTGTGTGTGTGTAACTGAGTTTTCACAGTTTGCTAGGACATTTATGAAAGACAGTGCACCTAGTATTTCATCAGCCAGACATTGCTAGCCTATGGTATTTTGTAAGTTCTTTTGCTCCCTTGGAAAATCCGTAAAAGGTGATTTTTTGTACAAATTATGTTTTAGTCTCATTAGATCCAGTTCTTAGTTTTGTGCTGTGTAAACAGCAGCCCAGAAGTATGCTCCCCAGAAAGCTAGACCTGGACCTGCAGAGATTAAAGCAATCATCCTCCTGAATTTCTGGCTTTTACTGAGAAAAAAAGCATATATATCTAAAATATAGAGGGAAATAGAAAGCTGTCCTTGAAAGAGGCGTTTCTCATACTCCTCAGTGGTACACAAATTCTCATTTTAGAAAGGTTACCATCAGCATGGTTTGTGAAGGAAGGAAAGCAGTAGCAGGAATAGAGTTCCTGGGTAAGAGTTTATGCTGAAGCAATCTCCACTGAATGTACTATTTCGAGCTCCACTGAAAGCTCTGGCTCAAGTGAAGGCACATACATGATCTCTTAATCTGTCTTAATCTGTGAACTGAATATCACCCTTAAAAACACATCCTATATTTATAATCATGGGAGAAATTTACACATCTTTCAATAGAATATCAAAACCAAATCAACATAATCATTTCCTGAAGCTGATCTGCTCTAGAAAGCTGCCTAGATAAACAGCTTTTAGCATAGCTCACTTGTTAGATGTCTGCATTTTGTAAAGATGAATGCAGGGTGTTTTGCCTAGGGAAAAGCAACAACTAAATAGAAACTGGTTAGTCCAGAGATGATTCCCATTAACATGTGAGCATGTGCTGGCTAACTGTAGAGCGTGTGCCAAGTCCAGTCAGTACAGCAGTTCATGCTCTGAAGTGAAGCTGAGGCCATTTTTGTCTAGCTGCCCATTTGAATCAAGCCAAGCTGAAATGGAATTTAGCATAACCCAGCATCTGATATTGGTTTATGGCAGTAGGTCTCACACAGCATGCAGATCTCCAAAGCACAGAACTGGTACGTATGGGGTTGAAGGGTTTAAGTTCCAAAATAAAGTGATCCACGAGCGAAATCTCTGTTTATAACGATATCTTTCTATGCTGACCTCTACAAGTGTGCCAGTGCTCCCATTCTCTCCAACGGTGTAGTGGGTTTACATGGCAAGGTTTTGGTAGCGGGGGCCATATGCATGGCTTCTGTGAGAAGGATCTAGAAGCTGCCCCATGTTTGGTAAGGGCCCCACTGCTGACCAGAGCTGAGCCAATAAGTGATGTTGTTTTGCGCCTCTCTGAGAACATATTTAAGAATTTAAGATAGGGAAACAACAAAAACAACAACAACAACAACAACAACAAACGCATACCACACAGCAGCTGGGAGAGTGAGAGGAGTGAGGAACAGCCTTGCAGGCACCAAGGTCAGTGAAGAAGGAGGGGGAGAGGTGCTCCAGGCGCTGGAGCAGAAGTCCCCTACAGCCTGTGGTGAGGACCATGGTGAAGCAGGCTGTCCCCCTGCAGCCCATGGAGTACCATGGTGGAGCAGGGTTCCACATTGCAGCCTGTGGAGGAGACCACGGTGGATCAGGTGGACCTGCACTGACGGAGGCTGTAGTCTGTGGAATAGCCCTGCCGGAGCAGATTCCAGGACGGACCTGTAACCCGTGGAGAAGAGACCATGCAGGAGCAGGTGACCCAGCAGGAGGTGCTGCCCGTGGGGGACCCAGGTTGGAGCAGTTTGCTCCTGAGGAATGGACCCTATGGTACAGACCCATATCTGGAGCAGTTCTTGAAGAGCTGCTGCCTGTGGACAGCCCATGCTGGATCAGTTCGGCAAGGACTGCATCCCGTGGGTGCTACCCCACAGCACAGGGGACAGGAGTGACAGAGAAGGAGCGGCAGAGCAGAAGCGCTATAGACTGACCATAACCCCCATTCCCCCATCCCCCTGTGCCACTCAGGGGGAGGAGGTAGAAGAGGGCAGATGGGGGGAAGGGGGGGGGGGGGAAGGTGCTTTTGGTTTCTTTCCTTTCTTTCTCACTTCTCTAGCTTGTTAGCAATAAGCAATAAATAAATCTTAATGTCTCCCTACGCTGAGTCTGTTTTGCCCGTCACAATAATTACTGGGTGATCTCGTCCTTATCTCAACCCTTGAGCCCTTTTCATCATATTTTCTCCCCGCTCCTCTTTGAGGAGGGGGAGTAAGAGAGCGGTTGTGGTGGAGCTCGGCTGCCCACCCAAGTAAAACCACCACAAATGGCAGCTTATTTTTAATAGCTGTTGATGCTGAAGTCTTTCAGTGATCTGTCTCTTAATGCCATCTCTATCAGAGAAACCATAGAAAATGAGACAACCTCTGTGGCTATTCTTCCAGAGATTGTAACCCGAAGTTACAACTTTGGATCTGAGAATTAACTTTTTCTTAACCATTCTTCTCTTATTTCTTATTCTGTATTCCTCCTATCTCTTTTATGCATGATACAAGGTAATTGATGGTCAATGACCTGGAGAACTTGATCTGGATTATGACACTATATTGGATAGAATAAAAGCATTGATTATAGCTCCACCAGTATTAACTCTTTGCATTTATAGTGGTTACCATCAAACAATATCAAGCTGGACATGAGTATGCTTTGTGCCTTATCCAACCTATTTAAAAGAAACAATAAAACATGTAAGAAACATTTTAAATCACTGAATTTCCACTAGGCATTAATGTAGTACAAACTGTTCATGCAAATAGGTATTTGGGCAAATTGTCTGCTGGTACAGCCTCATTGGCTTTAATAAGTAGAGAACTCAGCTGAAGTTTCCCAAGGGATGTTGTTGGATTTTAAACTGGCAGTATATGTGTGTTTGGCCAAAAAGCCATGATGAATTAAAACAATATTCAAACATACTGAGGATCTTCTCAGTTCTTCATGTACATCTGCATCTCAGGCATTTTTCTCTTAAAAAATAAATTACTGAAAAATATTTTTTAATTCCCAATTTTCACACCCTGAATTCATAGAAATCTCCATTAGTTATGTTTAAATAGAATTATTTGGAGTGGGATGCTCAATATCAAGGAAAAGTCAGGATGAAAGGAATGTAAAATAAAATACTATTTTCCCCTTCACTATGAATCAACAGAGTCTTACTCTGTCTCTCTCTTCCTTCCTCATACCCTCCAAAAACAAAAACGAGCAAAAACAAATCAAACAAAAACAAAACAACAACAACAACAAAAATAAAAACCCTGATTAGTATATAAGAGGAATTTTCCTTCACTAATGATATTCAATTGTTCTAATAAGAAAAAAATGGTATGAAGTATAATGAGATGCCAAATACAAAAAAGCCATGCTGCTCATCTCTAAGCCCTTCTGTTCCTTGAAGTGAAAACTCATTTTAAGAAGATTATGCTGCATATATTAGAAGATAGGCTGATATTCTACATTCATACTCTACTGGGGCTTTAGCAGTGGAAGAGAGAAAGGAAGAGGAGGAAAACAATGAAGCAAAACCCCACCATTTGTTCCTATTTACCTAATATACTAATATAAGGCATAAGTTTCTTTCATTCATTTAGACTTTAATGTATATATAATCTGTTGGATTCTTCAGATGAAAAAGAGTCATACATATAGTATGGAGACTACAGAAGGGAATTAAGTAGTATTTCAATGAAATCCAAATTCAGCATGAGCTACACAATTTTTCTCATTTCAGGGAAACAAAAACTGAAAATAAAATCATTTGATTAGAAGAGAAGGGCTCAGATTCCCCACAAAATACTTCCAGAGTTGTAAAAATGTAAGAAGATTTAATTCCTTTGCCACATGAGGGGCAGGGAATATATCTCCAAAGAATGAGTAGTTGAATGTGAGTTCCTTAATGAATTTGTAATGAACAAAGCCATTTCAGTTCATACCCAAGGAAGATATTGCTGGGCTTGGTGTAGAAATCTTAAATAAGAAATTGTGTGTCTGTTCTCCACCTTAATTATCTCTTAACAATATTTTTGCCATGGGAATTAACGATAAGTTTTTAATCTAATGATTTCTTTAAGGAAGAAATAAGATTTGCAGTTAATTTTTAAGTGTTTATTATACCAGTTTAGGACTAAACTAACTGTGGTGGCAAGTGCAATACTCTGTCTAAATCTCCTTCCAAGACCCATCTAATTTATTTTTCAAAAAGAATTGATACAAAATTACGTTACTAACCCCATATTATATTGAACTCATGTTATGGTCCTACAGTGAGTGGAGCGTTGGGCCACATGACCCCTAATTCTTCCAACAGAAATTATTCGACAGTTATTTCATCTAAAGATTTGCCACCTATTTTTTTTTTTTTTTTTTCGTCATTTCACTTTATTAACATCGGTAGTAGTGATCTAGGAAAAAATAAGGGACCGATCCTGAATCATTGGAATTATTTTGCATTTTGCAGTAGAGGAATTAATTTGAGTTGCAGCTGAAAATAAAATAAATCAGATATTTTTTTCTATATTAATTCTTTACTTCTTGTAAAACTTATAAAACTTAAGCATAACATTTTGTTTCTCTCAGACAACAAATATGTGGAAAATGTTTTTCCCTCTAATAAATGTGTATGCGTACACACACACTACTACGTGTGTGTATATATGTATATATATATGTATATATTACAAGTACGTATATACACGCATCCATAGATGAAACAAACACATTTCAGGTGTTCAAGAAATACCAATTTAATTTTAATTTTTGTCTTTCATGCTTAAGAGTCTCATTTTCACTTAAATACAAGGGATTTTGACTTCTTATTATGAGCCTACCTCATAAAATTAAATTTACACACCTAAACATTTTATACTTTTTTGTTGTTGTTATGCAAAAAACACTCTTCTATTCTTTAAAAAGTACGTATGTTTATACCAGTTATAAAGATTAAGAATGAAGCTCTTCTATCATTAAATTTAAATGCTCTGACTCTATTATTTAATGATATGAGGAGAAAAAAATACATAAACTAGTCAAAATACATTTTTTATTACAGACAAATCTTCAATTCTGAAGTTTTCTAACTTCTAATTTCTAAGATACTCATTGAAATAACTGCTTAGTTTATGTGTTGAAACAAGACAGAATGTGAGTTTGTGTGTACATAAATACCTAGTTTTGCTGAAATACCTCTGGCCATGGTACTCTTCTACCCACTTCAGTCCTATGGTGTCAGAGATAAGGCACCTAATCAGAGTAACTTGAAATGCAGTTCATGAAAGTTGAGCAGTCTGGAAAACATACGATCCATCTAATGTTTTATGCATACCTGTAGGTCAATAATGTTATTTGTCATTACAGCGTACTGGCATGTAGACAGAGCCCGAGAGAGGACCACGGGGCTATAAGCCGAAGGGAAGTACAAACAAATGACAGTTCAGCACTGCAGTGCACCTATTTGGTAGCAATTATCAGTTTGTGAGTAACTACCAGAAAAGCTGTGGGAAAAAATGACCTAATGACCACAGGTGATGCTTAGAGACCTCTGCAAGTTCTGTGGAATAATTCTGGAGAAACTTGTTAGCTATTGGACAAAGAAAATTATTCTGAACTAAGCAGTAGTGAAGAAGTGTTTCACAGCTTGCATGTGGTACTTTCAATGACATTACACAATATTAAGAAATGCTTTAAAATTAACACAGGAAGCAAGTATCCAAATTAATGAGACTGTATTGAATACTTTATTTATGGCTGCCACCTCAAATTTTAATCAGATAAATCAGTTGATCTTTTCCTATGTAAGTAATAATAGAGGTACTCAGGTTATAACCTAATGTGCCACGCATATGAAAGAATTAATCATTGCAAATGCCACTGCAGGAAAATTGTATATTCATCTATTGCAAACATTGCTGCTCACGACTGCAACATTGCAGTGAGTGTCAGCCTTACTGATCATAATCTAGGGCTGGACTCAGGTTTTCCCAGCTGACAGGCCGAGAAGAAAAAGAAAACCTTCCACAGTCTTGCACACTTCTTGACCACAGACATCAAAAAATCTGTATTCTTCAATCTGAGTACCTGGGAATAAGGAAGTGAAGAAGGGAAATCATGAAATAAAGCCAACAGGATGTAGGAGGACTGACTGGAAGTCACATATTGAGTTGGCATCAGAGCCCAATAGTTTAGTAATTGCTTTTCTTTGAGTATTCCTTTAATTCCTCTAAATGACGAGGTAACACGCTTAGTGGATGAGGGAAAGGCTGTGGACATTGTCAACCTAGACTTCAGTAATGCTTTTGACACCGTTCCCCACAGCATTCTCCTCAGGAAACTGGCTGCTCATGGCTTGGACTGGCACACGCTTCGTTGGGTTAAGAGCTGGCTGGATGGCTGGGCCCAGAGAGTTGTGGTGAATGGAGTCAAATCCAGTTGGAGGCCGGTCACTAGTGGAGTCCCCCAGGGCTCGGTACTGGGGCCAGTCCTCTTTAACATCTTCATCGATGATCTGGATGAGGGGATCGAGTACACCCTCAGTAAGTTTGCAGACTACACCACGTTAGGTGCGTGTGTTGACCTGCTTGAGGGTAGGAAGGCTCTGCAGGAACATCTGGATAGGCTGGACCGATGGGCCGAGGCCAACGGTATGAAGTTCAACAAGGCCAAGTGCTGGGTCCTGCACCTGGGCCACAGCAAGCCCAAGCAGAGCTACAGGCTGGGAGACGAGGAGTGGTTAGAAAGCTGCCTGTCAGAGAAGGACCTGGGAGTTTTGGTTGATAGTCGGCTGAATATGAGCCAGCAGTGTGCTCAGGTGACCAAGAAGGCCAACAGCATCCTGGCTTGCATAAGAAACAGCATGGCCAGCAGGGCTAGGGACGTATTGTCCCCCTGTACTCGGCTCTGGTGAGGCCGCACCTGGAGTGCTGTGTTCAGTTTTGGGCCCCTCACTACAAGAAGGACATGGAGGTGCTTGAGCGAGTCCAGAGAAAGGCTACAAAGCTGGTGAAGGGTCTGGAGAACAAGTCTGTGTTTCTGTGAAACCATGCCTTTACAAATGCTGATCTCTGGAGTGCCCTTGGGTGTTGTCCAGAGCTACCCCTCAAAATGGCAAGCTCAGTATCACATTTCGTGAAGTGACATTCCCTGCTGATTGCAGGCCAGCCTGTTACTCTTAGGAGCAACATAGGATGTTATTTAGGTTTTCTCTTTAATAGTATTTCCTTAGCAGGGTTGTGACTGCATTTTAATGTGCCGAACACATTGCATTTGAAGGAGAGTCTACAAAAGAGGAAAAAATGAATAAACCAAGTTATAGGAGAAATGAGAGATTCGAGAAACTGAGAGAAGATCTACACAGGCAATTCAGAAGTCTTTCCTTCAGGGAAACCCAAATGGATCCAGATCAGGGAATGTAATGAAAAAATTCCACTTGTACAGTTGGAAAATGTTCATTTTGTTAAAATGACTTTGATGATGGCAGCATGTAATAAAGTTGCCATACAAAAGATATGAGATAAGCTTATACCCATCTTGAGAAGCAGAGCTGTTTGCATTGGTCTAAATTATCTATGAAATTAGCTGGATTTTTCCATACTGGGGGAGGAGATTGGTTCTGGTTATATCATGAAAAGAGGATGGTTCCCGTCTTACTTTCATCCAGACCAAGTCTGCATTTGACCTGCTTTGTCCAGCGTGTCCTTCTAAACCTGTGATGGTTTTACTCGGGTGGGCGGCCGAGTTCCACCACAACTGCTCTCTCACTCCCCCTCCTCAAAGAGGAGCGAGGAGCAAATACGATGAAAGGGGCTCAAGGGTTAAGGACAAGGAGATCGCGCAATAATTATTGTGACGGGCAAAACAGACTCAGCATAGAGAGATAGTAAGATTTATTGCTTATTGCTAACAAGCTAGAGAAGTGAGAAACAAAGGAAAGAAACCAAAAGCACCTTCCCCCCCATCCACCCTCTTCTACCTCCTCCCCCCCCCAGCGGCGCAGGGGAACCGGGGAATGGGGGTTATGGTCAGTCTATAGTACTTCTTCTCTGCTGCTCCTTCTCTGTCACTCCTGTCCCCTGTGCTGTGGGGTAGCACCCACGGGATGCAGTCCTTGCAGAACTGATCCGGCGCAGGCTGTCCACAGGCAGCAGCTCTTCAAGAACTGCTCCAGATATGGGTCTGTACCATAGGGTCCATCCCTCGGGAGCAGACTGCTCCAACCTGGCTCCCCCATGGGCAGCAGCTCCTGCCGGGTCACCTGCTCCTGCGTGGTCTCCTCTCCATGGCCTACAGGTCCGGCCCGGAATCTGCTCCGGCAGGGGTCTTCCACAGGTCGCAGTCTCCTTCGGGGCACAGGCTCCACCGTGGTCTCCTCCACGGGCTGCAGCGTGGAACCCTGCTCTACCATGGTACTCCATGGGCTGCAGGGGGATATCCTGCTTCACCATGGTCCTCACCACAGGCTGTAGGGGACTTCTGCTCCGGCGCCTGGAGCACCTCTCCCCCTCCTTCTTCACTGACCTTGGTGCCTGCAAGGCTGTTCCTCACTCCTCTCACCCTCCCAGCTGCTGAGTGTGACATCATATGGTATGCAATATCTCTTTGGTTAGTTTAGGTCAGCTGCCCTGGTGATGTTTCTTTCTCACTTTTTGCCCACCCCCCAGGAGGGTTAGAGAAAGTCCTGGTACTGTGCCTGCACTTCTCAGCAGCAGACACAACACTCGTGTGGTAACACTGCTGTTCTAGCTACAAGTGCAGAGTGTGGCACTGTATGGGCTGCTGCAGGGAAAGTTAACATCCCAGCCAGACCCAGTACAAAATCATAAGCTCTTAACTCGAGGTTTTTCTGAGGCTCAATTAATATTATTACTATTATTATTACTATTACTATTATTATTACTATTATTATTACTATTGTTATTATTATTATTATTATTATTATTGTAAACTGGGAGCACAGTTGTCTTTGGACTGTTTTTAATGACTAGAGACACAAATAGTCCACAAGGTGACTCAGACTTGAAGTGACCACAAAGAAAGCCTAATTTATGTGCTTTAGTTAAGTGCCTAAATTAGAATGGCATGAATCATGAATCTAGTTCTTAAAAACTGTGACAGTCCTTTGAACAGTGGCTACCAGTATGAGGAGAGCTAAGTAAAATAGTAATACAAAGTACAGTAATAAGCTGCATAAGGATAAATGAAGTTTTTTATTACAGATCAAGCCAAGTGACATCTCTCAGCCACGAAGCTTGATGTATTTCCTTTTTCATGGCATGGCTTACGGCATGTGTTAGTACTGTTATCCATGCATTATAAATATTTATTTATGTATTTATATTTTATGGTTTTACAGGCCAGTAAAAGCAAATAACTGAAGAAGTTTACAGGCAGTTACTTTGGAGTTTAATGGAAATAATAATCTGCAAATGTCCTGCTTTGTAAGAGCACTGAGCTGAGGTTCTCCAGAGAATCATTAGCAGCAACTGAGATTTTTCCCACTGGGTGCTGGGAACCCCTTCTTTGAGACCCTTTTTTATTCATTGCAAGACAATGGAAACAGCAAAATTCTGTCAATTACACTGAAAATTCTAAAATATTCTTCTTTTCAAGGATATAATTACCTATATCATGGTGTGGAACAAGAATGACAGTAGTTTGCCATTGTGAACTAAGAAACAATTGAGGCTCTTTCCTCCTGACAAAAAAAAAAAAAAAAAGGTATTTCTGATAATTTTTTTTGTCAGTTTTGGAATAAAAATGCTTTCCATTTTTGAAAGAAAAAAAAAATCAATTACTAATAGAGTTAAAAACTGGATATGACACTTTATTTTTACCTTTAGAAAATACGGTATAGAAAAAGGAGGGGAAGATGAAGGAAGATTGAAAAGAAAGAGAGAAAGAAAGAGAGAAAGAGAGAAAAAGAGAAAGAAAGAGAGAGAGAAAGAGAGAGAGAAAGAGAGAAAGAAAAGAAAGAAAAGAAAGAAAGAAAGAAAGAAAGAAAGAAAGA
>CM021797.1:7042879-7060358 GCA_011076525.1 Nettapus auritus | reverse complement strand
AGAAAGAAAGAAAGAAAAAGAAAGCCAAGAGAGGCAAGAGAGGGATCTTTTAGAAAATATAAATTGACACAATTTGGTTCTTTTTTGATTCTTTTCTTTGATCCACTTAGCTGCTGCATGAAGAAAATGGGAGCGTTTTGAGAGCATTAGATTTTATAAAGAAAACATAAAACGAAAACCAAAACAAAAAACTATGTTTTTTTCAAATGATTTCAAAGAATTACAGAATAATAGAATATCCTGAGTTGGAGGACACAAGGATCATGGAGACCAACTCCCAGCTCCACACAGGACCCCCCAAAAACAAATGATAAATCCCCCCTCCCACCTTGAGATCCTTTTTCTCCCCTTACTGCCTCCCTCACTTTGTTTAGTCTGCACCCAGCCTCTGATTACGATACATGAATGCTGCCTGAGTAGAGCATGTGTTGCAGAGACATGTGCCTCTCCAGAAAGAAAGCAAGTCTTTGGTATACTGTGTTACTTGTGAGCATATCTGAGAGAAAAGAAGAGCCATTTACAGCTTGATGGTTGTCATTTCCTGCATTTACTGCTGGAGAGTTTCTTTGGGATATGATTTCAACCATGTAAATGTACAGCTTCATAACACATCTGGGTCTGCACCCCTTCAGACATAATCCTGATGAATTTCCAATGAAAGTGAGTCACGAGGATCCCACAGAAGTTTACAAAAGTTTCAGGACAGAGAAATCAAGAGGTATTAGTCTTTATTTAAAGTCAGATATATATATTGTTATTGATTTTTATGTAGAAACCCCCAAAATTTGTATGTAATTCTCAAAGAGATTTTTTGGATCCTTTCAATGAAAGGAGGGAATTACTAAACAGACACACACACACACACACACACACACGCACAAACAAAAACAACAACAACAACAACAAAAAAAAACACTAAATTTTACAGAAGTGTAAAGCTTTGGGAAGAAGAAATATAGAATATGTTTTCTGTTCCCCACTACCTCCTCCCTGGAATCCTGGGGCAAACGTAACGACAATTTTTTCAGTCATTTGTGACATACTTTTTCAGTAATGTCCAAAAGCCTGAAGAATATTGATAACTTATGATGATGTGTGTAAAACTGGAAAAGTAAATAATTAAATGGGAAGCTCTGATTACACCACATACTTGGCCAGCTAGGCCCTGTACTCCT
Source organism: Nettapus auritus (assembly GCA_011076525.1). Classification (NCBI taxonomy): domain Eukaryota; kingdom Metazoa; phylum Chordata; class Aves; order Anseriformes; family Anatidae; genus Nettapus; species Nettapus auritus. The sequence continues at coordinate 7,059,183 of CM021797.1, read as the reverse complement.
TTAAGTTCATATTGAAAAATGCTTTTCCTTTTATCAGGAGATTCACTGACTCTCATTTGCCTCCTAAAAACTGCTAAATTGGCGAATCAAGGCTGACAGATTCAAGGAGAGATTGAACATGTAATTTTTGTGTCTTAAACTAATTTCAGTTGGCATACAAATAAAATTTAACAAGTTGTCCAATCTTTTATTTAAGCTATGAGGGAACACCAAAAATTAATAATTTTCAGGTGAGAAATCTAACCTGTAAAGAAAAAATAATAATAAAAAATAAAAAATAAAAAACAGAGAAGTGCAGCTCAAAACTCCAGAGCTCAAATGTAAAAATTCACTTCAAACACTGTCTTCAGACTTACTCAGGTCAACTTTTTTTGTTGTTGTTTGAACAACTTGTATATAGAGACTCCCATTTTACACAGAATCACAGAATTATCTAGGTTGGAAGAGACCTCCAAGATCACCGAGTCAAACCTCTGACCTAACACTAACAAGTCCTCCACTGAACCATATCCCTAAGCTCTAGATCTAAACGTCTTTTCAAGACCTCCAGGGATGGTGACTCAGCCACTTCCCTGGGCAGCCTATTCCAGTGACTGACAACACTGTCAGTAAAGAAGTTATTCCTAATATCCAACCTAAGCCTCCCCTGGCGCAACTTTAGCCCATTCCCCCTCGTCCTGTCACCAGGCATGTGGGAGAACAGACCAACCGCCACCTTGCTACAGCCTCCTTTCAGGTACCTGTAGAGTGCAATAAGGTCGCCCCTGAGCCTCCTCTTCTCCAGGCTAAATAGTCCCAGCTCCCTCAGCCGCTCCTCGTAAGACTTGTTCTCCAGACCCTTCACCAGCTTTGTAGCCCTTCTCTGGACTTGCTCGAGCACCTCCATGTCCTTGTTGCAGTGAGGGGCCCAAAACTGAACACAGTACTCCAGGTGCGGCCTCACCAGAGCCGAGTACAGGGGGACAATCACTTCCCCGGCCCTGCTGGCCACACTGTTTCTTATGCAAGCCAGGATGCTGTTGGCCTTCTTGGTTGCCTGAGCACCCTGCTGGCTCATATTCAGCCGACTATCAACCAATACTCCCAGCCTTTCCCTCATCCACTAAGCATGTCACCTTGTCATAGAAGGAGATCATGTTCATCAAGCAGGACCTGCCCTTCATAAACCCATGCTGACTGGGCCTGATTGCCTGCTTGCCCTGCAAGTGCCACACGATGATGCCCCAGATAATCTGCTCCATGAGCTTCCCTGGCACTGATGTCAAACTAACAGGCCTATAGTTCCCCGGGTCTACCCTCCGGCCCTTCTTGTAGATGGGTGTCACGTTTGCTATCTTCCAGTCAAGTGGGACCTCCCCCGATAGCCAGGACTGCTGATAAATGATGGAAAGTGGCTTGGCAGTTCTTCTGCCAGTTCTCTCAGTAGCCTCGGGTGGATCCCATCCGGCCCCATCAACTTGCGTACATCCAAATGCTGTAGAAGGTCGCCAACCATTTCCTCGTGGATTGTGGGGGCCACATTCTGCTCCTCATCCCCTTCCACCAGCTCAGGGTACAGGGCATCCAGAGAACAATTGGTTTTGCTGCTAAAGACTGAGTCAAAGAAGGCGTTAAGTACCTCAGCTTTTTCCTCATCTCTGGTAACTAAGTTTTTCCCTCACATCCAGTAAAGAGTGGAGATTCTCCTTAGTCCTCCTTTTGGTATTTATGTATTTATAAAAACATTTTTTGTTGTCTCTGACAGCAGTAGCCAGATTGAGCTCCAGATAAGCTTTGGCCTTTCTAATTTTGTCCCTGCACCGCCTCGCAACATCCTTATAGTCCCCCTGAGTGGCCCGCCCTCTTTTCCAAAGATTATAAACCCTCTTTTTTCTCCCAAGCTCGAGCCACAGCTCTCTGTTCAGCCACGCCGGTCTTCTTCTATGCCGGCTCGTCTTTGGGCACGTGGGGACAGACCGCTCCTGAGCCATTAAGATTTCTGTCTTGAAGAGCGCCCAGCCTTCCTGGGCTCCTCTGTCCTTCAGAACCACCTCCCAAGGGACTCTGCCAACCAGTGTCCTGAACAGCTCAAAGTCAGCCCTCCGGAAGTCCAAGACAGCGGATTTACTGGTCCCCTTCCTGACTTTGCCAAGTATAGAGAACTCTACCATTTCATGGTCACTCTGCCCAAGACAGCCCCCGACCACCACATCTCCCACCAGTCCTTTTCTGTTAGTGAACAGAAGGTCTAGCGGGGCACCTCCCCTGGTAGGCTCGCCAACCAGCTGCGTCAGGAAGCTATATCTTCCATGCTCTCCAGAAACCTCCTGGACTGCTTTCTGTGGGCTGTGTTGTGTTTCCAGGATATGTCTGGGAAGTTAAAGTCCCCCACAAGAACAAGCGCTGACGATTTCACAACTTCTGCCAGCTGTCAGGAGAACTCCTCATCCGTCCCCTCATCGTGGTTTGGCAGTCTATAACAGACCCCCATCAGGATGCTTGCCTTGTTGGCCTTTCCACTGATCCTAACCCATAGCGACTCCACCTTATCATTCCCAGCCTCAAGTTCGACAACATGAGAACACTCTCTAATATAGAGAGCCACTCCGCCACCCCTTCTGTGCTGCCCGTTCCTTCTGAAGAGCCTATAGCCAGACATTGCAGCACTCCAGTCATGAGAGTGGTCCCACCACATTTCCTTGATGGCAACCAATGGCCTGCCTGCTGCACAATGGCTTCCAGCTCTTCTTGTTTTTTACCCATGCTGTGTGCATTAGTGTAGATGCACTTCAGTTGGGCTATTGCCTTCTTCCCTGGCCTTGCTATTGTTCCCCCTGGTACACCTCCAACAAGCTTTGTTTCATCCCCGTCCCCCTTCTTACCTAGTTTAAAGCCCTCTCAATGAGCCCTGCCAGCTCCTGGGCCAGGATCGATTTTCCCCTTGGGGACAGTTGGGACCCATCTGCGGCCATTAGGACGGGTGCCAAGTAAAGCGACCCATGGTTGAAGAACCCAAAATTTCTGTGTTGGCACCAGCCTCTGAGCCACTTGTTTATCAGGTGGGCTTTCTGTGTCCTCTCTGAACCCCTCGCTGCCACTGCAGGAATGGACGAAAACTTCACCTGTATTCCCGCTCCATCCAGTAACCATCCCAGCCCCCTGAAGTACCGTTTGATAGCCTTCAGGCTTCTCTCGTCAATATTATCACTGCCAGCCTGGACTATCAATAGTGGGTAGTAATCGGAGGGACGAACCAGGCTGGGAAGCTTTCTGGCAACGTCCCCGACCCTGGCCCCAGGGAGGCAGCAGACCTCCCTATGGGTAGGGTCAGGCCGACAGATAGGGCCCTCCGTTCCCCTGAGAAGAGAGTCGCCCACAACAATCACTGTTCTTTCATTCTTGGTGGAAGCAGTCTTGAGGCGTGGAGCAGACTTCCTCGCCCTAGGCTTCCTGGGTAAACTTTCTACCACATCCTCATCCACTTCTCTCTTGAGCTCCAGGGCCTCAAATCTGTTGCATAAGGGCACCTGGGAAGGTGGGGCAGGTGTAGGGAGGTGTTTTCTGCAACGTCGAGCAGGAACCTGTTTCCATTCCTCCTCAACTCCTAGGTCCCCTCCCTCTGCCTGACAGTGACAGGGCAGGGGGTCCACCCCCATGTGGGGAGTCTCACTCTGGTGCCTCTCCTTCAGGCCTTGCAGGGAGTTGCTCCACCAGTCTATAAGATCATCAAGTCCCTTTTTTTCTTGATGTTATTGCTTTCATCTTGGACTTGTTTTATTTGTCATGGTGTTTTTTTTGTTTGTTTGTTTGTTTTTGTTTTTTTATTTTTTTTTTTTTTTAATTATAATTTATTTTATTTTATGTTATATTTTTATTTTATTTATTTTATTATTTTGTGTGTGTGTATGTCTGTCTGTGCATGTTTTCATCTGAAAGATAGAGACTACATTTATTTCCTGTATTACTATAAGAGGAAGGAAAAACCTACTGAATATTCCATTACTTACTCCCCGCCTCTTTTAAGCAGTCCAGAATTCAGCTTTCACTTGGTGGTTTAACAGGACTTGATTAAAAAAAGTAAACTAATTACAATGGAAATGCAGCTCTGCAAAACTTTTAGAAAAACACATTATTTTGTTTTAGGGTTCAGTTAATATACATTCATTTATCATTTTTATAAGAGATGTACAGAGCAATGATGAATAATCCCTGGCTTCCAATCAGGAAATGTAAATTATTCTGCCCTTTAGTTTTTATTATTATTATTATTTTATTTTCCTTCCTTTTTTTTTCCTTCTCTTTCTTTTTTTTTTTTTTTCTCTCTCTTTTTTTTTTTTTTTTTTTTTTTTTTCAATGAATAATGCATATGAGTAAATCTGAAGTGAAAAAAAAAAAGGTGCCAAAAAATCTTCCAGGATGTAATAACAAACAAGAAACATAATGTGGTGTGTTACCAAAAAAAAAAAAAAAAAAAAAAAAAAAAAAAAACTATAAATACAAGTTAAATGCTGCAATTCCTTCAGTCACAATTACATCATCAAACTTGAACAGAGGGGAAACTCTGCAAAGTGCAAAGCAGAGAAAGAAAAAGAATGGGGAGGGTAAGAGTGCTGCATGAGAAATAATAGAAATAAAATCCAACTCTTTTGTTGTTGTTGTTGTTGCTTTTGCTGTTTTTTTCTCATACTGTGTCCCAAAATCATATCACCCAACTTGACATATCCCCCTGCCTACCTAAAACACTTTAATCAAAAGTGTCAGCAATCTCTTCTCTCTTTACAGGGAGACAAATTTCCACTCTTGTTGCATCACTGTGATGTTAAGTCAGCTGAACTAGTTGAGCTAGCTCCCAGCCTTGTTCCAGTGTTGACAGAAGGAGCTGCAGGTGACTGGGCTTTTTTACCTTAGACCAAGTCTTTAAATTCCTAAACTTACATGAGTTGAATCTAGGTTATAGCTTCATCCTGCTGTCACACACAGGAGTCAAATCTAATGAACCCAGCTGAATAATAACAGTTTAAACACACCACAAGAAGGTCTTAGTGGAAGACGTATAGCTATGTGTGTAGCAAAGCCAAAGAACTGTGCAGCAAGGTCTCATGTGTTTCCCTGAAGTGTGGAAACTCAGTAAAGGCTTATTCCTCTTCAGAACCTGCTACTCAGAACTGAGTTCTTGACTTTAAAACCACAGTATTGGCATATCTGAATTATGAACTATGTAGAGAAAGCTTTGCAATATCTTATTTCCCTTTTTCTTTTCTTTTCTTTTCTTTTTTTTTTTTCCTTCCCTTCTCATGCAGCTCCTTAGAATCTTAAAAGAATGAAGTGTTATAAAAACTTTTTTACTGAAGTACCCATGCCTTTCAATATTTTAGTTACAGTCTTTGAATCTGATCTTATGTATTTTAATGAAAAGAAAGTACATAACCTCTAAGATTAACCACAAGCTAATTAGGCTGAAGGCTATCTCTGTCTGTGTTCTCCAAAGGCAAGAAGAACTTTGACAAACAGATTAGACAGGAAGAATCACTACAGAGTTTTAAGCACTGATTATTAAATGTTATTAAATGTAGCAAAGTAACCCACTTTTTTTTGTTTGTTTGTTTGTTTGTTTGTTTTCTTTGTTTCTTTTTTTCTTTTTAAAGCTGGATTCATTTTGGAAGAGTTTAATTTAAAGTTTTCAGCTATTCAGCTCTACTGTGGAGTTTGCTTTATGAACAAGTCTTAGAAGAATTTATTTTACCTGAGGTTGATTAACAAATACATTGTAATAGTCAAGAAAAATTTTTACCTATTTTTTTTTTTTAAACAAATTATGGTTTGAAAACTTCAAAAGTTCATAAAGACTAAATCCCATGATATCCATTTTTAAAAAAATTGTTTTTAATGTAGACTTCTTAGCTTTCTTTTGATTTTGAACTAGCAATTAACAACAAACTAACTACACAAAATTATGATATAGGAAAAAAATGGCTAAATAATTGGAAGAAAACCTGAATTCTTAGTTCAGTGATGGTTTGATGGTTGGTCTATTTTTTTTTGTTTGTTTTGTTTTTTTTGTGTGTGTGTGTACATATCTCATTTTTTCTTACAAAACAAAAAGAGAAATAAATTCTTTCCATTTCAGTTAAGTCTACATTGATTCTTTTTTTTTTTTTGATTGTTTGAAGCTTTACAATGATATTATCTGAAATTCCAACTATCCAATAGTAAATAGTTATTATTATTATTATTATTATCATTATTAAATGATGATGATGATAATAATAATAATAATAATAATAATAATAATAATGTTCCTTGAAATATTTTGGTCATCCAGACAGTACCAAAAATGTTGCATCTCAGTTTTTCATGCTGAGATACTTTGGGGACATACTTTATGGAACTTTAGTACATGGACAGAAGTTTAGAGAAAACTTGCTGCTAAATCATATTGGATTTCAAAGGGATTTGCATCACTACACTTTTGTAGATTTCTTTAAATTCTGAGTTCTAACTACAGATCCAAGAACATGTCAGACTGCTGAATAAGCATTTGCATCTTAAAAACAAAACCAACTGAACAACCACTTGAAGTGTTCTTCCTACAAAAACGTCTGCACCAGCTCTCTACACCTCAACCCCGACACTTCCTGACAGCTGCTAGCACTGCTAAAGAGATATCACAGTTTATGAGTTTCTTACAGCTTGCTGAAATAATTTCTGCTTCTAGTGCTAAAGGACTATTCTTTCAGTATTGAACAGATGGTTTGAGTCCCTTCTGATGACCAAGTTACACCCACTTTTTTATATGTAAGTGCACATTCAGGGCATAGTCATTAAGATGGCTGTTGATAAACACATGCTGATTCCAAAGTTAAGTTTTCTTCTCCTTTTGATAATGATAGAAATTATAATTTTTATTATTTTGATTTTCATATTGTGTTGCTGCTGATAATATTTATTTCTTCCCATCTCCCGCCTTTCTATCTCCAAGACCACCAAAAATGCCTGGCTTCAATCGCCAATATGCAAAAAGACATTTAATGGGTGCATAATGACCAAGGATATTCCATTAGGAAACAGCAAAACATATTCTGGCATACCTTTAAAAAACAAAGAAATCGAGACAGGATGGGAGCTCTCATTGTGTTTGAAGCCAAAATATATTTATTGTCCAGATGTAATTTCAGTTTTATTGCCCAGATCACAGGTCATTGGTTAGCAGATGCTGGGCAGGGAATCTAGCCGGTCAGCTAATAGCCTCCCCACTGCTGAAATTAACTAACAGTCAAAAGGTTTAATAACCAAAGGTCACAATAGGCTGTTTGAAGAGTCAATATGAATCCTTTTTTTTTTTTTTTTTTTTCCTGGGGTAAATACTGCCTTGCCTCCCTCAGTGATATAAAATGAGAGTTAGAAAAGTTGATTTTCACAGCTTGCTAATGTGCTCCAAGGAGTTCACTTCCTGTCCTAAACTCCTGCCAGTGCTGTTGCTGTTTCTTTTGAAACCAAAACTGATCAAATCAGCAAAAGGAACAATAGTACTGATTAATGGATTTGATCCTCAGGAATGAGTGGAGATTTGGGGGCTTATTTTTGTAAAAGGCTTTGAGAACATTAAGCAGAAGATACTGTGTAAGTATGCAGAATATTTGTACATTTTGTGTTTGTATTTCACTTCTCACAATCTGCCATGATGAGGATAACAAAACCTAGTGGAATTAGGATTAGAGTCCTCAAAAAGATTACAATATCAAAATTTACCATCAAATTACACCAACCCATCAGACACAAATATAATTGCTAGAGCCATGTAGAAGTATATTTTGTCACCTTCCCTATTAACTTCATCATTCACGTCTAAAATGACAAGAAAATGACAATCTGCAGCCTTGATAAATTGCTCGTGTTTTGAGTAAAAAATGACCATTAGTGAACAACTAATGTTTCATGCTTTTTAAAATTACTTTTTTTTTTTTTTTTTTTTTTTTATTTTTTCACCTTTAAATTCTCCCTGAAGTAGGCAGAAGCTTGTACACCCTTAAACTTGGCCTTACAAAACATCAAGGTCTGAAACAATGGAGCAATTCTGAACAGTGAGAAGGAGAAAAATTTCCCTTACTTTGCCTTCATTAACATCATCCTTACGTGATGCCTCTTTCATATGATGAAGAATTGCCAGAACAGTTCAAGCCCTTCTGTCATTCACATCTGTCCTGGTTTCAGTTAGGAGAGAGTTAATTTTCCTCCTAGTATAGAGTGCTATGTTTTGGATTAGGATGAGAATAGTGACTTTTTCCATGCTTTATAACAAAAGTCTGAAGTGCAAGATGATTAATACCATGATGTTAATGGTAGTGGAGAGATACACTGGATTCCATTACGTTTGCCTTACAATTGTAAGCTAATGCTTTTGCTGGGTTTGAGCTTAATCTGCAGACTATCTTGACTCATATCAATCATGTATATACTGCCATTAGAAGGAAGAGTTTAAATTCATATACTCTGAATCTGAATTGAATATTGTGCCTGAGTTTTCCTATCTGTCTGACTTCCAGGACTCATTCTAGATTTGAATAAAGTCATTGCAAGTGTGATCAACTGAAAGTGGTCTAGAAGGTGAGCCTGAGTCCCAGGAAAGCAGAAAAGCAGAGCTATACTGCAAGCGTATTAGCAAAATTAAGTAATAGGAGTAGTTTTAGTAGGAATAGTTTTTTGCACAGAAAAAAAATACGGTGATCCAAGTTCAGTCGCTGAGATTTGATTTTACAAAAGAAAAGCATTTTCTGCATGGTGAAGTTTCATTTATAGCATTTAGAACCACAGCATATTTTGTACTTTATGACATTTTCTCAGATCCCATGTGCTGCATGCAGGCTATAAGAATAATCTCATTTTCATATTGAATTCATAGCCTGGTTCAAGGACTCTGAGGGAAACAAATGAAATAACATGCAAACCTCAGGACCACCACTGCAAACACATGTAAGCAGATCACAAGCACAGCTAGCAAGTATGAGATATCACAGTAAACAAACAAGCCCTGAGCAAAACAGAATGAACTACACAAACCTATGTGAGCATGCAGGAGAAGATTTATACAGAGTGCACTGGACCAGGAAAAATAATAATAATAATGAAAAAATCTGCAGGACAAGGCTTGTGTTATTATACCAAAGTATCATCAAAATTTGATGTCTTCAAAGTAGCAAGAAGCATTGTATCAGATCAAAAAGAGCATTAGATAAATTGAACTTTATGAACTGCAACCTACAGTTGGAAAGGAGTGCCTTATTACAGATTAGGTGACATGCATAACTTTGTATTTTAAATTCAAGGGATCCTTGGCACAGAAGTTCACCTAACACATACATGTTAGAAGAAAAATGGTAATTTTCTGTGACTGAAAGCTGAAAAATAAGAAAGAGAAGGAGTGTAAAAAGAAATAAAAACCTATATCTCTGGTGGAGCACTTTGGACTACAAGGTGGGATGTATTTGTCCTCCGAACATAGATGAACTGATCAATAAACACTTCTAGGAGTTAAGATATCCCGTTAAGATAGTTACCAAAGAGAGATTAATATGAATCAATCTCTGAAAATATCTGTTTGTTGTTGTTGTTTTTCTTTTTTTTTTTTTTTTCTGTCCTGGCTCCTCCTGAAAGAAATGTTAGGTAACGAGATCAGACTTAGGCTTCTTAAATTTTAGACAGTGGAAGTTGGGGGAGATGAATCACGTCCTTTCTTACCTGTGATAAACCAGTCTTCAAATAATCCAGCTCCATACAAAGGGACAGACACAATGCATTAAGGCAAAAGCACAGTTAAGGGTGTAGGCGTTACTCCATCAAAAAGAAAGATTATTGAGCAGTTTGTGTGCTAGATAGAGTATTTAATAACTCATTTCCATTATGGATGTTGATTCAGGAGTTGGACTCAATGATCCTTATGGGTCCCTTCCAACTTGGGATGATGATTCTCTGATTCTATGATTTGTTAAGCATAAATCCCACATGAAGAAAACATTGAAAGCATTGATGCTTAGGTTGCAAGTGACCGAAGTTACTTGTTGCAACCATTCCGTGAGTTTTTATAAGGTTTGGATTCCTGAACTTAGTTTCTCTTTTTGGCAACTTTACCTCGTAAAATGCTGTGAAATACTTTAGGAGTGTGGAATATGTAGATGCCTCAGGCAGGTAAATAGCTATTCCACATTCAGAGACTGTCTCTGCACTTGCACAGTGATTTTGGTGCCAGCACTTCAGATGAGCATTATATTAGCATCTCTGTCAAATCATTCCTTTTCCTACTCAGCAGTTCTTCTCTTTTAGTCTCACACTTCCCTTGGCCAATTACATTAATGTGTGTTTGTCAATACTGAATTTCATTTGCTGTATAACAGCTCTGAGCCCAGCAAATCTTGTTGAATTTTCCTTGCCTCTTAAGTCTGAGTTCTTGCTTCTCCCCAGCTTTGTGTTGTCAGCAAAACTTAACGCACTTACAATCGGTCTCTTGATCTAGGGCAATTACAGAGAGATGCAATAGCAGGTGCAGGAGGCTTAACAAGTGACGGATGTTGTACTATCATTGTGGTCTCCAATCCTGTGTTCGTATCAGGATTGTCAAATTGGTTCAAATTAAATTGACATCGTGGTAGAGTAGGTATCACAAAGTTGTTATAACTCTGAGACTTTCTTGGCTCTAAAGCCTTGGGAGGAGACAAGGAGAATGAGACAAGCATGTGCAGAGGCAGCAGCAGAAGGTGAGAGTAAAGGAGAGGGGAAAAACAGGAGAAAAGCAAAGACTTTAATGGGCTACCTGCTACATCTGTGTATTGTCTTAAGATAATTGATGATGACACGCACAGTTCAGAACAGAAGAAATGCATACATCATTATTCAATAATTTTTTCTGTTCCTAAGGAAGAGAATGAACAAGACTAAGCTTACAAAGGATGGAAATCTGTAACTCGGTGCCACATTTACCAGCTTTTCCTCACTAGGCTATTCCATGGAATGTAAAGTCCTGAACTGAGCATCTGGAGCACTTTCCTGGAAAGACGGCACTTTTAAGTGCTGAGTTGAAGAAGAAATTTTATCAAGGTCTTATGTATTCCTCTGGGTTATTCCTCCATGTCATTATGCATATATAACACTGGTATTCTCTAACTGTAATTTAATGGTTTGAGATGTTTGATTCCTTTACCATTTAGTATACTCTGTAAGAGTACTTTTAATCCATCAAACTCTTCAAAGGACTTATAGAAGAGATAGGAAATACAAAAAAAAAAAAACCTTAAAGAGCCTCTCAGACTGGTACATTTCTGGTACAAGCAGAGAGGGAGCTCCAGTCCTTCAAATGAGCCTGACAAATATCAATTGTTTACAAAGGTATTCAAGTTAGGAAGGCGATCATCATAGAGATCAGACAAATGAATATTTCCAGAATATGAAGAAATCATCATAGAAAGTAATCATAGTATTTATGGACCTCATGGTGTTGAATATAAGCCAGCAATGTGTCCTTGCAACAAAGAAGATCACCAAATCCTGGGATGTATTAGGAACATCATTGCCAGTAAGTCAAAAGAGGTGGTCCTTCTCTACTCAGCACTGGCAAGGCCACACCTGGAGTATGATGTACAGTTCTGGGGTCTATAGAAAAAGAGAATCACAGAATTTGATTCGGTGCTGGGGCCGGTCCTCTTTAATATCTTCATCGATGATCTGGACGAGGGTATTGAGTGCACCCTCAGTAAGTTTGCAGATGACACCAAGTTAGGTGTGTGTGTCGATCTGCTTGAGGGTAGGAAGGCTCTGCAGGAGGATCTGGATAGGCTGCACCAATGGGCTGAGGTCAACTGCATGAAGTTCAACAAAGCCAAGTGCCGGGTCCTCCACCTGGGGCGCAATAACACCAAACAGAGCTACAGGCTGGGAGATGAGTGGTTGGAGAGCTGCCTGTCAGAGAAGGACCTGGGAGTGATGGTTGATAGTCGGCTGAATATGAGCCAGCAGTGTGCTCAGGTGGCCAAGAAGGCCAACAGCATCCTGGCCTGTATAAGAAACAGTGTGGCCAGCAGGGCTAGGGAGGTGATTGTCCCCCTGTACTCAGCTCTGGTGAGGCCACACCTTGAGTACTGTGTTCAGTTTTGGGCCCCTCGCTACAAGAAGGACATTGAGGTGCTTGAGCGAGTCCAGAGGAGGGCGACGAAGCTGGTGAGGGGCCTGGAGAACAAGTCCTACGAGGAGTGGCTGAGGGAGCTGGGATTGTTCAGCCTGGAGAAAAGGAGGCTCAGGGGTGACCTTATTGCTCTCTACAGGTACCTCAAAGGAGGCTGTAGCGAGGTGGGGGTTGGTCTGTTCTCCCACGTGCCTGGTGACAGGACGAGGGGGAATGGGCTTAAATTGCGCCAGGGGAGTTTTAGGTTGGATCTTAGGAAGAACTTTACCGAAGGGGTTGAGAATCACAGAATCATCTAGGCTGGAGGAGACCTCCAAGATCACCGAGTCCAACCTCTGACCTAGCACTAAAAAGTCCTCCACTAAATCATATCAGTAAGCTATACATCTAAACATCTTGTAAAGACCTCCAGGGATGGTGACTCAACCACTTCCCTGGGCAGCCTATTCCAGTGACTGACAACACTGTCAGTAAAGAAGTTATTCCTAATATCCAACCTAAACCTCCCATGCTGCAACTTTAGCCCATTCCCCCTCGTCCTGTCACCAGGCACGTGGGAGAACAGACCAACCGCCACCTTGCTACAGCCTCCTTTCAGGTACCTGTAGAGTGCGATAAGGTCACCCCTGAGCCTTCTCTTCTCCAGGCTGAACAATCCCAGCTCCCTCAGCAGCTCCTCATAAGAACTGATCTCCAGACCGCCCACCAGCCTCGTTGCCCTTCTCTGGACTCGCTCGTGTACCTCCATGTCCTTTTTGCAGTGAGGGGCCCAAAACTGATCACAGCACTCCAGGTACGGCCTCACCAGAGCCGAGTACAGGGGGACAATATGTCCCTAGCCCTGCTGGCCATGCTGTTTCTTATGCAAGCCAGGATGCTGTTGGCCTTCTTGGCCACCTGAGCACACTGCTGGCTCATATTCAGCCGACTATCAACCAAAACTCCCAGGTCCTTCTCTGCCAGGGGTTCTCTTCTAACCCGTTGTCTCCCAGCCTGTAGCTCTGCTTGGGGTTGCTGTGCCCAGGTGTAGGACCCAGCACTTGGCCTTGTTGAACCTCATACAGTTGGCCTCGGCCCATTGGTCCAGCCTGTCCAGATGTTCCTGCAGAGCCTTCCTACCCTCGAGCAGGTTGACACACACACCTAACGTGGTGTAGTCTGCAAACTTACTGAGGGTGCACTCGATCCCCTCATCCAGATCATCGATGAAGATGTTAAAGAGGACTGGCCCCAGTACCGAGCCCTGGGGGACTCCACTAGTGACCAGCTTCCAACTGGATTTAACTCCATTCACCACGACTCTTTGGGCCCGGCTACCCAGCCAGTTTCTGACCCAATAAAGCCTATGCCAGTCTATGCCAAGAGAAGCCATTTTCTCAAGGAGAATGCTGTGGGGAACGGTGTCAAAAGCATTACTGAAGTCAAGGTTGACCGTGTCCACAGCCTTTCCCTCATCCACCCAGCGTGTCATTTTGCCATAGAAGGAGATCAGGTAAGTCTAGTAGGACTTGTCTTTCCTAAACCCATGTTGACTGGGCTTGATCACCTGGTTGCCCTGCAAGTGCTGCGTGATGACACTCAAGATAATCTGCTCCATGAGCTTCCCTGGTACTGAGGTCAAACTAACAGGCCTATAGAGAGCCTTCAGTATACCAGAGTGAGTCCATTAAAGGCCCAGAGATGATGATATTGGTGTTAAGGTGTCCACATGTGACGTATACCTTTAAGTTTCTGTGTTAGTCAACAGATGTTGATCTAAATATAGGTCCTCTAGAAAGCTACACAATTGTACCTAAAGTAGATATTTAAATTTGGTCAGTTGAATAACTCTGAAGACTTTACTACCTTTGTAAACTAGAAGTTTGGATCAACAATCTAAAAAGAAACATCTAGTGTCATTTGAGATGATGAGAGTGCTTGAAACATTAGCATGTCTTTTATACAACACAAAGCTGCATTTTCCTGCCTTGAGAACAGTGTCGGTAAATCTCCTAGGGCCCATGTTTTGAGGTATATTCTGAAAAACATTGCTATGAAAGACACTGCTGTTTGCAGACTGGCTTCAGACTTTGAGGAAAGAAAGTGAACAGAAAGCTTGTTAGCTTAAGAGAATCTTTAGTCATTAAGATTATTATCACAAGATGGACTTGCTTTTCATTTCCATCTATCTCCTTCAAAAAACAAGTCTTTCCCATTAGTCTGTGTTGAAGTTGTCTTAGATTGAGTGCCAAGCACCCAATACACATCTCTTTCATAGATTTAGTCAGGCTATTTAGGTTCCCATATATTTCATTACAAGATGATTTTTTCAACACCCTCTCTCACCTATTTTTTTCCATTTTTAATTTGACCTTCTCAACTTTAGGCTCTGCATTATGATTACAATTCTTTCACACAAAGATGTACATGAGGTTGAGATTATAGTCCTATCTCTTAATCACCTTCCCAGAACAATTTGAGAAAGTGATACACATACACAGAGACACAGACAAAGACACAAACAGATTATACTCATGCCCTCTGCACTTTAACTAGCTTTTGGTAACTCACATAAGGGAACCTATTACTTAAGCAAAACAGAATCCATTACTCAAATTCATGTTGTGTTGCAATCATATAGTGCTTTGAGTCAGATTCCTAAATTTTGACATCAGTCAGTGACTTTGCTTGTAATGCACTGAAACAATCCCACGTGTGTGTGTACCTCTCATAAAGCTCATCTATAATTAGATTTATTGTGAAATATTCACAAACAAAGCCCATCTAAGGGAGAATGCATTTTGGTTGCTGTGTTATGAAAAACTGGAAGTCCAGTCTGTGTGTCTATGATGGTAAGGAACGTTTTCAAAGTCTTTCTGATAGTGTTCTTTTTTTTTTTTTTTTTTTTTTTTTCCCGAAGAGTTTTAGTAACGATATGCATTAGAAATCCTAGAAAATTCTAAATCTTTTACCTCAATTCATTCTAAATCCAGAAGGAAACATTTACAGAAAATTCTTACCTTTACTACTGAAGCACTATGTTTTTGGTGAAGAAAAGTCAATGCCAAAAAAGTTTTTTAAAAAATGAAGTTAGATAAAGGAGTGGAGTTATGATGGAAGACACAGAGCATTACATAGAGCAAATTATCAACTGAAACATATACTGTGGAAATATTTGCCTGGCTTGTATGATTCTCCCAGGGAATGCTGGGATATTCTCCAGCAGATGTTTCATTGTTCAGACATTTAAAACTAGATTATGGAAAGCAACAGGAATGCTAGCACAGTGAATGATCATTCAAAAAATGGATGAGATTGCAATTGGAACAGATGAGCCGACTCAGTGTGCCTTATTAAATATTTTCTACGATACTAGTATAATCTAGAATTCTTTGTAACTTATTTTTACTTTCTTAACACATAATATAATGCAATAAATAGTAGGAATATGGGTTTGATTCAAAACTATTAGTAGATGTTATTTTTGGATATTTAATTAAGAATTATTAAGCCAGTACTACAGTAATTTAGTTGCCTGGTTTATGACATTGATGACATTGTTTGCTGGTCTCAGTCACCTTTATAATGAATGTTATAAATATACAGGTGTATATATATATACATATATATATATACACACACTCCTATTATTTTTATATATACATTTATATATATAATAATATACGTTATCGTATATATTGCAAAAAGTTCAATAGAGTAATTATTTCTACTGTCCCTTCCACATTGTCTTCCCTCACATAACATATTCCTACAACATCCACCTCAGCTGTTTTTTTGTTTGTTTGTTTGTTTTGTGTGTGTATGTGTCCCCATGCCACCTTTAAGCTTCTAACAGATGCCCGCTGAAAAATACAAATACCAAAGGTACCATCGAATTTAAGAAACTCAAGTCAGAGCACTGAATCATAAATGATTCTCTCCAGCCAAGGGACTGTGATTTTTTTAGCATGTGTGAGTGTGTGGACTGCATTCGATGGGATGGGAAAGATGGAAATTAAGGAGAAGAAATGAGACTGCACTTGAAAATTAAAATTACAACCCCACCAAATGCACAACAGAAAGGGAACAGAATTTTAAATAGGTTGGTAGATAACATCAACTCATTAGCAGTTCTATTACAGCTTACAATGGTTTGTTTTCTCTTTCAGCATGAGAA
>CM021797.1:7004685-7034872 GCA_011076525.1 Nettapus auritus | reverse complement strand
TTTTCTTTTCTTTTCTTTTCTTTTCTTTTCTTTTCTTTTCTTTTCTTCTTTGTTCTTTTTCTTTTCCTCTTAAATGGTACTGTGAGTTGCTCTTTCTATTAACTTTGGGAAATAAGCATCACTTTTAATACAGCTTGACATGTTTAACAGCCAGTGCAAACTATCCTTTCACATTTATCACTTGAACCTTGATTATTTGAACAATTTTCTTTCAGTGAGGATTTTATGGGGAGAAAAACATGCTTCTAATTTTTCTCAGCGTGATGTAGTTACATCCTGTAAGACTTTGTATAACATGCACATCACAACACATTTGGCTTCCTTGACAATAATATATTTTGGGTTGGAAGAAAAATGAACCGCTGCATGGTTCATTTTATCTTTGTAAACTTCATATAGTAAAGCCCAGAATTAGCTGTAAATGCCATCATGATATATATTTTTTCCTACCATTTACAGTAATTTGAGCTCTAAGTGGGTCCAAAATTTATTGGCTGAAGGCAACTGGTCTGCCTTCAAGGGTAGTGCAGCCCTGCATTGATACACAAACTATCATTTGTTTATTTGAGAATTTTCCTCATTGGATTGAGAAAAATAGTATTTTTAAAAATTTCATTTAGTTATTTATTTATGTTTAATTAAATATTTTTGCTGGACAGGTGCGTCTGTCAAAGACTCAGCTATTGTTTCTAGCAGTTGTAACAGGGTGATCAGAAAATCAGGAGTGCCTAAACACACAGCTCTCAGCTCATCACCAGAACTGCGAGTCAGGTTTCTAACGTTATATGAGACACCATACCTCCTTTGACTTGGATCTACTATAAAAGTCAAGGCAATCTGGATAGCTAGTGGAGTGGCTGCAAGGATGTGTTTTGCCTTTTGCTGGACCTACGCTGAGTTCTCCTTGATTTTAAGGAATCAATTCCACTGTGCATAAACACCAAACATCTGAAAAAACAGTCCAGAGAAAGAGGCCTTATGAAAAACTTCATGTTGTCCTAAATTGTTCATGGCACTGCTTCTTCTTTCCTGCTACACTTTTCTTTCAGATACAGTAATAATGAAGAATTTTCAATATTTACATATACTTTTAGTCAGAATTCTTAGAAATCTAAATTACTTATAACTATTTTAATAGTTGCCTGATTTTATAGAGAGGGTGGATCACTTCTCCAAAAAATAAAGTGCTTTTCTATTGCTGTCTTTTGGATCAACAAATTTGCATTCTACAAAACATGTCTCTCTATAAAGAACTATAAAGAGGGAAGATCATACAAATACAATTCAGGTGCTGATTCAGACAAATAGTGGTACTGAAATTGTACTGGGCAGATCTATACTCACCAGTTTAGTATACTGAGTAACTGTAAAGTTATATAGACTTGCTTGATTGCTAATGCAAGAAGTTTGACTGTTCTTTAATGATTTATGTAGTATGGGGTGCAGTAGGCATTGAAGGAAGAGTTAAATGGAAAGCCAACAAGCATAGTGAAATGTCTGCTGAGAAAGGATTTATAGAATGACCCAGTGGATGGATCTTAGCTGATTCTAATCTGCATATGAGGCCAAGGCAGGGCGGAAAGGGACTAACAATCAACACTAGAGTAATTTGCCTGATAATAGAAAATTAAAGAACTGGAGAGGCAAGCAGCAGCCTGCTAAATTCATGCAGATTTGGATCTGCTGCATAATTAGCCACAATAGTTAAACTAGGGGAAAAAAAATGCATTAAATTATAGAAAGATTTCTGAAATACACAATAAAATGGCAGAGCTTATATAAAAATGGATGCTTAGATAATGGGGAGAAATTGAAAAAGCTAGCAAACTACTTATAATCTGAACAGTAAAAAGTTTTGATATGATTAGACAAGCATCTGTGACTTTACAATCAGTACAGGTTGTAGTGTGATAATGAAATGAAATTGATGTACAATACACTTGCACAGAACAAAGCCACCATACGAACATATACGTCTGGGAAGGATTTGAATGACGCTCAAAAGAATGTAGTGGTAAGGGAAGGATTTGGAGTTTTGTGCTCTGCATACATCTCTAATTATATTCTAAAGGTGACATGAACCAACATCTTATACTGTTCAGAATGGTGAAGATGAAAACTAAGCTTCTCTGCAAATTAGGTCAGTTTAATGTAATGTTATTGGTTCTGTCTGTCCTTGGGATAGGTACTTCCCATGGGACAGCCATAAGTCTGTGGAAAACAGAGGAATTGCTTCATTTTATTTTATTTGTTTGTTTGTTTGTTTTGTTTTATCCTGACACACAACATTCCTTCCAAAGAGACAAAATATATCACTCTTTAATAGAAATAGGACTTGATCAGGATTGACTCCATGAACAATGTGCATGAGGCATTTAAGACTACATCTGCTCTGGATTGCAAACACAAAAATATACAGTTGCATTTTCATTTCCCCTTTGAAAGAGTAGGACTCCACTGTACTATACACCTCCATCAGTGGTTACTAATTACTTTAGAGGCTAACTTTTCTTGTATATCATCAGCATGGACGCTTACTGTCATTCAACTGAACATTCAATTTAAAATACTCTAAAGACACTCTTTTTTGAAATACAGTTTGGGGACTAGTGAATTAGGGGGCTTTCCTAAGACCATAAAGTCTGTAACTGAGTGAAAAGAAAAAATATTTTAAAATCAGTCCTTTAGTGTAACATCTATGCCACTTCTCCTTTTCTTCTGTTTTTCTCTTGTTGTATAATGAGCTAAGTTTTCTCCTATTGGGTTAAGAGCTAAGTTTTTGGTTTGTTTATTTTCAGCTGAACACACTAGCTACATTTTTCTGCTCATTCCTATATAGTTTCAATTGCTATTGGACAAAAATTATTATTGCAAGTGTGTTTTGCATTAATAGGGACTTGTAAAGAGCAGATTCATAAACAAGATGCTCAGGAATATGCAGAAGAATCTCTGGATTTTGTAGAGTATCTTGCATTTCTGTATTTTCAAGTATCTAAGTATTTGGTAGATATCTAATACCTACATCTGGCCTTGAATTTAAGCAGGATATGCCTATGTATCATACACACTCAAACCCAGTTTGTAGCAGCAGATTTACAATTTACCACTTTATCAGTACCTTGAAGCTGGAGCAAGTGAGCACTCAATGTATGGATACTCCCACCGACTGAAACATAACTTCTAACTTACTTCTAACCTTCTCACGAGGAACCTGGCCATGGTATCAACAAGGCAGAAAGCCATGGCTTCTGCATCTCTCACAGCCTCTCCAGCCATGGTCACCGATGTGGCTACTCAGATGGAGGGCTTGGGGAAACTTGCGGCAGTCCAGGTCTCGGGCTGCAGGGTGTGCCCGAGTCTGCTGTCAGTATTCGACAGCAGCAGTGAGAGGTATGACTGTGGGAGGTGTGCCCAGATTGAAGAGCTGCTCAGCCAGGTAGCGGAACTTTGGGAGGAGGTGAGCAGGCTGAGGATCATGAGGGAGTCGGAGAAGGAAATCAACTCATGGAGGTCTTCTCTACCCTCTCTGAGACAGAGTCACGAGCCTGCCACAGCACAAGTGTCTCCTGCTACACAGCAGACAAATGTTCTCTCTTCTCACCAGGCAGCAGGAGAGGACCTAAGCCAAGGGGGAGAATGGAGGCAGGTTCCAGTTCGAGGTGGTCAGCGAGCCCTGTCCCTGCCCACCTCTCCTTCCCATCTACCCCTATATAACAGGTACAAGGGACTAGAACATGACAGTCTGAACAAGGAAGTATATGAAACCCCATCCCAGTTGGAGAGGGTGCGTAAGGCAAGGCAACCTACCCCCCACATTGCTACATCATCTGTCAAAAAGGAAAGAAGGGTTATTGTCATGGGGGACTCCCTTCTGAAAGGGACATAGGGCCCGATATGCCAACCAGACCCAACCCACAGGGAAGTCTATTGCCTCCCTGGGGCTTGGGTGAGAGACTTTGCTAAGAAAGATCAAGTACCTGGTACGGCCCACTGACTACTATCCGCTACTGGTCTTTCAGACTGGTAATGACAAGGTAACAATGAGAAATCCGAGAGCGATCAAAAGGGACCTTAGGGCTTTGGGTTGACTACTTAAAGGATCAGGAGCACAGGTTGTGTTTGCCTCTGTCCTTCTGATAGGGGGGCTTGATGCTGACAAGCGGGCTCATCACATTAACACGTGGCTTCAGGACTGGTGTAATGGGCAGAACTTTGGGTTCTTCGATCACAGGAATGTCTACGTGACACCAGGCCTGCTGACACCAGATGGGACGCACCTCTCTCAGAGAGGGGTGAGGATTTTTGGTCAGGAGATGGCAGGGCTGATAGATAGGGCTTTAAACTAGAGTTGAAGGGTGAAGGGGATAATACCAGGCATGCTGATGATGAGCTAAGGGATGGTGTGCTAGAATCAGAGGGAGTGTGTGCCAGAGAGGACCTTCGGTCAGCTCCACAAGATGCTACATGTTGGGAGGCTCATCTAAAGTGCTTCTACACAAACACATACAGTATGAGGAATAAAATGGATGAGCTAGAAGTCTTGGCCCAGTCCCACAGCTATGACATCATCGGCATAAGTGAAACCCGGTGGGATGAGTCCTGTGGCTGGTGTGCTGAAATAAATGGTTACAGGCTCTTCAGGAGGGACAGGCAGGGTAGGCGAGGTGGCGGGGTGACAATGTATGTGAAGCATGGGCTGGACTGCGTGGAACTTCAGGTTGGTGATGGCAAAGTTGAGAGCCTCTGGGTAAGGATTAAGGGACGCACAAATAAAGGGGATGTCATTATGGGGGGAGTCTATTACAGACCACCTGGCCAGAATGACAATGCCGATGAATTGAATTACTCTTTGCAGAACTGAGAGATGCCTTGAGATCAACTGCTTTTGTCCTTATGAGGGACTTCAACCTGCCAGACGTCGACTGGGATCACCACATGGCTGGTACAAGCAAGTCCAGGAGGTTCATAAAGCACCTCGATGATAACTTCCTGGTGCAGGTGCTAAGGGAGCCAACTAGGAACGGTGCCCTCCTAGATCTGTTGCTGGAGAACAGAGAGGGTCTTGTGGGAGACATGGCAATTGGCGGCCGTCTTGGTCATAGTGACCATGCGTTGGTTGAATTTAGAATTTATGGTGACAGAAGGAAAATTGCCACCAAAACTTCAGCCCTGGATATGGGGAGAGTGGACTTCAGGCTGCTCAGGGAACTAGTCAGCAAGGTCCCCTGGGAACTACATTTGAAGGCACGGGTGTCCATCAGTGCTGGTCAGTCTTTAAGCACTGCCACCTAAAAGCACAAGAACAGCCAATTCCAAAACATCAGAAGTCAGGCAGGAGGGGCAGGAGGCTGGCCTGGCTGACCAGGGATCTTCTGCTGGAGCTTAGGAGAAAAAAGAAAGTGTACAGCTGCTGGAAGGAAGGTAGGACAACGAGGAAGGAATACAGGGATGTTGTTCATGTTTGTAGGGAGAAAATTCGTGTGGCCAAAGCCCAATTAGAGTTGAAGCTGGCCATGTCTGTGGGAGACAATAAAAAAGGTTTTTTTTTACATATGTGAACAGAAAAAGGAGAACCAAAGAAAACATAGGTCCGCTGCTTGATGGGGAAGGTCAACTCCCAGACAATGACGTAGGCAAAGCAGAGACATTTAATGTCTTCTTTGCCTCTGTCTTCTATGCTGATGATGGGCTTCGGGACCCTGGGTGCCCTGTGCTGGAGGACCTTGACGGTGGGAATAACAAACTCCCAACCAACCCTGAACGTGTGCGGGATTTGCTGCTCCACCTGGATCCATACAAGTCCATGGGTCCAGATGGGATTCATCCCAGGGTGCTTAAAGAGCTGGCTGACTTCATCGCAGGACCTCTCTCAATTATTTTTCAATGACCTTGGGAATCTGGAGAAGTCCCAGTAGAATGGAAGCTGGCAAATGTTGTGCCAATTTTCAAGAAGGGTAAGAAAGAAGACCCTGGCAATTACAGGCCTGTCGGTCTCACGTCAGTGACTGGTAAAATTATGGAGAAGATAATCCTTGAAGCGCACCTGGGGGACAATGCAGTCATTGGTCCCAGCCAGCATGGGTTCATGAGGGGTAGGTCCTGCCTAACAAATTTGATTTCCTTTTACGATAAGATCACCTGTCTAGTCGACCAAAGGAAACCAGCTGATGTGATCTTTTTGGACTTCAGCAAGGCTTTTGACACTATTTCCCATAGGATCCTACTGGACAAAATGTCCAACATACAGCTTAACAAAAACATCATACGATGGGTGAGCAATTGGCTGACGGGCAGGGCTCAAAGGGTTGTGGTAAATGTTGCCACATCAGGCTGGCGGAAAGTCTCTAGTGGGGTCTCTCAAGGCTCTATCTTAGGGCCAGTCCTCTTCAATGTCTTTATAAATGATTTGGATGTAGGACTAGAAGGTGTTTTGAGCAAATTTGCCGATGACACCAAACTTGGAGGAGTAGTAGACTCGGATGAGGGTGGAAAGGCCTTGCAGAGAGATCTGGACACATTAGAGAACTGGGCGATCACCAACCGCATGAACTTTAACAAAAGCAAGTGCCGGGTCCTGCACCTGGGATAAGGCAACCCTGGCCGTACATACAGATTGGGCGACGAAACACTGGAGTGCAGCCCCGCAGAGAGGGATCTCGGTGTCGTGGTCGACAGCAAGTTGAATATGAGCCAGCAGTGTGCCCTGGCAGCCAGGAGGGCCAACCGTATCCTGGGGTGCATCAAGCACGGCATCGCTAGTCAGGTGAGGGAAGTGATCGTCCAGCTCTACTCCGCGCTGGTGCAGCCTCACCTTGAGTACTGTGTGCAGTTCCGGGCACCACAGTACAAAAAGGACATTCAACTGTTGGAGAGTGTCCAGAGGAGGGCGACAAAGATGGTGAAGGGCCTGGAGAGGAAGACATATGAGGAGCGGCTGATGTCACTGGGCCTATTCAGCCTAGAGAAGAGGAGGCTGAGGAGGGACCTCATCGCGGTCTACAGCTTCCTCGTGAGGGGGAGTGGAGAGGTGGGTGGCCCATTCTCCATAAACACTAGTGATAGGACCCACGGGAACAGGGTAAAGCTGAGTCAGGGGAAGTTCAGACTAGATATCAGGAGGAGATTTTTCACTGAGAGGGTGGTTGCGCACTGGAACAGGCTCTCCAGTGAAGTAGTCACTGCACCAAGCCTGTATGAATTTAAGAAACGTTTGGACTGTGCACTTAGTCACATGGTCTAAACTTTTGGGTAGACCTGTGAGGTGTGAGGAGTTGGACTTGATGGTCCTTATGGGTCCCTTCCAACTCAGAATATTCTATGATTCTATGATAAATGTATGTTATCAGGCTACATATATGTATACCATTCCATGGTGAATTTATTTCTTTTTATTCCCTGGTCAACTTACTCTTTAACAAGAAGTATACTGCAAATTTGGAAGTGAAAAATTTATCGAGGCACATTTCAAAGAGAAATAAGAAAAGATTTACACTCTTGAAATTAATTTCATTCGTTTTTTCTTATTTACTTTCTTCTCCTTATTCCTCCTCTTGTTGTTGTTGTTGTTCTTGTTCTTCTTAAATTTTCTTCTTCTTTCTTCTCTGCCTCCTCCTCTTCCTCCTCGTCCTCGTCCTCATCCTCCTCCTTCTCCTTCTCCTCCTCCTCCTCCTCCTCCTCCTCCTTCTTCTTCTTCTTTCTTTTTTGTTTCCACATTCATCATAGGCTTACTTTTAATATTCATTATTATATGAAAGATAAACAGCAATAAGCAATAAGAGAACAGAATTCTGAACATTAACCTATTGTCCATTTGGGCATAAATAGAGTCTGCATAGCATAGCAGCCAGCTATGCAGAAGAATCGTTTGATTACAGAAATGAATTCTATTTTTCTTCCCTCTCTCTCTCCTTCCTCCATTGTTAGCTACCTATTAGAAGGAAAAAATATGAAAAGAGATTAGGGACGCTTGAAACTGAAGGACAGCTGGTTCCAAATCACCAGAAATAAACTGTAGATGAAGTCTACCTTTGCTTATTAGAACAACTTTTAGAAGTTTCAACTAAATATCATATAGAAGTTACAACTAAACATATTTTTGCACTACTTCCCACTATCTTTGTATATGTATGCATATATATATGCACATGTAAATGCATGAATATATGCACTTATTTTTTATTATTTTTTTAATATAAATGACTGTACTCAATTTATCACAAGGCTATGAAAGCTGCTAACATTTCCGGAGCACTTGGAAGTATGGTGTACTGCAGAGACCAGCTCTGGTCATGAGGAGATGCTTGATATTTATTAACAGAGGTCAGAAAGAGCAAGATCCTTTTCTTGTGAGTTAGAAACAGAAAGGAATATTGACATTTCAAACAGTGCCAGATGTAACTGTGGTAGATATAGAATTAAACTAGTCTCAGTTTCTGGAAAAAATGAAGCCACTTCATAACAGGGTCCAAATTGTATTTTCATTCAAAACTGAGATTTAATGGGAATGGATACTGACAGCTGTTCCCTCCAGAGAAACATGAGATAATATGGAAGAAAGTCAGTGTATCCCTAGTTATGTTTCTCCTTTCCAAACGATAAGAAAATAAGTTACCAATTGGACATCATTATTTGTCTATTGCATTTCCTTACTTGGATTTCTGTATTTCCTGTCCTTTATAGACAAATATTCTTTTTACCTTTAATACCACTGCTATGCTCCATGTTTATTCCCTATGAAGAACTGACAGTTTTATTTCAGGCCACTATAATAATCAAAATTTTCATATCTAATTTTGTCCTTAGAAAAACACTTTTCCAAATCTTGGTCACCACCAAGTGAAAGTCAGAAGACAAAAACCTTCTCATACAAAAACCTACTCATCCAGTACTTAAAGGGGGCCTACAGAAAAGCTGAGGAGGGACTCCTCATCAGGGAATGTATTGATAGGACACAGAATAATGGTTTAAAACTAAAAAAGCTAGATTTAATTTAGATATTATGAAGAAATTGTTCACTATGAGGGCAGTGAGGTTGCCCAGAACAGTTTGCCCCAAGAAGCCATGGATTCCTCATCCCTGGAAGAGTTCAAGGCCAGGCTGACTGGGGCTTTGAATAACCTTGTGTAGTGGGAGGTGTCCCTGCCCATGGCAGGGGTTTGAATTAGATGATCATTAAGGTCCCTTCAAACCCAAACCATTCTCTAATTCTATGATTCTGTGGTTCTATGGTTCTATAATTCTATGATTCTATGATTATTCATTTATCTGAGAGCAGTTTCTAATCAAGAGTTTTTTGTTGAATATTTAATCTAATCCAGGACCTTTTTCTTGGGATTGTGGTTAGCCCATCATTTCCAACAATATCATTTTGTCAAGTTCTGCAGTATAATTAAGGAGTTGGCGCCTTTTCTTATGTATTGATCTCATTTCCACTCTTAAAATTTAGCAGACCTCAGGTAGGTCCTAAGGGGAGACAAGAGAAAGAATTAAAACAATTTCAAATAACTGTTTGTAGTAACTATTTTCAGCACCTTCATTCATCTAAAAAATTAATCTAGCCACCAGTTTGCCTGTCAACCTATATATCTATGCATATGAGGATGTGAAAGAACATATTGTGTCAAAATTAAAAGCCCTGTCAGTAATGTCTGAAAACAAAGAAACAAAAAAACTACCACAGACTTTCCACTTATACACATAGGCATTTAAATTGAGTAAGAATTATTTCTATTGTAAAACGTCAACAAAAAGTTCATCAAAGACATGAAGCCAGCCTTTAGACTCTTGTGATACATTTACATACATTCAGGTAAAGACCTTCACTTCACATTTAAAATGGTATTTAAAGACAGAGATATTTTTATTTATCTGTTATACCTATGTGTGAAAAAGTTAATAAAAATAATATTTTATTATTTTTATATAGAAATGGAAGAAATAATTTATGCACAATATCTTTCCTGAATTGTAAACATAGGACAAAACAGTCAAGAAATCTTAGTAGCTGTGATGTGTTATTAGACTGTTTATATTTTTTGTCTGTGTTATATTTTCTTTCAGATACTTTTGGCATGGCTTAACCTGTCATATTGATCAGCCTCTGGACTTACCTGATTGTCTTTCAAACTAAACTCCTCTATTTAATTAATGGTGCAAGTTCAGAAAATAAAGGGTATTTTCAGTTGTACTGTGTGTACCATTTCCAAAAAAACAACTGACTCAATTTTCCCTTCAGAAATAAGTTGCTCAAGGCAAGTGTAGAATCAAATTGAATCGAATGGAATCAAATCAAATCAAATCAAATCAAATCAAATCATCTAGGTTGGACAAGATCATCAAGTCCAACCATCAGCCTGACTTACCAAGACCCATCACTAAACCATGTCCCTTACTGCCATGTCCACACATCTCTTAAATACCTCCATGGATGTGGACTTCTTTACTTTCCTAATAAGTCAATTCCAATGCTTAACCACATTCTCTGTGAAGAATTTCTTCCTCATATCCAGTGTAAAACTCCCCTGCTGCAACTTGAGGCTGTTTGTTTCCTCTCATCCTGTCACCTGAGAAAAGGAACCAACATCCATCTTCTTCACTACAACCTTCTTTCAGATAGTTGTAGACAGTGCTGAGGTCTCACCTCAGCCTCCGCTCCAAACTAAGCAACTCCCATTCCTTTAGTCACTTCTCAGAACTCTTGTTTTCTACTCCCTTCATCAGCTTCACTGCTTTTCTCTACACATGCTCAAGCATCTCAATACCCTTCTTATAGTGAGTGGTGCAAAACTGAACATAATATTTGAGGTGCAGTCCCACTAGTGCCATGTGCAAGGGCTCAAACACAAGAACAAGAAGCAAAGATATACAGACCGATCTGCCTTTGGTTATGCTCTCCCACTTTCCTGCTATCAATATGCAGAGTCCTTATGAACATTCTGTTGCATGACACCGTAGTCAATTATGGTACCTAGCCTCTATGAGCTAGTCTAAACTATTTCTGATTTATAATGTTAATTTTTGGAGACACCATGACATTCTCACAATGAGTTTCATTGTATAATATGTTATATGAGAAAGTTTGGCATGTCTTGTTTTTTTCCTGGGTGCCTTCTGGTTTTCATGTGGGGAATGATCTTTCTGATTTAAGTTTATTTATCACCGATTACTTTAAACACTTCCCTTCCCTTTCTTCTCCCACCGAAGATATTTTTTTTCATTTTGCATGTCTTCTCATCTGAAAAGTCTTTCCAGCTATCCTACTGTTGTAGTTTAACCTGGCTGGCAACTAAACACCACCCAGCCGTTCGCTCACCCTCCCCCCTCCCTCTCTGGGATGGGGGAGAGAAATGGAAAAGTGAAGTGAGAGTTGAGATAAAGACAGTTTATTAAGATGGGAAACAATAATAATAATAATAATAATAATAATAATAATAATAATAATAATAGTGTGTATGAAACAAGTGATGCACAATGCAATTGCTCACCACCCGCTGACCGATGCCCAGCCCATCCCTGAGCAGCTGGCCCTCCCAACCCGGCTAGCCACCCCTATATATTGTTTAGCATGATGTCAGATGGTATGGAATACTCCTTTGGCCAGTTTGGGTCAGCTGTCCTGGGTCTGTCCCCTCCCAGCTCTTGCTGCAACCCCAGCCTGCCCGCTGGCAAGACAGAGCGAGGAGCTGAAAAGTCCTTGGCTTGGTATAAGCGTTGCTCTGCAACAACCAAATCATCAGCATGTTATCAGCACTCTTCCCATCCTAATCCAAAACACAGCACTCTACCAGCTACTAGGAGGAAAATTAACCCTGTCCTAACTGAAACCAGGACACCTACTATTCACATCTCCCCTTTTTGTAGCTTTTTCAGCTTTTCTAAAAGTGACTTAGTCTGATGCACTTTTTTGATTATAGCAGTAAAAAATGTTCTTGAATTAGTAATGGTATTTTAGCAATGGTAACTTCTAGACAAGGACTTAAAAACATTCCATATGTGATGCTCACACCCTACTCTGTCACACAGTTTCTCTTCTGATTGTGGGAAAGTCAGTCCTCTCTGTTACTTTTTTTAAGTTGGAGACTTTGACAAGGGCCATAAATTCAACCCATATGGACTTAATCCAAACGCACAATCAGAAATGACAGCTTACAATTCAATAGAGTCTGAGAGAAAGATGACAATATATATTTGCATGCGAATTAGAGTAATCACTCATTGTTCCAAAAGTTAGTTGGACCATTCTGGTCAGTTAATTTAACTTCTATCTATATCCAGCTCACTTTATTGGAAGGTCAAAGTAATTATTTCAACAAAGAGTGGGATATCCCAGTTGTCCATCACAGTTGGAAACTAAAAGTCTAAGACACATATGTACCCTATTCCTTTTGCTATTTTTCCCCTTCTAAGTCCAGTGCTGCCCTACCTACTTTCAAAGCAAACAGATCTAGACTGTTCTCTGAAGGATTTTTGCAGGACACATAAAGCCAGTCTCCTCCAGTTAATTTGCAAAAACAGTTTTTGATTTAAAACAGAAGGATGGCATATCTATCCCTGAGAGAAAACTCGCATCTACTAATGTTCCTCCAGAAGTGAATTATGAGAAGAAATCTCAGATGGATTAGAGATGAAGGTTAAATTCCAAGGCACTAATTTGTTGAAAAGGTGAAGGTAGCTAACTAAAGAAAAAAAAAAAAAAAAGTTACGATGAGTAACTTACAGATCTCAAGAAAACTGTCATGCTATCAAGCAGTGTTGTTTCCCTCATAAGATATCTTTGGAGAGTATGTTGGGAACAGCTGTTACAAGATATTAAGACAAAGACAAATAAACATCTTTATGAGTTGTTAAGACCTTTCCAGGGAAAATATTATTTTTAATTGAATAACTTAAGACAATGAATAATAGGGAGATACCTTTGACCTTCAAAAGCCAAATAACTTCCTTTGGATATTGTTTCATTCCTATGCCTTCCCAAAATATCTCTCAGATTTAATAGCTTAGTTTCTTCTGTAAATCAACATAACTCCAATTATGTCAACTATGCTAAGTAGATAATATTAGCCCAGAATTTCATTCATATCTGTATAGAAGGTCAAGCTTATGTGGGATCTGAAAGTCATCAGAGAAAATTCTAACAGAAGCCAGATTGGATGTGGCTGAGTAGGACAAAGTGGACAAGGTCTCCGGGCCAGATCCAGGACCTCCAATCATCCATTTTTAGAAGTTGCTCTTTTTCAGCTAGTGCTATTTGAATGTTGCTCTGATGCCAGTAACAACAATTAACAATGAGTCTTCAAGCCCGAAAAGAAAATTCTGCTACTTTACAGAATGGGTGAAATAGTAATAAGCTATCTATCCCTATTCTGTTCTTAAGACATATTAGGTATGTATAAGTTAAAGTATAAGTTAAATGTCTGAATTTGATCCTTTAAACTCTTTTTACAGTCAACAGGTAGACAGAGATGCTCACATAGCAGCTGAGGTTTATTGCTGAATTCTTATCTCAGAACTTATCCAGGGAGAATTTACAGCAGCCTTCCAGTACCTAAAGGGGGCCTACAAGAAAGCTGGAGAGGCATACTTTGACAGTGTATAGACAGGACAAGGGGTGATGGTTTTAAACTAAAAGAAAGGAGGTTTAGATTAGGTATAAGGAAGAAATTCTTTACTATGAGGGTGGTGAGGCACTGGAACAGGTAGCCCAGAGAAACTGTAGATGTCCCATCCCTGGAAGTGTTCAGGGCCAGGTTGGATGGGGCTTTGGGCAACATGGTCTGGTGGAAGGTGTTCCTGTCCATGGCAGGGGTTTGGAATTAGAGGATCCCTTCCAAACCATATCAGTCTGTTATGGTCTACAGCTTTCCTGATCTTTTTATTTTTTTCTTTTTTTTCCCTCAACCTCCACAAAATGAGTTCTACTTCTCTTTCCTTCCTATCTTCCCTAAAGAGAATTTATTTATTTCCTTATTTATTATTTATTGTGCTTTGCACATCCTCTTTCTTCCTTCACTCCATGTTGCAGAGCCATCCACTTGGATTCCATAAACAAAAACTCACTCTTCATTTCCCCATGATGTTTTGACAACAATATTGTGGTGGCAAAGGATCATAAGGAAATTATAAGAAAATTATAAGGAAACTGATCATAAAAACGTGTTTGAATGCAAGGATTATGCCTTCCTCTTGCTTCAGTCTCTTGCACAGAGAAGGCCTATGTGTGTATTTGCAGTATGATATTAACAATAGCCATGTGATTTCCCTGAAGCAGGGAAAATTCCTGAAGAATCCAAAACACTGTGAGATGGAATTTGTGAGATGAAATAAACCATTTTGGTCAGTCAGTATTTAGATTTTTACTAAATATGAACAGAAATAATACAGCTTACAGATCTTTTAAGTATACAAACCTCCTAGAATAAAGTCACATGTAGAAAAATATTTGAAAATGTAGGAAATCAAATTATTATTTCAAAAAGGACTTGGACAACACATCCATCACATTGTCCTGTAAACTTAACTTCTAGAACTGCCCAAACTGCTTTCATAAGTTGCTCTTTTTCCCTGATCGATCATTACAGTCTCCCCAAACCCAAACTTTTGGATTTGGATAGGTAGGAGGTTGTCATCCTTTCTGGCAGCATCCTAGAGCAGTAGAAGCGAAACAACAGAACTGTAACTTACTCCTGTTTAGACCTTCACCTCTATAGTTGATCTCTATTTTAAAAAGGATAGATCCACAACCCACTTAAGACCTGAATAACATCTTATGTAGAGAAATGTTTTAAGCCTGTAGGAGTAAATTAATTATATAATTTTCCATATTTGAGTCACTTTTGCATACAAGCATCATATATATAAGATGTATAGATAGGTTTGTAGGCTTAGACCAGTAATTAAGTTAGTAAAGTAGTAGAGTTTAACAAGTTAGCACACATCACATCTCTGTTTATGTAAGTCCTTAGCAAAGGTGACATAATGAAAGGGCTTTTAAATAGCTTTCATTATGATTTATCTGTTACAGACTCATAATGTGCACATCGAACACAACTGAATCTCCACTGATGCTCAGTTATCTGCTGCTGTGATTTAACTGAATTTACACACTGAGAATGGCAAAGTTTCTATGCAATACAAAAGGATCAGCCTCAGAGAACAGGACCTAGTCAGGAATGTTTAGTGATCTTCGTGTCTTTTGGAAGGTCATAATGTTAAAAATTTAAAATGTGGTACCAGTGAAAAACCTTGCCAATGATATCAAAAAGCAAAACAAACAAAAACAAACCAAGAAACCTAACAACAACAACAACAATTAGCCCTAATCAACCAAGCAACAACAACAACAAGCCAACAAAAAAGACCACGCTTTCTTTTCCTTTTTTTCACATCTTTGCCTTCAACATCCCATTTTAGCCAACTGTTGCAGTGTAACTAATTCAGCAGAAGAGTTTAACTAATACACAGGCAGAATGTTAGTGCTGTGCTAGTCTGCTTCAGTAGAATCTTGATTGCAGGCCATCAGTTATGATGATAAAATAAATAATACCAAAGATTTCAGTAAGCAGAAGTCTCAGGTCCTAATACATACTTAAGCTTATTGATTACACTGGTTTATGTGATAATAAAAGTACAAACATATGCACATACCTTCCTCAAATAAGAAAAAATCATTTGTCTTGGGCTATCTCCTTTGTGCTTTCACAGCAATTCAAAACTCATAATAGATAATGGGAAAACAAAGTGTTTGCATTTCATGGATGACCTTGGAAAAGTTGCCAGATTTGTATGTACTGCAGTTCTAGCATTGGAAAGGAAACATTGTCCAGCTGTAAAAACTGTCTGTTGTGAGATCAGACAATTCTTGGTAGGATGAAAGAGAAAAGACTTTACTTTGATTTAAGTAGTAATTTTATTTCAGATATTATTGTTGTGAGTATATATTTTTATCTAAAAAAAAAATATTTTGAAAACCATTCTTTTTTCATTTTTTTTAAGTTAAAAATCATATATTTTGCTTTTTATAATTCCTGTGTATATAAAAGTTAAATCTAATATACAAATATGTTTTTCAAAAAAAAAAAAAAAAAGTGGACAGTTCTTTTAAAATATTTAGTTTAATATCTGAATGGCTTTTGGTGAGAAATTATGAAATTTTATTGAAAAGAGTTCCAGATCTACATTCTACCTCTTAAATTGAGTTAATTCTATTTGTATTTTCCTTTCTGTGTCTGACCATGTGAGCTTTAATATTTCAGAGAAGTAGGTATGTACTTTTTTTTTTTTTAATTGTAGGCAGGTCTTTTTTGATAGGTAGATCGCATTTTGGGATCATTGTGTTATTTGCCATATTTTTATATTTTTGGTCATAATATACTATAGAAAGACAAAAGTAAAAAATGATAACATTAAAAAAAAAAAAAAAGTGACCTCTATGATCATAATCATGATCAGATAATCCTAGGAGTTAATCATGCTCCGTACTGGGGCCAGTTACCTTTAACATCTATATTGATTATCTGGATGAGAGGATTGAGTGTACCCTCAGTAAGTTTGCAGACGACACCAAGTTAGGTGCATGTGACGGTCTGCTCTAGGGTAGGAAAACGCTGCAGGAACATCTGGATAGGCTGGACCGATGGGCCGAGGCCAACTGTATGAGGTTCAACAAGGCCAAGTGCTGGGTCCTACACCTGGGCACAAAAACCCGAAGCAGAGCTACAGGCTGGGAGACGAGGGGTTAGAAGAGAACCCCTGGCAGAGAAGGACCTGGAGTATTGGTTGATAGTCCGCTGAATATGAGCCAGCAGTGTGCTCAGGTGGCCAAGAAGGCCAACAGCATCCTGTCTTGCATAAGAAACAGTGTGGCCAGCAGGGCTAGGGAAGTGATTGTCCCCCTGTACTCGGCTCTGGTGAGGCCACACCTTAAGTACTGTGTTCAGTATTGGGTCCCTCACTGCAACAAGGACATGGAGGTGCTCGAGGGAGTCCAGAGAGGGGCTACAAAGCTGGTGAAGGGTCTGGAGAACAAGTCTTATGAGGAGCAGCTGAGGGAGCTGGGACTATTTAGCCTGGAGAAGAGGAGGCTCAGGGGCGACCTTATTGCACTCTACAGGTACCTGAAAGGAGGCTGTAGCAAGGTGGCGGTTGGTCTGTTCTCCCACGTGCCTGGTGACAGGATGAGGGGGAATGGGCTAAAGTTGCAGCAGGGGAGGTTTAGGTTGGATATTAGGAAGAACTTCTTTACTGAAAGGGTTGTTAGACATTGGAATAGGTTGCCCAGGGAAGTGGTTGAGTCACCATCCCTGGAGGTCTTGAAAAGACGTTTAGATGTAGAGCTTAGTGATATGATTTAGTGCTAGGTCAGAGGTTGGACTCGGTGATCTTGGAGGTCTCCTCCAGCCTAGATGATTCTGTGGTTCTGTGAAATGTAATTCAAAATGTTGCCAGCAGTCTTAATTCTACAATCATTCATCCTGATATACTTACTAGTACACATCCTAGACCAGGACAGTGGGGTGGAACATGGTGTAGGCACCGTCACCATCTCCCTGCTGTTCCAACCCATCTTAGTGGAGATCTCTTCTTGCTCTCAATATAAATGATGAGGGAATTTCCCTCTGTCCATCCAAATCAGCTTCCACTACACTCCAATTACAGGCACCTTCCAAAGATACTTGCTATATCTTGGTTGCCTTCAATGTGTAGTATTCAAGTGACAGATTTTGTACCCTCAGAAGGTCAAAGTAAAGGTAGGCTGGTTTTTTTTTGATGGATGTAATCCAAGATTCCAATACTATTTCCTTCCACAGGAGGCATGGAGAGACATTCTCTTGCAGCTCAGACTTTAATGTGTGCAACAGTAGTGATGATACCTAAGCTGCAGTCCAGTTAGTGTGTCTGAAGGTGTTCGTACATCAATGAAGATCTGGCTAAGATTGGAGTCACCTGTGCTTTCCTCCTCTTTCCCCAGCCAGACAACAGACTTTGATTATTCCGGTATAGACCGAGCCCAGCACTCTTTACACACCTCTTGTTATGACTTATGAACTTCGGTGGAAGAGTGAAGCCCTGGAATGCTTTGGGGCAAGTGATGTTTTCTATTTGTGCTTATTTATTTATTTATTTATTTTATTTTATTATAAAATAGCTTAATCAATGAACTCAGATAGTAGAAACTATCCCGTAAACTTCTGTTTACGGGAAGACTTCTGAGATTTATTTTGGCCATTTGTGAGTATTGCCAATGTCTGAACTCTGAAAGAGGAAGAAATGGAAAATGACTAATGCGCTTTTTCATTGTGTGACACGTCAGATTATCCTTTTCTTATCCAGGGCTCTACAAAACAGAAAAGTGACAGGATTTTCCTATTTATGATATTTGTTGTGTATCTGTGTGAAAATAAATAGATTATTCCCTATGAATTCCAAATAAAATATATGGCTAATGTAAATTTTACTCATGGAGATTGATTTTATTGACAGAAACCTCCTCCCTACAAATTCCCTTTTTTGTATAACATAAGTGCTATCACTTGGCTGAAATAAGATGTTTATAATGAATTCCGACACTGCATATTTTACTTAACAGTGAACTGGAAAGCTTTTATTTTTCAGAGAATTTTATCCTGATTCTCAATAAGGAGGTGGAGGTGATGTGTCTACTTTCTCCTTTTCCTTCTCCTTCGCCTTCTCCTTCTCCCTTCTCTGCTTTTCTTTCTTCTTCTTCTTTCTTCTTCTGCTGCTGCTGCTGCTTCTTCTTCCTTCTACTTTTGTTGCTTCTTCTTCTTCTTCTTCTTCTTCTCCTGCTTCTTCATTCATTTATTTGTTTGATTCTTTATTTTGGTAAGCCATCTCTATGGTTATTTCTTCATCCATTATGTCTGTCATATTGCAATATGAATCACAGAATCACAGAATTGAAGGGGTTGGAAGGGACTTCAAAAGATCATTGGGTCCAACCCCCCTGCCAAAGCAGGTTCCTCAGAGCAGGTTGCCCAGGTAGGCATCCAGATGGACCTTGGATATCTCCAGAGAAGGAAACTCCACAGCCTCTCTGGGCAGCCTCTTCCAGTGCAACGTCACCCTCACCATGAAGAAGTTCTTTCACATGTCGGTGCGGAACTTCCTGTGCTCTATCTTCCGGCTATTACTCCTTGTCCTGTCCCCACAAACCACTGAAAAGAGGTTGGCCAAATCCCTCTGTCTCCCACACCTCAGGTATTTATACTCATTGATGAAATCCCCTGTCAGTCTTTTCTCCAGGCTGAACAGATCCAGGTCTCTCAGCCTTTCTTCATAGGGAAGATGCTCCAGGCCCCAGAATTCCCAGAAAATATTCAGGGAGAGGACATTAGCCCAGAAAACATGCCTTTATCAGGAAAGAGATAAGCAGCGGAAGAAGCATTGGGAGGATTATGTGAATTTCAGTATCAACTAACATGTAAAGCTTAATTGGTTCAGCAATAACATCAATAGTGCAACAGGTTCACCATAAAGCTATACCAATAGAGAGTCAGCGTGTAGAAGAATTAGTTTAAGTGGGCATGGAAACTCTGTATGGACCATGAGAAAAATCAAAGAAATCATCTAATATAACATTTCAAAGTCAATTTAATTTAGTAACAAGTCAACATATGTTGATGATAATTATATATATTGTGCTCATCTGTAAATATGAAAGTTGAGGTGATGTAGAGCTTTAACCTGAAAGTTTTAATCTGGTTTGTTTATCACTCTCCAGCTTTTATCTCTCTCCAGCTTTTAGTTTCTAGGTTTAAAAGGAAAGTTTTGGGGGTAATAATGACCAAATGGTGATTGTCTTATACCATTATATTGATACAACCAAATTCAAACTTATTTCTATTTCAATCCACTTTTTTTTTTTTTTGTCTGCAGCTTACAATATGTACCATCTCCCAACGTTCAAAATTTTCTACTCTTCTTTGTGCTGTTAATATGAAGAATATGAAACTTTTTCTACGTTTTAGTGTCTACAGAGATGACAGATAGAAGATGCAAATGGCTTATTACCTCTGTCCTGTAGCTGATGTGTGAGAATAAGAGTAAGTTTACACAGAAAAAGCCATCATCTCTCCATCATATTGCAGATTCATAATACGTAGATTGCATATGTGGGCAGGCATGAATGGGGTGCAATTTACTGGGCTAACTCAAACATGTAAATTTGCCTATATTTCAGCTCTCTCTGAGGCCATATAAACATATATGTACATACCTACATGCACGTGCACATAAATGATGTTCATGACAAGTTCCTTTTGTCTTGAAGAGCTTGTCTTCAGTAAATAGTTACAGAGATCCATTTTTATCACTGCTACATAGTGGGAGTCTAAAGCATCAAACAAGTTACAGAGTTCATCAGGATCAAAATCTTTGGTAGAATGAATTAAGCAAATCCAGTAAATCTTCAGTCAGTCTTTTGCTCTCACAAAGTGAATAATCTTACCTTTGCACACAGCTATTTGGTAACAATAATGGTGCTTTTAATATTTGAAAACCCAGATTTAACACCAAAATGCTTCAGAAGGCCTGTCTAAACAGCCCATATATATGGTGCCTAATCATTCTGTGCCTTAGTTTACTGATCTGCAAAATGGGAATAGGCTGAATCTGGCTCTAACTCAGAGAAGAATTCTGTCAACCCAATTGACTGCATAAAACCTTAAGGATTTGGCCCTGTGCTGACAGTCAGTAAGCTGGAGTGCAAATGTTCTACATGTGCTATTTGACCTCTACAGCTGAGGATTTAAAACTTTAATTATAGGAACGAGAAGATGAGAACAGATTCTGAGTTAGCTACTTTTTTGAATAGATATTCAGACTCCAGGGGGAATAGTGATTTGCAGGCTCATTGAGGGAGAAAAAGGATGTCCTTCCTTTCCTAGGTGTATGGGGGAAGAACAAAAGGGGGCCTTGATACTGTTCCATTAAAATAAATCACTTCTCAATCCAGGCGAGAATTTGTATCAGAATATTTGATAACTGAAACTTTACCAACAAGAGCAAATCAGAGAGGGCATTTGATTACAAGGGGCTGGATCCTGCTAAGCCTCCCTCAGAGGTGTCTTTCTGAATTCAGAAGGAGATCAGTATGCAGGAAGTTACCTGGATGAAGCTGTTAGACAGTGGAGTCTGCGAAAGAGAGAGCTACATCACTGCTTTGTTCTGGTGAGAGTTGGCAGTGGACAAATTACAAGAGCACTAATCATACAGCCTGACCTCAGTTGCCATTGAAATCAATGAAAACAAAAACAAAAAATCTCTGTGACTTCAGCGGTGGCAAGACAGTTAGGGTTAATCAATTAATTACTTTCCAGAAAATATTTTGACATCCACAGATGTAGAGATCCTATATAACAGCGAAGTGGCTGGCATTGTAATCTGGAGAATATCCTTTCACGTTTAAGGAACTGTCATTCATGAATTCTAGAACACTGTCTTTATAATTTAGTAAATATTCTTGTTTCCTTCCATTAGGATAGAGATATATTGTTAGGGTTTAAATTGTCTAATCAACAAGAGAAGCCATAGTCTGGGAACAGGGGAAGGAATGAAACAAATTAAAAAATTGGTGGGTGGGTCTGTACGGAAACAAAATGTCAAATACATATGCTGAAGCAGTCCATATGTTTTGCTGTAACATTATTTTAAAAGGGAGAGATTGAGAGGGGTAGATAAATATCCTAACTGAATCACTATCCTGGTTTCACTCAGATATTTTAATGCGGGATTGAGTTGCACACAACATAGATTTCAAAAGGCAAAAAACATGTTACCATCATACACACACACACACACACACACAAAATCCCCCAAAGATGAACCTCTTTTCTTCATTGTCTTTTTGGTAGCATTTGGAGTACCACAAAGCAATTCTCATCTTCCTATTGCCCTAACATTATTTTTAAAGTCAATCCACTAGTGTTTGTATTTATATGTATTTGTATGCACATTAATACACTTACTTATGTAGATATCCTCAGACCCCTACTTTCCATGTCTTCTTCAGATTCTTAGAGAGAAATTATCTCAAAGCACCCCTAAAAATAAACTCATAAATTTGAACATATGTAATTTTTAGAAGACATACAGAAAGTTAAAGTTCCTGCCCAAAATGATTATTAGCGTTAATAAATGGCCTACCTACATTCTCTTTCAGATATAGGTTGCAGTATATCTTATAAGCAGTCATTTAGTTTTGCAACGCCTTGACAACGTAGTGCAACATTACCATTCCCATTTTATAGATGAGAAGAACCAAGGCAGAACGATTAAACAAGTCACCCAAAGTTATACAAGGTCTGGGGCAGAGCCAGGAATAGAATCAAAGTCTCTCGAGTCCCTGACCTTCATATTAAACACAAGATCATCCTCCCTCTGTTACTAGTTAGAGCATTCAATTCACCCCATCTGGTGTGCATGTGTAATTTGTACCGGAGGGGTAATTCATCCCTAGAGGAGGGCAGGCGGGGCTTGCAAGGGGTGTCAGCTGTGAGCTCAGGATTTGCATAGCCTGAACATTCATCGAAATGAGAATTTCTCCCAAGGAGCATTTCTGGCAAACACATAAGAATAGGCGATGCAAAATTTTATTTAGACCTCCCTAAGCTCTTAGAAGGTGATTTTCCTCAACTGTTTTATTACTCTGATTGCAAAGCCAGAAATGAAGTCTGTCCCTCAGTAACCTTAGGCTTCCTTTGCTACCTCAAAACTGTCATTTGGTGTGTGGGATAGGTGATCATTTAATATCTTCTTCTTAACCCTGCAGCGGACAGGCTGTTGTTGTGATGATAGAACCAATCCTTTACATGGCCTTCATGTGCTTAATTAGCCAGCATGAAACAAATGTCTCTCAGCCATCGGTGTCATTGTCAAATCTCAGAAGTGTTCCTGCCAATGGAGTACTAAAGATGTGAAGGAAATACAATAATATCAGGGAGAACTTTAAATATACTTGTACTTAGGTGTGCATGTACACACGTACAAAAACAAAACAAAATAAACAAAATGATATGAAATAAAAGCTGCCACTTTCTGTTCTAAGGAAATGTCTCTGAAAACTGAGGGATTGTTTATCATTAAATTGATGACTTAGTTGATTATTTTTTCTTTCCACAAAAACGATTAGGACACAAAACTGCTAGGGGAGGTTGTCTGTCCTGGGAAGATTCTCAGAAATATTGCTCAAACTCAGGACCTTCAAATTTGGATAAGAATCCTAACTTTTTGATGCTTATCTAAAATAAATTGTTCCTCTTCTTCAGATTTATCAAGGGCTAAATATTAAAAGCTCACCTTGGCAGAATGTGGACGGGTCCACTGGAAATATGAAACATTTCATCTTCTGCACGTCTAAAGTATCAGTCCCAAGAAGTGAGACTGATTCTGTTCTCTTCTATGGTGATGTAAACCTGCTACCATCAAGAACTTTAGAATGGATTTATGTCACCACATGAAAGCAAGTACAGAATCAGTCTCAATATCTCTGTGCTTAAAGCAAAAAGCAAGATAATTTGATTTGTTGTTTGGCACTACAAAAAGCAAAGTCACTCACTTAAGACCATAAGTTTTCCAGTAATATTGGGCATTTCCTGCTGATGCTGAAGTCAATGAGTGTTTTCCACATGACTTCAGGAGTCAATATGTTCAGATTTACTTTAATATTTTTCTTTCCCATGGGAGTGAACCACTTCTGGTGATTTCCCCTAAGGGGACTAATCAAGCAAACTGTTATTGACAATGTGCTTTTCTGAGTTTGGCCCTTAGCAGTGCAGAGCAGCCCAAGGGCAGCTAGGTCTCCTCTCGCCTGCATGGAGCTACCCAATCCTTGCCCCTCTTGCAAGCCTGCAACACCATCTGCCTGATCCAGGTGTGTGGACAGGGGTAAGATATACCTTTAGGTTCCTTTAATACCTCATCAGAGACTGCAGTTTGTTATCCAGTTCCTGACCAAAATCACCTCTAGATCAAAGGAGTATCTCAGAGGCATCATACATTAGGGAGTCATTGCGTAAACTGGTGGAGATTATGAATTCACCCATCTCTTCCCTGTCCTTTTCCATTCACCCTCTTCCTCTTCTAGGATCGATAGCTGTGCACAGAGATCTGTAATGACCCCTTCTTAGGCACAGATTTCTTCAGA
Source organism: Nettapus auritus (assembly GCA_011076525.1). Lineage (NCBI taxonomy): Eukaryota > Metazoa > Chordata > Aves > Anseriformes > Anatidae > Nettapus > Nettapus auritus. The sequence continues at coordinate 7,010,715 of CM021797.1, read as the reverse complement.
GACAAAGGAGTTACTCACATGAGTAAAGCTGAGCTGGACTGGGCCCAAATTTAGTATTAAATCCTGGCAGTTCCAGAACTGTAGCTTTAACAAGGCTTATTTGAGGTGAAGGCACATTTTTCAGTGCTCATAACAGCAGCAAGATTCTTATTATACAACATTTAAAAGCAATAATTTCTGCAGATTTAACCTCATAGATTTTCTAATACAATAAAATTAAATTTAAAAAACCCTGAATGCAGCAGATATAACCCCTCCATGTGCAATTAGCAAATTTTAAATACAAACTTTAATATTAACATTATTCTTTATGCCTTGATAAGTGGAATATTATTTAAATTGATATGACATAAGAGGATATAAATAATTCCTAAGTGTAGATCTAAACTAGAATTTCAGACCATATTGAAATGGCAAAATATTATCAATCCCTTATTTTCCAATGTATCTTTCATTACAAGCCTGATCACACAATTTTTTTCAAAGAGATTAAATTAGTATTACAGTGGTGATAAACATTATAAATAACTACAAAAAGCTATTCTAAAAATCTGGTGTAACATAAAATAATTGCCTATGCTCCACCAAATTCTGTCTTCTTTCTGGTGGCTGAAAAAGTGTTGCAAGCAGGCTCATAGGTTGAGAGACAATGAACTGATGCTTCATAGGTTGAGAGACAATGAACTGATGCTTTCTTCCCTGAAGTAAAAATATAAACATTTTTAAACCTGGAAATGTAATTTAATTAAAGATAATTTGTCATTTCAAATGAACTCATAGTTAAAAAGGGAGAGAACTACAATGGACATTTTTACTATGGCAAATGAAGTAAAAAGGTTCTCTGTGCTGCTCTGTACAAGTTAGATGAAAAAGTTGTTTTCTCCTTCATAAGGAATAAGAATAAACCAATAAAATCACTACAATCTATGACCAGAAAAAGCCCTATGATCCATATATATTTTTTATCAAAGCAGTAAGGTCAGACCTAGAAGATCAGATGTATTGCAGTTTGAGAGTAGCTACTTTTCATTTTCTTCACAGTTTCAGGATTGTTTTTGTTTTTTTTTTTTTTTTTTTTTTTTTTCCCTCCTCTATGTGCCCCATCAAGAAATCTACAGCCAATTACTGTTATTTTTTTGTGTTATAGCAGCACATCAGCAGATACCAGACCCGTGTATTTTTTATACTACGTCACTTCAAGCTATAGGTTTTTAGATTCTTTAAGGTGAGAATAGTTTAGGGTACAAATCCAGAAATCTTTTGGCAAAATTCCCTATAAATTAATTAGGATTTAGCCAATGCAAAGTAATATTTTATTTTTCGTTGTTATTAAGCAGATACGAATCAAATGACAATGGTCAGGCATTACCTAAGACTCGCCTTCTTCAAGGCACTGAACATGGGAGATTATCTGAGTAATGGAAGCAACATCTTGCCTAAAGCTTCTCCATATATTTCCCCCAGTGGACTTCAGAAAGCCAGAATACATTTCCCTTCCCAAGACTATCAGAGCAGAATAATTAACCCGTGGTGAAGTTCAAGATCACTTGGTATCTACAGCTACAAAACACTCAGAGAATAATATTCTCTCTGCCACATGATCCTTGCTTTCTCCACATTCTCATTTCAAGGTTAGAGTTTTGCCCACTTCATTTTTAAGGTTATTTTTTTAGTGAAAAATCCACTTTATAAAATCCCTCAACACCTGAATTACCTGAAATAGGCTGGACTCAAGTCATAACATGAGAAGCACAGCCAAGCAGTGCTCTCAAACAGACTGTAAACAGACTGTACCTCACTGATGATGTTGAATGGTATGTAGTTTCATGTGATGGGCATCTCATGGACGTGTTTCACCCTTTGATGCTCAGTAAGGCCAGACATGGACACAGGTACTCATATCCCCAGTAATTACATTGCAAATTACTTATACCTTAAACCCTTGATGAAATTATAAACTCTGCAATTCCAGGAACTTGCTATTATAAATTCTTACAGACACTATGTTCAAGTCTTCAACAAGAGTAAATTTCCAGAACATTAATAAAGTTGGTAGGGTTATCCTGAATGGAAAGACTTAGTACCTTCCGAATATCCAGGTCACAATAAAACAACAACAACAACAAAACAACACTTGACTCAGTTTCTCCATGTCTTAAATCAGAGTGTAAAGATATCCTAATATTCATATTTCACAGATGGAAGGAGGGAAAGAAATTCTAATCATCAGAGCTTATAGAAGAATATTCTATTTTCAGTTATAAAGTTTGATAAGAAGGCAGGCACTTCACTGTAATAAGGGGAAAATATTTTTTATATTTTAATACATGTAAAAATTTCCAGGTTTGCCAGTCTCCCTGTAAGAGAGCTGTTCTGCATAAAGCACTTCTCAGTGCTACCACTAGTTTTGGAAGTTTCTGTGGCAAGTGAATAATGGAAAAAATAACAAAAAAATATCCTAGAACCAACATGAACTTTGCCCCATCTGTGGCTAAGAGTAGAATGGCAAATAAGGGGAAGTGCTTCCAGACACACAAGTTAATCAACCATATACTCTGAAGCATAAGATTTGATTAACCTTAGTGTGTGCAGGAACAAAAGCTTCTCTGAAGGTAACTTTATTTTTCTTTTATTCTTCTTCCCTTTGAAGTGATAGTGCCAGGTTTTCAGTCTAGTTCTGGCCACTGTTTACTATTCTGTATGATCAAACATATAGTCTTTGTAATGACATCCACTATGCCACAGCTCTAGCCTGCAAAGCAGGCTAGCCCCATAGTATATTTGGAATTGTATGTAATATTTACTGCAAAATATAAGTCCATGAGCTGTACTTTTAGATGTCTAAAGGCAGATAAGGGAAATATGTTTATCCTCTTACAATGTTTGGCAAACTAAGGTACCTAGTCCTTCCTGGTTCTCTGTAATCATGATCACACCCAAATATACCAGCAATGAAGCAAATGAGCTGCTCACATTAACAGATAACCAAAAAATGAATATGGTTTTTAAAAAAATGGTTCCACATTCTCATCTGCTATTTGTCCTTTTTCTGGATCATCATCAGCATCACTCAAAATTGTGCCAGACTCCAAAGCCAACAACATGTGGTGAAGAACTGTTAGTCTGTTTGCATTTACTTCAAGGCTACAGTAACATATTTGGTGCAAGCCTGCACTTTATGAATTAGAGGTTGTCTTAAAAAAAATAATAATAAAAAAAAATAAAAAATCAGTCTTCTGTAGATTTGCCTCTCTTAGTCTTAAGGGAGTCTGATAGTTGGCTCCAGTTGTACTGAGTGGATAATACTAAGCGATCATTTAATAAAATATTGAAATGTAAATACTTAGGCACAGTTAGTCACTCAGATTTCCTGAATAATCACCCCCATGAAGGGAATGAACACAGCTCTACACATAAAGCATTCAAGAGAAAAACCATCAGAATGGGTGTCTCTTTTTCAACATCATGCAAATTAGTTTCTTAGCTCTGCAGGGAGGAAGCAGATCCAGCTCTGCAGTCTGTGGGGGAAGAATAATACTCCTAAATCCTTCCTGTGATATTGGCTGGACAAGTAGATCTAGTTTCTGCAAAAGAATCTGCAAATATGTTGGAGGAAATAGAAGGAAACGTTATTTAAAAAGGCTTTTTAATCCTGGATAAAGAGAAGTTCACAACCCAAATTATTTGGAGATGGAGGGGGAGGGGGGAGAACAGGGGTGTGTGTGTGTGTGTGTGTGTGTGTGTGTGTGTGTTGTAATATTGGTTATCTACGGTTCTGCACTCGGTACGTTTTGCTATGCAAACACTCACCTATGTAATGAAGAGTTAGCAGCTTATATTATCTCCCAAGAAAAGGGTTAGCTGGGTTGTCAGACTGTTCTAAAAAAAAAAAAAAAAATTGAAACATGCAGTTTTGCAAACCAATAAGCTTCAGGCTTTCCTTTGGTTTTGGAACTGAAAGCATCCATACCTGGATGGTCATGGTTGAACTGGGTTATACTCAGAAATGGGTATTCTCATTTCTTCAAAGGCTAATGACAAATAACCATCCAATTTACCAAGGATTCTTCGACATTGTAGTCTTTTCTGTTCCTCCAGCATGTACATTTGGTAATATAAGCTATCAGACAGAGTGAATAATTCTCAGGGTTTTAAATGAACCTAAGGAACTTTGGTCCTTATTTATTTGATTGTTACATTTTCATTTGTTTTTAAACCAATCACTAGCCAAATCTCACGATTTTTTTATGTCACACAGTGTTAAAGACTTTGCTTGAAGGCTGAACTTAAAAATTATAGCAGTTATCAATAATGTACAGAGAGTAATATCCAATTCAGAAAACAGAGCTGGAAGATATGTTGAGAAACCAAATAGTCCACTCTCAAGGACTCAGGTCTAGCTCTTCAAGTAAAGATCAATTCTACCCACATCAGTACAGATAGATGTTAATAATTTCTTGAAGACCGCCAGTGAAGAACCTACAGCTTTCCTTCATTAACCATCCCAGAACTTCACTGTCAATAAATCAGTTTTCTATTTTTCCTTTTGTTTTTCCCATAAACAGTGTCTTTGTGGCTATAAATTAAATTGTATCCTCTTCTGTTTTCTTTATGATGAACTGATCCTTCCCTTCCTTTTAAATTTTAAACTTAGAACTAAACGTTTACTGCTTTTAAGTGTTTGCTCCGCTAAGTGCATATGTGCATATATGTTCACACAAAGTGAAGCCAAAAGGGCTGAAAACTAGAATCAGTTCAGAAATTATTTTCTAATTAAAATAAATATTCAGAGCCTTCTCCTGTCTCCACCAGACTTTTCTGCAAAAAAATATATATATATTTGTTTATGAAAGAAGCAATATAAAACCCAGCACACTTTCCTATTTCTTCTTCTTTTCCAGATTTTTGTATAATAAACAAAGACTCCCAAATAAATAATTAACAAAAATGACTTATTTATAATCTGAAATGTTTGGCTACCAGATGGTCCAGAGTATATCTTCATATAATAGGATCTCGAGTATGGTTTTAACTCTGCGGGAACAAACAGCATAATATTAATAAAATGTCAATTAGTTTAATTTAGTCTCATATCTATTCAATATATATATTGGCACCTACATGGTTTTAATTTTGTCTTGGGATTCCAGCTGCTTTTGAAGGCAGCAAACTTTTAAACAAGTAAATTCAAATAAAATGCGAAGACAAATAAATATGTCAAAATGGAAGGAAATAATTTTAAATTAAGCTGACAAGATATTTCTCCACAAATGTAAGAACTTTTTGTGCATCTGTATTGTTAATATTCTTGATTGTTTTATCTCTAATTTTAAGATTAATCTGAAAGTCACACTGTAATTATGCTAAAGTTGATCGCCCTCAATGCTGTTTTTGGACTCCTAATGTTTTTTGGTACCTGGGCAGATTTTTGTATAATTTAGGCAAGTTTTTTTTTTCAGATCAGATCCTAGGCTGAAAATCACTATTTTATACATTTTCCTGAATTACATGAATTTTATAGGCATGTCAAAGAAATTAAACACTTATTAAGTTTTGGGGATTTAATCACGGGATTATACTTAGCCCTCTCTCCAACACAAGATATTTGAAGGATCAAACTGAGAATAGGTGATAGATAATATATCAAAAACTGAAATTTAACTTAAGGTGTTGTACTGGGTCTGGTTGGGATGGAAATAGCTTTCTTAATAACAGCCTGTATAGTGCTATGTTTTGGATTTGTGAGAAAAGGAATGTTGATTGTACATTAGTGTTTTAGCTGAAACACCAGACTTTCAAAACATATACAAAGGTGCCTCACTCTCACTGAGGTGAGAAAATTTAATTTGTTAACAGTGATTGAATTCTCAATTAAGAATAAACACAGATTTGTTCTTAAATTACAGAGAATGGAGGAAGGAAGGGAGGAAGGAAGGGAGGGCAACAGGGAGGGAGAGCGAGAGGGAGGCGGAGGGAGGGAGAGAGGAAGGAAGGAAGGAAGGAAGGAAGGAAGGAAGGAAGGAAGGAAGG
>CM021797.1:6977036-6994142 GCA_011076525.1 Nettapus auritus | reverse complement strand
GTAATTGTTGCAGAAGGAAGATCCAGACTGGTCAGACTAGATCCAGATTGGTGTAAATCTATCCCAGAGTATCCTAGTGAACCAATGTAGAAGTGATTTCTGAACTACTTCTACTTTCTGAGAATTAAATTTATGATTCAGTAGCAATAAAACTGGGATTGTCAAATACTGAGCTTGAGTTAAATAGTGTGCCACAAGGTTAATGCATATGTTAATAGAAGCACCTGACAGCCAGATCTTACTGAGGCATAAATGGGTGTTGTCTCATTAATGCCACACCAATCCATTCTTTGCAGGGATGTAACTCATCAAACGTAGCAAAATTGTTTGTTCATCACAAGAAAAAAAAAAAAAAAAAGCAAAAAAAAAGAAAAAAAAAAAAAGATTGGCTTTTGCCATCCTATTTAGCATTTTTCTTAGAACTGAGTATTTTGCAGTATATTTTTAATACCAGGAATGCATTGCTGAAAGAGCTAAATGAGACTGCAGTCTGTCATATCAACCAACTAAAGTGTTTTTTTTTGTTGTTGTTGTTTGTTTGTTTGTTTGTTTGTTTTTTCTTTTCTTTTTTTCTTTTTATTTTCTCTATTCTCTGTTCTCTTTTCTTCTCTCTCTTCCAAGCCTCATATTTCAGGGACCATATTTTGATTCAGTCCTTGTACATGTCATGTAGCACAGTGGGGTTCTGATACGTCACTTCTAAATATGACGGTAACAGCACTAACTGGAGGCAAACCAAGAAAAGCACTGCCACTGCAGATCCCAGGCACATCAGAGAATAAAGAGTGAAACATTAAGCAAACCTTTTCTCAAACAGTAAAGACAAAAAAACCACAGTTCATTAATATCCTGTATTTAATATATACATATAAAATAAAAAATAATATATATATATATCCATCTGTCTCACTGCTAAAGCTAGTCAAAACCACTATTGAGTACCATGGGATTTTGTTTAAAAATTTCCCCTAAATTCCTGACACAGGTATTCCCTTCTACACCAAACTGCATAAAATCTTCTTTGTTTGTGCCTTTGGATTTTGATTAAAATTTTCATATAATACAACCCCATTTTTCTTTCTCCTAAATATAAAATACATATAAAATATAGTCTGCAAAACAATAAAATGCTTGGAATAGCAAAATAAGTAATTGAATTTATTATTATTCTTTTAATTCCATTAAATATTTTTATTTTTAAAGTTTAATTTTTATTTCTGTCTTCTCTTTCCCTAACAGAAAACCAGGAAAGTTATGTAAAAGTAAGTATTTTCTGTCAAAAGGGAATGTTTATTTTGTAAATAGTCATTCAGTAGAATACCAAACCATCCCCACTTGCTTCACGCTGTGATGGATTCAGTGCTAATTAATGTTCTCCCAACATGTAAGGCTTGAACTACTCCTTACTGAAAATAATGAAATGCTTACTATTGACTTCAGTGCATGCTGGATTGGTCCTTAAAGCAGACTGATGAAAAGAGAAGGGAATCTAGCCCTGATTTCTGAAGTCCCTGAAATTTACTGAACTCTCTGACATTTACTTCAGCCTCTGGACCATCAGGTTCTGCTCATACATAAGGCCAATTAACTTCACCAAACTAGAAATACATGTTCAGATGGGAAGGAGAAGCCTTTGTGCTATTATTCACTGGTAGAAGACCTTTCTCAAATGCCTGAAATCACTGTATCTTCCTCTCTGACCAGAAGGTTCACCCAGAGGTTTGCTTTCCTCTGCCACAGTGTCACTCAGTCAGGATATGAAGCAGGCAGATATTTCATCCCCTGTAGGTGCTGATAGAAATATCTGACCCCTCTCCCACATCCCATCTCTGAAGAGGACACAGCTGTAGTGACTTCACTCCCCACTGGAGGTGTTTGTCCTTAAATCCCTGCGGTGGCTTCTGACTCTAACCTCTGCTTCCAGAATTGCCTCAGCTTTCCATCTAAATGGCAATATACATGTACTGCCTTAGGCACTAGAACTCTTACCTTAGAAGTGTCCTGTACTCCCCATGTGCATGCACTCTCACATGGGAGCTTTGCAGTCCATGCATAGCCCAAGGGGTGGCTGCTGCAGCAAGGGGCAGAGCATGAGAATTGAGATTTTAGGTTTCTGGAGAATGTCATAGCCACTGAGAGATCAGAAGAGAGGTGTGTGGTAACACCCCTTGCCTCCCTTAAAAGAAGTGAGCCATATGCATTTAATTCAAAGAGGAGATGTATGAGACTGCCCCTGATGAGGGGTCCTGGGTACCAGACACCAAATGATTGAAGGAAGCTACCTGCAGTCTTGATCAGGAGTCTGAGATCGACATATGGCCAAGATTTTCTGACAAACCCCTTTATTCAGTACTTTTTTTATTCTCCTTTCTCATCCCTTGGATTTTCTTTGTGAAAACACTCTTTGAGGTGCCTTATACTTTTATTTCATCCTACGCAAGAGCTGAGGTGCCCTAGAGGTCCTATAGTCTATTCTTTGAGGCAAGGACTGTTAAGTTAGTGCCTCTTTTTCTCCAGCACCTTCCACTCTAAGTGTTTTAAATGGTAGGTAGAATGACACAGCTACAGACTGGTACCTGACAGTAACTAACACACATATGACATCTGAGTTTGTTTAAGGAAATAACATGAACTATAAGTGCAGCTCACTCCTTCTATTGTTTTTCCCTCCATGGTTGCCTGCCCGTACTTACTCCCGTATAAACCACTTCAGAATATCTCTTTCAAAAGGTTTCTTTGGTATTTCTGTTGGAAAATAATAATTTATCCATTAAAAAGATAAAACAAAAGAAAGAACCAGTAAAATCATGGGTATTTTTTTCCTGCTGGAAGTATTTTGTAATGGTTAAGGAAAAAGACATGTACTCAAAGTCTGCTTCCAGGCATAACACTGAATACAGTGAGGCACCTTTTCCAGTTGTATTGGGATGCAAATGTATCATAGGTTTGTCCACATTACAGTCTGCTGGATGTTCTAGGCAAGTAAGGGGAGCTTGCATTAAGATGTAGAAGCATACACATTTCTGAGCCCAAGTTTATAAGGCCTAATTGGGAACATAATAGCTGAGATGGTTTCTTGTCTCCTACTTTAGAGATAACTTGTGCCCTCTGGCTCAGAATTTGGTTTTCAAAGTACGATGAAGATATATCTCTATTTTTGTTATTGCATATCTCTATTTTATTATTGCTGTAAATGCAAACTCTTGCTATATGCTTACTCACGTGAACAAGGTTTAGTTGTATAAATTGCCTTAGATGGCAGACGTATGGCCTAAACATGGTATAAAAGCTGTGTGAATGTCCACATATCAGGGCTTTGTCAAATTACAGATTTTAAGAAGCCTGTAAAAAGCTCAAAGAAAAGGAATTTAGAAAACAAATTTGAAAGTTTTTTTTTTTTTTTTTTTCAGTCTTAATGACTGATCCTACGGTTCTTATGCCGGAAAAAAGGGGTTTTAACAACTTCAGTAAAAGTTTGGGCCCGTAATGTGTTTAATCCCAAACAAGTAAAACTGAGCCCTGTCCTCCCTGTTTATATGAGTATGTTATGATTCTTGAAGGACAGCAGAAATATCTGTTAGCTTTTGCAAGGCTCCTTGAAGCTTCCCTTGTAGGTATATGGCACTATTGTGTATGATACTAGAAAGCGAAGCCTGTTACATCCAGCAGAGAAGCTCTTGTATTGCTAGTGCTGTCTGTATACAACACATTTTTCAGATCAGTTTTTTTTCAGAAAGTTTGATCTGAAACAAAAAGAAGAAGGAATTATAGCTAAGTGCTAGACAGACTGAGGAAACTTGAGTTGTTAGGTTTGCACTTCCTATTTTGGGCATCCCATTTTTCTCCTGGCCCTTGCCTTCCTCACCTGTTTAGCCCAGCAGTTATAGAGCATGGAGTAAATAAAGTCAAATAGAAAGATGAGTACTTTTATTTACCTTGAGGAGGAAACGGAGAGAGTTTCTCCTACCAGAGAAAAGATATCCATTTGGACCTTTTCACTCCAAAGAAGGAAGGGACCCTAAATTTCCCATCTCCTAGCAGCGTGCTCTGCCACACCTCATTTATAGAACCTAAATTAGGAAAATAAAGTCAGTTCAGCCTGTGAGAGATGCATTAAGATTTATTTTTTTCCTTTTTTAAAGATTTTACAGAGTGAAATCTATGTGTTGTGGTGGTAAAATTATTGATGTTTAAGATTTGAGAGGTCTGTAAAAGGAGTTTATCCTGATTAAAAGGACATTGCTTTCAATTAAAAGCTAGCAGTAATTCACCTGGTCCAATATTTCTCCAGAGGACATCAAAGTTACATTTGGTCATCAGAGCATTGTCCAATCAATTAGTAAATGTTGTCAAGAATGGAGAGCCCACAACCTCTCTGCAGTTTCAATGTTGTTTTTGTTTGTTTGTTTTGTTTTTCTATTTCAATGTTTGATCACACTTGTTACTTTTTTCCCCTATATTGCAATTCCACTTGCTGCCTGTTATCTCTTATCCCTCACTGGACACTTCTGAGAATAACCTGACTACAGATTTTTCTAAGTACTCATGAGGTAGTCAAAGACAACAAAAAAAAAATATGTCTTTTCCCCAGACAGCTCAGCCTCAGCTCCACCAATGTCTCTATGTACGTTCTCCAGACCTTTGAAAATAATGATGACCTTTTGTCAGATTCCCCAGTATACTTCTGTCTGTCTCGTACTGGAAGCCCGTCACTCCAGGTGTATCTCACCAGTGCTGAGCAGAGAAATACCACCTTCCTTGACCTGCTGGCTATGCTCTGCCAAAATGCTGCCCAGTAGGCTGTTCTTGTTTGCAAGGGCACACTTTTGGCTCATGGTCAACCTGTCCACCAGGTCCTCCAGGTCCTTTTTTTTTTTTTTTTTTTTTTTTTTTTTTTTTTTTTTAAATTATTATTATTATTATTATTTGGTTTTGTTTTGTTTTGGAAAGGTGTTTCCTAGCCCCCACTCAAATAAAATCCCAATTATAATGATAGAAAAAGCACACAAAGAACTCTCATTAGCAGAGTTACATCAGTATTTCATTTCCTGGTCAATCACACTGCGAGCAATACAGCAGGGGGGAGACATGGCCTTCCTTCCTGGGCCAGGACTGCAGGGGAGAGCAGTGTGGCTGCCTCCTGTGTTTGTTTTTCGTAAGGGGAAGGGAGTGTTTGCTGATCTGCTGTGCTTGTGTTTAAACTGAGTTCAGGACTCTAATTGCCTGGTGTTTTCTGGAGTGTATTTGCTTGCTATCTTGACTGGCTTTGGACTGGAGTGTGTTTGTTCTGTGTGATTTTGGAGTTTGTTTGTTTTGAGAGAAAGTGGGGATTTGTCTAGACTGAAACTTGTGGTGTGCCTGTGCCAGCTGCTTCACATGAGGCATTTCTCTTCCCTCGGGGCACTACTTTGGAGCTTCAGCCTTATTTTTCCTCTATGCAGGCAGGGGTATCTCATGCTGAAAGGGGTCACTGCTTTTTCCCTTATTTCAGCTATGTTGCAGAATGAATTCTTTAAGAAAAATGAAGAAAAAAAAACCTTTAAGACCATATCTAAACAACTCCTTTATTATTATTATTATTATTATTTTTTTTTTTCCAAAACAACAAAATGGATACATTCATTTATTATTTTTAGACATAAGCACAGTCCTTATAAAACTGAGCAGACAGCTACAAATGCATTTCCTGGAAGGAAAATGCCAATTACAACTGACAAGCAGAATGTTTAGGGTTACTTATATATAGTCTATGGATTTGCATAAGCAAGTAGCTTGCCAAGGGTAGGAAAGACAAAGACTTTTTTTTAATTATTTTTTTATTTTTTAAACCAAAATTCAGAACCAAACAAAAACTGCACAGAAAAAAGTGGAAATATGGCATAAAGACCACAAGGACACTGGGGTTCTTTTAGGATCAGTAACTGCTACTACTTTATTGGTGACATAACTTCAGCGCTCACTTATTGAGGGCATAACTTCATCCCCTTATTGAGGACAGGTTCCCTTCTTATACCATTCGCTCCATAGCAGTACTCTTCCACTAACTTCATTGGTCAACAACTTCGTCCGGCAACTGCAAACACCCAGCATACTCCATGCCTTAAGGGCTGGAGAACAAGCAGTCCGGGACAGCAAGGCGTCTCCTGAATCACCTTTCTTTGTTCCTTTTAAACTCTTTATACATTCCTGATAGCCTCATCATTAAGAGTCCGATGTTGTCACCAACCATGGGGCTTGTCGACACCATGGCCACACTCCCACATGGAAAAACAGAAAACAATAGTTGTATTTGCTCTTCTCATCAGCAGCAAAATGACAGAAAAAAAAAAAAAAATCAAAAAAAAAAAAAATCGAAGTAAAGGAAACAAAATAAAATAAAATGTGAAAAGAGATAAAAAGCAATTTAGTAACCTTAGCTCTATAATTCTCCATGGCGAGAAACTTCACGCGATTTTTCAGGGTTAGAGAAAATACACATCAATTGTTTCTGTGTAGCCTTTTTATTTTTAATTGGTTGTTTGTTGAAATGCATTTTGACTTGTTGGACAGGAATATACTGGCAAAGCATAGACCAAAGAGGCAGAAGAGGAGACCTAAAATTTTTCTTGCGAGAATTAGAGGAAGGGAACTCTGAAGCATCACCTGATGTTTGGCGAGTAGAGAAAGGTTTCTTTCAAAGGGATGAAAACTGTCCTAGTATCCCACTTGTAAAAACTGGGAGAAATGAGTCCTTAAAGAGAGCCAGAGAGCTGAAGGTATTTATTTTTTGCGTCTCAAACGCAAAAAATAAATTCTATTAAAGAACTGCATACTTATGCTTATCTGCAGTTTATCAGCCAGCCACTAGATGTCTCTGATTATTGCACACAGTTTCAGGACAATTCAGTCTGCGGTAAACAAAGGAGACGAAAGTGGATCTAGAGAAGTATGAAATCTTACGTAGATCTTGACTTATGTTTGCTATGTTAGATAAATGTCCTACTTTTAAAACACCTATCATTCTGCATATTGCAACAATATTTTGTATATACAAACTGCCTTTTATCAGAAAAGATCCAGGTGAGGACCCTTCTTGTTAACTTCCATTTGTCCTTTTTGTAACTTTCAAACTGTGTAAAAAAGTGATTTCTGATTTTTCACAGTAAGTGAAATCAAGTCTTATGCTCTACATCATAGCTAGACTATCAGCTTAACAGAATACAGCAGTGTGGCATGCCCAAGACACATTATTTACAAATGAGCCAGTTAATGAATCAGATAGCTTTAAAAAATACCACTTATGTTCGGTGAAAATGCCAAAGCAGTTTTTATGCATACACAACAAATAGTTGTGAGTACTGTGAATGAAATTCTGGACACATTGAACTGAGAGCATAGTGAACATCACCTATATAAAATCTCCTGGAGCTTTTGAATTAAAAAAAAATATTTTTTCTCCTAAATGGAGCACATTTAGGCCAAGCCTTTCCAGCACAGTGATGAAGGTAAAGAAAACAGTCTTATAAACGAGTGCACATTTATTTTTGGGGGGGTAATATATAGCATAATTCCTTGCTGTCTTCTCCTTGCAAAGTCATGTACAGTAAGTTTCAATGTGTATGTAAAATGGCACAGAGCTAAACCTTATCATTTAAAACACCTTTATAATTTAAAATGAGAAGGAAACCTAACCAATATACGGAACATAATGGCATGTCTTCTTCAGGAGCTGTTCAATGTGTAGCTGTCTTTTTTTGTCCCCTATAGGTCCAAATGGGAACTGATATTTAATAAAGGAAAGAGACAGAGCTGGTATTTTTTAGAAACCTGTAGTTTAGCTTTTTATTTTTCTAAAAAAAAAAAAAAAAAAAAAGCCTCAAGAATGGAGAGAACCTGAGTCTGACAACCCAAATGCCACCTCCAATTTCACCACCTCCTTAATAATGTTCTGAAGTGGGTTAAGGCCTCTGGGATGTGTTAAATATATCACTTCATCATTATAATGATCATTGGAAAGGTTTATTCATTGCCATTGTTGGCAACAAATTTTTCTCTGTGCTGTGCCAACCACACTGAAGGAAAGCTTCTCCGTATTCCACATCATGATTAAGTGTGCTGGGATGTCAAACAAGAAAAGGACTTCTTGGTAGAGAGCAAAAGTGATAGAAATAGGAACTGAGATTCTCAGGGAGATAAATGAGTAGGAGAGATTTATTGATGAAGCATAGATAGTGCTAAGAGTAGAAGTTAAAATAGCAGAAAATGAGGTTCAAGGGAGTAAATTGAGGGAAGAGATTTGTACTTTAGGGAGAAGCAGCAAATGGAAAGTGTGTAGCCATGATAAAAGAGCATGAAGCACACAGACAAGAAACAGAGATGTGAAGCCATAAACATCTCATTGTCCTCCCATGTGGGTAACCCATTTTAGCTATCTACTTGCAGTGTCATTACTGGAAATGAAACTTGGTATTTACATGATGGCTTTGAAAGGTGGTGGGACATGTGTATTGCTGTTGAAATCCCACTGGTGTCACTACAGGCTGTGAAGTTCCTCTGGGGAGAGCACACGGATGTTACACCTGCAGTTAATAAACCTCAGCACATCTCAGCCCCTCTTTTCTGATCAAAGGCATGTGGTTCATGATAAGCCAGACAGAACAGCTGGCTTGAGGCTTTTGTGGCTGCTCTTAGGAACCAGGCTCACTGGCAAGTCTGGCTCCACTCTTTAGCTAGGTTAATTCTTGCCCTATTCTTCAGTGTACACCTGCACTAGATTTGACTCAAAGCTGTAAAAACTTAGCTTTTACAGCCTTTCCTCTATTTAGAACAATGATAATTATTTTTGCTGGTTTAAAATCCAGAGTTTTAGAAGAATAAATGATGGCATTTGCTTAGATCTATCTCAAATAAGGTATGTAACACAGTTGTAATGAACTTTGATGGAGACAGTCTTAGCTAATATTGCTCTATTGAAAGGCAAAAATTCAGGGTAGAAACAAGGGGATCTGATGGGATAGATGTTATCTGAACTATAAACATAAAAGCATTGATTTTTTTCTAAGAATAAAGTCAGATGGATAGATAGCAGTTTGGGTTATAAGAGCATAAACTTGTAACTATTTTCTGCATTTATGAATTTTGATTCAGAGCTCATTGTGGCCCAGCTGGACTCCTTCAAGTCTAGGCATGAGTCTTGTTACAGTGTTTGGAGTTCTATGGCTCCAACCTTTCTGTCTACTTCAGAAGACAGTTTCAATGCAAGCCCTAGCCATATGAAGAAGTTCAGCCTATTGGATTACAGGCTATACCAGGTGTGATGTATTTATCAGCTAGCAAATGCTATTACACTATACTAAACTATTCTTAGTTAAGCCAAGGTACATGGAAGAAAGACTAAACTCAAACATGACTGTTCAACTTAGTAACAGTGTCATCCACACACAGGGGATAAACAAATCTTGGCAGCAACTGAAATCAATAGCTCAGGTCCTGAGTTCTGTTCTCCATGATCCACAGACATTGGGTTTAGCAGAAATAATGAAGAAATCAGCCTTTTATCTAGTAACCTCTGCAATAATAACGTGAAAGCTCCCTGTATGCACATTTTTGTCTGACCAGTGAATTCCCTCAAATTATGCTACTTTTATATGGTGGCCAGCTCTTTCAGACAAACCACTTTCAAATCCAAGTACAAAACTCAACTTTACCTCAATAATATCTTCACATAAGCACCTACAGGAAAACAGACACAGCTTGGCAAATCAAGCAATTTCCCTCCTCTGGGAAAGAAGAAAAAGAAAGGGATTATAGCTGTCCTTTCTAATCTGAAATATTTGAGACATGCTGAATTACTACACTGATGAGACTTACGATTTCCATGAGAAAATGAGACATGTAGTCTCCCTCTGGGAAGGTGTTTGACTTTAACAGAAACATCCAAGTTCCCTCAGGCTGGGATGTGACTGGCAATGTACCATCAATCCTTAAACTGACTGATTTCTTATCCTGCTTGCCATACACAGTATTATCACCAAAGAAGCTGTTCCACATTTAGAGCAAGAAGCCATTGCAGATCAGCTCTGGTGAAAGACTGTGGGTGTACCTGATATCCTAGATGCTGTATTTAAGGAAAGGAAGGAAGATTAATGCCATTCAGAAACATTCAGCTGCTTATGTTGCACTCATTTCAACACTTCTGTGGGGTATGTCAGTCCTCTTCACTCATTGACCACAGAGAGGTCAGAGAAAGGGGTGTTCCATCCACGATCCTTTCTTTCATCCACATCTACTTTCTGTAGCCTTCAAATAGAGGGAGAAGTCTAAGACAATGTCTGGGTGACTCTGCAAGATCAATTTGACACCCCTCTGCATTAAGAAGGCAAGGATAGCAAATTAAAGAATACTGGGGACCTCAGGATCTTGCATATTGACAAGCCTCACACCTGGCCTGATCCCACAACAATTTTGGCTCTCCTGTAATCCTCTGCCCTGATAGAGCCATTACAGACTCCCAGCATCCTTAGACACCTCTTTCCTCCTCCAACAGTGGAGGAGGAACCCTGTTCAGTAACCCTAATAGGCCTTTAATGACACTTGATAGTCTATCCTGGGATTTGGGATCAAATGGATGAACAGTGACGAGCAACTGAAAATAAAATGAAATGAAATAAATAAAATAAAATAAAACAAAGCAAAACAAAATGAAACAAAACAAACACAAAACAAACAAACAAAAAAGGGAAACCTCCTTGAAAGCATACAGTCAAGCCCTAGTTCTGTTAGATGTCTTTTACAGGTATGTTCATAATCCCTGGTGAAGAGCATAGCGTTGGGTTATAGCTCTCCCTGAATCTCTGTGATTTCACTATTTGACTCCAGTTAATACACTCCATGTCACTCTCTGTCTCAGATTCCTCATCAAAAAGAAAAACAAAACCCCAAAACAAGACAGGTAGTAAATCTCAAATCCTATTATTGGAACTATCTGCAAAATACTTTAACATATATTGACAAGGTTTTATTTGATACTGGTAGGTTAGTGACAGTTCAGGTACCATTCCAAGCTTTCATTTGAAAACCTACAGACAATGGGTTTGATATAGAGAGAATAATACACTTGCGGAATGAATGAATGGGGAGAGGGACAAACAGTGGCTGTATAAATTAGTAAGAACTGTTTTTCATCACTGGAAGTACATAGTTTTCCCTTTAACCTCTGGCCAACAAAAATAGATGTGTATGGGTTAAAAAAACAAACAAACAAACAAACAAACAAAAAAAACCAAAAACAAACAAACAAAAAAAAACATGAAGTGTAGGAACTTGTCTTCAAGCCCATTGTTCAGATGATAGATGACTTTGTAAATGTCACACAACTTTTTCCCTCCCATATGAAAAAGAAAGTATCTGATCAATTCCTTCCCACTCCCCAGTGCTTCCCCAGGCAACTTCTGCAACTGATGCAAAGCATAGCATTCAGTGTCAAAGTCTGTTACATGCTGCTATCTCCTAATAATATTAAAATGAAAATGAAAGTAGCTCCCAAACAATCTTTAGATCAATCCTAATGTGATCAAATTTAATATCTCCCTCTTTCTCTTCCTCCTCCCTACTCCCTTCCCTGTCTCTTGAACGTTTACTACAGCATTTTGTCTGCAACAATGGATTCAGTTGTCACATTGCTGATTGGTGTCCAGCCTCTAAAGTTTGACATAATTGTTCTGTTCAAAGGGTTGCTGTACCTATCTTTTTGATGTGATTTCTTTCTGTCTTTCTTCCTCTTTTTATTATTTTTTTTATTTTTTCCTGATCTGAGGCTGCAGTATGTTTTTGGTATAACTGAACTGACCGTAAGAAGATAAGAATTTTTACAATGTCAGGGGAGAAAGTAGCTTCTGCCTAAAGATGGCCTGTAATTTCCAGAACTTGTCTTTCTATCAGCTGGCCTAGATGCTTACCAGAACTGTTATTCCTGGTGGATAGTGCCTCCCTGTCCTCTGAGAACTTTCATAATTCTTGCCTGAACTTGATTTTTTCTAGGAAACGAAAGGCATTTGAAGACTGATGGAAAGGTGAAGTAGACTAAATTCATTTTTAAGGCTTTAATCGTTATATCTTTGGAAGACTGGTGTAATGGGATGCAAACAAAAACTTCAAAGTCCTGAACAAGGGCTGGCTGATTATAAGAACACTCTTGCATCAATAAGTTAAAACAGTTCTCTGAGAAAAAAAAAAGGGCAGAGGGAGTTGGTAGTGCCAGTTTTAATAATTAATATAGCTTACTTTGCACAGATGAAAAAATACTGAGTATTGGATCCCAAAATATCACATAAAATGAGCAATCAGCCCTCAAAAACTACTTTCAGTGGAATTCCAGAGAGGTGTTGGTTCATACCTATCATTATTAAATAGTTTTAACAAGGACCTGGGGAAAAAAATAAACAGAAAATCATTACAGAGAGTATTTTCAGATGACATAAATTTGGGCAGAGTAGTAAATAATGAGCAAAATAGATGACTTAGTCAGAGCTCTCTGGATTGCTTGGTAAGCTGGGTGTAAGTGAACAATTGGGACCAAGTGTGCCATTACAAATCCAGGGGAGAAAAAAGAATTAAAGCTGACTATACAAACAGAAGGATAATGCAAGGAGGTAGTGACCCTTTTTTTTTTTTTTTTTTATGTGGATGTAGCTGCTGCTCTTTCAGATTCCCGTTGTAAAATCTTTTTCACATCAGGATTCAGACATAAATTATTCTTATGTCTCCCTGTATGAATTTAGTATTTCATTTGATTTGGCTTGGCAGAGGCAAAACACATGGGGAGATTTGATTAGTCTGTAAGTATCTACGTAAAGAACATTGTGGACAAAGCTGTAGTGTTGTTCAAAGGTTGGATGTTAAAGGTACAGAAATTCAAACTGAAAATAAAGCATAGATTTAAACAGCAAGATGGTTAACCACAGGAACTATTTACCAAAGAAGGTGGTAGATTTTCTGTCTCTGGGTGTTCTTAAAATGGTTTTGCCGTACTTTTCCTACTTCAAACATACAATTTGGATTCCATGTAGGAATTAATATAAGGAACTCCCAGGGCTTGCTTTGTGGAAAGAGGTTGTCTTTTATTCAAAGTGCTGAAGAAATTACACTGCCAGCAATGCCTTGTTTGGCCCAATATTTAACCAACTATAAAAGTGAGTGTGAGATATTCACCCACATGCATTATCCACAAAGCTCAATTCTGATAGCTCTGTGGACATTGCCCAGAGGACCAATTGTCCATCTGCCTTCAATGTAGCACCTATTTTGCCTGATACACTCAATCTTTTCAACTCAGTCCTAAATTTGTCACTACTTCGGTTTCTTTATTATGATCTAGAAATAAATCCTCAAGTCTCATGACATAGCTGAATTTGTGACAATAATCACCTGAGCACAACATATTCCTGTTGTGAAGCTGGATAGGTTAATAGAGCTTTACAAATCTTGTAATGGGGTTTGAGATGCTTGGATAAAAGTGATAAGTATTGGGTAAAATTACCGTTAATATTCTTTAAAACCTTCAGGTATAGTGGCACTCAATTAGACATGCTGAGAACATTATCAGAGTATTAGTCAAGATATATACCAGCACCTTTATCTCCTCAAACTTTTTTTTGCTACAAGAACAGAGAATTATTTTTGTCCATAGATTCAGCACTGAATCATTAGGGCTGGAAGAGGGACCCTAGTGGGTGGCATATCTTGTGCTTCTGATTCACAGCAAGACTGAATTCATTTTCCTTAAGCCATTACTGTTAGACTGATTATAAGTCCGCCCTTCAAAGCTTCTAAGTGAAAGTGGTTCTGTGACCTCCCTTGGCAGTTTGTTCCATGGCTCTAGCTATCCTAATAGTTATAAAGTTTGTCTTAATCATTAACTTAAATTTCCCCTTTGTTGCAGCTTCATCCCATTACTTCTTGTTCTGACCTTGATGACTAATTAGAATAATTGGCCCCTGACCTCCTTCTATTATTCTTTATGTATTTGGAACAGAGATGGGCGTTGACCAGAAATTGTGGAACCATATCCTAATACCCTGAAAGCCTGGGGAAAACATACAGCCTTGGGACATCTGTTTGACCTATAGAAAGGGTAAAAGCTACTAGAATGCTTAGAATAACATTTTGCCTTTAAAGAAGCTCCCTTTTACTAAAGTTGTTATGCAATTCTATATGAACAAGCCAAAAACATTTTGCTGAGCTGGCCAGAGCTACTTGGTTAATCAAATCATGTCTCCCCTTCCTCAGCCACAAAGGTAGTAGTGAAGCATTAGTAGCTCAGGGTTGTTCAGAGGTTTCCATCAGGGCAACTCACTTGCCATTCAGTGTTATAGTTCCTGAACACTGCCAAATTTTAGCAGATCCATTCAACAAGTCTGGGATTTGTCGGCATCCCTGCTTTATGGAGGAAGAACAGAGAAATTCAGATTAGACTTTCAAAGATATTTGAGGAGATCTTCTTACTAGTTTGGGCAGAAAAAAAAAAAAAAAAATGAATCCAGTTCACTCTAAGATATAAATTTGCATGTTAATTCCAGCCTTTCCCTCACTCTGGAATTTATCTATTGAATTTAGGATTCAGGATCTTCTCCATGATTACAGGCATAGGTTGTTCTACAGGACACCCTTATTTCTGAGATGTATGACTGTTCAGATTCAAAATACTTGTCTTTTCAATGGCACACATTGGGTAGTGACATTTGCTGATTTAAAAGAGCCATTTTTCATGAAATGATTGTATACTTTTACTACATACATTGTCTTACTGGAGTGGATCATGTGTCTTGGAAGGATGTTGGATAGATCTGAAGAGTTCATTTATTTTCCACATAATTTCTGTTCCATACAAAGTAGCATGTACTTAATGTTATTTTCCAATACCACAAGCTTGCCTCCAAAAGAGACTCATGACTTTGACATCATAGCAACCTTGGTAGTCTCTTAATGCAGGATGATTTTAGAAGGAAAGGAGCTTCTGTCTTCATTTATTTTATTTTATTTTTTTCTGGGGGGGGGGTGCACCCAGTTGTTAGGTCACCTATTGATATTGTATGAAGCTGCCTTCAAATGCTGTAGAAATTGAGTCTTGTTAGTAGGATTCATAATAAATTTATCAACAGCTCAACAACAACAAAAAAATTTTTTAGAAATGAATAATTTATACTTTTGGTTTCTAGTACGGTCTGTGGCAATACGTTCACAAGACAGGCATATAATACATGCAAACAAACAAAGAAACAAACAAGAACATTTATTTATTACCCCAGTGTCTAATCATTTTATTGTGTGCTCCAGAATTCTTGTGCTGAGGGGAAGAATAACCAATTTTTTATAACTCTTTCTAGCAGTTCTGTTTTAAAGACCTTTGATTCTTCTCCATTATCTATGGAGATCCAATATTACTGCATTTGCATGTATTTCTCTACCACATTGACATTGCTGGTGTTGGTGAAATCTGTATCCCATTGATTTCAAGAGGAGTATACCAGAGCAGACATCTTTCTTGCTCTGATAGATGGATTTTTCCTCTAAATGGCAATGGAACATCACACCCGACTTCAGGGCTAAACACGCAACTGATGAGTAAAGAAACTGAACAAGATTCCCTTACCTTCTGCTTTGTTAACTTACTTCCCTGGGATACTGCAGCAACAGCATATTGAAGTCCTTGTCCTATATTAGTTAGGTAGATAACTAAATTTTACCAGTGGGAGCTGATTTCATTTCCTACTTGACAGCTGTGACAGAAAGTAACTTCCGAGCTACAATACCTTATCATTCATGGCACATCACAAAATATTAACACCCTTGAGTATGATTAAGTAAGTGATATAATCATAATAATAATCACTCACATCATAATAACTTATCATATATCTCAAAGGAAGTCAGAAGACAGTGCTGGCCTCTTTTGATGCTCTCAGATTCTAAAAAATATGGAAAAAAATATACACTGCTTGCAAATTAAGACCCTATATCTCATTAAGACATCTAGTGAAAGGGTTCTCCAGTAATAATTAAAATGAAATAGAAATAGTACTATCAAAAGGAAGAAAGAATATGTCCATAACATATTTATTATTTGTGCAGTACACGTTGCTTTGAAATACAATGACAGGCTTTCCATACAGGTCTTTTAAGTTGAGGATGGGAGAGGGTAATATAGAGTCAAAAAGCCTGAATTCCCATTGGCTAACCTTTTCATGGGAAGAAGGTTGCCAAACTGGTCTGTGGTTATACAATTATGTTGGCTACAATTAAAAGTAAATATAATAAGAAGTAGAATATATATATATATATTTGCTTCATTCACAATATTTTTGTAGGGCTATCAAGATGCATTTTATGAAGAAAAATCCCTTTCTGTCAAAAACGTATTTTCCTAAAATATTTAAATTCTGAAAATGTTACTTACAAGGTCAGTATTTATAAAAACAACACTAGTTTTTTTTCCTTTCCTTCCTTTCCCTTCCCTTTTTTTTTCTTTTTAAATCAAAATATAGATTTTTGGTTGCCAAAAATCCAACTATTTTTACCTGTACAGTTCCTGATCTTTTAGAAACACTGCAAGTTTATGGATTTTTCCACAACATAGTGCAGACAACAATTTTGAAGATTTTTTTCTGATGAAAAATATAATAGAATATCTATTTTTCAAAATCACTCACTCTGAAATGCAGACTTTCCCAACAAGCTTTTATCTCTATTCATCTGAAAGCTTCAAAGGGAAGTATCAAACAGTCTTAAGAGTATATATATTATATATATATATATATATATTATCGTTTACATTAGTTATTTTGCAATTGCATTCTATGAAGCTTGTATCAGGTGTCCTGAGATTCTTTGTATTACAGAGTGTCTTGATCACAGTTCATCTAAGGTACAGGATCACTTAGCTTTTCTTCACAGGACTGCAGCTGAGATCCACCACTCCCAGGAGATGGTCTGGGATACAAGGTAAGTGACTCCCAGGAGGACATCGTACAGATTTACATCAATTAGTACTTTAGATGTAGAAATATCTCATAGATCGTGAAGAGGAGTTTGAAAGAAAGAAAAAGAAAGAAAGAAAGAAAGAAAGAAAGA
>CM021797.1:6954913-6966716 GCA_011076525.1 Nettapus auritus | reverse complement strand
AAAAAAAAAAAAAAAAAAAAAAAAAAAAAAAAAAAAAAAAAAAAAAGCTGCCTATGTAATCTCAAATTAGGAATAAAAAGAAGAGGAATAATGTCACAGAGGACAGAAAAAATGTATTAATGTCTAGTGTTAAGCATGTTGCTGCTGTGGTTTTGGTGGCAATAAGACTCATAAACCTTTTTGTCTTGGGTTATTAGATTGCAGTGGAAACTAGTCATCTCATTGATTTAACCTTTCCTGTTTCTACCTGTCCCTTGCCAGACTAACTCCAGAATGATGGGTCTTTTGGATATCTCTTATGGTACTGAATTGAGATTTATAGACCAACCGTTTGGGGTTCTTCTCTAGGTAATTTTTTTTTTTTTTTTTTCTGATCATCAGAAAAAAAAAAATAGTAAGTTATTCCTCTGATTTACTTTTGTCCTTCCTTATCTTTAACAAATTGGGTATAAATGGATATATATATATGTATGTATATATCCTATATGGATCTGAATTTTAATATACAAACTCATGTTCACCTTCCTTAGAATAGTCTTAAAAATAAAAACTGACTAAAGCTTTAATTCACTGTTTATAATTCACATCTCTTTTGCATGAAGGGATTGAGCAGGTATCTTGGGTGTCAGAGCAGCCCTGTTCAAATCAGTGCAACTGCTCATATGCTTAGAATTAGGCACCTGCTTATGCAGTTTGCCTGTGAACAGCTTTGAGTGAAATGGTTCACGAACATTCTGAGAACAAATCTCCAGATTTATCTCCTAAAATAGTTGCTAATGTTTTAAAAACATCCATGTTCAGTCAGAAGGGAGTATGACTTCTCTTAGGCAGGATTTTACTTTATCAAGTAAATAATCAAGTAAATAGGCACTTGAGAAGAAAAATCATTTTATTTTATTTTATTTTATTTTATTTTATTTTATTTTATTTTTGTAAATGATGGACTTGAGCTCAGATCATTTGCAAGACTTTTGGATACAGATCAGCAACTATACACAGAGAGCGTGAATCTTGAATCTTCCATTTCACACTCTGCCTGAACAGGATAATAGCTTGAGGTACTGTCAGGACCTTCATCTGCAAGAAATGATGAGAGTAGCAAACCTTCTGTGATTACACAGCTGGGGAACAGGACACAGGATCTCTGGATGAGTGAAGCAGGGAGAACTAAAAAAGCATTTGATTTTTACTGATTTTTACCTATGTGCACACTGGAGCTGATAAATTAAAGGATGAATGATTCTATATTTCTTCTCTGGACAGGAGGGAGATGGGAGGATAAAATTCAGGGCTGAAATTCAGCAAATTCAGGGTGTGGCATTGGTACTGACTGTTTCATAATCTTGTTTGAGGATGGGACAAATGGTGACCCCAGCTGTGGCTGAAGTTTGATAGGGAGAGTTGAAGAAAAAGGAGAGGTGAAGAAAGTGTGCATGGCTATTCTTAGTTGGTGGAGTGATTTTTCTAGATAAAGTGATTTGGGGATTTCTCGGGTAGAATAGGTCCTGGATGGGTGGTCAGGAGCTGGGCTGAGGGGGTGTTACAGACTCTTCCACTGTCCTGGGAAATCAATATATTCTGTCTTTTATACCAAATGATTTGACAGAGAATTTTGCTCACTGTTTCTTTATAGATTAAATTTAAAGAAAATCAAACACCTCTGATATGTGAGTGAAGAGATCCTGTGGTGTTTAATGCAGAAGACAACTGACACACAGAGCTCAAGCTGATTGCCTCCAGAAAGATGCTTTTGCCCTAGATTTCTTCAGCCATCACTACCAAAATTTATTTTATGAGTAGGCAGCATTCAATCAAAAATCAAAACCAGCTAAACAGGAAAAAGAAAAAAAAGAAAAAAAAAAGAAAAAAAAAAAAAGAGGTGATCTAAAAGTATATTTAATTAAACTTGTCTACTGCAGCAAGTGGCAATAGGATTTTTATTTTACCTTTAAGGTGGGAGAAGCATTAACATTAAGTTGGATTCAAGAGAAACCTCTGAATCATGTCTCTGTCTTGCTCACCATTACACACTAAAGAAGGGATTGTAGAAAGCAGTCATGGATGCACCAGACCCAGCCAGCAGAGTACTTGTGAGATAATTATTTATTTATTTCTTTTTTTTCTTCTTCTTCTTTTTTTTTTTTTTTTTTTTTGTAATTTAGAAGAATGCAATTAAAACTGAACTTGATAATTAATTCTGAACCGGTGAGAACCAGTTCCAGAGATTATGACTATAATGCTATGTAGCCATTGATATAAATATTCATGAGGTTTCATTGTTTTATGTGTTTTTATGAAGCACACAGCTCATCTGAAGAAGTAAAATTAAAGTACTGTTATTTAAATAATAAACAGTTTAAATAAGACTTGATATATAGGGAAAAATATACACACAGTGAAGTGTAACACACGTATCATGTAAATATGTTTATCCAATGAAATGTGTGTATTATGTACCTCTCTACATGATGTACAGATATTGTATAGTTGGATTCACAGATATTCTTTTAAAAGCTCATACAAGACCAAGAACGTATGAAATTAACACACTCAAAAGCATGAGTATACATAATCCTAGAACCTCCATTATCCATTAAAACAAACAAACAAACAAAAAAAAGGAATGAGAAATGAGTAAACAAGTTAACAAGTTTGGATCATAATCTGAGCACCGCTGGGATGACTGAAAATCATAGAAATTGACTTATTTTACCACTAAAAAACAATCGAACAATCGATGCATAAAACTAATCATGTGTACTTGATGACAGTGTCCTGCCTTATTTCATCTCATGATGATCATCTTAGCTGCCCCCAGTGCAATTTCCTTTTTAAACATGGAATCTTCAAATATCCTAGAAAAATAAAAATATGCAGACAAACAAGGTAAGAAAGTAACAAAAAAAAGAAAATTGTAAAGTAGAGGTCTGACCTTCAGCGTAGTGTTTTTTCTTGTTTTATTATACTTTTTTTTTTTTTTTTTTTTTTTTTTTTTTTTTAATTAAAAAATGTGGCTAACACAGAATTGCTTCTTGTAGTGCTGCAGACCTGGGGAAGATTGCTTTAGCTCAGGCCCTTCAGTCAGTGAACACAATATTCAAATTGGAGCAAGATTTAAATCTCCTGCACTGGTATGTTCAGTTCATTTATTGTGAGGCACTGAAAAGTCAAATTCAGTATTATGTGATTAAGCTACATCTGTCTCAGCACAAGCAGTAACCATATTTCTTTAAGTTCAGCAGGTGTTTTGCAAAGAATCTAAAGGATTTTGCACAAAATTAGTGCCTATAATAAAGTGCCAGTGATGAAGAGACAGCTTTTTATATCACTGATATATTATAGTTTTGTTCTAATAAATGTCATTGCCAGATATTTCAGAACCTAAAACAGGTTTGCTGACTGAACTGTTTTGCAAGCATATTTGCTATGCCTTATTGCAAAGATGTTCTTTTATAGACATACAGTTTAGAAATTTTATTTGACACTGCTGACTACTAAATTAGCAGCTTTTCAACTTTGCCAGACTCGTGCAAAGCAATTGAGATAAAAGGTAAAATGCATAACTTCCGTATTAATTCTTGTTGGCAATGTCGTAAGAATCCTCAAGATGTGTTAATTGAGCCTAGAATATGTGAAACAAATGATAAATCCCCCCTCCCACCTTGAGATCCTTTTTCTCCCCTTACTGCCTCCCTCACTTTGTTTAGTCTGCACCCAGCCTCTGATTACGATACATGAATGCTGCCTGAGTAGAGCATGTGTTGCAGAGACATGTGCCTCTCCAGAAAGAAAGCAAGTCTTTGGTATACTGTGTTACTTGTGAGCATATCTGAGAGAAAAGAAGAGCCATTTACAGTTTGATGGTTGTCATTTCCTGCATTTACTGCTGGAGAGTTTCTTTGGGATATGATTTCAACCATGTAAATGTACAGCTTCATAACACATCTGGGTCTGCACCCCTTCAGACATAATCCTGATGAATTTCCAATGAAAGTGAGTCACGAGGATCCCACAGAAGTTTACAAAAGTTTCAGGACAGAGAAATCAAGAGGTATTGGTCTTTATTTAAAGTCAGATATATATTTTGTTATTGATTTTTATGTAGAAACCCCCAAAATTTGTATGTAATTTTCAAAGAGATTTTTTGGATCCTTTCAATGAAAGGAGGGAATTACTAAACAGACACACACACACACAAAAAAAAAATCACTAAATTTTACAGAAGTGTAAAGCTTTGGGAAGAAGAAATATAGAATATGTTTTCTGTTCCCCACTACCTCCTCCATGTAATCCTGGGGCAAATGTAATGACAATTTTTTCAGTCATTTGTGACATACTTTTTCAGTAATGTCCAAAAGCCTGAAGAATATTGAGAACTTGTGATGATGTGTGTAAAACTGGAAAAGTAAATAATTAAATGGGAAAAAAAATAAAAAATAAAAGAGAAGTGCAGCTCAAAACTCCAGAGCTCAAATGTAAAAATTCACTTCAAACACTGTCTTCAGACTTACTCAGGTCAATTTTTTTTGTTGTTGTTTGAACAACTTGTATATAGAGACTCCCATTTTACACAGAATCACAGAATTATCTAGGTCGGAAGAGACCTCCAAGATCACCGAGTCCAGCCTCTGACCTAACACTAACAAGTCCTCCAATGAACCATATCCCTAAGCTCTAGATCTAAACGTCTTTTCAAGACCTCCAGGGATGGTGACTCAACCACTTCCCTGGGCAGCCTATCCCAGTGACTGACAACCCGTTCAGTAAAGAAGTTCTTCCTAATATCCAACCTAAGCCTCCCCTGGTGCAACTTTAGCCCGTTCCCCCTCGTCCTGTCACCAGGCACTTAGGAGAACAGACCAACCGCCACCTTGCTACAGCCTCCTTTCAGGTACCTGTAGAATGCAATAAGGTCACTCCTGAGCCTCCTCTTCTCCAGGCTAAATAGTCCCATCTCCCTCAGACGTTCCTCATAAGACTTGTTCTCCAGACCCTTCACCAGCTTTGTAGCCCTTCTCTGGACTCGCTCAAGCACCTCCATGTCCTTGTTGCAGTGAGGGGTCCAAAACTGAACACAGTACTCCAGGTGCAGCCTCACCAGAGCCGAGTACAGGGGGACAATACTTCCCTGGACCTGCTGGCCACACTGTTTCTTATGCAAGCCAGGATGCTGTTGGCCTTCTTGGCCGCCTGAGCACACTGCTGGCTCATATTCAGCCGACTATCAACCAATACTCCCAGGTCCTTCTCTGCCAGGCAGCTTTCTAACCACTCCTCGTCTCCCAGCCTGTAGCTCTGCTTGGGGTTGCTGTGGCCCAGGTGCAGGACCAGCACTTGGCCTTGTTCAACTTCATACCGTTGGCCTCGGCCCATCGGTCCAGCCTATCCAGACGCTCCTGCAGAGCTTTCCTCCCCTCGAGCAGGTCGACACATGCACCTAACTTGGTGTCATCTGCAAACTTACTGAGGGTGCACTCGATTCCCTCATCCAGATCATCGATGAAGATGTTAAAGAGGACAGGCCCCAGCACCAAGCACCAGGGGACTCCATTACTGACCGGCCTGCAACTGGATTTAACTCCATTCACCACAACTCTCTGTGCCCGGCCATCCAGCCAGCTCTTAACCCAATGAAGCGTGCGCCAGTCTAAGCCATGAGCAGCCAGTTTCCTGAGGAGAATGCTGTGAGGAATGGTGTCAAAAGCATTACTGAAGTCAAGGCAGACCACATCCACAGCCTTTCCCTCATCCACTATGTGTGTCACATTGTCATAGAAGGAGATCAAGCTTGTCAAGCAGGACCTGCCCTTTATAAACCCATGCTGACGGGGTCTGATCACCTGCTTGCTCTGTAAGTGCCACACGATGACGCCCCATGAGCTTCCCTGGCACTGAGGTCAAACTAACAGGCCTATAGTTCCCCGGGTCTACCCTCCGGCCCTTCTTGTAGATGGGCGCCACGTTTGCTATCCGCCAGTTGAGTGGGACCTCCCCCGATAGCCAGGACTGCTGATAAATGACAGAAAGCGGCTTGGCCAGCTCTTCTGCCAGTTCTCTCAGTAGCCTCGGGTGGATCCCATCCGGCCCCATTGACTTGCGTACATCCAAATGCTGTAGCAGGTCGCCAACCATTTCCTCATGGATTGTGAGGGCCACATTCTGCTCCTCATCCCCTTCCCCAGCTCAAAGTACTGGGCGTCCAGAGAACAACTGGTTTTGCTGCTAAAGACTGAGTCAAAGAAGGCGTTAAGCACCTCAGCTTTTTCCTCATCTCTGGTAACTAAGCTTCCCCCTGCATCCAGTAAAGAGTGGAGATTCTCCTTAGTCCTCCTTTTGGTATTGATGTATTTATAAAAACATTTTCTGTTGTCTTTGACAGCAGTAGCCAGATTGAGCTCCAGATGAGCTTTGGCCTTTTAATTTTGTCCCTGCACCGCCTCGCAACATCCTTGTAGTCCCCCTGGGTGGCCTGCCCTCTTTTCCAAAGATTATAAACCCTCTTTTTTCTCCTAAGCTCGAGCCACAACTCTCTGTTCAGCCACGCCGGTCTTCTTCCATGCCGGCTCGTCTTTGGGCACGTGGGGACAGACCGCTCCTGAGCCATTAAGATTTCTGTCTTGAAGAGTGCCCAGCCTTCCTGGGCTCCTCTGTCCTTCAGAACCACCTCCCAAGGGACTCTGCCAACCAGTGTCCTGAACAGCTCAAAGTCAGCCCTCCGGAAGTCCAAGACAGCGGATTTACTGGTCCCCTTCCTGACTTCGCCAAGTATCAAGAACTCTACCATTTTGTGGTCACTCTGCCCAAGACAGCCCCCGACCACCACATCTCCCACCAGTCCTTCTCTGTTAGTGAACAGAAGGTCTAGCGGGGCACCTCCCCTGGTAGGCTCGCCAACCAGCTGCGTCAGGAAACTATCTTCCACGCTCTTCAGAAACCTCCTGGACTGCTTTCTGTGGGCTGTGTTGTGCTTCCAGGATATGTCTGGGAAGTTGAAGTCTACCAGGAGAAGAAGCACTGATGATTTTGCATCCTCTGCCAGCTGTCAGGAGAACTCCTCATCCGTCCCCTCATCGTGGTTTGGCAGTCTATAACAGACCCCCATCAGGATGCTTGCCTTGTTGGCCTTTCCACTGATCCTAACCCATAGCAACTCCATCTTGTCATTGCCAGCCTCAAGTTCGACAACATGAGAACACTCTCTAATATACTCCACCACCTCTTCTGTGCTGCCTGTCCCTTCTGAAGAGCCTATAGTCAGACATTGCAGCACTCCAGTCATGAGAGTGGTCCCACCACATTTCCTTGATGGCAACCACTGGCCTGCCTGCTGCACAATGGTTTCCAGCTCTTCTTGTCTTTTACCCATGCTGCGTGCATTAGTGTAGATGCACTTCAGCTGGGCTATTGCCTTCTTCCCTGGCCTCGCCATTTTTCCCCCTGGCACACCTCCAACAAGCTTTGTTTCATCCCCGTCCCCCTTCTTACCTAGTTTAAAGCCCTCTCAATGAGCCCTGCCAGCTCCTGGGCCAGGATCCGTTTTCCCCTTGGGGACAGTTGGGACCCGTCTGTGGCCATCAGGCCGGGTGCCAAGGAAAGCACCCCGTGGTCAAAAAAAACCAACAAATTTCTGTGTTGGCACCAGCCTCTGAGCCACGTGTTTATCAGGTGGGCTTTCCATGTCCTCTCTGAATCCCTTCCTGCCACTGTAGGAATGGACGAAAACACCACCTGTATTCTCCCTCCATCCACTAACCGTCCCAGCCCCCTGAAGTCCCATTTGATAGCCTTCAGGCTTCTCTCATCAATGTTATCACTGCCAGCCTGGACTATCAGTAGTGGTTAGTAATCGGAGGGGCGAACCAGGCTGGGAAGCTTTCTGGCAACATCCCTGACCCTGGCCCCAGGGAGGCAGCAGACCTCCCTACAGGGTCAGGCCGACAGATAGGGCCCTCCGTTCCCCTGAGAAGGGAGTCACCCACAACGATCACCCTTCTTTCCTTTTTGGTGGAAGCAGTCTTGAGGCGTGAAGCAGACTTCCTCGCCCTAGGCTTCCTGGGTAAACTTCCTTTCACATCTTCACCCACCGGTCTCTCAAGCTCCAGGGCCTCAAACCTGTTGCATAAGGGCACCTGGGAAGATGGGGCAGGGGAGGGGAGGCATTTCCTGCATCGTCAAGCAGGGACCTGTTTCCAATCCTTTTGAACTCTTAGGTCCCCTCCTCTGCCCGACAGTGACTGGGCAGGGGGTCCACCCCCATGCGGGGAGTCTCATCCCGGTGCCTCTCCTTCGGGCCTTGCAGGGAGTTGCTCCACCAGTCTATCTCCCTTTCACACTCCCTGATGGCCCTCAACCTCTCCACCTCCTCCTTGAGCTCTGCCACCAGGCGGACCAGGTCATCCACCTGCTCGCACCTCTCACACACAGTTATCTCTGCCTCCTTCAGATGGCAGCAGCAGGCTCTGGCACTCCCTGCACCCAGAGAACTGAACTGCCGCATTTTGGAGCGGGCAGTCTGTCTGGGTGCCTACAGACTTTCTAGGGCAAGCTCTCTGCCTTGCGAGGACCATAGTGGCCTAGCTAGTGGTAGACAGCCGCTAGGTGAGCTGTTCTTATGGGCGGGCAGGATCGCCCTGCTCTCCCTGCTCGCCCTGCCTGCGCGAACTGCCGCACAAACTGCCGCGCCCCGCCCTTCTGCCGCGCCCCGCCCTGTTTGCCCGTCCTGGTCGCCGCGCTCCCCAGGGGCTGCTTTTGGACGGCCGGGAGGGGGCGCTGCTGGCTCCGCCTACGCCTCGTCACGTCCCTCACAGGGCTGCCGGGTCGTGGCGGCTCCCTCGGCTGCCTCGAGTGGCCTCGATGCCGGGAAAAGAGCCCTGCCTGTCCCGATCTCCTGTTCTGCTGCAGAGCACGTCTGCCCGGGAGCCAATCGCTTCGGCAAGTATACTGACATAACATGAAATATTTGTGGTTTTTAAACTAGGAATGCAGTCACTCTACGTTTTCCACATTGTCATTGCAGTGAAATAAATGCTTCTCTGTACCTGGGTGAGCTAATCTGCCCTCCAGAGGTACCTATTTCTTTCCATTGATTATGGAGGGAGTGTACTGTGGCTGTGCTTCTAACTTAGGCATCTCAGTTAGGTTCTCGTCGCTAGCTAGGATGAATCCAAGCCAAAATCAATAGCAATAGCAAAATCTATGTCAGACTTCTAGAAAGAAAAAAATACCAGTCTCTCTGTTTCTCTTATCCCCTCCTCCATTATCCCCTCCAATAACTTAATAAATGAGAAGCCTTCCTTCTGTGCACAATTTCTTGGCAGAGCTTCACTATTCCGTGTGGATAATGGTGAAAGCAAAGAGAGCATGCATAGCATGGAGATCCTGAAATGATCTCTGAAAGGTGTCCTTACAGTGCAGCTTCTTCTGCAGAGAGCCTTTCTGGGTTTAATGGACCAGTCTGCCAATGGAATGGTGACTTCTGGGCAAGTCACCATTATGGGGGTTTCATACCAATAGACAGCTTAAGCTGTTGTCTAAGAACTATGCTGCTTTTTCATTCCCCTTCTTCAAAAGAAAAGGGGAAGAAAATGTGCTGGAAAAAAAATGGCTCATGAGTTGAAAGAGCAGTTTAATTGAAAGGGTTAAAAAAAAAAAAGAAAAAAAGAAAAAAAAAAAAAAAAAAAGGCAGAACAGAACAACCAGTCTCTACTTCCCATCTGCAGGTGATGTTCAGTCACATCATCTTGGGTAGCTGGACTCCAGTCCTTGTAGTGGTTGTTCAGGAATATAAATGTATATATATTTTTTTCACAATGAGAGTCCGTCCTTGTTCTTCCCCTCCAGCTTTTATTGCTGAGCATGACGTCACATGGTATGGAATATCCTTTCGGTCAGTTTAGATCACCTCACCTGGCGACATCCCCTCCCCACTTCTTGCCCATTCAAGCCTCCTGACTTTTGTGAGGAGGAGGTTGGAGAGACAGCTTGTGTGTTGTGCCAGCACTGCTAAGCGGTAGACAAAACATTGGTGCAGTATCAGAGCTGTTCTACCTACAAGTGCAGAGCACAGCACTAGCACTAGATGGGCTGCTATAGTGAAAGTTAACTTCATCCCAGCCAGACATAGCACAGAATTCTTTGGTATATTTTATGTTTCTGCTGCCAGTGAGTTCCTAGAATTTAATTTCAAATGGATTTATCTGATGTGACCCTGAACTACTGAGCAGGAAGTTCATTGAGTACCCACTTCACTCCCAGGGTTTCATTAATACATACAAAAATGAGCACCAGGAAACCTTGCATTTTTGTTATTGTTTTTCTTTTAAGAACACAAATAAGCAAGTTGAAACAGAATGACAATCAAAGCCAGTTGTAAGCTCTCTTCTCAGAAATCTATATTTTTTCAAAAATTAATCACTTTTTCAAATATGCTTTCAAATATGCAAATATATATACAGAGAGATTTTGACAAATGGAAAGTCAATATTCTTGATGGGTTTCATGTACATCTCAGCTGTAGTTGGTACTCCTGCAAGAAATATGACGAAATATGAAAACTAAAGCTATAAAAAATTGGAAATATATTAGAATTAATTCATTATTTCAATGCTACGAAATATATATATGAATATATATATTCATAATCTAATGAATTCTACACCTGCTTGCAATACAATATGTCAGGAAAACATCAAATAGGTAGATAATTTTCTCTCTGTAAGGCCAGAGTTTGCAGTTTAGATGAATCTTTCACCTTGTTTTCAGTAATACACTTCAGGAGATACATCTACCATCTGGAGAGATTTTAGAAGAAGAAAACATTGGAGAGCTTAGAAGTATGTCTTGAGTGGTGGGGTGGGATGTGAAAGCATTTTCAATTCTTTCCATACAAAAAGTGGAATTATTTTTATTATTATTATTGCAGATCAGGCAAGAAATTACTCATTTAAATTGCTGTGAGAGAGATATCGATTACAAGTTAAGGATGTTTCCAATGGTTGGTCTAGCTAGGGGACAGAATGTGATTTCATAAGGATATGATGGAGTGGCCAACTTTGACAGTATTTTAAAAAAATGTAGACAACTCTTAATTATTATTATTTTTTTTTTTAAAGAAAAAAAGACAACTCGGGATTTTGAGAACATGTTTAAATAAATATAAATATAAATATAAAAAATATTTGCAGTAGGTTAATGTAAATGAACACTTAGTTTTATGAAACAAGTCAAATAGACAGAATGAACAAATATAACAATATTGATGCTAGTGGTTATTTTTCAGTTATTTTAAAGGGCAGATAACTGTAGAGTTCTTTCTCACTTTGGTAAGGAACTTCATTAAATATCCTGGATTTATTCCTTAACATATTTTCTGAGAACCCAGGTCCATTGGACCTGAACTACTTGAACTATGCCTAGTCAACGCTACCTATGTTTTCTTCCTGCAAATGGGGTGCTTACATCTCTTTCATAGTCTCCTCAGTCTAGTGAAAAACGGGCGCTCTTCATTGAAGTTCAGAGCTTGCAGGTAGTCATGTAACACCCTACACTGAGTCTTTGTGACCAACAGTGAGAAAAAGGTGAGGGTGGTGTATGAATGAACTAGGTTTTGCTTTGAAAAGAAAGTGGATTTAAATTATTATTTAAATTATTATTATTTTTTAAATATATTTTTGCCCCCTAGAGGTATGAATTTTCTGTTATTTATGGAATACTGGCTACATAAAGGGCATATGAAAGTTTAATGAATAAAACTTCCAAAACCAGGAAAAAACATCAAAAAAAAAAAAAAAAAAAAAAAAAAAAA
>CM021797.1:6934587-6954813 GCA_011076525.1 Nettapus auritus | reverse complement strand
AAAAAAAAAAAAAAAAAAAAAAAAAAAAAAAAAAAAAAAGGAAACTGGACCCTTTGTATGTTATTACAGATACAGGCATATTCATTATTTAGCAGTAAATACTGAAACCCAGACACTGAGTCACCACATTAGAATGAAGATGAAGTAGTGACTCCACTACCAAAGTGGTTCATTATAGATCTAATTCTGAATCACTTCTCCCACTGTTTCTCTCCCCACATGTATAGGAAATGACTTGCAAATAGCTATATTTACTTTAAAACTATTTTACAAGTTTTGATGCTAGAGATTTTCTTTATTTTGCCAACTTAGAGTTTAATCAAACAAGTTCCCTTAAAGACGTGAGAGGATGCTGAGCCGTATTCCACTTTAGGGAAATGTCTCCTGGTGTTTATGTGGAATATCAAGGACCAAAAATGACCCCATCCTATGACAGGAAATACACTCAAGTGTCTGCAAGAAGTACCAGTGACCTGGACTCTTGAAGAAAAGGGGCTGAATCTGTCTGCATGTCTTGTGGAAGAAACAGTCTAGAAAGTTCTCAAATTGCTGCCTACTGTCAAGCTTATAAACACATACCTCGGCAGTAAGATCTATTACTTTCTTGCATAGTCATAGAAACTGTATTCAAGCTCTGAATCAATGTAGGTGGATTAAAAAAAAATAAAAAATTAAAAAATAAAAAAATAAAGACAGTTCTGCCAAGTCAGAGCATTCGCTTATCCTGTCTCTGTCACTGAATGGCAATTTCCCTCAATGGTCTTCTAGCTTCAAAAGGTTAGTAACTACAGGATTTTTTCAGAGAGGTGATATCTTTCTATTTAGTATCCTGAAAATGATTATTCTTCATTAAATTCTTCTGCTGCTGTTTGAAACTATGCAAAATACCTTCTTACATGTATATTATATGAAGAAAATTGAGAATAAAATTGAAAAGAATTGAAAATATTAAATTTTGTAATTTTTAAAAAATACTATTGCTAATTTAATTTAAGGTGTGATAAGTTAGAAAAGGCTATGAGAAAAGTAGTCTGTCATATGTGTACTGGTACTACAGCAGCAAGTTTTTTGATTTTACCAATATTTGTAAGCTTAGTTACCTATATTAATAGATTAATTTACAGTTTATCATTCAAACTAAAAAAAATACTAATGAACTTTGTTTGACATTTACAAGATTCTGGACATTGTTCTGCCTTAAACAGCATTGGAAATGTTATCTCTAAAGAAAACATTAATAAAAAAAAAATCCTCTGTGGTCAGACAACCCAAGAGAGCTGAACCCCAAGAGAGTGCTAACTTTGTAAGAGTCCATTTGTATCAGAGGGAACCAGGAGATGGAAACTACATAAGGCCTTAGTGCCTAAAAATAGTTTCCCCAATACCCAAACATGCTTTAATGAGGCAAACAACAAAATCAGGCATCTTAATCAGGCAAACAACATACAGAGAAAATGCTTCTTATTTTTTTAGTTCATATATACTTTTCCCTTCAAAGCGACTTTTCAGTTTTATGCTTATCTGTATAGGCAGTTCAACATCATGCTTTTACTGTATAGTTTAACTTGTTACTGAAATCATGCTTTTCTAGGTCCTATGCCCATATACAAATATCTGTTTAAATGAGAGTGGTACCATGAACAGAGCTTCATAAACAGAAGGTACATGTATTTAATTAACAACACTTGCACTGTGTAGGACAAATGGTGTTGTGGTATTTGCTAGTGGTCAGTGATGAATGCAGCAAGTATTAGTAAACTAAATGGGCTGAGAGAGAGAAACACATACAGGAACACTCACAACAAGATAATGCTGTAGATATATATGTATGTGTACCACGATCCTTAACCTGACTTAAGGTTAGCTGCTAAAAATACGCAGAGACAACTTGGATAAGAAGTTTTATCCAGAGCCTTCTTTTTTGCTTAACATGGCTATGTGATCCCTAAGTGATCTTTCACAACTAATTTGAGTCTCTTCCCTATTAATTCCCTCCCTTTTCTGAGGTTATATAAGAATGCATTATTTCAGATTTAGTTTTTAGTTTTGTGTTGTTGTTTTCTTTTTAATCTTCCTTTCAAGCACTGCAGGCTACCCATTGTATCCTGCTACATTATGTACTGCACCTAGCACTGTGGAGATGTGCCATTATCAGGGGATTCTAGACATTACTGAAATGCAAATTACGATAATTACAATATTGCAGCTGCTCAGCTGGTCTTTTAGTTTAGAGAAAAAAAAAAGTTTCCCTCTACTTTCTTCACACCCTATTTCCATCTTTATAGATTTGCAGATGTAAAGAAGAAAGGGAAACAATTAAAAGCCCTTGTTATTGTTTTCTGGAAGGGACAATACTTTTATAACTCCCCCTAGAAGCAGTACTTGATTTCATAATAAGTTTTTCTTTCTCTTCTGGAAGCACTTCTCTGAAGGAAACGCACACATTTCAGGGAATATAAGAGAAGTTGTATGGGAAAAAGGGAGAGGAAGGCAGAGGAATGGAGGCTGATAGCTTTGTAACTAAAAATGATGTCTTCAAATCCTTTTGAAAAATATCTTCTGTACCCTCAAGCACTTATTCAGATTGGATGTTTGCAGCCTTGAGTACCAAACCAGCCATCCTCTTTTGCAGCAGATACTTTTTGGAAGTTGCCAGCAATGTCAGTGATTTCAGCATTATTCATGTCAGGAGGCAGAATTTAATTCCTCAGCTCCTGACAGAACAAAGAGGAGGCTAGAATTTACCTACCATTGTTAAAACATAGGGTGATAGCAAGGCTGCAGCTGTTTGGCTCCCTCTTAAACAAACCTCCTAACCAGCCACCATGGAGCACCTTTCACTCTGTTCCCATGGCAACACCTCTATCCTCTGGTGCCCATGGTGTCTCTAATGCTTTCGACTAGTTGGATTCCTTGGCATCCGCCTCCAGTGCCAGGTCTTGTCAAACCTTATTAGACTGAGAATCCATTTCTACTGCACTAGTGGGAAAAGAAAGCAGACAAATTTAGTTCACCTGAGATCTCTTTCAAATCCCTGTAAAGTCAATTTCTCAAGTTTCTAACTAAGATGTGAACTTGCCTAGGGCAAAGACCTTCACTTGCACACACAAAAATACATGAAATCTCCCTGCTTCACATGTGCTATTTCTTCCTTCTTCTGTAGAGTGTACATACATATATGATGACACTTGCAGACTAATACAGAGGCTCTTGCTTGTATTTGCAACAAGAAAACACTTAAAAACTTGTCTTTTAATACATGAACAAATGATCACACAAAAATCTTACCTTCCGGTTTTTACACATTAGCACATCACAGGCTTGCTTCCTTGCATGTATGTAATTATAACTACTTATCCCTCCTCTATACAGATGCATAGAAACTTAGTTTTACAAGCATTGAAATGATTGACACATGCAGACTTACAATATAATGCACTGTTATTGATACACAGTTTTACTTTGTCTTTTCACACACACTCACCTTCTGCACACACTATAGCTACCATACAGTCATTATGCCTGTCTAAATACAGATAAACTTTACCAATTTAGTGGAGAAATAAAGGGCTCATTCTTAACCAATATGCATGCTTACTGACTAGGATGAGTAGTTCTATGAGTGTACCTAGATGTGATTATATGCCATGCTCTCAACCCTCATATATAAGTACCTATATGTGTGCAAACATATTAATATACAGGAATGACCTATATGCTGATACTTGCACTGCATCTTTGGCGGCCATGTTTCACCAGTTAGGGGAATATTTGTTTTCACCTTGGCCCCAAGCTGACCTTTGCAGTCAACATCAAGCTCAGAGTCTGAATATAAGTGTTTAACAGAGACATGTGGTTAATGTGGCCTCCATCTCTATTTAATGCTATAGACAGACAACTTTGCTTAGCCAAGTCTGAGCAAGACCTGTCTAGTGTTGTCTAATTTAAATAAGACTTCTAAGCTTTTTCTTCAGAAATAGAAAAGACCTGCAGAAGATGATTCAGTACACTAAACTTCCCATTAAGCAGCTTTTTTCACAGAACTTATATGATGGTATACTTTGCAAAGCATGTGCTACATGCCTAAAAATGATTCTGGGGCAGAATGAGTATGCATTTGATTCCTATTCTGCAAACAAGAAGGGTATTTTCTTTAGGTTACCTTCCAGTATACAGGATTCTTCCAGCAAAGAATACACCAATTTTCTCTGTTAATATCCTCCCCAAAGTTGTCTGAGCAAACAATAGCTCCTTAGAACTGGGCCCTCAGTGTATTTGCTAGGGCATTGCCTTTATTTAGCTGAATAACAAACAGCTCCTGATCTGTCAAAACAAATCTATTTTGTTGAAGAACTTGCTATCTTTTGAAGTTGTGTACACTACTACATGTTTACATGACATTATTAAAATTTCAAGTGTTCTGGATTTATCTCCAGCTTCCAGGGAAAGTTTAAAGCTAAGTATTGATGCTAGTTATCAAAAATACTGGGCAACAATTTCTGGAATCACTTCATTCCAGAACTGTTTTTAATGAAAAAATATTCTTTAATCAAGCTTTCAATACATGCAGGCCTTTCTTGTTAGTTATGAGGTTAAGCAGGATTCTTAGGAACAGAGAACATAAAAATGAGAAGAAAAAAATATTTTAAAATTTCATGCTTCTCTTGGTGTTCTCTCAAGTAAGTGATTTAGTCATTAAGACCAGTCTCTACAGATATTCTTATCGCGTTACCAGTCCTCCAGACATGTAGTGACATAGAAGAATGCCCAATCAACTTCAGCTTTTGCTTTGTGATAGGTACTCAGGAAGGATGTCAGGTTGTGTACTGCTTCATTTTTCTTGTGTGTCGGTTTTACATAAATCCATGCTTGTCATTGGACATGGTTACAAATGATTAATTTACTTTATTCTGTCCACAGTAAAGGTTAAAGGAAGATTTTAATGTTTGGTGAGAGGGTAGCACAAGCAAATCTGGTAATTATACTAATTGCATGACATTA
Source organism: Nettapus auritus (assembly GCA_011076525.1). Classification (NCBI taxonomy): domain Eukaryota; kingdom Metazoa; phylum Chordata; class Aves; order Anseriformes; family Anatidae; genus Nettapus; species Nettapus auritus. Next base: position 6,949,812 of record CM021797.1, on the reverse strand, counting down.
GTGAAGCCTATAGTTAGTAATTTCTTTGAGGCCCCTTTCAATGAGGAATCACACAATCTTCACAATGCTTTTTTCAGAGATACCTCGATGGAGAGGACATCACCCAGAACTGGGCTATGAGCTGCATTCGCAGAACCTCTTCCCCAAATTCTCCTGGTAAGTTGCAGAAGATGTATTTTTTTTTGGAGACTGACAACTGAGCCTGAGGCTTAAAAGTGTATTTTATCTATTAATTTGAGTGGACAATGCTAACAACCATTACTTCTGTAAGAAACACAATTTTCTAAATAGTATTGTTGTTATTAGGACAACAACATCACTACAACCCTTGAGCCCCACTCTACCTTGTATGAAAACTCTCTGCATAAGTAGGACTTTCTAACATATAGCTTTCTTTCTTTTCAGGAAATACTAATATAGTAACCACCAAAATGTCCTTCTGCTTTCTATTTTACCCATAGCTTTAGTGGAACTCACAATACTTGGATTTCAAACTTCCCTAATTAAAACTAATCATCAAATAAAGCCAAGATACCTGTTTACTAAGAGAACTCAGTGGCTATGCAAATACCTTAGCTTGGGCTATGTGTTTGATTCTTGTACTCTAATTGAAAGGCTTGTTTTATCCCAACTCTCTGGTGCATCCTAAGACAATCCACAGTTCAGCTTATCTAGTTGTAGCAATTATGTAGTTTAAAGATAATTGCATAAAATCACAGTAGTATCACTCAATTCAATTTCTCCTTGAGAATTCATAATACATAAACATAACAGCAAACTAAATTAAGTGTAGGGTATTGTGATTGTCTCTTACTGACAATTTTGGATAACTTTTCAGTTTTTCACAGCTTGCTTGGTTAGCTATGTATCTGGGAACCCCAGATTTAAGCACAGAACCCCAAACTTTTAAGCTTCTAGTTTTAATCTATCCACTTTAGGAGGTGAGTCTATTAATTACTAAAATTGAAGAGTACTTTCGGGATAAAGTTGAAATTCTCTGCCTTCTTCCTCCTCTCTCTCTCTCTCTCTTTTTTTTTTTTTTAATTCATATTTTCCTCTACAATGGAGTTGTGAGTTTCTAATAGCATTGGTTTACTCCTTATACTTGCATGCAGCCAGAAAAATAAATTTTCCTAATCATATTCTGTTTTGTAATCGCAGTTGTACCTGTGCATCAAGATAACCTGAGACCATAACATGTTAGTTGAGTTTAGAGGTGATGTTCTTTTCATCAGAAGAAGTTTTAATCCCTGAAGAATAGGGGCTCTATATCTCCCTCACAAATAAGTCTAGGCAGAAAGATGGATAACCTTGATAACTGAAAATTCAACCTTGCAAAAATTCATCTGCTGAATAATAAGATGTAATTTGTACATGCACTTGTTAATTCCATTCAGAGCTCTGCCAGTGATGTTTAGGAGGCTTCTGTGCATTTAACTAACCTAAATTGTACATTTCACATTCAAGACTTAAGTTGTAACATTAACATATTTAACTAAAATTTGGAATCAAAAAATGTTAAGCAAAAAAAAACAAAAAACTAATAGAATTCGTTCAACTTTTTTGTTTGTTCTTTTTTTTTTTTTTTTTTTCAATAATAGGAGTAATAGTCTTTATTATTATTATTATTCCGTACTGTTTCTAAAACCCAGTTAGTATAAATATAGAACCAAAATATTTCTTTGCTCAGTCTTTCATATTTTTTGTCATTTTTATTAATGAAAAACTGGATTAGTCCTTCTCCTTTGCACATTTAGAATCATGTATCTTTCTTCTTGCCCATTTTGCTCTAATGCACAGCAAATAGATTTTGACTGGAAAGACATATTGGACAAATTTCAGCCTCCATTTAAGCTTCTCAGCTCTCTGGGAACAAGTGATTTCTACTACGAACTTTCAAAACTTAAAATTTAAGCACATAGAAAAGTGAATCAGGATCTTGAGTGCTGGTAGACTGATTGCCTGGTTCATGCTGTTTGGTGCTCCTGGTAAGCTAGATTGCTATACAATTCAAAACTTCAATTTGAAGATAGTATTTTCCCAACAAAACTGGGTATAAGATCTGAAGATTGGGTCATGGATCTGAAATCTCAATGAAGATATAACAAAACTGGTTCTTTATTAAGCATCTTAAGGCCAAAAGAAAGATAACAGCATGGAAAAAAAATAAATAAAGAAACAAAACAAAACAACAACAACAAAAAAAACCCACAACTTTAAGGACATAGGTGGAATTGGATGTTGCAAATGCGAATAATCCCTAGAGGTCTCTTCCTGGATTAATCACAGAATCACAGAAAGTCTAGGTTGGAAGAGACCTCCAAGATCACCGAGTCCAACCTCTGACCTAACACAAATCATCCCCTAAACCATATCCCTAAGCTCTACATCTAAACATCTTTTAAAGACCTCCAGGGATGATGACTCAACCACTTCCCTGGGCAGCCTATTCCCGTGACTAACAACCCTTTCAGTAAATAATTTTTTCCTAATATCCAACCTAAACCTCCCCTGGCGCAACTTCAGCCCGTTCCCCCTCGTCCTGTCACCAGGCACGTAGGAGAACAGACCAGCCGCCACCTTGCTACAGCCTCCTTTCAGGTACCTGTAGAGTGCAATAAGGTCACGCCTGAGCCTCCTCTTCTCCAGGCTAAATAGTCCCAGCTCCCTCAGCTGCTCCTTGTAATGACTCTATTGGCTTGATTTAGAAATCCTCCATTCTGTCACCTTATCCCAAAATACCACCCAGAGGTACTTTGTACCTCTGAGATGCACAAGGAACGTGTACCTCGTCATATTAATTTGCCTCCAGGTGGTAAACCAAAAATGTTGGAAAAAGGAAATTTATAGAGTTAAATTCATTTAGTTAAATTCATGCACAAACTCACATAGTCACTCAAAACTCTCAGGTCGTTTTCTGTAATTTTCCTTCTGTAAAAGCGAGGCATATACACCTAGTTTTTTTTTTTTTTTTTTTTTTTTTTCGACATTAATGTAGCAAATTGATAGATGAAGAAACTTTCAAAGATGCTTCAGCTCACATATCTTAAGCAGCTTTCTTAGGAGGGTGGGTCTCCATGTCCAAAGAGTGAGCTAATGTAGCCTTCTGAGGCTCAACATCTAACATTTGTGAAACTTATTTAACTTGGTTTAACTTGGTTCACTCGTTGATGGTCTGTTCCAGTGTATACATTAATTCAGTTAGTATTCCTTTTTATTTTTCAAAATAAACTGGTGATTGACATTATTAAAGAATAGTGTTATGTAGCTGAAGTTAATGGGAGTTTGTCACTGGCATTTGAAAACTCATTATACTCCTGCACAAATCTGGATATTTCTTTATTGTAAGTTGAGAGAATGCTTACCTCTTGGATTATTAGGAAGCATTATTGTAAGAGAGCATATTAGGATTCTTTAATGAAGTATTCTCCTCCACAGATTATTATTGTCATTATTTATTATATTTAATGTTATCCTTAGTTATGATTTTTATTTTAACATCCTCACTACAGCAATAAGAATTACAATATTAAGTTGAATAATAGAAAGAATCATTGCCAAAATACTAACAATGAACATTATATATCATAGTAGCAAGGCTGTGAATGACTTCTCACAAAAGTAATTAAAACAATTATACAATGAGAGCTGAACAAAGGTGGAACTAAGAAACCAGTCTCTTCTCCAGTCCTGGAAAATTTAGATGCTAAATGTTTTTGAGTATTAATGCTCACCAGGGGAAATACTTAATTGAAGACAAACGAGAGCCTTAGCAAGACGTTTTTGGACATAAGTCAGCAAAGTTAGGAAGATTTGTTCATTTTTTTGCTAGTTATAGTCATATTTTGTTATCCAAATATCCAAGGTCTTGGTCAGCCATATTAAAATAGAAGATCAGCAAGATTTTAGAGTATTTTAGTATTCATCAAGATGGATGTCATTGTGCAAATGCAATATATCATTACTATTATTGCTGCACATTATAAATAATGTTTGTCTAGAATGTTTTCTGAGAGAGACTGACATTGGTACAATCACTGATGTTCTCTGTAATGGGAAAAACAATTAGTTATCAGTCATTTGCCTTCCTGGCAGTGCTACATGCTAAATTACATCTCTTGTTCTTCAACGAAGACATTCTTTCTGTAAGACTTAATATTTCTGTTGAAAGACTTGCAGACAATAAGGGTGGATCTGCTCCTTTTGCTTTCTGTCTGCATCATTGTTTTTAGAAGCTATAATCACATTGCAAGCATGTAGGTTTGAAAGCTCTCTCTGATGATTTTCCAAAGATCCTGCAGTAGTCCCAGGGAGTCAGATATGTGAAACAGCATGGAGCCTCAGGGAATACTGCTGACAATGTGACCTGGATGTCTTTCTAAAAGACTGCTTGTAGAACATCCAGGAATAAGGACTGATGCAACAATTACTTGGTAAAATTTTTTGGCTTGTTACTTAGAAGGTCAGATTGGATGCTTATTATTGGCTTTTTGAGCCTTAACAAAATATCTGTCTTACTATTTGTCTACAGTCTCTGACAGCAAGAAATGCCAGGAGGATATTTTGAGAAAGTATACACATAATTATGGAGGAAGAAACATGTACCTGTTTCCAATAGACACAGAAAGTTTAACTAGTTATCTGAAGTTTATCTGGAATCTAAACCTCTCAGAAGTTTGCAAATGTTTTGTGTTCTGGAGGGAATATTTTTCCTGATCTCTAATGTCATCACCATTATATCAGTTTACAGATGAGGTAGCTTTCTTTGTGCCTCTAGCCAACTCAGAAGCCAGGAGGTATGGAACAAGGTGAAAAAGGTTTGTAAACTTATGCTAGAGTTCCTTTCACCTAATTTTAGGCTAAAGCATGGTGGCTAAAGCTAAACTAGATTCCCCTTCTAATCATGGGACAAAATACATGGCTTGGCCCAAATTATGATATGTGGGGGTGGATTTGGAGGATTGTGGAAGTCTTCCTTCACACAAATGAAAATGTGACAACTCTTTATCAGAGAAACAGCAGTCTTGATGGCTTGAGTTCTGTATTTTGGGGAAAAACAATAAAAATGTCTCTAGAAAGGAAGTGTTCCTTCATTTGCTCTTTAAACAAAGTGTATGTCCTGAAGTTATTTTCTGGGTATAATAAGTTGATATAAAATTACTGATTACAAAATAAATAAAAAAAATAAAAAAAAATAAAAATTACAATCACATTCAGATGCTATCATAAGCAATGGGAGCTTCTTACAATTTGATAAATCTTACTGTAAAAATAATAAAGGTGAAAAAAAAAAACAACAACAACAAACACATCAAGATAGTGTAAGACTTTGACCCTAGTCTATCTTCATGTGTTTTGGATGCTATTTGCTGGATTCTCCAAGAATTTGCAGGCCAATTCTCCCGTGATTAGCTAGGCTCTTTTTTTTTTTTTTTTTTTTTTTTTTAATAGCAACGATTAGTTATCCTAAAGAAAATCTGAACACTGAAATGGTCAAACCTTTACTTTCTAAAGGTTCTGTAAAACAAGTGATCTGATAAGCAAAACTTTTTTTTAATGTATATTATTTTTTTGTTTTGTTTTGTAATTGCACTTTCGTTACAAGAAGGACAAGTAGTCCTTCAAAGAATTAGTGAACACTTTCATATTACAGCAAGATGGTGTTACATTCAAAATCCTATTTATGGAAAAAACAAACAAACAAATATATTTTATAGCTATCTATTTATAAAATCAAGGATTTGTTGTTAGTATAACTGAAATCTTAAGAGTGCTATCATTATTAATTCAGATCTAATATTATAGAAAAAATAACATTATAATAGAAAAAGAACACTCAGATTTTATCTCTTTTCCTGGTGTTATATAAACCCTTCTACTACTTCTCAGAGCTTCAAGGCCAGTGGTTTAATTTCATTTGTGGCAGGATGCTGAGTACTGGGAGTCCTTTTCCAGTATTGAGAGAGAGTCCTTATTCCAGTAGTGAGAGTCCTTTGTTTCTTACTGTCATTTATGTAGCTGTATTGGTTGTCCCACACAAAGATAAACAGAAATGAAACCTAATATCTATAGGCACCTGATGACTTGAAGAAATTGGTGTTACAATTAAACCAAGTGAGTCAGTTGCAGGTCAAAAATAGTTCAAACAAATGAAACCTGACAGGCTTCAGACCTGTACTCTTGAAAACTCAGCGCAAAGCCTGAGGTCTGTTAGTAGCAGTTGTAATATGGTATTACAGGGTAATATCATCAGTCACTTTTGGTGATTGCCTTCTTTAAAAAAACAAAAAAAACAATGAAACTTTAAACAAAAACCTCACTATATCCTCTTGGACGTAATGGAATTATATTGGTAAAGGGGAGCAGATTTTCTAATAAAATCCTAATCATACATGATTAATTTGTGTAGAATATTTTAGGCACTCTACAGCTGCCTATCCTACTTGTAGATTAATTCATTGTTGAGACAAATATTCAGGTCTGGTTTCTGCTTCAAAAATCTTATCATCTAAGTTTAGATACATGACATGGAAATGAGAAGTGACAAGTGAACAAAAGAAACAGCAGGGGAGAGAGGGAGCACAAAAGGATAAGCTTTGCAGAATTACCATACTTTCTTGAAGGCATGTTTGATCTCACCTAAATTTAGTCATCAAAGTTACATGTCTAGTATCAGCAAATAGAAGACCATTTTTGCATGTGGTCAAAGGAGTTAACCATATGCTTTCAGAAGATGATTTAATAGAGAAATTTATCTTAAAGTGTGTGAAAGACTTTCTGGATGTCACTATCTCTCTCCTCCAACAATTGAAAAACCCTCGTCTTGTCCTACTCACCTAACTCGTAAAGTTTTGTTTTACAAATCTTTCATAGACCTTAAGGCTAGCTGAGAAATGATGTTGAAGTAAAAAGGCAATGATAAGGAATTACTCTAGTGAAAGATCGTGAAGCTTCATTTTGTCCTGTAAAGCATTTTAGCAGTGTTTTAAAGAGTGACAGAGGTTGATCCTATTCTCTTCTCTTAATACACTTAACTTTAGGACACTGTCTGCCATGTCTTTTCTGTGGTGAGATTCTTCTTGCTTCAAAATGGAGTTCAGTGAGGAAGCTCTCACCCAAGCTCAGCCTTTTGCTTGGACAGATTAAATATATAGAAAGTCTCATGCTTCTGAGTCACTCAGTGGCTTCCCAGCCACTCTGCAAAGTTATTTAGTAAATGGTTAAAGAAAGTTTTACCTTAAATGCATTAACATCCAGTGGTAAACAGCACCAGAGCCTTGGCACAATGTGCATTTTCAGACTTCACATGCCACAACAGCTCTAAGTCTTATATACACCCAGCTGAAGTTTACATATTATTCAGCTTTTACAAGATAAACAGTAAGTGTGGCATTGCAGGAAATCTTGAAAATTAAGCCTCTGCTTGTTTCTGTGTTGAATCAAATCTGATTCCACATGCAGAAGAAGAATGTGATGGATGCCAAAAATGAAATTTGATTGTACTCCTAGCCCCGTTGTTAGAAGCAATTACTGACTTAATATATGGAAATGTTTTACTTTGTATAGACATTTCGGCATGAAAAAAAAATCTTGTTTTTGTCAGGGAGTTTGCAAGATAATTTATGATTAGGAAGAAAAATACTAGGAGCCATTTCAGTACATTTATTTTAGTTGCCAAACTTAGACTCTGCAGCACTTAGAAAGCAGACATCAGACAAGTAATTCAGAACACTTGACTAATATATTTACTTCCTTCTATTGACTAGGTAAGAAATGAGGACACTTTGCCCCTGAACAATGTAGAGGAAGATAGTTAAGGCTTGGGAGTGTCTGAACTAGAGGGTGAATTAAGTCTTCCCAGATACTACCCACCCAGTTTTCAGAAGGCTACATCTTTTTCCAAGACTGTGTGGATATAGTGAGGGAAAAAAAGAGGTCTGGGGCTGAAACTGAATTTATGTAGTCTGAATAAGTTCTATAGTGACTTCAGAATGGAGAAATGTCTTCCAACATAAGGCTTTGATCTGCAGCTAAAACATCTTTCTTCTGTAAATGTCACCTTTCTTTAGTCTGTAAATAACACCTACATCGCCTGTAAGGATAGGTTTTAAAATGGACAGATTTAACACTCCTTTCTAACAGAGAGAGTTTACAGTCATCTAAAGTACAATATATTTTTTGTTTGTTTGTTTTTCTTTATGGTGCGATGAAAAATGACAGTATGAAGCAATATTTCACCAACAGACTTTACACAAAACGTAGTTGAATTAAACATAATTGCTGGAAAATCTTTTTCTTGGGTATATAGAATTCAAAAGCAAACCTGTCCCCTCTCAAGTGACACCCAAATGCCTCCACAACTATGTAATCTATGCACTAGTAATTACACACATTGAGACACTATCTTCAGCCTCTCCAGTATTTTTCACTCTGTGTACATGTGTTTAGGTTCTTACCAGCCTCCACTATAGGAACTCAGTATTAAAATATGCTGGGCAAAAATCAACCTGAGTTCCACATCTGCACCCTAGCACGTAGACTCTACAAATGTAGATGCAAAGCACACATATAAACTTTGTTCTATGTATTCAGCATAGACTCATATTGTATAAGCGTGCTCAAAGAGCACAGACTATAGATCATTTAAAATGAGCAGAAGTGTAAGTTGAACTCCTCCTTACCTTAGACTCCTAAAGGACATGCAAGAATAAACAGATGGAAAAAACTTATTGAAATAGGAGTGGAAATAACTAATTTCTTGCTTGGATCATGGTTCCACAAAGCTTGTGAAAAGGAAAATATTTTTGGTAAGCCAAAAAATAATAATAATAATGCATATAGCTTTTTTTGATAATTTTGAAAAATGAAAATATTCAAATAGATTTTAATGTGAAATAAATGTTTTTATTCACTTTTTTGGAATCTTCAAAACAAAATTTGAAAGAAGGAAAATTTGAACTACTCTTATTTGAATTGACTTTTTGAAATAAAAAATTCAATTTTTTTATCTAGGAAAATAGATCAAGATGAAAGTTTTGAATTTCTCAAAACAAAACAAAACAACAACAAACATCAAGAAAGTTTAAATGAAATGATGTCCACACAGTTTGCTGCTCACAGTCTGAATCTTTTTCTTAATACATGAGCTGAGAGAGTTCGCTAAGTTTTAATCAGCAGGTTTCTGAGTCACACCTGTTGTACATTGATGTCCCCTACTTAACAGGATTTGTTCTGCTCTCCTGGATTTTCTTCAAATGTTATTAATTTACATCAAATCAATGTGGATAAGAATTCTTCTCTTGAAAATTGCAATAGCATATTCAGATCAGCTTCCATAGCACATTTCACTCAGTGATCCTATTTCTTTTCAGAGAAGTGTAGAGAAGTTTTGATTTTAAATTCTGCAGAGAACAAAGTGCTAACACATAGGAATATAGCTGGAAATATTCATATTAAAATGTTTTTTATTTGAAAACACTGATAAATCAGATTGAAAACTTTAAAATTCTCATAAAATTTCCTTCATGCATTTTTTCCTAATTCTAAACAGAATGTCTATTCACAGACATTCTTTGACATATTAGATCATTTTTCTAAGTCTTGGGTTACTAGGGGTTCTGGGTTTGATCTGTTTTGGGAGGCAAAAACCAAAACATTATTGTTTTCCTTGCTCCAGGTTGCAAGAAACATATTTGAAGTTTGGAAAAAGTCTGTACACAAGAACCCCTTGGTATATAGTTCTATTCAGATCTAGAATGTCGGGCCCCAGCTCTGCCTGCATCTGTTTTCTGAGCTTCAGTTTTTTTTTTGTCTATGACTCAAGTTTCTCATTTGTAGAATAGGAATAAGTATACTTGCTCTAGTTATACAAAAGATGTAATTACAACTTAATGAAAACTGACAGAATTGCCAATTTCAGCTGCATATGACTTAAAAGGGGAACTGGAATTGTTAATTTCTCAAAAAAAAAAAAAATCTGGTTTAGATCGTTGTGATACATTTGAAACATTTCAATTGACTTTTTATCATATGCATGATGATCTAGTATGGTATGGAATAGTACTGTATGGTATGTTATGCAATACTAAAACACAGAAATGGAAAGTAATTTCAGAAGAAAGAGACAAAAAAGAAAGAAATAGCTTTTTCAACAATGTCAAAATGTAGTATTTTGAATTGTGAGAGCTTTTATTCCATTTTTCTTCAGAACAATATTATATTGAAGCTGACCCAATTTTGTAAAGTGTTTCATTTCTGAGTGAACTGTGCATTCCTGATGGGAATATGGTTTTGTCAAAGCCTCTTCTACTTCCCTGAAAAGTGCTGTGAAATCTAAGAGCGAAAAGTGCTATATAAAGACTAAGAATTACTATAATGGGTCTGATCCCAACCAGGCTAAAGAAGGATGACAGCTCAGATAACTTGCTCTTCTCCCTTTATAGAACTATGAAAGTACTAACCACGTTCATGTTTCTTGATTTCTTTAGGAAGGCTACAAAGATTTGGTCTTGAATCCTATATCAAACGATACCAAAGAAACGTGTGAGCAGCATAATTAAGGAATGCATGTATCTTGTGGCTTTATGTTTCATGGTTATAAGTAAGAACATTTACTGCAGTATTTCCTGTTACTGGGTCACAACTTGTTCCTTTTTTCCCATGTGAGCTCTGTTGTTACACTTAAGAATACATTTCATGATCTTAGCCCTCAGGAGATTATATGAATTAATAAGATGTCTTATTAATGTCTTTTTTTTTTTTTTTTTTTTTTTTTTTTCCTGCCCGTTATTTTTATGGAATATATTTAAACTTAATAGTTAAAAAATCATTCTCTATCATCTGTGCACAAAACTGAGTAACAGGTTCACAAGCTGTTGAAGAGAGAGTGCTGACACATAGATAAACAGAAAAATGTGCACACATTGAAAGAAATATAATGACAGAATGTTGTTTTATCAGGTTCGTTTACTTAGAAAACCTAACTAAAATATACACAGATTACACAGATTATACAATTCTACATGCAGAACAAGTTTTACAGATTAGAATGGATTAATTTTCCAGGATCTAACATGCAAGTTGAACCAAGCCAGAGACCAAACTGATACTCAGAGAAAGATTGGAAGAATAAAGTTTTCAGTTTAAGTTGCATGAGAAATTTTTGTGTGTGATTGGAATAAGGGGTATTTGGGTTAATACTTGAGTGAGAGCCTGCATCATCTGCTGCAAAACCATTCCCTGTATGCTCAAACACTTGACTCTTCTGCAAAAGGATCTGTATTCTAGGAAGCCAAAGTGTAATCTCACAGGGTGAAGCATCATGAAAAATCCAGTAGTTATGAATGAGTGACACTAGCAAGGATAAAACAACAGGGGACCTCAACTCTCCTGCTTCAGGGCATGAATTGTTCAAGAAAGATGAAAGGCATTCTCACCCCTTTTTCCCTGAAGTATAATACTGAACAATTGGTTCTTCTGGCTGCATGTCAGAGTCTGTTGCTCTCAAGTATCAAACACTGACCATCACTGATGAGAGGGCAGTAGGAGAGTGGGACCCTTGGGTGCTAATTTTTGTTTGCACACAAAAGCAATACATGCAGGCAGATGGATGCCTCAAAGCTGGGGAAAAAAAAAAAAAAAAAAAAAAAAAGAAAAAAAAACACCTGTGGCTTCTTGTGAGAGTTAGAGGTTGAGACATGCAGATCTCTGTGCCTCTAGGTTAAATAAAGTTTTGTCATCCTCAGCCTCTGAAGTGATTAAATTTGTCCCAGTATCATTACAAAATGGAATTAGCAGCAACTCATGGAGCCACAGTAGCCTGGGGGTGGTTTCAGAGGATATAGCGACACAGCTCTAATAACAAAGGCAGAGAATGACATGTCACAATTACTGTTGGTGCTGCTGTTGATTTACGTCAATGCAACAGTTCCATGGCAGCCATCATTCAGTTTTATGCTGATTTACTGGCATGTTTTTCTGGATATGTAAATGTTACGAAGGCACTGGGATGCGTTGGTGGGTCACGGAGATAGATCCATCATTTTGTGAAGGAAATAATAGAGTGAAATTGGACATTAGAAGAAGGTTTCTGACAATCAACTTTCAAGCAGGAGAAGTAAGGATAGAAAAGAGTAACAACAACAGAACAACAACAAAAACTCCACAGTCAAAACCGCAAAACCTGTGTTCACTTTTAAAAGAAAAGTAGACCTCTTTTAAAGAAACTGTGTAATGCAATATTTACAAGGAAGAAATAACAATTGATGATTCTGTGAGACCTCTTCCAGTCCCTGTGTTTACGAGAAGAAATACACTCCTCACTTAAATTATTACTTTGTTGAATAGGAGTAGTCATAAACTGACCCACTTAGTTTTTTATTTCCTTTTTTTTTTTTTTTTTTTTTTTCTTTTTTTGAGGATGGAAAGTAGTAGAATTTGAGCTGATTCTGCCTGACCTCTTTTTTTTCTTTTTCTTTTTCTGATTTCCAAAAACATAAAATCCATCAGATTTAGTGTAAATTGCAACAAAATATTTTTAACCTAATTCAAAGTCAAGATCACAGTGATGCTGAAATGAACTTCATCCAATCTTTTGTCTTAGAATCAGCACATTTACTGATTTCATTTCCCCAGTAGAAGGTAAACACTCAAAACAGTCATTAAAACAACTAAAAAAGAGGTAAGATTTGCATGGGATGGAAATTTAGCATTTTTAGACAAAATACTTTCTTTGTGTGCCTGAATATCGTGCCAGTTTTTCAGGCCAAAATAGAGTTTGCTAGAAAATATGCTATAAGGTGTTTTTTTTTGTTGTTGTTTTTGTTTTGTTTTGTTTTGTTGTTGTTATTTTTTAAAAAAATTCTAAGGGGAACATGATGTTCCACAGAGTTTCCGAGTATATGCCCATAATGTATAGCTGTGCCTAGGGGCTCACATGTATGAAATGTCTGTTCCAGGACATATGATTATGCATACAAAATTATAATGTGAAATTATAATTATTATCACATATAAATTATATGTGATATTAGCGTCATCACTGCACATTGAAATTTTCTCAGAAGATATCACGTCTAAGTTAGCAATACTGAGAATGGACCAGATGAGCTTCTTTGGTTTGAGTTCTCTTCTCAGAATGTATTTTAGAATCTTTATCTTTTCAGTTTAATCTAGTACCTATTCTAGTACTAACCACACCTTTCTTATTTAGATTCACCAAATATCTAACTGATACACAGTTAAAATATGGATATGTGAAGATTTATCTTTGTTCACTTTTTCTGCTTCATTTAACAACATTCTTCTTACTACCTCCCCAACTCAGCTCTGAATTTAAACTTAGTTGGCTAAGTGCTACAAAAACACAGGAGTTTTAAGATTCTTCCTAAGACCCTGTGCAACCTTTCAACTCCAATGTTATAATTGTCTGAGCACTTATAGATATTTTTTTCTTTGCAGCTTTCTTTGGCTGACATAAAGGTTGACAAGCCTGGTGACACGATGGCTATTATTTCAAGTAGTTTCTAAACAATATCATTTTTGTGCCCTTCTGCTTTCAATAAAATTATAGGTTTCTTTCTTTCTTTCTTTCTTTCTTTCTTTCTTTCTTTCTTTCTTTCTTTCTTTCTTTCTTCCTTTCTTCCTTTCTTCCTTTCTTCCTTTCTTCCTTTCTTTCTTTCTTTCTTTCTTTCTTTCTTTCTGAAACAATGGCTCTCAGCGTCCATGCTATATTTCCTGGACAAATTTCTGATGAGACTGTCATGATTAATACAATTATTGTTGTTGACGTCAATGTAAGCATTTGCTATGCTGAAATCTCCATTCATGTTGTCACTTGTGAGGACAGAGTTATAAACACCTTATTGTTATTTAGTCTGCCTGTGTAAACCAAATAAATAAATAAATAGAAATACAAACACAATGAAATAAAATAACCTGCTAATTCAAAATGCATCCAGATAAATAAGAGCAATATTTATAGAAATGCACTGGTGGGAGATCAGCTGTGAATGTGAACAAGGAGCTGATAAATTCTCATTACCTTCTTGGGGCTGACAACTGAAATGACCTGCTAGGCATCTGCTGGAAATTCAATCAGGTACCGGCAAATAGCAGACATCCCCTGCAAAAATCCAACATATGTAGAGTTTCACTTAGTGTTTAGGTGTTCCATCCCTGTGCAGTCAGGAGTGGAGGAGGCCTGTCAAAATTTCAAGCTTGTCTAAGGCACAGGGAAACTTAAAAGGCTTTGCTCTATCCCTTTTCCTTCCTACTTCATCGTATTGTGAGATTTCTGTGTCTTAGTTTCTAATAAGCAAATTCAAACTTACCCATGTTTTATGGGAGTTTTTTTTTAATGTCCTTTAGCTCCAGCCAAAAAAAGAGCTCATGATTATATGGCAGGAAGATATTGGCTCCACTCAGATAAGTCTGCAAATGGTTAAACTGAAGAAAGAAGTGATAACTATGGTGCTAATAGACAAGATTTTTTAGGTTAACTCAAGAACTTTGTTCTGGCTCCATCAGTGCTGAAAGGATTACCTTTTCAGTCAGAGCTCTCTCTAGCCCTCTTTATGTTCTGAAATCCCCAGAACCTCTTACTGAAACTCCCTATCCTTCTTTCCCATTCAAAAAAACGTAACCCAGCCTCCTAATAAACTTACATTTCACATCTCGGTGGTGTTTTTTGTTGTTGTTGTTGTTTTATTTTTTGTAATTGTTGTTTTGTTTTTATTTATTTATTTATATTTACTAGTCTTCTTTTAGGGGAGAGAGAAGGACTATTATAATGTAAGGCTGCATCCATCCAGGTGCTGAGAAGATCCCAAAAGAATGGTGGGCAATCACTGTGAAAAGAGAAGGAGAGAGGCCGAGCTTACGCTTCTGTAACCTCAAAAGTGAAATCAATTAAAGAGAGTATTAATGTAACTCACACAGGATTTTGGACAGCTACTAACAAATGTGGCCACACTTGTACAAGGAAGATAAATGTCAAACCAGACCAAGTCGCTGAAAATCCCCAGAAATTACATAGGAAAGTGAGAACTTATTTTAAGAAATTAATTTGACTCATTTAGATCAGCAATATAAAGGCACAAAGGAAAAAAAAAAAAAAAAGAAAAAGTAAAAGTTCCCCATTAAAGAAATAAACACTCATAGTTGTTCATTCAGCTTTACAAATGTCCTGTTAAACAAAGACATTTAATAAAACTGACTAACCAAAAA
>CM021797.1:6917819-6934487 GCA_011076525.1 Nettapus auritus | reverse complement strand
CTGTTCTGGTTAAGTTTTCCAGCAGGCACAGTGAGTCCAGATTACCTAAGCAATCTGAGATTTTGTAGCTGTTTTTTGCTTTCTGGCTTTTGTTTTAAGAATTATTGTGACCAGTTTGTTAATGACATTATACATAACAGCTGCCCATGACAACAGAGGACAGAATCCCATGATAAAATTCCCTTCCCATTTCACATGTTCCTAGATATTATAGTGATATATACCATTAAAACAAACAACCAAGAAACCCAAACATCTCTTTAATAGAGTGCCTAAATGCATAGCTACTATGAAGTGGTTGATACACTCAGAAATTTTGCAGGTGAGACATATCCGAATATACACAATTAACGACACGGCAGGTACCTTCCACCTGATTAAACCAACTACATATAGCAGAACCTTGAGCTCATTCAGGCAAGCAAAATGGCTCTTATTAATTTTATTTGAATTTTCTGCTCCAGATCCTTACTCTTGGACATATCTTAATAATTTAGTTGAACAACAGATTTGTCTGTGTGAGACTGTTTGGTAATGCATTCTTGTCTACTAAACAGTCATTAGGCTGCCTGCCCTAATGACTGTGATACAGATGTAGAATTCAAGGAACCTAAGTTTTATTATGTCATTAATTCAATGCAACATTTTTGAACAAGCCACCCTCTTACAATGAGAACTTTCATAACTTTGGGTTATTCTATGAAAAAGGTGGGTCCCAGCTGTCATGTGCATCCAGCTACTTTTTCCTTTGAGAAATGCAGGTTTCTCTTGATTGGATATAACAGGAGCTTAGACTGCTGTTCGGACTTACACATCTAAGTTTCAAACACTTCAGTTAGATCAATATTTCTGATTGTGTATTTCTAAAATTGTAAAATTATATTTGCATTTAGAGGTAGCAGTTCATATTCTCAAAATCTTCCCCCCGCCCCCCAACCCTGTGAATACTGTCTAATTTGAAAGAGAAATAACAACATAACATTAAGAAATTCAAACAAACAAGGAAAAATCCCTAGAGAAGTTCAAAGGAAATCAGAGCAATCCAAGGTCAAGCAGTCTAGCTGGAATATCACCTATCAGGTGAAATGAGTGATCTATAATATCACAAACTACAGATATGGAGGAATCTTTGTGTTTTGAAGGAATTCTTCTTTTTGTACTGCTGGCAGGTAGATTTATGTATAATTTTAAATGATTATTTTGCCTTTAGGATGCTGCTGCTACTCCAGCAGATTTGCTTTCTCTCAGACCCTTTTTTCATAACATCACTGTACAGGCTAAATACAGTTTACCATGGGATTACACACTTACTGTTCCCAGAAAGGGTGCATGCATGTTTCAGCAGTTGGTTTTAATGGTGGTACAACACTATCTGAGACTGTTTCCATATCCTAGTATCCCAACTGACCCTAAAGAATAAAAATCTTCAGAAAAAAAAAACTTTTTGAAATACAGTACAGCCTTTGTTTGTTTCTTAATGTAGAAGATGGGCTAGAGATAGTGGGAGAGCAGATATTTCTTTTCAGATAGCCTGCCCTTGTAGGTTAAAATTAAGGCTGTTCAAATTGATACTAACATCAAGCTGCTCTGTAACTAACTTTATAGCAAGATCTTACTTCTTATATCAGCCAAAAAAAAAAAAAAAAAAAAAAAAAGAAAATTCAGAACGAGTCAAGATCTCTTCTGTTCTGTTCTCCAGTCTTCTTCATGTGCTGCCTAGAATAATAAAGTCCCTGAAAGTTTTTGTTGAATGGACAAAATTTAATTCCTTTAGGAGCTCTTTTCCATGGACAAACACATATTGTTTCTGCATGTGTTTCTCTTACATGCAGTCAAATCTTAAGGATACAAAAAGAAACAAACAAGATCCCTCAGCATCTTCTTGAACTTTAAATCACTATAGCCATTTTATAAGCAACACCTTTGACTAGATCAGATTTGTATCAGAAATATGAGCAAAGTGAGATGATTTAAAAGAATTTCTCTGTCTCCAGAAAGAAAAGATATTTTTCTAGCTCTAAATTTGATACCAGGATAGCAATAAAATTGAGATTCTAAAAGCCTGACTGAAGAGAATAGAACACTTGTTTCAGTCCCCATAGCAAAAAGGGTAAGAAATTGTAACGTCAAGAGACATATTTAAAGGTTGTGTTTTTGTCAGGTCATTTCCATGATGTTGGACTTGCCCTCCCTGAAAAACTCAAGAAGATGTAGTTTATGAGGGTGGCTCAAATGTGATAAAGAAGATGCAAGTTGAGGATCTGAAGTGTTAGGTGCCCTTTAGAAGTGGATGGGCTTGAGTGCTCTGCAAGAATTGATGTTATTTAGTTGAATTATTATTATTATTATTATTATTATTAGCACTTGTACAACATAGGGACTGGATGTGTAAAAGTAGAGAAAAAACAAAACAAAACAACAACAAAAAAACAACAAACTACACATAACAAAAGTGAAATTAAAAGGCAGTTACGGCAAGAAATTTCCTAACACTTAGTAATTGTATATATGTATGTAACATATGCTAAAAAAAAAAAAAAAAAAAAAGTTGAAGAAAACACCGTCATGTCAGATATTCTTATACCTCCTTCAGATTCTGACTTAACGTCTTTTAAAAATCAGTGCTGGCCCACCAAATTATGCAGTGACCTGCCTTCTTTAACCCTTTGCAGCTTGAGTCTATACTGCGTGTCCCCCCTGAACAACATTTAATGGGTGTCAACAGACACTGGCTGATGTAGGGTAATTGTGGTAGCCACTTCATGAAGACATATAAGATACATCTAGATTATAGATAGAAATATATTTTAATTTATATATACATGAATTATGTGGTGGTGGGGAGGGGGATATGAGCATAGAGGAGGAAATATATAGATTTAGGAAAAAACAGACCTAATTCTGTTTGTTAACAGATAAATGCATTCCTTTAAAGAGAAAGCCCATCATTTCTTTCAAAAACACAGCCATGCAATAACTGTAAGATACTGCATTTCTACCTATAGTTTGCCATCTCTCTTTTACTCCCCAGTTTGAGCTGTTTGACCAATGATTCATACCTTTTTGATGCTTTTTATTACTTATGTTTCAGAGGAAGAGGCAGAGACTCACCATTCACAATGGCTTTCATTACTAACACATGTACCTCTGAAGATAATATTTCAAGTTGCATGTTAGGGGAGGGGAACATAGGATTACTTTGCCAATGTCAGCAATTAAAAGAAATCTACGCCATTACTTTGTCTAACTGTTTTGGCTGTTGTTACAAGACAACACATCTAACTCAGAAAAATATCTACCTCTCCAAACCTGTCATTACCCTTCAGGTAAGCTTCTGCAGACCAGTGCAAACTCTTCTTAAGTGACCTCAGAGATCAGTTTGGACTTTAAGTCATATTAAACATGGCTCCATGGAATTATTTCTGGAGCTGGCTCATATTTGGCAAAACCTGTGTTCATAAAGCTCAAGTTTTTTTTTTTTTTTTTTTTTTTTTTTTTTTTTTTACCCTCTGAGTTCATTCAGAGTGTATTTGTATATACTTAGCAACTCAAGTTAACATACCCACAAATTCTGGGAACCAATAGCTTATTCAGATTCCTAAAAGATAATAAATGTACCACTGCTGGAATGCAAGATACCTTGAAGTGATAAATGAGCACTGGCTCTCATGATCATATTTAAGTAAAATGATTTGGGGTACCTCATGTTTAATCTAATGATCTGTAAGGCTTTCATATATTCCATAATTCTGACCATCTTTCTCTTCACTAATCCTCATAACATCTGTTTTATTAAAGCTTATCTCAGAGAATACCATCGCATCTTTGTCACAGCTCATGCTCCCCATATGTCTTTACTAGGGTGTTCAGTACAAATACCAGTACTTTATCTTTCCAAAACTTATTTGTCAAAGAGACAAAGGTATAATTAGAGTAATATGCTATTCATAGTCACTGCTAGCCATGGACAGTGCCAACGAGCTCTTATCTTCAGCTTATCAACAAGTGGGGGAAGACGTAGCTTTGCACACAGCATCAGATCATTCCACTGCAATAGCACGGCTGACAGCCCTGTAAGCGTCAGGTCCTGCATGCCATAATAAGGCCTGACAGTTTTAGAACAGCACACACTTCTGCTGGCTAAATATGTCAGAAACCTAAAAGGAAATTGCCACCAAAAAAAAAAAAAAAAAAAAAAAAAAAAAAACACCTTTGGGAAGAACTTTAAAAAATATATTTTAAAAAATGTATTAATAAAACTACACTGTTTGAACTGACAATGCCAGGTAGGTTAAAAATGAGGACAAGGGAGAGACAGTGAATGAAAGAAGAGGGAGGCAAGTAAATGAGAAAGATGCAACGCCCGTTACAGCTAATTGGATCCCAGTCTATGGTGTGCTCGACTTATTTAGTCCAGCCTAGATCTCTTCCGAAGGAAAAGTTCACACTGAAGGAAATCAAAGCCAGAAGACCAATTGTCCCCACTCATAGTCCAAAGTTTGAGAGTCCATTTGTCACAGTTCCCCCTTTCTCTGTGCATGCTCATGTCTTCATGAATTAATGCAGGCCTGTATATGAAAATCAATGTTTCCTACACATATAAACACTGCAGATCTGAATCAATCCCTCAAAGCCAAAGAGGGTTAAATATTTAAACAAGCTATTTATTGAAATGCATTTTTAATGCCATGAAGTCATTCTGATGAAAGATTACTCAAGAGCCTTCATTACTGAGTTTAGAGAGTAATGTGGTATTATTGGAACAGATGGCACAGCTGTGAGCAGCCTCAGCCTCAGCCCTCCCCCCCCGGGGTAAATCCAAGTGCCACTCCTGTGCAAAGTCATCCGCTGTCAGCCAATGGACTGAAAGGATGGATGGCTGGCTGCGTCTAGCTTGCATATTCATACATGACAGCCAGGACAGCTAAAGTCTTTAAGAACAGGCTCCTTAAAGACAACAGTGCCTTCTGTAATCCCTTGTTTCCTATGTGCAGTGGAAAGCAGGGAGGGCAAGAGGAAAGCAATGTCATGAGCATTAAGAATGAACTTGCTGTGTTTCTCTGTGACTTAATTGCTAGGATTATGTGGTATCATTATGTCAACTGCAATTGTCTCTGTTAATTTCAAGCTGGCATCTCTTCCATCTCCCCCCTCCTTCCCTCCCCGTTTTTCTTCTCTTCCTCTTACTGAGTGAGCGAGTGGGTGTTGAGAGAGAGTGGCAAAGAGAAGGGAGAACCATCCGGACACATTTTGATGATTATTAATTAAACAAAAACAAAGGAAGAAACAGGAGAATGTGAAGGCAGGGTCTGTGCTGTCGGAATCCAAGAAGGGATTAGCTGCATGGCTATTAACACTGTCAGAGCTGCAGGAAAGAGCAGCCTCACACCTCAGGAGAGTACTTCTGGATCTTTCTCTTGCACTGAGTTTTCAGCTGGATAAAGGCACAGAGAATGCCCATTTATGATTAAGGCCCTGGCTCCTAGATTTATAAAATAGTGTCAGATTCATCACATTCCCTGTTGTCCATGTTTTAAATATTGCATAAAAAGAGAGTGCGCAGGCACTCAAAATGACTTTGCACTGATGGAATTGTTTTCCGTGGAATGACTTCTAGTTTATGTGTGCACTCCTTTACCCACCTAGCAAATAAGCTAAGTTTTCTGAAAGGTTAATATTATTGCTGCTTAACAACATTCTGTCATGAAGGATGGTATTTTGGAACAGAAGCCAGAATCTGGATTAAAGGAAAAGTATCTTTGGGGAACACCTGCTGAAGAACCATCAATCTTATAGACTCCATCAAAGCATCCTTCCATAGATCTGAGCATCTTTTGTGAGCTGAAGTATTTACTTGAGTTCAGATGTCCGGGATGGTACTAATATGTTCATTTTTAATTCCATAAACTAGAAGTAGAGATACAGAGCATTTAGTGATACCCATTATGTTTTGTAGTTCCTCCAGAGGTTTTCTTTCCGACCTTAAAAATCCTTCTCATTTTTTAAATAGGGTTTCCATCACTTTAGTGAACCTCCTTTTTCAGCATTGAAGTCTTTCCTTGAGTAAAAGTCACCAGGACTGTATTCAATATTTTAGAGGAGATAACATAAATGATTTGTATAAGAGCATTAGCTCTTCTCTACCACTATTACAGACACCTATTTCACATCTATTAGGACTGCATTTACTTTTTCCATAGCCGTGTGGATGCTCTAAAGTCAAGCTGTAATCAAGTAAGACAAGGAAGTCTTTCTCTTCCTTTGGACTTTACCAAATAAATAAATCCCCAGCTATTTCTGAAGTTACATTTTCTTAATCCTTCAGCATGCAATCTTTTATCTCTTGTTGTTTTTATTACTTCAGTTTCTGAGATCATCTCTTTCTTTTTGGATGGTAAATCATGACTTTGCTGCTTTGGGATTCTGTCTAAACTGTATCACGAGGAAATTTCTTTATCTTGCTCATAATTTGATACATATGGAACATCAAACAAAGCAACAAACACACACACAAAACAACAAAAACAACAACAAAAAAAGAAACCTTGCTCTTTAAAAATCCTTAAATTAAGATTTCAATAATAACAGGCAAGTAACTAAAGCATCAAATGAGGTCCAGAGAGAGAAAAAAATATATATATAAGAAAAAGGGTTAGCTTAATTTAAATTCTATGATTCTCTAAGTAATCTCTCATAAGCTGCAGATTTTAAGTCACTTTTTATTTGGAGTAGGCTAAGAATATGTGAACAGTTATTATGCTCAGCTGACAAACAATAACTCCTTAAGCTGCCACAGCTCTATTGATCTCTAAACAGTACTAGATGGCAATGATTTGTAGGCATCACAGAAAAGGTAGATTTTTAAGTGGGAATTTACAATGAGACACAAAG
This sequence comes from Nettapus auritus, assembly GCA_011076525.1. Lineage (NCBI taxonomy): Eukaryota > Metazoa > Chordata > Aves > Anseriformes > Anatidae > Nettapus > Nettapus auritus. Next base: position 6,927,596 of record CM021797.1, on the reverse strand, counting down.
GTGGCAACATGGATTTTGATTTTCAGGACTCTACAGCAGTGAATATTTGATCTCAGGAAGGATAATATTTATATTATAAAAAAATGGAATGGAAAATTATTTATTGTTTGCTTAAGGTATATTTGAAGCTCTTTGGAACATGGGAATTTGCAAACTGGATTAGAAACAAGGACTGTGTATTCTTGCCTTAGAGAAAATCATTTTCTATTCAGATAAGTTTGCAGCACTATTCTTGGAGCTACCCAAAGAGATATTTTCTTATTTTCTAATGTAAACTTACTGTATGCTGCTGGTAAATTTAAAATAAGAACCTAATCCTATAATTATGCAAGGGTACTTTAACTTTTCCACTTGCTTTATTTAGTTTTAAATCAACGGCATTTCCTAGAAATCAAAAGTCTATAAGGGAGATTAAAGAAAATGGAAGGATTCAAACTAAGATTCAGCACTCAAAGCTGTGATGATCATCAGACCTTTTAATGGCCTTAACAATTGCTGCAATTTCTGTTGAACTAAACTGCCAGGCAGACATGGAAACAAGTTTAGAAGGTGCCACTTTTCTAAAAGAAGTCTCTATTAACTGGGTAAGATGCCACTGCGAATTGAGGCTTCCTGTGAATTGAAACATATTTACAACGCCAAGCAACTTTTTAATATTATTTATGTGTTTTAGCTGTAGACACATTGTTATTTTGCCTTAGTATTCATAGAATCATAGAATATCCTCTTTCAGAAGGGACCCACAAAGATCAAGTCCCACTCCTGTCTCCTCACAGGACTACTTAAAAATTAATCCATATGTCTGAGAGCATTTTCCAAACACGCCTTGAACTCTAGCAGTCTTGGTGCCATGACCACTTCCTGAGGAGCCTGTTCCAGTGCCTGACTACCCTCTTGGTGAAAAACCGTTTTCGATATGCAATTGGAACCTCCCCTGATGCAGCTTCATGCTGTTCCATTGGACAACATCACTGGTCACCAGAGAGAAGAGTGCAGTGCCTCCCACTCAGCTAACCTTCCTGCATATTCTTGTGAAAACAACAACCACCATCTCATGTGGACCATTTCTACATGCCTTGCTGCAGGAAGACTTGTTTTGGTGCTGTTAATTATCATAGCTGACTGGTTCTCAGCTCAATCTTGTACAAAAGAACGTCCCTGCTATAGTCTGGTACTCAGGACAAGCACATCTTACCGTGGTTACTTCGCTGTGTTAATGCAACTTCACAGTTTTTGTACCCATAATCATAGAATCATTAAGGTTGGAAAAGACCTCCAAGCTGTGATGGTTTTACTCGGGTGGGCAGCCGAGTTCCACCACAACTGCTCTCTCACTCCCCCGCCTCAAAGAGGAGCTAGGAGAAAATACGATGAAAGGGGCTCAAGGGTTGAGATAAGGACTAGGAGATCGCGCAATAATTATCGTCACAGGCAAAACAGACTCAGCATAGAAAGAAAGTAAGATTTATTGCTTCTTACTAACAAGCTAGAGAAGTGAGAAACAAAGGAAAGAAACCAAAAGCACCTTACCCCCCCCATCCACCCTCTTCCACCTCCTCCCCCCTAGCGGCGCAGGGGAATGGGGGAATGGGGGTTATGGTCAGTCTACAGCACTTCTTCTCTGCCGCTCCTTCTCGGTCACTCTCGTCCCCTGTGCTGTGGGGTCCCACCCATGGGATGCAGTCCTTGCCGAACTGATCCAGCGTGGGCTGTCCACAGGCAGCAGCTCTTCAAGAACTGCTCCAGATGTGAGTCCGTACCACGGGGTCCATCCCTTGGGAGCAAACTGCTCCAACCTGGGTCCCCCATGGGCAGCAGCTCCTGCCGGGTCACCTGCTCCTGCGTGGTCTCCTCTCCATGGCCTACAGGTCCGGCCCAGAATCTGCTCCGGCAGGGGTCTTCCACAGGCCACAGTCTCCGTCGGTGCAGGTCCACCTGCTCCACCGTGGTCTCCTCCACGGGCTGCAGTGTGGATCCCTGCTCCACCGTGGTACTCCATGGGCTGCAGGGGGACATCCTGCTTCACCATGGTCCTCACCACAGGCTGCAGGGGACTTCTACTCCGGCGCCTGAAGCACTTCTCCCCCTCCTTCTTCACTGACCTTGGTGCCTGCAAGGTTGTTTCTAACTCCTCTCACCCTCCCAGCTGCTGAGTGGCGCAGCAGTTTTTTCCCTGTCTTAAATATGCTCTCACAGAGGTGCAAAACAACATCGCTTATTGGCTCAGCTCTGGTCAGCAGTGGGGCCCTTTCCAAACATGGGGCACTTTCTAGATCCTTCTCACAGAAGCCACCCCTATGGCCCCCCTGTTACCAAAACCTTGCCACGTAAACCCACTACACAAGCTCACCTCCGAAATTGCAGGATGGGTTTGCGTAGGGGCTCCACCCATGGAGACATGCCCCTACATTTATGGAAATGTTTCCAACCACCTTTAATTTCCAGAATTGTTCTCTTCAGATATCCACTTTTTTTTAATTATTATTTTTTATTTTATTTTTTTTATGTGGATTTAATTCCATTTACAAGGCTGAAAGCATTAGTATAAAGAAGCTGGCAAGAAAAAAACCTTTCTGGCTGGAAGGGTAGTGGAAGTTTGCTCTGTTTTTTTACCAGGAGCAAAGTCTGATTAGCACTAATTACAGTTTGAGATATTGAGGGAAATTTGGAGTAAAACTGTAAGATGCCCTTTAAAAATAACTGTTGCAATAATTATGCTATTTGTCTTGAAGTAAACAGAATAAAACAAAACAAAATAGGCTTTCCATTTAGTGGACTTTTTCATTTTATTTATTTATTTTTAAGTGTCGTTTCATTGTATACTTGCATATAAACCAAATTATATTTGATGCTGTTTTGTCACCTGGGATTCAAACTGAACAATAATTTCAAAAAGAATTGGACAGGACCAGGGAGACAGCAGAGGAAAACAGATAAATTCTTAACAGTGCAATTATAGATGTTTATCTATTTAGAAAGGAACCACAAGAAATAAAAATATTTTTCCTAATGATTACTGAGGGAGGTAGTCAGATACATACCTCCCTCCTAGACGCACACAATAATTGAGCCATAAGCTACCTCACCTAAGCTTATTACTCCTGCATATGATATCAGCAGTATTCTGCTAAACTGAAGAGTATTTGCCTACAAAGTAACAGAAGAGCAGAAGCTAGCCTTTAAAGCAGCAGCGGTGTCCTGGCTCACAGTATGGTGGTCTGAGCAGCCATAGGTGTGCAGTATAGAGCAGTGACTGTGAAGGCCAAAGCTGCTACAGCTCTGATACACAAGCATATGTGAGTTTATGTTTAAGTCATCTGAATATGTTCTGATCATACACCCAAAAAGCGTGTGAACAGCAGCCATCAAGGATAGGTACTTGAACTTTATTAAGGAAGACAGAGCTATTAAACTGGAAGTCATTCATGGAGTACAGTTGCAGCTGTGCCTCTCTGTGGAACAAGTAGAACTGTCTCACAAAGGAAGATGACTAGTTATTTCTGATTCAGAAAAGTATCTCTAGTTAAACCTCACATACTTAAAAATTAGTTCTTCAAAAGTATATAGTTTTTCTAATACAATATCAGACTTTTAAGACATCATGATCAGTTACCTAAAATTTCTTTGGCAGCTATTGACAAAAATCTCTCTTCTTCAATATCTTCAGCATGATTTATATAAAAAGGGAAACCCTATAAATCAGTCTTTTCACCATCTATATGTTCTTCCTCACTGCAGCTTCCTACCCTCCCTCCCCTCAATATACCATTTTCTTCTCTTCATAGCTACCGTAATAGAAAACTATCCATTGAGAACTGTTTTGTTGTTGTTGTTTGTTTGTTCCTAATCAATCATTTTCAGGTGCTAGGACCCTGAAGCAATACTTTTGGCACATTGGCAGACAGATATTTTTGCAAGTGAGCACTTGAGTAATTCTAAGAAAATATTCTGGCAGGTGAAACTTGAAAGTGTCTCTTGTGTTAGAAAGAGCATATCTACAGCAGTTGCTCTCAACCTTGGAGAACTGGAGTACCACTTCATCACTGAATAGAGCCACATGCTAATTTATCCTTACATTGTGTTATGCTGTTGCCTCATTTTTGGGTCACTATCAGAAACTATTGTATGGTGATTTGACATGTCATTAGGTCTAGGGCGAAAAATCCATGGGAGGAAGAATAAGAACATGCAGTTTTACCCAGAGTACTTACCCAGCAATTGCAGTGAATTAACATCATTATAATTTGTATTTTGAATTTCTGTGCCCTTTATTGCCTTTTATTATGAGCTTTCTTCTAACTGCTTTTAAGTTTTTGGAAAGTTCCTGTTGACTTGCACTAATTTTGGAAAGCACACCAGAAAAGTAAAAATAACACACTATACTGTGAACCTTTGATGAATAGCTAATTAGTTTTGTTTTTATCCTGATGTTTTTCCTCATGCTGTGTCAGATGCCTTGTTTCTTTCCTCAGGCACTAAGACTACATGGTCACACTATCTGTTATACTGAGTTCGTCCATGTCTCTGCAATATCAGTGAACCCTCTGGCCAGTTTCAATCAAATTTGACAGAAAGTGTAGAAGTTAGAGAGATAATTCAGATCCTGCAAATGTCATGAGGGAAGACAATGAGTATACAACATTTTTTTTTTTGTTGTTCTTATTAGTCACCAAAAAATGCATGTCATTTGAATTAATTCCATGTAAGATATCCAGGAGTCTAAGTGACAGAACCATAGACAGGGAGTGAGATGCAAATGTTATGACACTTGAAAGGAAAGCGTCATTTCTGCATAGCTGTTCTAATGCCAGTTAATCCATTTATGAGATAAAAAATCATAAGCAACCCACCCTTCTCTCTCACCCTTCTCTCTCTTTTTCTTTTTTTTTTTTTTTTTTTTTTTTTTTTTTCCAAAATCAGTTCTTTGAGGACCAGTTACCACACAAGTGATATTTTTGACCACATCTCACATACGATAAATATGTTTAAATTGTAGAGAAGACAGTCCTTATAGAGAAACATATAAATAGTGAAAAGAGTTTAAAATCATTATTTGGACTGAACCTGAAGAGTTTAAAAGGTCAACTCATTGCATGGTCCAAAGAAAGGACAAAGAAGGTCATCATGAGAGAGATGTTTGTGAGTACCACACAGACAACAAAAGACAACACTTCTTCTTACTCCTTGGAGAGATCTTCTACTTATAGTAGCGCATAGCATCCCTTGGTATGGAAGGGAAGTGTAGTAGGTCAGAAGAGAAAAACTGTGAAGGCGTCTAGATTGACCTTAAATTCCTTCTGTACTCACATACAGGTTTCTAAAGGGTTTGTTATTGTAATTTGTAGGATAAAACAGGGTGACACAAGGGAAGATTAGCTTAAAGTGAGATCTCAGCTAATGAGTGCCATGAAGAATCACAAGTAATTGGACTAATATGGAGGGTATGTATCTGAAGTAAGGCTGGTAGACCACTGACATTGAGCTTTGTGAATATAATGGATCTGTTCACCATGAGATTAAGCATTTCTGTGTCATGTTCCACTGGCTGGAATATGCCATCTAGAGAAACAGTCTCTTAATGAGTTCTGAAGTCAGGTGGGACTATTGTAGTAAGACTTACTGAATAATACAAACCATAGAAATTAACTAAATCAATACTCATTTAAATTAGCTGATTTATTTAAGGTAAGAAAAATGAACAGAAACCTTCCTGTTTTCAATTAGAAGATCTTAGGGAGGGAACATGTATATTAACGTGCAATAAATTAGTTGGAAGGTGAAAGACTGCTTTTATAGAACAAAACAATGACAACAACAACCTAACAATACCAAACTCCCACCACATTCTAGTCTAAATAGCTTAGAGTGATCTGATCTAACTTCAGGTACCAACATTATATACTTCTAGGTCTAACACCCTCAGTTTCCCCCACTGGTATACTTATCAAGAACGGTTAAGATACCAAGTATGTGGGAAAAAATAAAATAAAATAAAATAAAATAAAATAAAATCCAGCATTGAACAACCAGATTTCATACACCTGGCAACTAAACAGAACATCCAGTTATTACCAAACTTCTGCTCACTGTAAGAACATTTAAAGTAGGATTCATTTAAGTTAACTTTAAGTGTTGGCTTAGCCAAAGTTAATTGGCTCAGCTCCCTTTGTAGTCATTGCAGTCAGAACCAGGTACCTCCGGAGCATGATTCATTGCAGATATCTTGGAGCCTAGTGAGTCACCACTTGAGACACATCTATGATAAAGCAAGCAGTCTTACACTTTGATAACTGTTGGAAGTCTTACACTTTGATAACTGTTGGAAGTGCAGATCAAAACTCAATGACTATCTTAGGCCAAATCATAACCTTAGCATTTTCCTGTTTATCTAACTATCTATCAGGCTCCTTTAGTTTACCAATAAAAGCTATCTTTCACTAAATTTTTTGAGATCTCTGCATTATTTCCAATTTGCAGATCTTATTGCTTTGGAGACATAAGAAATGGACATACTGTTGGAATATCAGAGCTATACTTGTGTTAAATAAAGAAATACTGCAATCAGCTTTGTCTAGTTTGCCCTCTGTATAGGGTTCATACTAATACTTTTGACCACTACAATGAAATTGTTTTCAGTATCGCTTATTGTCAAAGCTTGATCTTTAAGAATAGCTTATTTTCTTCATTTCTAGATACATATCTATATATTTTGTAATGTATATTTATATATACGTATATATGTGTGTGTATATGTAGGTATGGATTTGTGTGTATGTGCTGTTCACCTGCCAAGTGACCAGTTGCAAAAGTTTTGGCTCTTCATTTAATGCTCCCCATTGAAAAACATATTTATTTATTTATTTATTTATTTATTTATTTTGAGGGGTGAATCTCTTGATTTTACTTGAGTTTGAGACCTAACATATTTTGAAGATAACATGTTGACTTTGTAGTGCTCTCATTTCTTAACAAAAATGATTCTGAAATCATATCAAATCTCTAGAAATTTAAATATTAAATCATCAGTACTGGCACCACCAGTCTTCAGGAGTACAATACAAAAAGGCATCAAATTACTGTAGACAAGGTCTATTTTTATAAAGCAGTTTTGTCTGATATTAGCTATATAACCTTCCTTTAATTCTGTGTTAATTAAGTCTCATATTAACCATTTTATTGTTTGCCTTAGGTCAACTTTAAACTGACAAAAGGACATTTATCAGGGTCATCTAATTTTCCTTTCTAAATGTTTCTGTACCTTGATTTTTTCCTGATCTTTGGGGATTTTTCTGTGCCACAAGAGTCTCTGTTATCCATTACGTTCTGAAGAAAGCTACACCCAGCTCCTGTGAAACTCTTGAACATAATTACTAGGATGTGGGGGATCTCCTCCTTTACTTTTTCTACAATTGCTATTGCAATGAAAAGTATTTTAGTATCGTCACCTAGTGATCTGAAAACAACTTTTGTCTTTTTCACAGTTGCAAGACAGAAATCATTACTGATTTTTATTATTTTTGTTACCAGAAATTTCTGATATTTTCAGCTCCTAAAGGGTCAATGCCACTGTTCCTTTAGCTCTTAACATATTTGGAAAATCCTTCATTTACTTTGAGTACTAAGACTCCCTAGACTTAATTTCATGACAGCTAGGACTTTATAATTTTTCAATAATATCAAAATTTTAAATTAACCCAAGTGCTATCATATTCCTTTTTCCAGAATTTTATCTAGTACAAACTATCTCCATTGTCCAAGAGCAAAGATAAATTTCTTCATTTTATCCTAAAGCAATTGTTTAAATATAAGACAAAGGCATCTTCTAAAATTGTCTGGCAGCCTAAATAATTACCTGTCATGGTTTGTGAGATGGTTTGAAGTTTTTAAGGTGGTTTGGTGACATCTGTAGGCACTGATTTATTTTATTTTATTTTTCTGTACATATTAGAACATTAATTAATTCATAACTAGTTGTTATTTAGAACTCCCCCCCCTTTATTTTTTTTTATTTTTATTTTTTAACAAGGGTGTCATTCTTGTTTCTCCTTTGTCCACTGTATGTTTCTTAAAAAGGCTATATCCATGATTTAAAAATTCTAGTCATGTAACTCTTCCCACGAGGCTTTGGTAATACCAGCTAGGTCAAATTTATGCTCATAAATGAGCAATTCCAATTCCCTGTGTTTATTAATCCAGGCTTGAAGCAGTGGTGTACAGGCAATTAAATAATTTCTTCTCCTCATGTCCTTCGGTGTCTTGATTAATTTGGTTCTCAACATTCTGATTTTATTCTAAGTGACTACATTTGTTCCTGCTTTACACCTTCTCCTTTTCCTTCTTCTCCTTCTCCTTCTTCTTCTTTCATATTTGTTGTTTTTATTCTTCTTCTTCTTCTTAGTTTAACACTTGTCTGACTTTAATTATTTAGAGTATAGAATTATTTCTTTGAACTAATTAAGTTTTAATAAGAACATACTAATTGGTCAAAACTAAAACTTTATGTGAAGACATACAAGTTTCGATTAATCTCTCATCTTAAAAGATTTTAATTTCCAGGAAAATTTCGGGTTAGAAGCAGAAGTCTGGAGTAGCCACTAGCGAGGACATATACTCAATTTTGAATACATTGTCCCTTGAGAGTGTCTGCAGTACTTATTTTTCTAAAGTAATCTTATTTTTCTTAAATAAGAAAAATACTTATTTTATACTTACTTATTTTTCTAAAGTACTCAGCTTTCAGTCTTTCTTATTATGGTTGTTCCAGTGGGCATGTGTGCTTGCACATATGTTTAATTATAGATGCCTATTTTAAATTAAATAATAAGTTGAAGGTTAGGTTTGAATTTGCTTATTCTACTTGATATATGAAAAATATTTGAGCCAAGGCAATTTTGTCATGTCTTTTTGACATGTCACTCACACTCTTATCCATGTACAAGCACAAACACACACTTATGAAACAGTCAAATCTAGTCAAGTGTTTTTGGAAGTGATTTTTGCAGCATGGGGAAATCATTTTGCATCCTGGTTTTCTGCTAGCCATCTTGCTGGTGACAATACATGTTGTTTATGCCGGCTGTTAGTTGTTAGTTGCTAACATCGCAGTCCAATGTTTTTCTTGCTTTTTTTTTTTTTTTTTTTTTTTTTAATGGAAGAATTTTCCTTCCTAAAATCAAGGAGCATAGTGTTTGTTCAAGAATTTTTACAATCCTTGGTTCTTCATAATATCAGAGAGATCTGATGTTTTTTCTTCCAATGTAAATTCTGTTTTTCAATGTATTTAAAATAAATAATTTCTTTATGCATTTAAGAAAATTAATACATGGCTCCAGTGTTGCAAATCAGAACTAATATTTCACCACAAGTTAACACAGTACTGTGTGTAATACTGAACTGTTGATTAAAAAAAAAAAAAAAAGAAAAAAAAAGTCATAATCCCTTGCAAAATCTTCTCTTTCATTACTCATAAATTCCCATCACAATTGGCTTATTCAGTAACACTCAGTCCTTGTCTCTACCCATTTATTAATGGTAGAGAATTAATTATATCCATATTCTGGCAGTCTTTCCTATTTATTTATTTATTCAAAATTATATATATATAAACTTATTGAAACCAAAATTCCATAATGTGATTTATCAAGTGAGAACTTTTTTCTTTTCTTTTCTTTTCTTTTCTTTTCTTTTCTTTTCTTTTCTTTTCTTTTCTTTTCTTTTCTTTTCTTTTCTTTTCTTTTCTTTTCTTTTCTTTTCTTTTCTTTTCTTTTCTTTTCTTTT
>CM021797.1:6870525-6907350 GCA_011076525.1 Nettapus auritus | reverse complement strand
AATATATATATATTTGTAGAGCTTAGGGATATGGTTTAGGGGATGATATGTTAGTGTTAGGTCAGAGGTTGGACTCGGTGATCTTGTAGGTCCCTTCCAACCTAGACTTTTCTGTGATTTTGTGATTCTGTGATATATAAAGTTGATAACAAAAAAGATCTTGCCTTTGGAATGTAGTTAAATTTAGGGTGATGATGATAGATAGTGCTTATGGTGGTAACACTGATTAGGTTGGCTGTGGATTTTTATTATTCCCACAAATATCCCACTCTGCAGTGGTGGAGATCATACCTGGAATACTGAGTCCAGTTCTGGGCTTCACAGTACAAGAGAGGCATGGATGGGGGGGGGGGGCAGAGTCTAACAAAGGGCTACAAAGATGATAGAAGATGATGATTCTTTCCAGAGAGGAAAGGCTGAGAGAGATGGGACTGTTCAGACTGAGGAAGAAAAGACTCAAGAGTATTTCATCTGTGTCAGTATCCTGAAGGGAGGGTGCAAAGAAGACGGAACCAGGCTCTTTCCAGTGACCAGTGACAGGATAAGAGTCAATAAGCACAAACTGGAGCAAAGGTTCAGAGGTTCCCTCTGAACATCAGGAAATATTTCTTTACTGTGCAAGTGGCTGAATGCTGGCACTGCAGGGGTTGCCCAGAGAGGTTGTGGAGCTTTCCTCCTTAGAGGTATTAGCAAGTTTCCTGGACATGGTTCTGGGCAACCTATTCTAGGTGGCCCGATTTTAGCAGGGGAGTTGGACAAGATGACCTCTGGAGGGCTCTGCTAACCTCAGACATTCTGTGATTCTGTGATCCTGTGAGAGATTACCAAGACAAGCTTTGGGAATTTTTGTTGTTGTTGTTGTTGTTGCTGTTGCTGTTGTTGTCTTTGCCACCTCTCTTTCTCTCTCTCTCTCTCTCTCTCTCTCTTTTTTTCTTTTTTTTTCTTATCTTTTTCTATTTGTTCTAGATTTGGTGTGTTTTTATGACAAATTTGCAGTTAGATTTACAATAATAATAAGGAAAAGCTATCATGAAAAAAAAATTGGAGTGAACCAAGTGGAAAACACAAATTGAATATCAGCATACACATTATGTCTAGAGATTATATTAGTTTGTGTAATCAGTTGTACTAAAGAGAAGGCAAAGCTTGAGTGAAATATGGCGTGAAAATTTTAATATTTCAATACATATTTCACCCCAAATTGATCATATTTTATCTCTCTATATAAGTAGATATAGATGAATCAGGAAGTAATTTGCATTTGAAAATCCATTTTATTTTTATATTTTATTACTGAATTGAAAGAATTTACTTTGGTTTGCCTGTTTTCTGTGATCTAATTTTGATTGTTTTGGTATTAATGTAGGTAGCTTTAAATCTTTGCAGTATGTCATTGGATTTATAAGTTGGGTGCTTTATGAGAGCATTCTTTTTTTTGTCTGAATGTTGCTGGGGCAACACACACAATGAACAGGACTAATACGCCCTAACTTTTACCATCTAAAAGTTAGGTATCAACCATAAACAAGTAATTTGTTTCACTTTTCATAAGTAGGACCCTGAAGAAGATTACTTATTATTTTCTAAAACATTTACTGAGGATAGGTGGGACAAATGTCCCTGGAAAGCACATCTCTCTTTTCTTTGACTTGAACTGCCCAGCTAAATAAAGCTGAGGTTATGCCATGTCCACCATGTCCATGCAGGCAGAGAGGAAATACTCAAAGCTAGTAAAATGTTGAATCCCAAGTCATGCTGATAATTCACAGCAAAACTGGGTGATATGGCTGGATATTACCATGCTCAGTTTAGGGTCTAATGAATTAAGTACCTAAACTGATATTTTTTCGTGATTTGACTGAGTTTGATCCTAAAATTCCAGGAAACAGAAAGCAAAAATTGTTTAGGTAAACACCAATCTGACCTCCCACTTTACATTTTGAAACTTTTCTTTCTGGTTCGTCTGTTGCTGGCATGAAGTTCTTTATGGAAACACATTCTTTTTTCCATGATTAATCTGATAAAAACAAATATTCTCATGAATGCACACTAACCATTTCTATGTTTGCAAGAAGTGGCCTACATCTGGGAGATTCATTAAGATTCAAGTAGCTTCCACCAGGTTATTGATTATCATAAGAAAAGTCATTAGCATTATTGAATCCTCTTTGTTATGACAGTAATCAGCAGCTCCTTCCTGGATTACTGGGAGCATTTTTGAAAGGTTTATGGCTTACTCCTGATGTAGATAAATGTTTTTAGAACCCACAGTTTTGCCTTTCATGAATAAAAAGGTGATTGAACAAAGACTGCATTCATCATTCTGTTTATCGCCCTGAAACAACAAGTGTAATTTATAAACCAATAATACTTTTTTTGTAGTGTTATACACATGTTCTAAAAGAATGGATCAAATTAATGCAGGCCCAGAAAACAACAACACCACCAAACTAATACATCCAAACCCTTAAGGAATTTGAAAGAATCCAACCGGCACGGTGACTTTGATAAGTGCTTTGTTTTTTTTTTTTCTTTTTCTTTTTCTTTTTTTTTTTTATTTTCCTTTTATTTCACTTTCCCCCATTAAAAAATAAAATAAAATAAATAAATAAATAGATCTACGATATCACAACATTTCTCTTAATATTAATATAGGCAATAAATGCTTATGTCTAACTAATATTTTCAATAGTAACCCTAGAGGACTTGTTACAGAGATACTCTGAAGAGGTGTATGTTGAGTAACTCTAAAGAGGTATATGGTTAAAGAAATACCTAGAATTAAACCTAGCTCCTTCTTTGCAATCCCATAAGAGACATCACTATGTATATCTTAAAGCTTCAGAAAGGCGGATTTTGTTTCCTACTTAGTATCCTGAGCAATTCCCAAGCCAGAAATGGCACCTACATCATGTTTTTTTTCCAAAAGGGACCATTAGATCACCAATTCAGGGTTCCCAGCGTAACTCACACCTCTCCCACAATGAACTATGATCCGCAAGAAACTAACATACAACTCACAATTAGCATTCACTAAGAAGGTTTGTCAGACCTCTAAAGAGAAGACACTTGAGAGATTTGAAAACAGTTCTACCACAGCAATCTACCACATCAATCCTTTAGCCCAAAGCATGTAGTTCAGGGCATTTTTCCTGGCAACAAGAATTAAACTGCTTATGTTAGAATTAAATTCCTTGGTTCTTAAAGAGTAACCATCCCATTGCATGCAATTCTCAGTTTAATTATTCTCCCTTCTGAGAAATTAGATTCTATTCCAGTACTGGATTTTATTAATTTCTCTCTCTAGTTGACTTTTGTTATGATTTGGTTGATAAGAATGAAAGGCCCCTGGGTAGCTTACACTGTAAGTGATTTCAGAAAAAGATAAAGACCTTCTCTTTTCCTTTTGACAAGATGGCTAAACTGATCTGCTAATGCCAGACTAGAAAGCTTGTTTCTCAGCCCTTAGATGCTGCCTCACATCTCTTTTTGTTACAGATGGTAAACTTTATATTTTACCCACACTATCATATGGGATGGATACATCCACCTACTTCATTCCAAATACAGAACAGAAATATATCCTATATATTTCTGCCTTTTCTATGTCCCTATCTGTGTTTTTACCATCTGCAGCTAGCAGATGTACTTTTTTTTGTTCATATTCTGCTTTAAAATACTTTCTTCTTTCCTAATCTTCATTAGTTAACAAGATTCTTTTTCTTGTTTCTTTTCTTATCTGATGTCTACGTTATTGAAATAGCAATCCACATTTTTACCATATATTTCCTATTTCCATAATTTTGATACTGAAGAAGAAGAAAAAAAAAAAAAAAAAGAAAGAAACAAAAACAATAAACACAAAAACCCCAGACTTTCAGTTTTCAATTTAAAGTGGATGATTTATCATCATAACTCATCACAGGTGCCAGACAAAAGTACAGTGGGAGTGCAGTGGGAGATGAGTGGCTGGAGAGCATCACTGCAGAAAGTGATCTGGGGTTGACAGCAGGTTTAACACAAGTCTAGCAGCCAAGAGGGCAAACTACATTTTGGGGTGCATTAAACACAGCATAGCTACGTGTTTTAACCCCCGCAGGCAGCTGAGTACCACACAGATGCTCACTCATCTTCCCCAGGTGGCATGGGGGAGAGAATCAGAAAGGTAAAAGTACAAGAACTCATGGGTTGAGATAAAGACAGTTTACTAATTAAATCAAAAGCTGTTCATACAGGCAAAGCAAAACAAGGAATTCGTTCACTACTTCCCATCAGCAGGCAGATGCTCAGCTACTTCCAGAGATGCAGGGCTCATCATGCATAATGTATTTTTGGGAAAACAAACACCCTCCTTCTTTATCCCAGCTTTTATTGCTGGTATGGAATATCTCTCTGGCTAGTCCAGGTCAGCTGTCCTGACTGTGTCCCCTTTCACACTCTCAGTCCCCTGACTAGCAGGGAAGCACAAGAAGCAGAAATGTCCTTGGGTCTGTGTAACCACTGCTTTGCAACAACTAAAACAGTGGTGTGTCACTATTTTCATCAAAAATCGCAAACACGGCATCATATGAACCTCTACAAAGAAAATTAACTCAGCCAAAACCATAATAATAACCAGCTTGCCAAAAGAGGTGATTCTCCTGCATTATTTGGTGTTGGTTAGGCCTCACTTTAAATATTGTGTACAATTCTGAACTCCACAATATAAAAAGGATGTTAAAATACTTGAAAACATCCAGAGGGCAGCAAAGCTGGTGAAAGGGTAGGAATGCATGTTCTGTGCGGAGAGGCGGAGAGCATTTGAACTGTCTAATTTGGAGAAGAGTAGATTCAGAGCTGACTTCAGTACTCTCTACAGCTTCCCATGGAGGGGAAGAGGAGAAGGAAGTGCCGGCCTCTTCTCCTTTGTAACTGCTGAAAGGATGCATAGGCATGGAACAAAGCTGCACCAGAAGTTCAGGCTAGACCTTAAGAGAATTTTATTTCCCATGAGGGTGGTCAAACACCAGAACAGATTTCCTAGAGAGGTGGTTGATGGCCTATGCCTATAAGTGTTCTAGAGGTATCGGATAATGCCCTCATTAATACGCCTTATTTTTTTGTTAGCCCAGAATTGCTCAGGTAGTTGAACTTGATGATCTTTGGATGGTGGTCCCTACCAACAGAACTATTTAATTCTGTTTGATTTGATTTGATTCAATTAGATTTTAACTCATTTTAAAATGTCTGTATTTTGGAACCTGATTTTGGATGGAATGTGAAATATGCTTAGTTTCAAATGTTCTTGTTTCATTTTTGAAACTTCTGCTAATAATTATTTACAGAATTAAAGTGTTTTTTTTTTTTTTACTTCAGCATAGTTTTAAAGATAGAAAGATTTTACAGAATTTTGGTACCAAGAAGATTGATAGCATTCAGGCCAACGTTTATGTGTTTTCACAGTCTATTATATGAAGATTTTGTACTAAATTAGTGGATATAAAAAAATTTATGCCTATATTTTAAAATGGTTTTGGTTTGTATTCTTAATCACACTTTATTTCAAGCATTTAAGCGAGTGATCTACAGTAACCATGAGATTTATAAAATTTAAGTGCAAATTAAATACCTGTATTAGCTATCCTAAATGCTGTCTTCAGACATTTATCTTAATGGAAGCAGAGCTAAAGAATGGTTTTCTTGCAAGATTGTTTGTGAAGGGATTTGTCATAATAAGGAGCCTACAGGCTGGCTTTAATATTAAAGTGTGTGCAACTTGATTGTCATAGTATCATTTTCCCTCATTTATATTGCTTTAAAACCCTCTTGATAATCCTAGAAAATCTATTAATTGTGTATGCTGTTCTGTATAATGAGATTACCCTAAGAAGTGTTTTGAAAGAAAAAGAGAGAGCAAAAAGGCTTCCAAAAATATGTATGAGAAGGTTAGGCCAAACCTATGCCAGCAAATTTAAGATTTCCCCAACTCAAGATAATCAAGCTAGTTTTGACTAACATATGATAGACCTTAATTAAACTAATTTTGCCATATCAGTATCTCCTTTTTCAAGAATTAAAGATGCAAAATATATCTACTGAGTTTTGAATACAAAGTTTCTCCACTGGTGAAAATGAAGTTCCTGGCAGGAAGAAGTGATATTTTCCTGACCCATGCTGAAATACATGAAAATACAATCATGCTTCAAATGGTATAGGTAGACTACACAGTGCAAATAATGGCTCATTTAATGTCTGTTTTTTTTAGGTATTTTTCATAAGACTCATCCTGGCCAAAGTTATATGGGGAGTGATTCACTTTGTTTGCATTCATTTGGTTAGCATCTCACCTAAACTGGTTGTCCATCTTTAGTTAATGGAGACAAACAAATATAAGTACAGGGACATTTATTCCACGTTAAGAGAGAGGTATGTGGAAAGAGTTGCCCTGTGCAGTTCCCTCCATCATTGTTCACAACTAGAACTTAGACAAATAGTTTGGACAAACTCTGCATTTTTGGATAGTTAAAACTTCATTAGTTCAATCCTACCTCCACTAATTATGACTTTCCTAATAACACATAACACAATTCCTTTCTTCTCTTGAAGCATATATGCCTAAGAATCTGAAAATGCACTAAATAATTACATTGTGTAACTCCTTGCTTCAGGATGCAGTGGTTATTGCAATTTATATGTGTTATAAAAAATGGCCATGGAAGAGAAATTCATTGAAATCTTTTAAATGAAAAGACACAAGCTCTAGGGAAGAAAGTTTTTGACCTGAAAAATATTGTAGGCTATAAGAATATTCTGCACAGTAACAGAATATATTTATTTTATATTCGGAGTCTTTCCTGGGACTTGACTATAACATTTGTGTAAGATGGAATACGAGGCTAAGCGTTCACTTGGTCTGATTCAATATAGTTATTTGTATAGTCTAAGTTCAGGCAAGGTTAAAGTACCACTACTAATCTAAAACTAGAATTCATAGGCAAGTGATTTTTACATAAGTTAGAGAAAATAGAAAGGCTTTTGGTACCCTTCATCACTAGAGAGCAGAAAGTGAAACTAACCTGTCTAGTTTGATTGAATGAGCTAAGTGAGGTGCAAAAAGTACAGTACACAAGATTTATTTATTTATTTTAAATGTGACAGTCTTTTTTTTCAAAGAACAAATGTAAATGTCAGTGAAAGCTTGATTCAAAATCTGTTTTGTTTTCTACGCAAATTTTAAAGGACTTTACAGCTACATATCCTTTGGGACAGTTATAGGCAAAAGTAACAGAACTGAAGTAATTAACACAAAATGAAGATTTGGTCAAATACAGCCACCAATCAAATAAGAGAATAATCAGACTGATAAAGCTATATGAAAACGTTTTTGTTTTTCAAAAACATGTAAGAAAAAAAAATAAAGACAAGTTCTACAATTCATTTTTATTCTGCTATAGATGAAAAATAAAACTCCTTCATGTGTTACTGGAAAAAATAATGATAATAATAATAGTAAAGAGGAAAACTGTATTATCCAATAACCCAGGACTAAGATATGTGGAATGAAAGAAAGACGTTGAGCTTTTAGATCATTTTCTCTTGACATCACTTGTCAGTAGCATAAACTGCTGTCTTTCCCATTCAAGTTGTTCAACTGCGTCTTAGTTTAGTCTTTGGCAATACTGATAGGGTGGCTAGAGCTCTTATGTAACAGGTGAGGGGTGCACATTCATATCTACTCCAAAGTAGGTAAATGAGGGCTTGCGGCTATGCTGAAGGCCCTTCTCTGCAGAAGTTTCTGTAGAAATTACTTCCTGGTAAAACCTGGCAAAACGGAGGTACTCTGCAGTCTGTAGAATGTACTCCTTGGGATGTTTTTGGCTGCAGGGAAAAGATGTTATCTGATGAAAAGAGCATATTTCACCAATAAAATACTTTCTGAGAAGTGCAGACATTTCTACATTTGAAATATGTCACAAAAATTGCAAAGACAATAGATTAACTAAATTTAAAACTTGCAAATTGAAACTGCTACAGCACAGGTCCAAGTTTTATAAAATTTAAAATCACTGTGATGGGTATTTAAAATTATGCAATTGCATGGGTAAACTGAAGTCTGTTTAGTCACTAATTCATTCCCACCAAAGACTCAGATAGTGGGCTATTGTTTTCTCTAATTGATTTCTATTGCAGGAGAAGACAGCAGAGTGAAACTCTGGGGATATTTGTCTTCCATATTAATTGTCCTTTCCTTCCCCTAACTAAAATTACCTAATAAAAATTCCAAGAGTCTTGAACAATTACTTCCATTACACAATCACAGAGCATCTGAGGTTGGCAGGGACCTCTGGAGGTCGTTTTGACCAACTAACTCCCCTGCTAAAATCGGGCCACCTAGAATAGGTTGCCCAGAACCATGTCCAGGAAACTTGCTAATACCTCTAAGGAGGAAAGCTCCACAACCTCTCTGGGCAACCCCTGCAGTGCCAGCATTCAGCCACTTGCACAGTAAAGAAATATTTCCTGATGTTCAGAGGGAACCTCTGAACCTTTGCTCCAGTTTGTGCTTATTGACTCTTATCCTGTCACTGGTCACTGGAAAGAGCCTGGTTCCGTCTTCTTTGCACCCTCCCTTCAGGATACTGACACAGATGAAATACTCTTGAGTCTTTTCTTCCTCAGTCTGAACAGTCCCATCTCTCTCAGCCTTTCCTCTCTGGAAAGAATCATCATCTTCTATCATCTTTGTAGCCCTTTGTTAGACTCTGCCCCCCCCCCCCCATCCATGCCTCTCTTGTACTGTGAAGCTCAGAACTGGGCACAGGTATGGCCTCTGAGTAGATCACTTCCTTGACCTACTGGCAACACTTTGCCTAATGTAGCCCAGGACACTATTAATACTTCTGGGTGCACTGCTGGCACATGCTTAACTTGGTGATGAGCAGGAAATCCAGGTCCCTTTTTTGCCAAGCTGCTTTCCAGTTTGTTGACCACCAGCAACTTATTAACTTACTTTTTCTTCAGGAGGTCATATATTAAATCTCTGCACTTTGTTCTAAACAATGATCTGGAGACTCCACTCCATTTGGTTGTATAGCCATTCTATTATTCTATATGTAACATTTTTGTAAGTAATTGCATAGTACAAATATTGATTTGTTACTACAAGTTGCATATAAATATATTTAAATCTGGTTAGATGGTACAGTTGAATTAATATTTTTCACTGCACTTATGATCTCAATGCACATTCTTTGCAATCTTTAAAGCATGTTTTCATATATATTTTTCCATAAGTCAAAAATAATATATGTGAATAAGGAAATTCATTGTGGACAAACTATGGAGTTGTTTTATTTATTTTTGGCAGGTAGTGTGAATATAGTTTTCCTTATATTCTTGCTGGATCTGCATCAGCAAATAAATGATATTTTGCTATGATCTTATTTGTCAGTTCAGCAACAGCCTTGAGCATAGATTTTTAAACCATTCAAGTACATACCTACTCTGAGCACATATTTACAGTCCACTGACATTCAGAGATTTTAGGTCTACTATGAATTAAAACATGTACATACATAAATAGATTTAAAAAATAATAATAAAAGATGAAATAAATTCTGTTCTTTTGGTTAGCAGGAAAATAATAAATTATTTCCAAGGATTAAATCAGAGAGTCATAGAATCATAAGAACATGGGGTTACTTAACAGGGGTTACGCTGGAAGGAGCCTAAAATATCATCCATTTTCAATCTCCCTACCACAAGAAGTGAAACCTTCCATTAGATCAGGTTGCCCAAAGCCCCATCCAACCTGGAGTTGAACATTTTCATGAATGGGGAATCCACAACTTCTCTGGGCATCATATTCCAATGCCTCACCACCCTCATCATTAATAAGTTGTTCCTTATATCTAATCTAAACCTACTCTTTTTTAGTTTAAAACCATTTATCCTTTGTTTGATTATTATACTCCCTGACAGTCACTCCACAGCTTTCCTGTAGGCCCCCTTTAAATACTAGAAGGCCTCTATAAGATCTCCCTTGAACCTCCTCTTCTCTAGGCTAAATAACTCCAACTTTATAAGCTTGTTTTCATAGGAGGGGTGCTCCAGGACTCTGATCATATTCATGGTCCTCTTCTGGATCCATTCTAACAGGTCCATGTCATTCTTATGCTGGGGGGTCCAAAAGCTCAGTGCTTTCCACCACTTCAGGTGGGGTCCTATGAGAGTAGGATAGAGGTGGAGAATCACCTCCCTCAACCTATTTGCCACACTTCTTTTGATACAGCCCAGGATATGGTTGGCTTTCTGGGTTGCAGGCACACATTCCTGGTTCATTTTAAACTTTTAATCCACCAGTATGCCCAAATCCTTCTTTGCAGGACTCTATCCTTTCATTGCCCAGTCTGTATTAATATTGTGGATGGCCTTGATCCAGGTGCAGGACCTTGCACTTGGCACTGTTAAACAGGATGTTGTTTTGGGGGGCCAACTCTTGAGTGACATCCCTTCCCTTCAGTGTGTTGACCACACTACTCAGCTTGGCACCATCCACATACTTGCTGAGGGTGCACTCAATCCTATTGTCCATGTCACCAACAAAGATGTTAAATAACACCAGTCCCAGTACAGACCACTGAAGAAAACACTCATCATTGTTTTCTACCTGGACATCAAACTATTGACTTCAACTCTTTAAGTGCAACTATCCAGTCAATTACTTAGCCATCAAGTGGTCCATCCAATTAATTTTCTTTTGTTCATTTATAAATTCTATTTGCAACTTCTGTTGCTGCATTTAAGATCCTGTCCTGTTTCAGTGAGATATTTGTCTTGGTATATGATTAATACTTTTACTAATTTTCAGGTTATTGTGAACCTTATCCAGTGATATTTAAATCAGTGAATTTGGAAATAGACATTTTTTGTCCTTGTACAACTTAAAACAAGTCCCCTTTTCTCCAAACATTTTAATTTCAAGTATTGTCAGGGTTGAATTACAGTATCATATCTCTATTAGCCTGTCTTGTGAATAAAGGATTTCTAAAACTCCAGTCCCTACAACATATCTACACACAAACTGTGAGTTTCTCAGTTAAATCAGATTGGAATTAGAAAAGTGTCTATTCTTTTAAAACTTTATGCAACCTTTTCATCTGTAAGGTAAATCGCATTAAGTGCTGGAAATTCTCTGAATTCTCATGTGATTAAAACATCTGGCCTCAGAGGCAAAAACCTTCCACTTGCATAAATTTCATGCCTAGAAATACACATATATTTTTAAATGAATAAGAGGAAAAAAAAATAAAAGTAGTGTCTGAGAATTATTAATATTTTATATCTCATCGTAGAGCTGCCTCCTTTCCTCTTTTTTTTTTTCTTGACACCAAAGGGGCTATTAGCTCTTTATTTTTATGTCTCCCATTCCCTCACCCCTACCGTGCCCCACAGCCCAAATAATAACAACAATTTCAATCTGCCTCTTCTTAGTCAGGACACCATACTATCTTTCCACTTTATTAAGTTAAGCATTAGCTTTTTGAAGCGAGTAAAATTATAAATGACATATAATCCTATGCTGGGTGGCAGAGGGCTGCTTTCTGAAGCTGTGATTGACTGAGGTGAACAGGGAAAGGGAAAAATTTGTTCTGAAGGTTGCAGAGTGCCAAGCGATATGTCATGGCCTCTGGCAACAAGAGCAGCATTGTATTTATAATCAGTGCAACATGCTGAGAGGGCAAATTAAGCTGCAGGAAGCCCAGCTGTGGCAGTAACATAAGGGGCCATACTTTACTCCATATCCTTTCACAGATGTTAACTCGTGCTGGAGCCATAGCTCCAGCAATGTATTTTGGGTCTTAGAGAAAGCACTCTCTGCTCACAGATGAGGAATCACTCTTTCTCAGCTTGTGTGGCATGGATCCTTGTATTTCACCAAGCCATTTAGTTCTATAAATCTGAACAGCTCTCTACACTTATGAAAACTGTTCCAAAAGAGGTTGACAGACCCCACTGTAAATTAGGCTCTCTGTTCAAGATGGGCTGAAGTTATAAAATGAGGGCTAGTATGAGGTCAGACCCAATAAAGCAAATGTCAAAATTATGTCAGCAGGAAAATATGGAAGTGACGCATCTTTAGAACTTCAGAGATAAATATCTGCTGGTGATGCACTTCAGGGTCAGAACCTGGATCACACAGCCTTTGAAAGAAGGAATGTAGACTTTCTGCGCAGGTCCAGCTGTTACAGTTGCCATTTGTATGGGAAACACACTGGTTTGGATCCACAGTCAGCCCATTTTTGATATTTCTGCTCTTAAGCACTTCTGCAATGCAGCATGAATCGGATACTTTTTAATCTTCACTTACAGTCCTGAGATAGGAAAGTGGTACCTAATGCAGTGCTGGTACCTGGGAAAAGAGATGTAGACCAGGACTCTCAATAAAGTTTAAGAGGAAAAAAAAAAAAAAAAAAAAAAAAAGTTCCAAAAGTTCATATTTACTCAAGCATAGAATCAGTGGTATCTGCCTGTGAAGTGACCTTAAAATTCTTTGAAAATCTCACACCTCAAAGAGACTATTCAGCTCAACTGAAGCACATTCAACGTGGTATATATTACATCAGTGAGTAAGGGTCAAAGTCCTCTTAGCTGAGATTAAAAATCTTGAAGTTTGAGGTGTCATCCCTAAACTACATCTAATGCTGCCTCTCCAAGGAGCTTTCAAGTCAAACACGTAGTTAAAAAATATTGATGATTTCACCAATTACTTGTGAAAAGAAAAATAAAGAGAGGAGTGGGGGGAGCACAGTACAGACGTATTTGAAAATAGAAAATAGCAAGAAATACTTTAATTGTTCTAAAATTGACCCAAACAACCTAAACTGACTTGTTCAAACCAAGCTTTTTTCTAACTCATCTTCCTTTAATTCTCTTCTTTCTAGTTTATTATATGGGTCTTTTGCTTGTGTAGAGTGCATTAAATACAGACATTAATTCAGCTATAGCAGAAAGAACAACTTTTTTTTTTTTTTTTTTTTTTTTTTTCCTACTAGAAATGAGGGGTTGCCTCAAGTTTTAGCTTCTGTAATGTTATAATGCAGACTGGATATTTCTTATGGATCTTGGACCAGGCATGATGGTAACTAGTTGAAAATACAGCTTTTCTCTTAATAGTAAAATTCTGAAAATGGTGATAGGCTGACAATCGATTATTATTATTATTATTATTATTATTATTATTATTATAGTAAGCATTAGCATTAACTGAGACATGTAAAAGTATATTTTAGTAGTTTTCAATTTCTACATTAAATTCTTTCAAACCCAGGAGTGAACTCTCCCTGACTCACCTCCCTGCAAAATAAATAAATAAATAAATAAATAACAGAGAACTGGGGGCTTAGAGGGGAAACTTTCAGCATGCTTTCCATAGAAAAAGCTACACTCTTGCATTCCTAATGCAATTTTCTGGTTTAATTTCAAGTTCTGTATAGACTGGAGACATTTGACTCTTACGATTTTGATTAAAAGTTTGAACAGGAGGATGTTATGTCAAGCTAAGTATTTGTTAATATTTGGGATTTGTTAATAATTTGGGATGAATAAAAAATATTGAAACAATCTTTTCCATTATTATGTTCTCGTAGCCATAAAATGTTCATATTTTGGCCTTTCAATCTTCCCATTTTTAAAGTAAATTCCACTGAATTTAATGCCATGAATTTGCTGTAAATCAAAATTTCATGTTCTGCAAACTATGTACACTTTTGAGGCTCCAGGATTTGGTATGATATTTAAATCCTGTTCACACTTTTGTGCTATCATTTGCTTACCAGAACTTGCCTGGATACATTCCTATATCTGAAAGCATGTCTCATTGCTGAAGCTGTCAGGGAGGATTTTCTTACAGCATCCATCATGTAACACTTTGGCCACACCAAATTCTAATTGCACAGATTCTAATCTATCTGCTTCCTGTGAGTTGTCCAGGTTCAAAATGAACACATATGTTTAATCATATTTGAATTCACAATAACTTACATGAGGCTTGTTAGTCCAGCACTTCAAAGAATAGAAAGATCTTATTTTGTCACAGACATCAATTAATTTATTCAGATGACATTTAGCTATCGTCTAATATAATTGTATGTGTATCATTTTAGTATATTCATGTCCATGAGGGTTCCAAGAAGCTCCAGGAAACCGTGGCATGTGTTTATTCCACCTAGTCATACGCATTTAGTTGAGAGGTCTGAAATAAAAGTCCAGTCACTTTGAGTTCTGTCTTCAGTACAGAATAGAGATAGATGTCTCCAGACAGGTATTTAGGTCAGAGCTAGGCTGAATCACTCTGGAAGTGCCTCTTTCTACATCAGCTACTGGTAACAATTAATTACAATATGATTGAGGCCACTCTGCAATAGATTAGATACTTCTGGACCCAGACAACATGTCTAAGAAAAGTGTGGTAATGCTTAGAATGCAAACAATAGTCTTACCCCCTCCCCACCCTCCAATATATATGTGTATATATATATAATAATATATATATACATAATATATATGATATATATAATATATATATATATACATATATATTGGAGGGGGGAGGGGGTATATATATTATATATATATATATATATAATAAAAATGCTAGCTTCTGCTCTATTTTCCCTCCTTATTCTGTTATATTGACTTTGTGTTTACATTTTAAGTTATGATGGATTATTCAGTGTCGTAAAATTAACATCTAAAGCTGGGAAGAGAGTTTTTCCATACAATTCTGCTTACTCTGGGAGATCCCATATAAGCCTACAACATCTTTCCATAAACAAGTCAAAAACAAATGAACAACATTCAGTAAGTACACTGTTATCTCTGTTATTTACAATAAATACAATACATATATCCATATAAGAAATATTATAAGAACAGTAGAGAGTTGTTCACTTATCTACAAGAAAAATATACCAAAAAAAAAAAAAAAAAAAAAAAAAAAAGGATAGTAATCAACATACCAAAAAAACCTGCAGGAACATGTTTCTTCATGGAAATGTGTTTTTGATCAATATAATTTATTTTTAAATAATGCCCTGATTTGAACAACTGAGAAGAAACAGTCATCTTACAATTTTCATTTCAAAATGTCCTTCAAAAGACATGTATTTTTCCAATACAAAATACATGTATTTTCAAAGACAACACAAAATGTTGCATAAAAAATTATGTATATTTCTACTGGTTTGTTTAGTTTTAAGATATTTTTGACTTTTTTTTTTTTTTTTTTTACTTTCACAATTCCAGTCTGAATCATTCATTGATTAGCCTTTCAGTGATAATGTTTACCTTGCATTATCATTGTGAAGAGAGTATAATTCTTCAATGTTGGCATTACTGCATAAAAGAAAGAAAGAAAGAAAGAAAGAAAACAAAAAAAAGAACCTTTTTTTTTTTAATGGTGTTCAAATAAGTGTCTGAAACAGAAGGCTAAGATACCTACAGCAAATCAGGGTCTCTCTATGTTCTTTTGCAGGCCGTATGTTCATACAGGGCTGTCATTCAAGATGTATCTGTCTCTGTTAATTCACAAGGTTCAATGATGTTATGTCCCAAACAGTTTTGATCCACAAATGATGTAGAGCCTAATATTTCTAATGTCAATATCCATGTTCTCAGGACAGTTTAAGATTATTTTTTGTTAATGACATAATTGCTGGGCAATCAGAACATCTACTGTAGCAGTAGATGTTAAGGCCATTTTTGGTTCATTATGGTGACAGTGCAAACAAGGACTTTTGTTAATTTCAGGTACATGTCAGTGCTTGTGGACTCATTTGGAAATGTGAATTCAGTGGTTGGTAGATTTTGATGTATTTGAGGATACCCACAAGTTACTTTGGTACACCCACAAGTTACTGATATACCTGTTTTTTTTATTACTTTTTACTATTTATTTTATTCTTTATTCTTTCAAATACACTACTATAGAATTAATTTCCACTTCATTCATAGAAGATTTAAGATGATAAACTATGTCAGGCTCCATACTTCTGGCTATGGGTAGTATCATGACTTTTTTAGAAAGCCCAGAGTTAAGCTGTGAAATTTGTGCTGTAGGATGCAGTGTTTGTAAAAAGCATGCATAAATTCAAAAGGCAAAAGAAAATTCCAAGGAGGCTTGTACCACAAAGAGGGCAGTTTTGACTCAGATAGTTCCTGTGCACATAGACCAATGATATCTGGGAGAATGTATAGGGAAAATGTTTGTCCTAATCTCATTTGCTTCTCCAGACATCTGTAACTGGCCAGTGCTTGAAGCAGGATACTGGTCTAGATACATTTTGGCATGACCGACTCTGGCTTCTCTTCTGCTCATTCTTCTGCTCACTGCTTGTAGGGATCAGAGAGCAGACCTTTGCTCGTTCACACCTTGCCCTTTCTGCTGTGACAGCCCACAGAGGTCTCAATTAATAGCAATTTCAGTGATAACTTGAGTGATGGGCTCCCTGATGGCTGAATTCTGTGCTGATCAAAGTCATCATTGCTCCATTAACTACAACACAGCAATGTCAATTTATACCAGGAGTGAATAAAGCCCCCAGTTATCAAAACAGGTCTGTAATCACTACATTCATTTTAAATAGGGTAGCAGGAGGCCACTGGGATCAGAGAACAACAGCATTTGTTATCAGTTGTTGTGTGGGACGAGGCTCAGGGCTGCACCCTTGAGCAGAAATGGCTTTGTCTTCAATTTATTCAAATGATATAGGCATATCAATGGGAGTGAGAAAAAAGTTTGATGAAGAATAAACACATTTCTGTAAAGTTTTGTGAAATAAAAAGGTATTCTCAGATGAAAATAGTAATGAAAGAGACTAATTTTTAATATTCCACCATGGCTAAGCACATTTATATAAAGGCAAATGGGTAACCAATTAGCTAAAATTCTTTACAGTCAGTTTTTGCAATATTTTCTGATATACCTTTCTTAATCCATTATTTGAAATGTCTTTTGTCTTTTCAGTAAGAAATAAATAGCACAAATAGCAAGGTGCTTTTTTTTCCCCTCCCCCTTTTCCTCCTCCGTAGCTTGAAAAATAATGCTGAAGGAATTGTTTTGCAGTTGAAAATTAATGTAACCCATTATGTCCAGGAAATTTCTTCAATATATTACTTGCCAAGCCTTTGGTCCTTGCGAAGAAAATAATTTTAATTTATCTCATTTTTCACAACTGAGCCAATGATTGTTTAACCTAAAGTGCCATTGTGACTAAGTAGAGAAATATCAGGGTTCTTGGTCATTTTATTGGAGCTCAGCTATTAAGTCTACTAGGTTAGCACTGAGAATCACAGAAATTGCCACTTCAGAAAGAAAAAAGTCCCAGAGAATGCAGAGAATGTGAGAGGATAAAAAAAAAAAAAAAAAAAAAAAAAAAAAAAAAGGCTTTTTTACACTGCCATAGAGTCTTAAATGGAAAATTACATTTTCACTAGAAAACACAGAAAGGTGGATAAAACCACCATAAAATGTTATAATTTTCAGTTAAATGCTATAAATGGTAGGAGTTAATTTCTTACATGTTTATCTATTTGATAGTCCTTGCAGAAAGATATTATTATTTTTTTTATTGTTATATCCTTGTCATGAAGGTCTTACAATCCCTAAGTGAAAATGTGGCCCTGATGTTAACTCTGGAGACTGTAAAGTATTGTTGATTTAATGTACATGGTTAGTATTTTCAAATTTCCCTTGAGGATTTAGATAAATGCCTTCTACTAAGTTATGTGGCTCAGGTCCTACTGTAGGCACTTATGCTTGTGTTCAACTTTATGTGCTCTTAGCTGTTCCACCGAAATCAATAGCTCAGAGCTATAACTCAAGCCAATTGACAATTCTGACCTGCAATTTTTGTCAATACTCTGAATTTCACCTATGGAAATTTATCTCTTCTGCCAAGGCATTTGATTCAACCTTCATCTGTCGTGTTAAGATAAAAATTCAAAAGTACACATTATAGGAATAACACCTTAGATTTCCAAATCAGAAGCAGATTCCCTCTAGAGTTGTCTTTTTTCAAGCTAGATAATAGTTACCTCACTTAAGGTAACATAACTATATTATTTCTTTCAACAGCTTTGGAACTGTCAAAATGCAACACTTGCATGATCTCTAAGTGACAAAAGACACATTTTTCTTGTAGTTCTAGATGCTTATATAAAATTCAAACTAATAAGAATGGAATAATCTCAACAAAAAACTTGATATAGAAATTAAACTTTTCAAAATGATCCACTTTGTGATTGATTCTAAAAGCACTGAGTAATAGATTACAAGCTTCATGAATTGCACTTTTTTCAAAACTCAACATGGCAAAGATTTGGGAATGAAAGGCCTTTTTTTATTATTATTTTTTTATTATTATTATTTTTTTATTTTACTTTGCCCATGTCCATTTGTTAGGCATAGAGGGTCTAAGACTCCAACTGTTTTTTGTCTTTGCTACCCATCCATATAACAGAGAACAAGGCTGAAAAGGCTGCTGGTTAGAGAGCCTTCCTAACATGTTGTTCAGAGATCATACACAACATGGGAAAGCCTTAAAACAGACTTAAGGACAGATAGATTTGATTTAACAATTGTTTTAGAAACATTAATTTCACCTATATATGAGAAAAAAAAAAAAAAAAAAAAAAAAAAAACAAAAAAAAAAAAAACTTTGAGAAAGCCTGAAAAAGTCATACTTAGATTTTCAGAAGGAGCTCA
This sequence comes from Nettapus auritus, assembly GCA_011076525.1. Classification (NCBI taxonomy): domain Eukaryota; kingdom Metazoa; phylum Chordata; class Aves; order Anseriformes; family Anatidae; genus Nettapus; species Nettapus auritus. The sequence continues at coordinate 6,888,605 of CM021797.1, read as the reverse complement.
GGAATATGGGAGATTATGATTTAAGTAACATACATGCACTACAGTTTTAGGAATAAAATGCCTTGTTAATCCACAGGGCAGTACCAAACTGAAAGAGACCATTCCAGTTTGCTCTAGACACTGTCTTGCCTAAATTTCCAATATGTCATCTGGAAAAAAAGAGATAGTATAGGTCACAACCTTTTTATTCTTTTATTTATTTATTTATTTATGTTATTATGGAATTAACCTTTGTTGTTGCCAATCAAAATAAAACACAAGAGACATATAATAAGTGGAGGGAGAGAAATAGGAAAAGAGCTTATTTTGTCCCTATTCTACTGGAAATAAACAGGTAAATTTTAATGTATAGTTTAGATTAAATTTAAGCAGGGAAAAAGCAAGGAAATCTATAGGAGAGAGAAAGAAAGAAAGACCATACATGCCTAAATATTTGATATAGACTTTCAAGGCTGAAAAGAAATTTAACAGCCTTTCAGAATAGATCTACGATGAAATTTGAACTTTCACCATGCTAAATCTTAGGGGTGCTATTCTACAATAAGAGCAAGAAAATGCAAATGTATTTAAGTCAAAGGGAAATCTTTGATTATACAATGCGTTAGTCAGATACACACTTAGATTATAGTGATCATTTCTGGTCATCACATTACAACATAAAATATTGAAACACTTGACAAGGTAAAGAGACAGGAGATTAGTTTGATCTTAGGCTGTGATTATATTGTATTAATGACTTCCTATCATATTACTGGCTTATCTATCTTATTAGAGAAACAGCACTTGCTAATTGAGTAAGAAGGCAGTCAAAAGAAGCAGAATTTAGAAATATTTGTTATTACTGCCTTTTAGAGTTCCTTTTTGTAAGCTGTATACTTCATCTTTATTTAAGATTAGGGCATTAATTGGAATGCATTTTTCAATTGAAATAGTGTGATTCACTGATCAATAAACCTAAACAGGATCAGAGCCTTACATATTCAAGATATCCAGTCAAAATATCTCTCACCACATCCCAGGAAGAAGACATACACAAATGAAATAGAAGGCAGTATTCTAAGATGAAAGCAGTGCACCAAGAATATAATTTAATTCCCTGATAGCGTTATTGTGACTCAGTTACTGAAGTCTAGGTAAGTTGCACTGTGAAATGAGTAGTATCTAAATTGTTCTTATCCCTGATTCTTGTCACATTATCAGGTAGGGAGAAAAAAGAACTGGATTGTGGGGATAAGGCATACCCTCAGTTAAAGGTAGCTGAAAATATCTCTAATGCCCTAAGATTTTTTACGGATGATAGATTCAGTGTTACCCCATCAGAGAATAAGTAGGAAGCATGGGGCAGTCTCAGTACAGCTTTGAGAAACAGACATATACTATGAGAACCACATCTTCTGGTTCTCCTCACCATGGGAGTTCTGAGTAAGAATAGCTTTTTTTTTTTTTTTTTTTTTAACCTTCAAGCTTGTAAGAAGATCCCTGTAACACTAATACTTATATGCTCAGACACAAATACGCCAGTCAAACAAATAAAAATGCTAGTCTACACACACTCTTCCTCTCATAAATAATTTTTATATATATTTTTTATATTTTTCTAGGAAACTAATGCTAGGAAACTAAAGCCTTAACTTGGTCAAAGATCTCACTGACTTTTCTCAAACATAAAGGTAAGGTTATCTCAAAGATAACCTGCTATTATATTTAGAGAAAAGTAATCAAGATCTGAAAATTACAGTGTTGCACTGAACATTTTCATAATGTGTTAGAATATTCTCATGACCATTTTACTTCATTTATATCCCCTAGATGAGGAAAAGCAGTTATTTTCCTCTGTCATCAATGGGAAATTAGAGTCATATCCCCTAAACACTAACACAGATTTTCTTCCATAAGACAACTTTTGTCATTTAACATGTTTCAACTTCACCTTGACATAGTTTATCAAAATAAATTGTAGTACCATTGTTTAAATAAGATACAAAATCTTCATGTTGGGAAAAATGGAATATACTATGGTTAATATTAGCCTCACGGTCATCTGTCTTTGTTCAATAGACAGTGAAAAAGCCTATTGAAATAAATCCTCTTTGGATTTGGATTGATCAGTCTGGACTCTTGAATTGTCCCATACAAAGACATATCTCTCACCATCACTACAGCAGAAGGCTGGGCATTAGTCATACTGTGTGAATGCCTCATCTTGCCCACAAAACTGAAAGCCAAACAAAACATACCAGAATCAACACAGACAACAAAAACAAAAATTAAAAAAAAAAATAATAATAATAATAAAAAACCACAAATGGACAGACCTATCTTTCACCTCACTCCTTATATTCAAATATATCTATTACTTATTTACTTATTACTTATACTCAGATTGCCAAGTAAAACATTTAAAGATTAGTAAATTCCTGACCAGCTATCAACTCTAGGTGATCTAAATGTCTAGATGTCTAGAGAGCTTAGCTTCTTGTAGCAGTGGGGAGACTGTGTTTCTAGGGTCACCTGATGAAGTATATAACAGAGTAAAATGAGTTTTTCTTTAGTTCTGAAGGTTCAGAGTTTATTGACACTACAGACGTCAGTCAGTGAATTAAGGAACCACTAACAGAAATCAGTCTTTCCTACAAGAGTGAGAGACTGGTATCTTCTAATCAAAAGATGATCCCAGACAACAAAAGATGACAGTGCATGGGTACAAATTTATCAAAGGGTTGAGTATTCTATCCCATATCTTCATGCTCTGTATGAGAACACTCCATTTACAGTGACACCAAAATGCTCATTGATGTGAGACCTCCATCAAACCTTAGGCCACACAGCATCCAGGAAATTCATGCATTAGGGCTTTTGCTTATTCTAGCTAAACTTAGCAGTTTCCTTTATGTTCCCTTTTATATTATTAATTTTATTTATTTACATTATAGTTCTGACTGCTGTCATTGTTCGTTTCTTTGTTTTCACTTGCTGAACCACAGTGGAGTTTCGCAATAACAGCTGAAAAATATACCATTTTGGAAATGTCATATTTCATATATTATTTCTGAAGGTGTTATATTTGGTGATTTTATATATTTTTTTCGGGGAGGGGGGGAAATCATAATTTATTGTCTTACCATGGAAAGGGGGGGGAACATAAATACAAAAGGTAAAGAAAAAACTGACAGCAAGCGGTATAGTGGATGTTTAAAATTCTTTTCAAGTGTAATAATTCTTTCACATTTAATTTAGAGTCACCTCAGTATTTTCAATTATATAGGAATAGACTGCAACAGCTTTAGTTAAATTCACAGGAAAGTGTGTTTTGGGGGCGGAAGGAAACATTCCCCATTGTCCAACTTAACTTTGCTGCATTTGGGATTAGCAACTACTCACACAATATTACACCCAGTGAAGAGCTGTTTTGGCTCCAATAACAACATATTCAACACCAAGAGAGGCACAAGAAGTACGTCCTACAAGGGAAGAGGTAACTTTCTGCCTCCTTGGAGTGCAGGAGGCATTAGGAAATGACCATGCCCATACAGCTATCAATGATTTCTGTAGTTTGTTCCTATAGTTGTGTGACGACATACTGCCCCTTGGAGTAGAGAGTTACAGGTGCCTAAAATTATGAACCATCCCATAGCACACACCTGCTTTATCTGTCTCCTGCACCTGGGAGCTGTCTCCTGCTGCTTACTTTCTGCCAGGAGCCCCATTGCAGGCATTTGACTCATGCACAGATGCCGTAAGGCACAACTGAATATAATACAACCCAATAAAACAAAAAAATGAACCAAAGACTACAACACTACGTGAATAAATATTCCATGGAACTCATGCCAAGGTTACATGTTTAACCATTTTCCACTTTATTGTCAATCATTTGAATCTCTCAGAGTGAGGGCAGACATTTTTATAGCACTTTCTGTTTAGCATCGGACATTTGAAGTGGCACAGCAGAAAGGAAGGCGAGTTTTTAGCTATAAATTGTGTTTTGCAATGCGAAAGCTGCATAATAATGAATGATATAAGTTTTTTTTCGATTTCCATTTTTCTTCTTTACCCAAGGAAGGACCAAATCATTCTGAAAACACATTAGAAGTCAATGACAAAGTAATAGAAAATGCTGACATTTGGAAATATCTTTCTGAGAAAGTTCTCTAAGTACTAGTTTTCAGAATCTATTCCACCCATGTAGATAAACCTGGAGGCAAGGAGCATAGGTGACGTCCTTCATACTGACTGAAAAATCGAATCTCATTAATATGAAAAGGGCAGTGGCTAAGTTTTTTCATCACCAGAATACTTGTATTTTTTTCAGATTGTTATTTAATATTATTATTGATAATAACTACCAGTGATATCTTCACGTTCATTCAGTACCTTTTTATCTCAGATTGTCCCAGTGCCTGGACACCAGAATCACTCTCCTAATCATGGGTATGCAGCCTTGATTTTTATCTGTGACCTGCAATGCTGCACAGCAAATCTGCAGACAAATCCCATGAATACTAAAGCATTTTGTGCAATTCAACTCTTGTGAGCAAAATCTTCAGTTTCAAGTTTTAGTACAAAGAAGTGAAATAGCACAATCTTACTTGGAATACCTCGGAAACTTCATGACAGTAATGGTGTACCTTCCATGTTAAAAAGTTACACTTGTACTTAATATACATTACCTGACTTCAGCTTTGCCCTCTGGATATGAGCCATCTAGTTGAATCTTGATATAATTTCTAGTTGAAATCTGTGCCCTCTCTACATCTTGGAAGGAGGGAAGGCTTTCACCCTGAGGTTAAAACGTAGGAAACCTGTCATGAAGAACCCTCAACTCTCCACTGAATGTGGAGGAAGCAAAGACAACTGCTTGATTCAAACATCCAACTGTTAAAAATTGGTTGATCAAAGTCTTAACTTAGTTGAAAATATGATGTTCTAAATCCCTGTTAATTATGTAGATCATATATTAGAAATTTTACATGGATACATAAATGTACACACATATATGTGTATTTATATATGCAAAGTTTTATACTGATTATAATAAGTGTATATGCCTGAGGTATTTAAGAAAGTACTTAAGAAGACTGCTTCACACTAAATTGAATGTTTGAGACTCAATTTGCTACATGAATAAATTTGGGAAGCCTGAACTTTATTCCAAGTTTCCTATCTGGTGAAAAAATGAATGCAAATCAATGACTACAGATATATATATGTATAATTATAGATATCCATGTGTTAGCTAGATATATCTGGCTGAAGTGCTAAGCTTAAACAGCTAAAGTGAATGTGTAACCTTTTCAGAACTTTTTTTTTTTTTTTTTTTTTTTTTAAATTAAATTTTTTTCAGTAATGATTGCCTTCATCAGAGCTATTGCTATTGCTCAAGAAAAAGTATGTGCTTTATGAAAGAAAAAATCCAAACACAATAAGGATGATGAATCTGAGTTTGGTTTCCATTGAACTGTGAACTTGAGGTTGAATGTAAGTTTTACATTGACTTGACTGTAGTTGTCACATGAACTTCCAGTTCTGTTGAAATATTAGAACATAGAAAAAGATACTGAGAACTCCTCTATGCCTGAAGGAAAAAGCAAGGTTTCGTATCATAGGTTTGCTCTCTTTGGGGGAAAAGTCACTCAAAAACAAATAAACAGACCATAAACAGAGGTAAAAGTAAATTTTTTTTTAAATTATTATTATTTTATTTTTTAAATAATGCACAGATTAAATGTGTTTTATTTCAAAACCAGAAAACTGAATAATCTGGACTTTTTGCTTCAAGCAAACACTTCCAGAGGAAATTTTCCTTGTCTAGGTTTACTTTATATACAGATACAGATAGGCATACACACTACTTTAACAGTCAGTTAATGAAAAATGAGTAACCAATTCAGCTAACAAACATTGCTTAATATTTTCTAGACACCATGTATTTGCTACAAGGGGCTAGTGCAAAAATCCTATAAAGGCAGTTATTTAGGCACTAAAAAAGTCCTCGTTTTTTAACCAGTTCTTCACCCAAAAAAAAAGGTCGGGAAAGGGTGGAGAATGCTGAAGGTGAAGCCAGGAACAGCAATAATAGGTATGTTTCTATTAAAACTGTCACAACACTGTGAGACAGTGAGCCTTTATGAGGCTACATACATTGGCTGCTTGAATCTGTATTGTGAGCTTTGGGTAATTCCAGAAGAGCAACAGTTCAAAATATAGTTATAGTACACCTGCATTCTAATGTAAGCATGTCCAGGACTGCTCTTTGGCACTGAACTTTCCAGGAAAGGAGCAATTATAATGTGAAAGGCTCCCTAGTCCTTTAGAGAAGGATGTCATGCTTACTGAGAGGGAATTCTTTGAAGGAAACCACCCCATGAACATTAATGAAGTTCAAGTGTTTCTGTCCTGGCACTGTTTAAATTACTATAGTAGATTTGGACTTCAGGACTGTTCCACTAACACAGCAGAAAAGGGAAACATTAGAGCTCATGGCTAAATTTTGACCTGGATCAAACCACCTAGGAAAAAATTATTGATGTAAGATACTAGTAAGAGAAATGGGGATGGGACCTGTTCAGATTGCAGGGATATGAATGGAGAACCACAAGTTCCAGATATTCATCCCATTTTAAGCACTCATCTAGGCAGTAAGTGTGCCCAGAATGAAATGTAGAAGAGGAAGAAAAATGATGTTTGGAGTCTTTGGGCTTCAGCAGTCTCTGAGGAAAGCAGAGAGAGAAGGGAGAAGCAAGCAGGAAATTCAGAATGTACAAAGGGCAGGAAACTTCTTTGATCAAGCTGGGATTTGCCAAAATGGGACATATCCTAATGAATGCCATGCCGGGATTTCAGAGGTAGAAAGATCCCAAACTCACACTGCAGACCTTTTGAAAGGTGCTACTTCCTAATCAAAAATTAATTTTATGGCTTGTTGGTGAACAAATTGCCAGAGCTACTTTCCAACCCAGAAGCTATTAGACAACCAAAATGCAGCAAAATACTGGGAGAAAAAGGGGTGGGGAGGAAAAGGGGAAAGAAGAAAGTGCAGTTCACAGGCAGCACTGAAAAGAGGACACATTGTTCTGCTGATTGTTCCTTTAAGCATGGATAATCATGTACAATGATGTATTAACTTTAAGAGGATTCTCCATGTGGAAAATGTTCTTGAAAGGTTTAAGCACCGTGAATGATCCAAAACTCATCATGGTACCAAAGGAACACACGCAACTTAAAAAGCAGCTATTAAAAAAATGGAAAGCAAGAGGGAGACAGTAAAGGAGAATGGAGCTTTGCAATTTGATGCGGACAAGATTAAGGATATTCAGAGTAGGGCCAAACAGCCTTGACTGATGCAGAGAAGGTTAAGCTGTCTTTCAGACAGAGGAAAGCATCTTTTAGCATGTTCTCTCTGAATGAACAAGTCTGGCTAAGCTAGTGGTAGCTATAAATGAAAAGGAAAGGAAAGGAAAGGAAAGGAAAGGAAAGGAAAGGAAAGGAAAGGAAAGGATCTCTCAGTAAGAAGACAACCAAATATTTGGTGTTATGTAAGTATGAACATGGGGAGGAGATTGAATGATTTCCAATGTGTATAGATCATAAAGCTCCCTGAACATGACAAATACAGTTAAATTAAATACTTCCCTCTTTTTTGTCATTCCTCTCTTTGCCCTAGTTGCCTTTAGTCCTACGCCCCCCCCCCCTTTATCTATTTATTTATTTATTTATTTATTTCCTTTTTCTTTCTTTCTTCCTCTATCTGAAGCCAGCCTGGAAAGAATCAGGCATGACAGTGGCAGTCCAATATTTTAGAAGCGAGAGATGGTGAGGAAGCGATGAGATGGTGAGGAGAGGAGCACCATGAAGTGAACGCATGAACTGCCTAAGGCAAGGACGCCCAGTTATCACTAGGAAGGCAGTGTTTTTCATGACTACCTGTGCTTGAAGAGGTCATCACTTGTCTCACAAAGATACATTTAATATTTTTGCATGGATTTTTCTCTTTTCAGATAGGCTGCTTTGGAAGGAATTATTTACATCATTTCTAAAAGCAAAAGCATCGTGTGATTTTTGATTCAGATCCTTGGCCTAGGCAACTACAGACCTATTGGTTGTTAGCAAAGTTTCAGAATATACTTTGAAGCAAAAAATATTAAAGATAGAAAGATAAGAAAGATAAAATAGGAGATTGGTTTACCAAAGATAGACTGCCAAACTGAACTGATATCACTCCATGATAAGGTAACTGATTTTCTAGACAAGTTAAATTTAATAGATGTAATCTGTCTGGAGTTCAAGAGAACATTTAATATGGTCCATGCTAAAAAAATATTACTGAAGCTAGAGGAGTTGGGAGTTAGCTGAAGAGTTAGCTTAGGAATTGTAAATGTGTAAGGACCTAGCTGGTGAATTATTAGGCAAGGGGAATGTATTCATGATCAGTTATTCTAGAACCATTTTTTCCCTTTTCATTAGTTGGAAATGGGACTTGCAAATTCTATTTCAGCTGGCTGGTGACATAAACCCAGAAGATTTGTAAACAAAGAGAAGAATCAGGATATCGGAGAAAAAAGAAGTGACTGAGGAATTAAGTAATAAAACTAGAAGTAAAAATAGTAGCAAAAGTACTTGTACTGAGATACAAATTACGTTGTATGTTCTTTTGTGTTTCATGTTCCAAATTCTTGAAATGGAATAACTGAAGACGAAAGAAAGAAGAGTTGTAAATGGTGTTTATTAGCCAGTCAGAAGTTGTTGATCACCAATGTGAGGTGTACATAAAACCTAATACAAAACATAATATAAATTATACAAATATATACAATTATATACATAATATATATATACCATATATACATATAGTATATACTATTATATATATACATATAAATATATATATACAAATATATACAATTATACAAATATAAAACATAATAACAATTATTATTATATTCAAAGTAAGAATGACTCCCATTTCACAAGCCAATCAGTGACTCAAGCCACACTGGCTTGAAAAAGATGTTAAGAAAAACAATAACAAAACAAAACAAACAAACAAACAAACAAAAAACAACAAAAAATCTAACAGATTAGATTGGACTGGAAGAATGATTTAAGAACAGAGAAAAAGAATCAAGACAGATGATCTGGTTTAACCTGTAAAAAAGAAAGCTGAATAACAGTATATTTTTTCTCTAAAAATATATTGAGAGAGGTGGGGATATTAGGGCTGTTAAGAAGATATATAAACTAGAGCCAATGTTGGTGCAAGAAGATGTTAATATTTATTTATTCATAAATACTGAGGCTAAAGATTAGCTTTCCAGAAGGAGAAACAGGATTTCCCCAGCACGGATGACTACAGAGGGTTAGGATTATGAAACTGAAGCCTCCTGCCTCAACTGTAGGAGCAGCCTGGGAAGATAATAAATAACCACCCAGGATCTGTCCCTTGTCTGTGGCTGTACTGGGTCTGGCTGGGATGTTAACTTTCCCTGCAGCAGCCCATACAGTGCCACGCTCTGCACTTGGAGCTAGAACAGCAGCGTTATCACACCAGTGTTGTGTCTGCTGCTGAGAAGTGCTGGCACAGTATCAGGACTTTCTCTAACCCTTCTGGGGGGTGGGCAAAAAGTGAGAAAGAAACATCACCAGGGCAGCTGACCTAAACCAACCAAAGAGATATTCCATAACATATGATGTCACGCTCAGCAATAAAAGGTGGAAGAAGGAGGAAGAGAGGAGGGGTGGGCTTTCGTTGCGAAAACGTCTGTCCTCCTCGCGAACACCGGCTACGTGCGTTGAGGCCCTGCTTCAAGGACGTGGTCAGGCATCGCTCATTTGTGGGAAGTAGAAAATCATTTATTTCCTCTGCACTTCCATATAGCCTTTACTTGTTTTGTTTTGTTCTGCTGTTCCCTCTCCCCCTCCCTTTCCCCTTTCCTTTTTTTCCCTTTTTCCCTTTAGTTGAATTGTTAATTAATAATATTTCCTTTATATATATATATATATATATATTTTTTTTTTCCTCTTTAATTAAATTATCCTTATCTCAACCCATGAGTTGTTCTTTCCTTTACTTCTTCCCCTCCTCCTGTGAGGAGGGGGAGTGAGAGAGCAGTTGTGGTGTTCAGCTGCCTAGCACGGTAAAACCACCACAGTGGCTTACTTTGCAGCTTCACTGTTTTCGAGCTGCCGGACCCTCACAGAAAAGAAGACAGACAATGACATGTTACTATGTTAGCATATGGTCAGTGTTGCTTCTGGAAGCTGTAAGTATGGGCTCACAGATGAAAATTCACACCAAGACAGCTCATTGTAACTACTTGTCTACTTTATTCAGGCAGTGTTACCACACCTGCAGACAAGTTCTGCAAATTAAATTTGTAATTGCTGCATACTGCATATAAACAGCCGGAGTCCTTTCTTCCACTCTACTCTGAGCAGTGAAGCCACAAGAAAATTACATTGGGTTTGAATCATTGATGGCACCAGTTAGCAGGAGAAAAGCACTGTAAAATGGAAAAGCTGAGGCACAGAACTGAGATGCAGTCAGAAGTTATAGAAGTTGTAGGGGAGAAAAGAAAAGGAACAACAAAAGTATTTCCTGTCAAAATAATAATTAAAAAAAAAAGGGGGGGGGGGGAAGACGTAAATGGAAACTTTAAAATGGAAACTTTAATCTTTACTTCAGGAAATAATCTTAATTCTGGTGATTTCAGAATATAAATTTCTGGGGGCTAAGAAACCATCACACAGGTTCAAGTCTGAGTTTATTTTTAACCGTATTGTGTGACTTTGGGCAAGTTGCTGAGGATGAGAAACAAATATATCCCATTGGACCCTCCAGCTTCAGTGTTGGACTGTCTCTGATAAATCTCTTGCCTTTTACCAGTAAAGTGATTCTTGAACCAAGTGGCCTGCAGATTACCAGAGAAGGGACTTAACAAATTCTAAATGTAATAACCTACAAAGCCCACAGGTTGAGCAGGCGGCAGAGCAGAGCTAATCAAGAGAGGAAAAAACAAAACAAAACAAAACAAAACAACAACAACAAAAACAACACAAATGTGTCTGAACTCTCTTCCCCTTCAAAGGTGAAAAAATATCTGAATTAATGTTTCACATAAGCAATCTGTCCAAAACTGAATTCTGAGATCTCACCTGACAGAAAATGTCTAATGAAGAACCTGATGCATTGATACAGTCTGTCTGCTTTTGTGACTCTACTGTGAATACAAGCATGCAGCTAGTCAACACAAAGCACTGCACAAACCTATAGTGACTCCTGTTAAATTTTACTCAAAGGGTGTTGATGTGTTAACTTTGCACTATTAGGCATTATGTTGGATGACATGTTGACTGAATATACAGTTCAAAGTTTAGGACACATCCAGAATCTTCTAAAGGTGAAATTGAACCAGCCTAAAATGTAAATCTGCCACATGTCTAGTTCAGGTTGAAACAAGGGATTGTGTGCCCTCATCTTACGTACATTACATTGAACTTTATCCATTAAGCAGGATGTGAAGGCGTTAAAAATGGTGGCACTACTAGTCTGAAAAAAAAAGATAATTTTTTGAGATATCCGTCACATTTGTGTGCTCATTTTTTAGCTAATGTACACACAGACTGAGATTCAATCCTCAGCCAAAAGTGTATATCATCCACTCTGGAGAATTCCTTAAATACTACAGTATAGAGTAGTCAATGGTATCTAGAAGTAGTCAAAGTAGTCAAAGGTATCTAGATGGAGAATTTCTGCCTGGTTAAGTGCCTTTTCTAGTGCCAGAAGAGACAATACTAAAGGGAGGCAGTTACAGGAACCAAGTTCTGTCATTTGCACTAATTTTTAAGGAAAAAGATAGAATGTGTAGGTGTTGATTCAAGCAAGAATGTCTGATGGAGGGTTCCCGGACTGGGATGATAACAAGAAAAAAAAAAAAGGAGGAACAGTAAGCAAAATGCTGAGACACAGACCCAACAAAGCAAAAATGGAGACAATGGCAAGAAACAAACTTCCCAGTCATGGCTGGTTGATGGGCTTTCAAACTACAGACTTGCTTCCTAGGAAGATCAGCCTGGCTTTGCAGCTGATAAAGGGCACCCTGATAAGGGTGCAGAAACTGCAGAGCTTGGCAGCCGTGGGGGTGTGCTGGGGAAAGGCAACAGGAAGGATGATCACAGGTAGCAAGGTAGAAAGGGTAGAGAAGTGCCTATTGCACCTAAAACACTAATATGCTTGTCTAGCAGAAGCCTGTGCCTGGTCACTGCTGTCTGTCCTTTCTTCTTATATTTTCTCATTAGACCTTTTCTCAACTCTCTCTCTGCTTATTCACACTCTCCTGTTCCTGTATATGTGATGAAGGACCACATGCCAGCTCCCAGTGGACCTGTGTGTGTGTAAGGGAATTTAGCGCCAGCTGCTGGAGTTAGGCCAGTGGTGTAGCTGTGGTGCCAGCCCCGGGTGCCAGTGGGGCCCTGCAATCAGCTGCTGGAGGAATGGGGTCTTCTCCTCCCAGCCCCAGAGTGGGCGCGGTGTGTGCTCTCAAACCAGTTGCTGGGGGACCGGCGTGAGGGAGGAGTGAGAGCTGGAGCAGGGCCATGGGTCACAGCTCCTGTGCCTGGGGCCAGCTGCTGGCACTAAATTCACTTGAAAAACCCCATGTGCCTCTGGGATATGTGCCCAGGTTTTCTACTGCTTGCAAAAGGGAAAGTGGCAGCTGCATCCCCGGCCTAGACCCCGGGTCCCAGGCACTGGGCTGGGCACCAGTGGCTGGAGGAGGTGGCTGCACTCTGCACCTTTCTTCACAGTTGAGTCACTTATAAGGTAAAACAGTTTGTCCATTCTGCCTTTAAGAAAAAAAATATGAAGGTAATAAAAATAATAATAATTAAAAAAAAAAAAAAATGGAAGGAGTTTAACTCTTTTTTTTATGCTATATGTTTTATAAAACCCTCAAATTATAACACACCAAATTCTTAAATAAGCTGATCCTGGAGATTTCTGCTTTACTTTCTTCATCTTAGGGACATAAATCTGTATCTGATACAGGAACAAAATTCAGCCCCAGTCTCCTTGCACTTCAGCCCCCTACTCAGAAGAGTAGAAGAAGAAAAACACCCTACTTCATAAAGACATTGTGAAGAGAAGTTTATAAATTATTGAGTCCTGTTCTGATACAGAGAGGTCATATATGGATGTGTGTCTGCATCAGAGGTAGCTAGCCAGAATTGATTGCTACATGAATAAACATTTACTGCTTCAGGCCCTGCAACAGTAACGTCCCCTCTCTCATCTCGTCTCCGAGTTTCTTAATGGTCATGTCCTGCACAACACTTTGCAGGCTGTATATTGGAAAGGGCAAATTCTTGCTATTCTTCTGTGCTGTACACTCAGCCCTATCTGCCCCCATTACTGTTTGATCTTTTACAAGGTTATCCTGCTATGAATTATAGGATGTAATTAAGGAAGATCATTTTAATCCTTCTCATTGTAAATGTACAATCTATTTATACAAGAACTAGCTACATGATATTGTGAATTTTGTGTAGTCTATAAGTGAGGGTGACCAAACCATTTTCTCTGGATAGAGTAAATCCTTCTTACCCTCACCCTTCAGACTTCAAACTGAACTTGATCCAAACATCCCTTCCTCCAATTTAGGAAAAGCTTCATTCACTTTTAAGTTTCATTTTCATGTGAAAATGCTGTGAAATAGATTGTTCCTGTAGTATTTTCAACCATGACCTGAAGCAGAAAGTACCAGAAATACCATGAGAAAACCTAATGCTGGGTTGATCTTCACACAATTAGGAGGTGTGATGAATTCAGGTGAGATCTATGGGAGAGCAGGCAAATGCAAGGGTTCACTTTAAGGGGTAACTAAAACGGTCTGCGCAAAATGTAACATACGTACATTACACCAGAAAACATAAATCATTGGCTTTTTAATAAAGTAAAAATGAATAAATCTAATTTGAAAGACTTCAGGTAGTGATACTAGTTGTGCCTAGATTGTTGAGCTGGCATTGTGCTCCACAGCGCCCTGGCCCTGAGTGTACACTAGGGGACATATTGGCGAGTATAGTCAATAAATTCCTGCCCAATAGTATTATTATTATTATTATTATTATTTTTTCCAGTGGAAAATAAGGCTGTTGGGGAAAATGACACATACCCAAGCCTCCACTTGACAAGCAGTGTATGGTCAAAGTGTGCACTTCAGCACAATTGTTTCTTCATCCCCCAGTTTATATAGACTTTGCAATCACATTTTAACATAATTTTTCAAGTCTTGCATTAACATTTAGAAGCCTCATTCCCATGCTATGCACTATAAAACCATGGGAGGAAAGAACTCTGCCCCTAGAACTTCCATTTGACATAGAAAAGGGTAATGCTGAGCTCCAAGGAGAGCACTGGGAAGCTATTTGTATACAAGACTTGGCATTTTGCCCAGACCATTCAACAGCTCTATTTCCACCTATTGTTTGCGTTATCCGTTGCCACCTATACCATTATGTAATGATGAGGGTTGGGAGTGCCCAGGCCTTCAGCAGCAAGGTTCCTGAGCCTGGGCTACAGTGATCCTATCTCTGATACAGATTGGCATGCAGCATTATGTGTTAAACACACAAATATCACTATGCAAAATACTCCTTCAGGTCAAAGAAAATTTGCCCAGGATTTCCAAGACTCTCTGATACCATTGGATGACAGAATTGCAGATCAATGGGATTTCTGAATCTGAAGGTTTTTGCAGCTATAAACTGTTCTGCTCCTTCTCAAGCCATGATGTAGAATATCTATAGATAGGAATGGTTTGACTAGAGACTGATGTGGTACTGTTGAACGCCAAATATCTGCTGGAGCTGGAAAGGGTGATGTGATGACCTTTGCATACATAAATCCTATAGAAATTAATTCTGGAATAAGTCCAGAGAGCCACTATTGATTCTGACAGAATTATTCTGGATGCATAACCATGTAACTGAAAGCACAAATTGACCCAACATGTAATCTGCTTTGGGATGAAAGGCACTATTTAAATGGAAGATGTTATTATTATTATTATTTCCCTTATAGGGCTAGTAAAACCCTTAGCTTTCATCTTCAAGCAGGAGAGCAGGGTGAAAAAAAAGTGTTTTGTTTTTTGTTTGTTTGTTTGTTTTTCTTTTTTTAAAAAATAAACAAGATATAAGGCTGCCATTCAAAGGATGCCAAAAACAACAACAACAACAAAAACTCACACGACCAAACAGCTAGAAACCAAGCAAAACTGAAGTAGATTTGACCTCAAAGGATCTGAAATTGAGTTAAAGTTTACTACTGAAGTCAGGTTTCCCTTGGGGGTAGGCTGCCATTTAAGCTATTTCTTCTCTTTTACTTGTACAGTATAATTCCCTTACTACGGTGCTATAGGTCAAAAAAGAGCTCCACTACAGCCAGGCTCCAATTTCCATTTACCAGCAAGAAAAAACTCCCCTTGTATAAAATAGCTTAGTATTATTTTGCGGAAGAATTGGCTCCTAAATACTACCTTGTAAAAGAATAAGGCAACATGTTTCCCAGTAGTCTGAAGTGAAAGCTACATCTTCAGAGCACTAGCTTTTGACAGATTATTCTCCTGAGTCTGCTACTAGCTCACCGTGTGTCTCTTCATCACCTTTTTGTTTTTAAAAAAGGTCTCTTGGTATATCTGGTTAATTTTTAGATGTTTGCTTATTTTTATTTTCTTTTTACCTTTTCTTTAATTACTTTTTCAGTTTTCTTTCCACCTTTCTATTCACTTACAGCCATGTGCACACCATCTCTTTTGTCGAGATGAAAATCTATACAGACTGATGACTGATTAGACTATGGAAGGGGAATAATTAAGCAACTTATAGACCTGGTATTGATAATAAAGGAGCAAACTGACATAAACAAATGAAAAAAAAAAATAAATCCACATATATGCTTTACCCACTTTCTCTGTTATGGTACTTGTCAGTGCGTGAGGTGTGAGCAGGTGGATGACCTGGTCCGCATGGTGGCGGAGCTCAAGGAGGAGGTGGAGAGGTTGAGGGATATCAGGGAGTGTGAGCGGGAGATAGACTGGTGGAGCAACTCCCTGCAGGGCCTCAAGGAGAGGCACCGGGGTGAGACCCCCCAAACGGGGGTGGACCCCCTGCCCGGTCGCCGTCAGGCAGAGGGAGGGGACCTAAGAGTTCAAGAGGAATGGAAACAGGTCCCTGCTCGACATTGCAGGCGATGCCCTCCCCTTCCGGCCCCACCTTCCCAGGTGCCCTTACATAACAGGTTCGAGGCCCTGGAGCTTGAGAGACCGGTGGGTGAGGAAGAGGTAGCAAGAGTACCCAGGAGGATGCCTAGGGCGAGGAGGTCGACTCCACGCCTCAGGACTGCCTCCACCAAGAAAGACAGAAGGGTTATTGTTGTGGGAGACTCTCTCCTCAGGGGAACAGAGGACCCTATTTGTCGGCCTGACCCTACCCGTAGGGAAGTCTGCTGCCTCCCTTGGGCCAGGGTCAGGGACGTTGCCAGGAAGCTTCCCAACCTGGTTCGCCCCTCTGACTATTATCCTCTTTTGATAGTCCAGGCAGGTAGTGATGACATTGAAGAGAGAAGCCTGAGGGCTATCAAACGAGACTTTAGGGGACTGGGACGGTTAGTGGATGGAGCGGGAGTGCAGGTGGTGTTTTCGTCCATCCCTACGGTGGCAGGGAGGGGTACAAAGTGGACACGGAAAGCCCACCTGTTAAATACGTGGCTCAGGGGCTGGTGCCAACACAGAAATCTTGGGTTTTTCGACCATGGGGCACTTTACTCGACACCCCGCCTGATGGCCGCAGACAGGTCCCTATCTTTTAGGGGAAAATGGATCCTGGGCCAGGAGCTGGCAGGGCTCATTGAGAGGGCTTTAAACTAGGTAAGAAGGGGGATGGGGCTGAAGCAAGGATTGTTGGAGCTGTGCCAGGGGGAAAAATGGCAAGGCCGGGGGATAAGGCAATGGCCCAGCTGAAGTGCATCTACACCAATGCACGCAGCATGGGTAACAAACAGGAGGAGCTGGAAGCCATCGTGCAGCAGGCAGGCTATGACTTGGTTGCCATCACGGAGACGTGGTGGGACCACTCTCATGACTGGAGTGCTGCAATGACTGGCTATAAACTCTTCAGAAGGGACAGGCAGCACAGAAGGGGTGGTGGTGTGGCTCTCTGTATTAGAGAGTCTTTCGATGTTGTAGAACTTGAGGCTGGGAATGACAAGGTCGAGTCCCTTTGGCTTCGGATCGGCGGGGCCAACAAGGCTAGCGTCCTGGTTGGGGTCTGTTATAGACCGCCGAACCAGGATGAGGAGACGGATGAGGAGTTCTACAGGCAGCTGACAGAAGTTGCAAAATCATCAGCCCTTGTTCTCGTGGGGGACTTCAACTTCCCTGACATATCCTGGAAACACAATACAGCCCAGAGAAAGCAGTCTAGGAGGTTTCTGGAGAGCGTGGAAGATAGCTTCCTGACGCAGCTGGTTAGTGAGCCCACCAGGGGTGGTGCCCCGCTAGACCTTCTCTTCACAAACAGAGAAGGACTGGTGGAGGATGTGATTGTCTGGAGCTGTCTTGGGCAGAGTGACCATGAAATGGTGGAGTTCTCTATTCTTGGCGAGGCCAGGAAGGGGACCAGTAAAACCGCTGTATTGGACTTCCGGAGGGCTGACTTTGTGCTGCTGAGGACACTGGTTGGTAGAGTCCCTTGGGAGGCGGTTCTGAAGGGCAGAGGAGCCCAGGAAGGCTGGGCGCTCTTCAAGAGGGAAATCTTAATGGCTCAGGAACGGTCTGTCCCCACGTGCCCAAAGACGAGCTGGCGGGGAAGAAGACCAGCCTGGCTGAACAGAGTATTGTGGCTTGAGCTTAGGAGAAAAAAGAGGGTTTATAATCTTTGGAAAAGTGGGCAGGCCACTAAGGAGGACTATAAGGATGTTGCAAGGCTGTGTAGGGACAAATTAGAAAAGCCAAAGCTCATCTGGAGCTCAATCTGGCTACTGCCGTTAAAGATAACAGAAAATGTTTTTACAAATACATCAACACAAA